>OW388148.1:5212500-6462500 GCA_936450015.1 Meganola albula | reverse complement strand
CCGACTTTGTATGCTTTGCCCTAAAATCAAACATTATTGGTAACTAGCAGTTCGCTTCAGCTGCGCATACGCCATTTTAAAATCTTTTTCGTACTTTCAACTTCCCTTGACATTTTTTCTTTTTTTCTGACAGTGAATATAAAAATATTATCCAATTGGCATAGATGATTGATTGATTGGATTTAATGGCTGTAAGGAGATGTTATAACCTAAATTGCTTCTGGTTATAAATACGTACCTCTTTCTTAAGGTCCTCTTCAGACTTTCCTACCCAACCAACCTCGGGTGTAGTGTAAATGACTGATGGAATAGCATCATAGTTGAAATGCACTGGCATGCCCTGTAACAAATGTGTAGTACACATAATAAATTACTTTGAAGCATAGTTAAACAAATAGATAACATAAGTAACAATCTTTTGTTTTTGTAACAATTATACCTATGATTGTTACAAAAACAAAAGTATAATGTATAAAAACTAAAATCAAGTAACAAATTACATCTGAATACACTAATTAATACTGATTTACCATAAGATGATTGAGATGTTGTCTTTGCACTTGCCAACCTTTTGGACCAAATTTAATATTTTTAAGGTTTCGGAGATTTCAAGTATTAAGACATCGACTACTACGACCATACCGCAATATTTTACTTACCTACTACGTATCTACAATCTAATTCAAATAGGAAGTTTTATGTGATAGTTTAGAAAGCCTGAATACTAGAACATACGGGCGCAGGACGTGCCACGCTGCCACCTTGTGAAGCGACGGCGACGCTCGCGATGAAAGAATACTGCGGCGTAACCAAACAAAACTATCTTATCGAGAGCCCAGAATTGAACAGAAAAACGAAACAAATAATTTTGATTTAATTTACAGGCCCAGTTTCACTAGCGGGACAGCGCGGTAAACGCATACAAAACATCTATAATAATATCTAGTCTGCAGTTTTTTTTTACATCAATAAGAACATAAATTTGCTACCCACATAAATTATAATTACCTTAATTCCTTCAACGCAGACAATACCCTCATCTTCAGCTTTGTGAGCCAACATTGGTCCATGAATGCAGTCGCCAATGGCGTAAATGCTGGAAAAAAGTGAACAAGGTTTGATTACCTAGGTAAGAAAAAACATTAATTAATTGTTTTACATCAATAGTTAAATTACCCAGGAACAGTAGTTTGGAACTTGTTGTTGACGGGAACACGGCCGCGGTCATCAAGGGCGATGCCAACGTTCTTAAGACCAAGCTCCGAGGTGTATGGACGACGGCCGATCGAAATCAACACGACATCACAGTCAAGCTAGAACCGATCGTTTTTATTTAAAGATAATTGTAGCATGTTTTATTAATTTTTAATAAAGTCAAAAGCTATGCACACACTTTATTATATTTCTCCACAGCCAAGTGTTAAGTTATTAATCGTCATATTACCGCTTCCTTGTTGCCTCCCTTTGCAGCTTCTACTTCCAACTTGATTTTACCGCCTTCTTTCTTGACAGAGGTAACTTTGGTGTTAAGTTTGAACTTCATGCCTTGCTTGGTCATGATCTTCTGCAGAGTTTTTGCAACTTCGCCATCAATGCCGACTCCTAGATAACATAAGAAACTGTAGTCAGTTGATTTATGATTTAGAGGTTGATTAGTGAATAATTGAGTGTAATATTGTAAAGATACTTATAACATAGGTAATAAAAACCTATTATCTCTTAATATTGACGGGGACGTGTGAACATGTCTGTTTGTCTTGAGTCTGGGTGTAAATATTTATATTTAAGTATCGATTTACAAAAGAAAAGTATTTTAAGTAGTATATTATCAGTTATCTGATTTTAGTACAAACTCTGCTTAGTTTGGGATCAAAAGGCCGTATGTGTTATTGTGTATATTATTTTAAAGTTATTATCTACTAAAGATGTTATTATTTATACTATTATATTAAACTTTCTGGTAAAACATACAAATATTTTTAATCAGTCGGCGTATACAGGTAGTAAAGGTGTTCCTTGCGGTCCTCTAAGTGCAACAGATACAAGTAACTTCAACCAAATGTTAAGGGGACTAATGTAAAATAACACATCAACCTCTTCACTGCTGTTCAGGCAGCCAAGTGATCAGTGTGCCAGTCCATCTCACCTCCAATAGTGCCGAGGAACTCAACAGCAGTAACATCAGATCCTAATCTTTGGTAGACAGAGCCCAGCTCCAAACCAATAACTCCTGCACCAATTACAATCATTTTTTTGGGGACTTCAGGAAGAGATAAAGCTCCCGTTGATGTAATAATTTGCTTTTCATCAAACTGTAAACAAAATCGTCATTAAAAAATTAAGATGCGGACAGCAAAATAGAAATCTTACTAGCATGTATGTTACACCATCATAACCAAACTGCTGATCAGATTTGTTTGAAAATTTTAACAATGCATAGTTTATAATCCGGATTAACATTTAGGTTGAATAAAATTAATATTGATTTAATTTTTTATTAGATGAACTTTGGGATCATTATGAAGACAGAGGAAAGTTTAGACTCCTCTGTCTTAGGGCAGAGGAAAGTGTTTGTATATTCTGTTGATGTCCATATGGGCTCTTTTGAATGAATGTTAAATGAAACACGATAGTCAGTACAGAACAGATTATGAGCAGGAATGAGTCCTTTGGCAGATCAATGCAAATTAACATTATTTTAATGAAATTATTATAACGCATGTGTAAGGTAAAAATGCTGACTTGAAAAATGTGAAGTTGCACCATACACCATATAGAATATTAAATACGATTAAAGACAGTAGGTATATAATAAGTTGTTTGGGTGGGATATCTGGTGTCAACCATTTAAGAAAATGGGTCGAAATTGTTGCTCCTTTATGGTTTCAACCATATGCAGCCTCATTTCACTGCCACTTAAAGTCATTCATAATCACGAGTGAATCGGTACATAGGGCTAGTGCGTCCCATCATAGACTACATCATTGCATAATATCAGGTAAGTTGTAGTCAAGCGCTAGCCTATTCAAGAATAAAAAAAATACTTACTGTAACTCCAGGGAAGGGAGTGACCTCAGAACCTGTGGCAATCAGAATATTCTTGGTGTTTATAGACTCAACACCTTTGTCTGTTTTGACATCCACTTTCTTTGGGTTTACTATCGTTCCCACCCCTCGTACAAGTTTGACCTATAAAATCAGTCAAATATTATATATTATTATATTTTGCAATATTTCTTAAAGCAAATATCATGACTAATTTAGCATATGAGGTTAATGGTAAATTTCATATATTTTCTCAAATAACCTTAAAATATGTACATTAAAAATAAAAAAAGATATATATCTTAGTGCCTCACAATAAGTTCTTTCATTTGATATGTCACACACTGTAGTTAAAAATCTTTACTTTTTAATAAGTATTTTAATCTTTAATTTAAAAACTACTTGGCCTAAAATTATAAAAAAACTGTGATTACAAGTACAAAGCACCATTTAAAGGACTACATTTTTTTTATAAATCTCAGACCAGTAGCTTCAGAGACAAAGGGGGCGGGGTAACTGTATCTACCGGATCAAAGAGGACAGCATTTAAAAAACTTCATAGCTTTTACAGCCTGCTTCGAAGAGCTCAGGAGTAATGCCACCCTCCCCATAGGCCTCTTCACTTCTAAGCTATCCAAGAGCTATTACTCTCTTGTTGTGGCTTACAGATAATTAAGTACATTACCTTATTCTTTTGGAAAAGCATAGCAATACCCCCAGTTAGGGCTTTGACAGCATTGACTTTATACTCCATCATTTTGGGGAAGTTGAATGTTACATTTCCAGCTTCAATGCCTCTGTTTTTGAAGTCATGTTTGGCAATGTGGTACAGGTGGGAGTTGTGGAGCAGAGCTTTTGAAGGGATGCACCCAACATTCAAGCATGTTCCACCAAGAGTAGGGTCTTTTTCTACAGATACTGTCTAAAAAAATAATAATATTAGGGTCCTGTTGTAAATTAAAAATTAATCAGTTATTTTTTGGTCAACATTAGTGAACAATAGTTGCAGCAACAGCAAATCTTATTAGTTTGACATAATTAACTAGTTTAATTTAAAATACCTTTAAGCCTAACTGGGCAGCTTTGATGGCAGCTACATAGCCACCAGGGCCCGATCCAATAACTACTAAGTCTGCTTCGTGAGTTGTAGCATAATATCTAGCAGCAATTTTTATATACCCACCCTAAAACAGAGTAATGATTAAGGATTTAGAAAAAATAATCCTAATTATCCTAAGAAAAGGTACTAATATGAAATGAGCAGCAATTTAAATCCACTTAGTGGCTGCCACTGTTATTATTGGTGATACTGCAATACTCCTTATGATGTAAATTGATTAACCTGTATAATGAATAGTATGACAAATTTCTCTTGGATCATTTTACCAATTCACAACTTACACAGTATTGTCAAAGGTGAACCAGATTTGTCTTCCATTTAGGTTAGGCTAAACAAGCAAATATTAGACACTTTTTACAAGAGCACCAATCATCATTTATCTATTGATGCTCTTGTAAAATATCATGATTTGTGCCTAACAGATAATATTATTTTCTGCCACTTAATGGTTTGATTATAATACACCTTTCAGTGGACTTACATGTTACTACTATCCTTTAATAATCAATAGTGTATTCAAAATAATTAGCTTCTAAATAGCTAGGTACCTACATTTACATAACACTATGCCATGGAACAAAACAATGCTGTGAAGTGTTAAATGACCCAGTGCCAATTACGTGTAGAAGGCTGGTACATAGGAACCAGAAAGTAACTGTCAGCCCTGTATGGTAATTTTATAAAGCTACTTTTAAAGGGGTTAGCGTTACTTTTCTGAATAGTAGCCTTTTATATTCACGTCGAATAATTTCACAAGATAATTTTGTTTCTTGTAGTCATATCTGTATAGGGTTGAGCATGGAGATTAACTAATTTTATTACACTTGATTTGAATTTTTTTCTCCTTGTGATAAGAAGGTGACAGTCACATGTTTGAAGGTCAGCAAAAAGATTTATCATATAACTAAAGCTTTGGCAACGGACCGGTAACATTTTGAAAATCCATTCTTATTAAAATAGTCAAAAATTAGAGCCTAGATGACTTTAACGAAATGAGGATAAGTAGACATGAAACATGGATGGAGCTCGTTGCATAACATTTGACAGGTTCTATCAAAAGATAATTGCAAAAATGTAAACATTATTGCTTACCCTGTACGATGTGGAGGCACTTTTTAAAAATTTAAATCCCATTTTCTAAATTAATGTGAATAAAATTTTAAGAATGATTATTTATTATGTAGGGATTTTTTCTTTTTCGGAGCCCTGGCGATCGGCAGTCGGAAAATTCATTAGACAGATGTCATAGCAAAACAAAGAAAAGATATTGACAAGACAGACGGTTAATGTCAATGTCACGTCACACTTCACATAAGTTTTAAATAGTAGGCAAGAAACTTACATAAAACATAAAAAACCCTGGAGTATAATTTAGTTTCAAGTTCATTCATTCTATGGGTGTTTTTTATTCCTTTTTGAATTTTACCATTGTAACTGTAAAAATATTCCGACGATTGGAGAAGCTCCTCCTTTTTTGAAGTCTGTTAAAAAGACAGAACATCACAAATGTCGCACACTAGAACCCATGGGCTAAGCACCTTTTTTTTTTTGCTGATGACCTAATCCAATCAGCCGGAAGGGCCTTTATTGGTTCACCGGAATTTTTCGGTGAGCTGTCCGAGGACGGTCACAGCGATCAAGTACTGTGGCAACTGCCATGAGGGCTCCCCATGTGGGGATGAACCTCGGCTCAGGACGTTGCCGGACACTCTAATTTTTTAGGGGATCGACCGGAACCGTAATCGACTGGGGGCATATCTTGGAGGGGCGCGGCGCGGCCCACGACGGCGCGGCATGGGCGACATCTCAGCATGTGTTGTGAGCTACTATTTTGGTTGTCCCTACCTACTCTAGCAGCGGATCGGAGTTCGCGGTCGCAGGCGATCGCAAGAGTGATCTCATCGTCGAGATCGGTAAGTCTCTTCGCGGACGTCGCCGTTTCGCGCCTCTAAGCGAATTGTAGTCGCACGCGGATACGACTAATCTATTCGGGTGTTTGACACCGGTGTCCTCCTTTTTTGAAGTCTGTTAAAAAGACAGAAACATCACAAACGTCGCACACTGGAAACCATGGGCTAAGTACCTTTTTGACGTGACAACGTCTTATAAATTGGTTTGCCGGGTGACACTTCAAGAAACTGCGTTACGCTCCGCTCACGTTATGCGCTCACAATGAGAGCGAGTGAGAGGCACGCGTCCCTTCCACTCGGGCATGGTTAGCCCGCCTAAGAGCGAGAGAGACAGACATAAAAAGTGAAAGGCACGCGTCCCTTCCACTCGAGCACAGTTAGCCCGCCTAAGAGCGAGATTCTTTGTATAAATTAATGTTTTAAATATAATTCTTTGTATAAATAAATGTTTTAAATTGTTACTATTATTTCATCCTTCTTCCTACTATACGAATGAATATTCACATTAAAATTATTTTACCACTCAAAGTCGTTGTCACGTAAAACTTTCGCCCGTATACCGACTTTACAGGCAACCAATTTTTTTTTGCTGATGACCTAACCCAATTAGCCGGAAGGGCTTCTATTGGTTCACCGTACTTTTTCGGTGAGCCGTCCGAGGACGGTCGAACCGATCAAATACTGTGGCAACTGCCATGAGGGTTCCCCATGTGGGGACGGACCTCGGCTCAGGACGTTGGTTGCCGGACACTCTAGTTTTTTAGGGGATCGGGGGGCAGCACCATATTTTTCTACTCTCGTCTTTAAATACTGTCGTAGACTCTAATGTCAAAGCGTATTTTTGTATAGAAAATGAACTACGCCATCTATTTATTTTCCATGCAATAACACACTTTGATATTACACGAATACAACATTGGTTCGTTGTTCCTTGAAATTCGCCTAAGATCATGTTTCTTGTTTTCAATAATTTGTTCTAGGCCCAATCTCTAGTGTTTTATAAAAACTTCCCGTGTGTAGTATGTAAAATATATTTTTAACTATGACAACACCTGCTTCCATTATTTTTTAATGCTAACAGTAAATTAGTGCGCGCCAGTCGCGGCGGCACACACAAACAAATACAAATTGTCAAACAACTGCGCGCGCTGCTGTGTGAAAATCTGTCCGCCGCGCCGCACAGTGGTCTGAAAATCGAGCTCCCCTTTCATAGAAAGTCAATGTGGGATATTCATAAAACTAAAATATGGAACGTCTCAGGTATACATTCCTTTAATGCATATTTTAGTATGAATGATTTTAGTTACTCCGCGCCTGAGAAAAAAAATATTTAGTATTTTTTTGTATGGGAGAAATTACATAAAGTACATTTTCTTGCGACTGAATGAAACTGAAAGGCTGGTACTCATACGAGCTATTGCCGCTCTTAAGGCGATTACGTTGACATACCACTCGTGTACCTTTAGGTGCCGCTTCACACGTAGGATTTTTTTGAAATTTCGAATTTTCGGCATTGAATATTTTAAGTATGTGACGCATTTAAATTAGTTTGGTAAGGAATATGGAATTAAATATTTATAATAAATACGCACCTAATATTATAATAACTGTTATAATAGATTCAATTACTTTAACTCAAAAAATAAGTTAACTTTAGAAATTCGTTTTTTGCGAATACTAATTAGGGCACTGAACTAATATCTGCCTTATTTTAACAAATAACTTTTTACAATAGTAACCTCATTAGCTAAGAGGGTGTTAATGATTTTTACTATACCTAATGATAACAGAGGTTCGTTATCATTATCAATTACGGGAATTACTTATTACTTTACTAATAGTTCAGTTTTATTACGTGTTAATTTGTACCGACCCTTAATGAGGGTCGGTGAGAGAGTTATACATAAATAGAATGTTTGGCATGGACTCAGTCAGTAACGTTTAGCACTTGTGCGCGTAAACTTTAATTTTTCTGTTCTTTCAATTTTTCTATTGCAATGGAAGGTTTTGGTACCAATCTTGATATTTTCATGTTTGTGGCCAACAACACTTCTTTCTCAGATCCCAATGTGTTGTTTGATGTGTTTGTGAATAGTATTGATTTGTCAGAAAATGAAAAGAGAGACTTGAAACAATTCTGCCAAACTTATGTGTGTGCATTGAAAAGGAAATGGATCTCATGTAATCGTAAACGACATACTTTCATTAAAAAGTACGAAGCATGGCTCCAAGAAGACATCAAATGGCCTGAAGTCATCAAGGAAAAGATGACTTCCTCCGTAACGATAGATCAGTCACAGTGTTCCAGTTCAGAATTTCCCGTAAACGAAGGTGCATCAACATCCGCACAACCACAGACTTGTAGTGTTGGAACCTCAACATCTCTTGGAAACCAAAGAAAGGAGTTTTCGGTGTTAAGCCCGTTACAGAAGAAAAGGAGAGTAGAAGAGCTTTTAAATCATCCATCGGAAAGTCTTGCTTATGCAACTGGCTTGAAGGCGCAAAATAAAGATGTAGCAGACATAATAAAATTAGTCACAGAGAATCCCGAAGAGGCTACAAACATAAAAGATATACTTAAAACTAAAAAAAATGTGCCCATATATTCTGCTGATAAAGCTTTAGGTATTTTGACTTCGTTGAAGCTGTCGAAGTGGCAGTATACTACTTTGAGAGCTTGTGCAAAGGAAGAAGGAATCCCACTATTTCCTTCATACACAACTGTCCTAGAAGCGAAAAAGGACTGTTACCCACCTAAGGATAGCATAGACATTTCTGAAAATGGGGCACGAGTTAAACTTCAAGCAATTTTGGATAAAACTGTGTCAAGACTTGGAAAATATCTACGTTTGCCCTCTACTTTAGATGGCAAGGAGTTAACACTTCTGTGTAAGTGGGGCTTTGATGGTTCTTCAGGGCAGAGTTTGTATAAGCAAAGCATGGTGGAGGAAGATGATTCCAGCGTCTTCATGTGTTCTTTTGTACCTGTAAGATTAGATTGTGATGAAGAAAATGTATGGGAGAATCCAAAACCGTCTTCGACAATGTTTTGCAGGCCTCTTTTTTTCAAGTTTGCAAGTGAAAACAAATTAGACATCAAGAGAGAACAAGCCACGATTGAAGCTGAAATTGCTACACTGGTGCCTTCTATAATGGGAAATCATGCAGTTAAAGTTAAAATGCTCATGACTATGATAGATGGTAAAATAGTTTCTAAATTATCAGAAACATCAACCCAAACTTGTGACATATGTAAAGCAACCCCATCTGAAATGAATAAATTACATGTGATCTCAGAGTATGTTTTGAATACTTTTATAATTTTCTTGGCTGATAATCATGAATACCTATTTTTAAATATATTATTTATTTGTTTTCCAGAAAACCAGTGTCAACGGAAATATACCAATATGGTTTGTCTACTCTCCATGCTTGGATTAGGTGTATGGAATGTTTGCTTCACATTTCCTACAGACTTGATTTCAAAACATGGCAAGCTAGGGATGCAGACAGCAAAAAATTATTGAAGGCAAGAAAGCAAATCATCCAGCAGAAGTTTCGTGATGAAATGGGCCTCTTAGTAGATATCATCAAACAAGGTGAGTCTTGAAGTGCAACGAGTTGATTTGAATGATTTTGAAAACGTTACTTACCAAATACCTTGTTTCTGCTCAAAATGGTGAAGTTTTTGGTTTTTGTTTCAGGTGCAGGCACTACAAATGATGGCAGTACAGCCCGAAAATTTTTTAGTAATCCTGTAAAAACGGCAGCCATCACTGGATTAGATTCCACTATAATCCAAAGATTTGCCACAATTCTAGGTGTGATAGCATGTGGGGAGCCCGTTAATGTTGAAGCGTTTGCAAATTTTGCGCGCCTTACTGCAGAAAGATATGTGGAACACTATGGTTGGTATTATATGCCGTCAAGTGTTCACAAACTTTTACTGCATGGTGCTGAAATTATCAGGCATTTCAACAAGCCAGGAATAAAGACTTCAAAAAAATCCGAGAACATTATTCGCGGAATTTTGTCGTAGAGCAACAAATGAAGATATTTTTAATGGACTCCTTGTATCGTCAGATCCGTACCTATCCAGCATAAGACCTGTACACAGAAAGTCAATCAGAACAGCTGTCTCTGATGACATGAAAACACTTCTCATTAATGAAGACAATACAAGTGTGGACAAAGAAAATATTGAGTTTGTTGATGTTAGTGTCGCAATGCTGGATTCAGAATTAGAAGATTTTGATGATAATTGTTAATGCGTATTTTATACATATCGACGTTATTATTATTTTTATTTATTTTAATGTTAAGACTAGATAAATAAGAATTTTTGGTATTAAAGAAGCAAAGAGAATATAGACGTATTTTGAAGAATGTAAGTAAATACTAACCAAATGAAGCTTTTTGTATTCTTTAATTCAGTTTTTTTCTAGTTATAGATGTAATTATTATTTTATGTTCTAATACTAGAGAAATAACGTTTTTCAGTACTAAACAAACAAAGGCTAGGGTTTAGACGAAGTATTTTGAGGAATGTACATACTAACCAAATGAAGTTTTCTAAATTATTCGATTAAATTTAAAAATAAATAAATTAGTTTTAGCTGTTTAACTGTTATAATATTTAAACACTTGTTTTACAATTGATTGTACAGTTTTTAATCGTATTAAATTTTCAAATATGAAAAAAATGTTAAATAAGTGTTTTATTCCTTCTTTAAATAGCGTGACTTTATGGTCGTTGCTTTCCTGTTATGAGGTGATTCTACTCATAAAAACAAACAACTTTTTTTATGGAAACCACCTTGAAATGACGGAAAAGAAAACAACTGTTTCATACATTACGGCCAAGCAGGTATTGAACTTTAGTATGAAACAGCAGACATTTTTACGCGATTTAGAGATTGTTTCCATAAAAAAAAATGTTGTTTTCATAAGGAATTCGCAAGAAAACAACAACCCCAAAGGCATAACATAAAATATTCAATACCGAAAATTCGAAATTTCAAAAAAATCCTACGTGTGAAGCGGCACCTAAAGGTACACGAGTGGTATGTCAGCGTAATCGCCTTAAGAGCGGCAATAGCTCGTATGAGTACCAGCCTTTCAGTTTCATTCAGTCGCAAGAAAATGTACTTTATGTAATTTCTCCCATACAAAAAAATACTAAATATTTTTTTTCTCAGGCGCGGAGTAACTAAAATCATTCATACTAAAATATGCATTAAAGGAATGTATACCTGAGACGTTCCATATTTTAGTTTTATGAATATCCCACATTGACTTTCTATGAAAGGGGAGCTCGATTTTCAGACCACTGTGCGCCGCGCCGCCGCCGCGTCGCACAGACGCACAGACTCACTCACTTTGTTTATCAATCAAATCAAGCTAGGGTCGTACGTATTTGGTAGTGTTCGCCGCAGTATACGACGCACGGTCACGTTTACGCAAATCGATTTTAACAAACGTGTTTGCTGCTAATAATAACACTCCGTTGATTTAGTGTAATTTAGAATTCTAATATTGTGAAGTGTTTTAATTTTAATTCAGGTAAGATGTTAATATTTCTTATTTTTTCTTTAATAATATCTACCTCGCCTTAAAATAAATTAATATTAATGAATTTATTGCGTTTGTTTATCTTATTTATTTATTTAATAGTGAAATAAATTTATTGTGATGGGAAGAATATTTTTGGTTAATCCCATACTTTCAATCATAAAGGACTTGATCATTAGTTTGAATTTATTTTATGCTGTGTTTTTAGTTTTCTGTTGTCGGCGGTGGTAAGCTTTTTACGATATTACGGCACAATTAATCAATCGCCGTTATCAGTGATCACGGTTCACGAACGATGTAGTAGGAACGTAGTACCTACTGTGTATGAACTCTAAAGTGGCCTAGGTAGTCCATCTGATTGATATTGTTAGAGTATTTTAATTTAAAGCACCTACTAAGCTATAAACAGCTTAATTATATTTAAAACGGCTGTGGTGGACTCCGCTCCGTCGCTGACTAACTGCCGTTCCCACTTACTGATTGCAAGTCTTTAGTGTACCATCCTTGTCATCATTGTCACTTCCCTTGCCATCAGGTAAAATCGAGGGTTTTCAGTTACTTAAAAAAAAGTCTACCAAAGCAACCGTGTGGTATGAATGAATAGTAGGTATTATGAATAATCTGTGAATACCTACCACACAATGTAGGTACTTAGGTGGTCCTACACGAAAGTTCACAAACCCAGGAACACAGCACCCCCACAGCCTGGCGCGGTAGGGTAGTTTGACTTCGGTCAGACTTACCTTAATAAACTTTCTGATCCCTGTCTGGACTGGGGTCACGAGCACGTGTTATTTCATAGATCTTTACTTTGGTCAAGTCATGCGGGATTTTGGAAAAAATAAATAACTTCATCTTTCTTTCCATTGATAACTTACGGCTTACAATTAATTAGTCCGAAAGACGAAACTCAAAAGCAAGCAGGCACTTACAGCCCTCATTCGACACCTGAATAAAGAATATGTATAACGTAACAATACACACAAATACACCTGTGTTAAATTCCTTACGTTTCTTAGTAAACCCCATTCCCACATTTCTTGCCCGCGTTGCGTTGTTCAGTGAGCAAAAAGAGTCGGGTTACCTAACTAGGCAGTTGTATGCAGGTAGACCAACTAAATGACAAACCTGTCGCGGAATTAGAACACTGCGCCAGGTGCGTAATGTAGTGTATTTAGTTAAGCAATTGAGAAACATAAAAATCAAGAGAAGTAGGTAGGTAGTCAGGTACTTATTACTAACGAACAGGATACTTACATCACCGAACTAAGAACTTCTTAGTTCAGTAAGGTTTTTGTTTGTTATGATAATTGATATCTAAGGTACCTAAGTACTTCATGAATACTTTACACGGTATAGAATGTGACGCACCTACTTATTTCCTTACGTTAGTATCCAGTTTCATACTAAAATGATTAGTGACTAACTCTGACTAAGTAAAATCTCCAAAACTGCCTTTTCAAATCTTGTTAAAACAGTGTTATCAGCTACAATGTCCTGTCGGCTTACAAACGGAGTTCAGACCAATAGTTATAAGCCGGATAAAGTATAATACAATGCGGTTTGAATGAGTGGTTCGGTTCGCTTTACCTGCGCAGTAGGACAGGTAAGTTAATCCTGTTAGGTGGCCGTGACATGATGCCCGGCTTCTGTATCTAGCCATTTAGTTGTAGCTGCTCGCTCGGTATCCTTCCTCGCAATGTGCGACGCCAGACCACGTAGAACTGCACCTGCCATACAAGAGAAACTCGCCATCTATGAAAACGGTATCCATATGAAATACTTATAGCATAGACATCTATTATGGCTTTGTTAATCATGATTGCAAGTGTTATAGCCTGACTGGGACTAACCAAGTTCTTTGCTTTGCATAAATTCATTTCATATGTAGTTGTATTTATATTTGAAGAAGGTAGTGTCGTTTCACCACGGCTAATTGTCATTTAGCGCACGTGCTGTTACAAGTTGATTCTAAACAAAGTAATAATGTCCAGCTTTCACGGTGTCTAACATGATATGACTGTCATGGTTTACTGATCTATTTGGGCTAGGTAATATTCGACATTCGGCAAGCACAAATCATAAAATACCTATTACTCCACTTCAAAGAGTTAAAATTAGTACACTATTCTTGACCTAAATACCTACGTTGTACTTAAAATCAGCTTTAAAACGGATCCAGTAATTATACCAGCCAGGATGTGTTGTTCAGTGTTTTACTGATTAAAACGAGGCAATGTTCCTCCATCCTACAACCATTCTTATCGCTTTCAAAACATTACAACATAGGCATGTTCTGTATGCAGTTTATTGTTCTAACAGTAGCACTCGTCACTGCATGTACCGTCCTTAGCTTTGTATGCTGACAGACATCAGCACAATAATACTTTGTTAAGGCCCTACACGAATATGAATTAGAGATTAGCTTCGCTTTGAAACACATAACAAGTACGTGATGTGAAGTCACTGGCTTCCTTTTATCGCGGTCTGCAGGACTGGAGGATATAGTTAAAGTATTTCTTATATAACGCATGCTATAATTGGTATCTTTTGATAAATATTGCGTAGCCTTTTGTAGAAAAGATAAAACTTATCATTAAACTCGTGTATGTGGAAGTAGTGGAATTTATGAGTAGTTAACACAGTTACAGACAGCTAACAGACAGATATTATTTTTGGGCATAGCGTTTTATACTTGGTATGAGGATGTGTTGTTAAGTCATCCATTCGAATGAGTATGTACCTAATCACTATTTAAGTATGCAATGCGCGCATCATTCATTGGTCCTCCTGTACCAGACCGGGGTAGAAAAAGGACACGCCTTGGGTGATGTTGTGTGATGGCGCATGTACCTTGGGTACAATTAGGTGGTAATTTCAAATATTATATCCATAATTTGTATATTATTAGAACATCGGTGGCGCAGCGGTATCGATCTTTGAAGTATGTATAAGGACGCTGCTACTACAAAGTTACAAATCAACACCATAAGATCTTTTACCACAGAATAATAAATGGTTACTCTGGAACAGCTAAACAATGTATTTAATTAGTTATGGCTTGTATGCATGATATTAAATTCTATTTAGTACTCTGGCTATTTCACACAGATTGTGTGGGTATTTTTTTTTATTAATATAGTATGACATTTTACAGTAGTGCAGAGTGCAGACCCAGTTCCGTAGTATCTTCTGTCGATTAGCCTTATTTCAGTTTGTTCTACTTTACTCATATCTTGGCTGCACGAGCCAGTGAAATAACTATTTCCAGATTGTCGTTTTGTGTTGTTGCTTCTTACTTATCTTCAAAAGTATCGTATGAAGTGTGTGGATGAATGAAAGTGAATAACACATGCCTACATGACATAATAATGGAGTCATTATTTATATATCACATTTTATTAAACCTACGCGTGTAGATATGTATATGTAAGTTTTAATCCTATTTCCGTAACTTAAACTTAGCATTCATTATGATCTACTACTGATTTAAAGTTAGACATGAAAACAAATTCGTGGCAATAATTCAAAAATCATTAGGATATTTTGTTTACTTTGCGAGAACAATATAACAGTTTTAATGCATTTTGTGCAGAATGCAGGTTGTACTGCGGGGTGAGGCAGGGGGTTGACCTTTCCGGCACTGATTAACCTCTTTATTAACCAACTAATTGATGAACTGAGCGGCACAGGCATCGGTTGCTCAGTAGAAAGCTTGTGTATAAATAGCATAAGTTACGCGGTGATATTGTGCTGCTGAGCCCATCAATCAGTGCCTTCCGAAAATTGCTAGCCATATGTGAGGTATACGCTGAAAAGCACGGTTTCACATACAATGCGTAGAAGAGTATCTAAAGTGCTAATTTTTTAATCTGGACACAAAAGACCTGCAAATGTTCTCCGGTGTTGTTAAATGGGAAGGCTCTTGGTAGAGTTACTGAATTTAAATATCTGAAACATCGTTTTACGGTTTAAACGATAACGCCGATATGGATAGAGAACGGAATGCATTAGCTGTCTGATGTGGTTTGCTAATCCGCAGGTTTAAGCGCTGTACTCAGCAGGTAAAACTAACCTTATTCAAGGCATGCGCCCCGTGGGTCTGTTACAATCAGAAGATATACAACGCACTCCGCGTGCAATATAATAATGCCTTCAGGATGCTGTTGGGGCTCCTACGATACTGCAGTGCCTCAGCAATGTTTGCCGAAACTCATACCGATAGCTTTACCGCTGTCTAGCACCAACGGCAATCTCAAGTTTGCTGTCTTGGGGCACTTGGTACGTAGACATGTGCAATTACCTGGTGCGTTAGGCCAGCGCAATAAAAACATGAATTAAACTTTTTAAACTGTCTTGTTCTATTTTAATATGTACCAACATAGTTCATAAACATCTTTGTCACTAGATAACCCTGTTGTGGATCTCGATCCGAAATATTTGTGATGATTAAATTATACCTTAGCAAGTGTTATAAAGAATACCACTTACTAGTTTATTACTGTCTTAGGAGAAAATGTCTGCAAATACCGTCTTCATAAGAAATCGACAAATTGTCGTCTTGCGACACGGCTATTACGCATTGGCCGCAATTTCTTACGAGAGCGAAACAAACTCACTTGACGTTGACGTATGAATCCATGATTCGCTTTTGGTTTTACATTACCGATGGCTATTGATGATTTAATTCGCGGTTTTGATTACTGACTTTATTAAATATATTAATAGTTATTTTATTTGAGATAAATAGATAAAACATTATCAAGACAATCGACCTCGAATGCCTATGTTATAAATATTGTCATTCTTGCGTGATGTCAGTTGGTGTTGGTAAAATGCAGCTGGTAGTGTACAAATATGGATGTAAACAATGGACGCTGCGTGGCCAATGCATCGAAACGAAAGCGAAAGTGCGATCAAGTGCGGCGGTTGTCCGAGTGCAATGGCTAGTGGCTACACGTAAAAGGACAAAGAAAGCCTCATGCAACTGTTGTTTTAAATAGGGACACTGTTGACCTCACTTGTCCATATAAGAAAGGATATGAAGAAAGGTATATAATATGTCTACCTTCATATTTACAAAAATGTACCTATGCGCTAGTGTACAATAATAATGAAAGTAAAATTATGCTCATTGTAAAATTAGTTTTAAAATATCTAAACTCCTAATTAAGGTAATACTGAATATATAAATACGTGCTACATACTTTGCTGATTCGTTTACTTCGAAATATTCTCATCAGTATTTTTTTTGCTGATAACAATATACTTGACATCATTTCAAGTACCTAGCTACCTACGAGTATGTTTCTGGTTTGGAGCAATTAAGCACGGATTCTGGCAGTTTCAATAAGGGCGATAAAGTGCCATAAAAAGTACTTTTACTTATTATGTTGGTAGGTAGGGTTATAATAATAATATGTTATATCACAAAACGTATTGCATTTGAAAAAGCGATCTGTGCTGTGCTGTATTAAATGCCGAGTACGTACTATTGAGTTGGGCGGGCGGGCAAGTAGGGCGAGACGCGAAAAGCTTCGTCTGACGCAGGGGGTCATCGTCCCCTGTGCCCTGCCCATGAACGCAATATCTAGGGATGCCGTTTTCTATTGTTATCGATACTAATATTATTTGCACTGCCAAAGACTAATGCGATCAAAGATCATCGCTCTCGCTCGAGTTTAAACTTAAGAAAAGACGACCTTGCAGGGTCCTACATTGCAGGGTCGTGAATTTAATTTAAATGTTTTCTGCGTCTAGTGCATATAAAGTTTAATAATGATTAAACTTAATATGCACTAGATGCACTAGAAGGAAATTTAAATAAAAAGTAGGTTTTTTTTTTGCTAAACATGATTAAATAATGAAGTCGATATAGCTAGTGTAGAGCAATACTGACACAAAGCCTCTTTAGAAGTCTTGGGGTGTCTATAGACTGTAGACGACTATGGGGAGACAAAACTCCATTCTCTAAAAATCTAGATTCCATATCATTCTATGGTAGGGTCAAGGTGACGACCATCGTTTGTAGAGATAAATACAAGCTTATTATGTACATTTTGATAAGACACATAACAAGGCAAACAGATGGTGATTACCATAGACTTAGTTAACAAGGATTTTTTTATGCTAGATTTAGTTTGTTGTAAAACGTGATATCATTTTTATAGTAATAACTTTTTTCCAATGTCAGGTATTAAACATATGCCTAGTTGAAGAGAAAATTTAATATATGAACTGGCATATCGTAGGTTAAATAGATAAAATTCTTAAAGTTAACTAATTTTGTGGTTAAATACAGAAGACACAACTTTAAATAAACAATGCATAAATTTAATTATAACGCTGCTATTGTTGTTCATGTATTAGGTTTATTAAATAATTATTATGCCTAATATATTATTTATTACAAAACTCAGAATTATCAACATGTAGGTATAACCTTGCTCTTATTTTTTTTATTTGTTAATCTGGTGTAATTTTGGATTATAGTTTGGCATTTATGTATTTAGTTTCCCGCCCGCGGCTTCGCCCGCGGATGTCGATTATCTCGCTAAACCATTCATCTCTTTTTTCGCAGTTGGATAAAACTATCCATTCCCGGGTCTCAAACTATCACCATACAAAATTAGTTCAGTAGTGTAGGCGTGTAATCAATATTTTGAAATCGGCAAGCCCCCATAGGCATATCCATAAATTTAAAGGAGTTTCTTAATAAATACTACGGCTCTTAGACCATAATTATTGTAAGTTTTTCATTCAATAAAATTTAAATTTCAAATTCTATTCATCGCATTGAGTTATCAAACATGTCATTGTGTCAAAATAAAGAGTAATTTAAATCAAGAGCACGAAAGAGTATTGATATCAACTTTGAAGAAAATCCCACTCAGAATAATTTCTCAGGCTTCGTCCGCATAGTATTAGGTTAGAAATAAAAATAAATGAAAAAATAAAAACACGAGTTTCATTATTTGTTTAAAGCTTCATTTGTACCGAATTTGAAGTGAATCGGACCACAGACTAAACAGTTCTGGAATATTTAGTTGTTCCTAAAAAGCTCATTTTACACTCCCCTCGGGGGTAGTTTTGGAAAAATAAAAAACACGTGTTTCATGATTTCTTTTAAGGTATATGTGTGCCAAATTTTGAGTGAATCGGACTTGAGACTATACAGATCCAGAGAAACTTTAATTTTCACCAATAAAACTCATTTTCCACACCTCATGGGGGTAATTATGGAAAAATCAAAAACCCGTATCTCATTATTTGTCTTAAGGTTTATGTGTACCGAATTTTAAATAAATAGGACCAAGGAATAAAAAGTTGCATACAAACTTCACCCCTCTATTTAACCCTCTTAGGGGATGGTTTTTGAAAATATTATTAGCCTATGTCCAATTCTAGGGTATACACTACCTACATTTCAAATTTCAATAAAATCAGTTGAGTGGTTATGGAGATACGCGGTAACAAACCTTCACACACACACACTTTCGCATTTATAATATTAGTAGGATAGGATTAGTAAGTAGGTACCTAGTAGTTACGCAGTTTGTTGGTATATCGTTAGAATTTCTTAATGACTAAATAGTGTCCTTGTAATCAAACATGGGGTTGTCCCCTAAATCGTGCAACCCTTTCCTCACACCCTAACTATTTTGAACGAATTTTAATTCATGACAATATGAATATTAGAACAAAATGGACAATCGTCATTTTTGTTGTATGAAAAAATTCGGATGTCTTTCTAGTGTCTCTTACAGTATTGCCATAGATAATATAATTCTAAACTAGTACTAGTGACGAGTATAATTATGTAATATAATCTTTCTTGAATTTGCCTCCTTGAATCTTGAAGTGCATTTGATATCTCCATTCTCCAACCAAATAGATAGAGGTCATGCGCACAAACTGAGAAGAAAGTGATTAGGACCCATTCGAGTTAACTACAGAGGTCATTTATTTAAACAAAGATTCTCCATTTCTTTTATTATATTGGCTTAAATACCTACACGAGCACATTCATGCATCTTTGGTCGAATTATTTAACCTCTCTATTAGGCCTCACGGGAAAATTGTTGGTAGTTATAACTGTCATCAGCTGTAATAACTGATTGGTGTGCGCCCGCATGAGGAAGTGGCATATTGATGGTGTCACGGAGGGATCGTTCGTCTCATATTCATCGCTAGTCACATTAATTTAAGACTAAGTCCCCATCTAATCGTACGTTAAATTACTAAACGATTGATTTGCGTAATAACATGCGATTTAAAGTTGGCAAACTTTTTAACCAATCTGTGGTGGTCTGTTTTCTGTAAAAGCGTCGAAAGCTTTGTTTATTTTTACGCACCTTTATGATCTTGACCTATTTAGTTAGGCGTAGGTATCTAGTATGTGGGCATCTGTTAACAATCCCGCAGTGCTAAGAACTGATTGATGTGTTTAGATGCCCTTGATGTTGTGACGTTAACTTCCTAAACATTTAATGAGTAGGTATGTGTATTAACAGTAGAAAGCATTTAACTACATATTTACTTTTTGGTGAGAGGTTTATGGGTTATAATAATAAACCTACGCGGTGCTGTCCGCACGTGCTTGATGGATGATACGACTTAAGTGTATAGCTGTAACTTCTAAGGAACTATCATATCCAGGGCAGAAATATCCCTTTATTGCTTTGTTTATTGGTCTGGCTTGTTTCATAATAAAATTATTCTCTGCTCATACACCATATACAAGAGTTTCCATTTAAAATGATGCAATGAAATCCAGTTCGATTTGTTTAACCCAAGTTTAACCTAATTTAAGATTTAGGTATATTTTGCCTCGAGGAATGCGGTAGTTTACGTAATAGAAATCGTTAATCCTGAGTAGGCGGTACTCTGTTAAAGCATTTTAAATGTATCGTACCTACGTAATGTAATTACCTATACTTACCTATAGATAATGTATTTATTTATTAAACTGTAATCATTGGTATACATAGTAAACACGGCTATACATCAAGCTATACAGTAGCAGTATATGCTGACGAGGATCTCGCATTATATAGGATTTCCATACAGAGAGATCTTGATGTGTAGCCGTGTGTACTTACAAGTTTACAGGTTGTACTTACACTATACTATACTCATTCTATTGACGCGGTTTCAAGCACTGTGCATGAATGTTGTATTAATTGTATTGATGTGGAACTTAGCGTCATGATGATTGTTCGCTGTTGAAGGACCTACTTATTAACGTTTATTACACCGTGACTAAACCTAATGAGTACTTATATTTTAGTATTTATCGTTTTATGTTTACGATTCGTAAAGGCACCATTATTGTTCTAATTAATAAAAATAAATACCTGGATTTTGTATGATACGAGTACGGGTATTTACTACTATAATATATGCAATAAGTTAACAACAGTGTAGTTAAATTTAGATTTGCTGAGATTTAGTGCTATTAGGTTAAACATAGTCGCAAAGTGCAAAATCAATTTCATGCTAAAAACAAAGTTTTGTTCTTCGATTTATGCGAATAACACACATTGAAATAAAACTCGTGACCATGAAGTCTGAAAAGACTGAAACGTCGGGAAGTAAAATCTAAAATAAAATCCGTTTTATAATTGCTTTATTTCAACAAAGTTCTACTATACATCTCGATTGTAGGTAAATCTTGAATCAAAGAAGAATAAAAAGGTAGGTAACATTATACAGTATACTCCAGTATAGCTTGTCACCTTGTGACGCTTGTATTTGCGGACGTTTCAGGGAAAAACTAGTGTGAATTGTAGAGGAAAGCATTCAAAAGAATTTCCTTCCCGGAGCGTACAAACAAACAGCTCCATCATACCTACCTATCTACATGTGTTGTGAACTTGTGAAACGAAAACACATTTCTTTAATTAATCAGATGTCTGAACTACGGAACTTGCCGTAGCAATTTTCTGATTAATGGTCTAGGTGTAACATGGCAAGGCCTTCAGACGACGAATGACGTCAATTGTTTCAGCAAATAACTACTGAAACAACCTTCAGCTATAACTGGATGGTGTGCTAAAAATAACACATAGGTCAGGGGTCAGCTAGCCGACTATGATGTGCCTTTAGCGTCAGTATTGCTCTCAAAATACAATCGATGACGTTAATGTTTTGAATAGGTAGGTAAGTACCTACGTATCGACACCAAAATTGTGAAGAAAAATATTTAATGCTAAAAACTAGCCCCCGTAATCATAAACAAGAGACAAGAGAAAAGCCAATGAGTCTTTGTCTGTAATCTTGACATTTATACTAGTAAGAAAGAGACAAAGTCCATTTTAACTAAAGTCTTATGATTTTTATGAATACAACCGTATGTTTTTATTAAAAAAGTATAGTCCTATGTATTATATTATCTGTGATTAAAAATTAGAAACCAGTATGAGAAACGATTATGTTGCCAGTTGTTGCTAAATGCAATTTTGATTGGGAGTAATACTGAACTATGTTGCAGGTAGGTCAATACCTACAAACCTAATTAATACCTCTACCTAGTTAGTAGGTTAGGTACCTTCTCCGTTTGGTAGGTAGCTATTCTGTATTCCGAAAAAATAAAACACGAAAATCAAATAATATGTATTTGGTTGGGTACCTTTATCTTATAACTTGCGTGTAAATATGACCTTCTTTAACGTTTAGTTCAATAACTTTGTTCAAAGCCCTGAGTTTTCAGTCTGCACGCAGGCAATATCCTTTTCAAGGGCGACGGATTTATGTTATAAAATTTTCATTTCAAGGATTTATTATTTTTCATCATCCAATTACATAAAATGAATCAATTAGCTCAATCTATTGCAATCCCATTCTATAATAATTAAGTCTCAATTAGTTTTCCTAAATTGCTGCCGACTTAACGGAAAATTCTCTCTTTTCGAACCAACATCCGGCTCTGCGACATTATGATATTTCCCGAATTGTTGCGTTACGCTTAATGACTTTACTTACATATATTTTATCCGTGTACATAGTTAATGAAGTGTTGAATAACTAAGTGAAAGTATCTTTAAATACATACCTACATTGCATTGTGCTTTCGCTGTCTTAAACCATTTATAATTATTTATCTATATTCATTTTAAAACATTTAAAGTTAGTTAGTTTGTTTTGAAAGTATCCATCTACGAACCATTCTTTGATTTTCCAATTGCTTGGATGTTAGATTTTATCTTGGAAATTGTTAAAATGAACTATGTATTTTGAACTTATTTAGGATTTATTATTAATAACTATAATAATACACATAAGGTCATCGTCCCAAGCTAACGAGAGCTTGTGTTATGGAAACCAGATAACTGGTATACATATATTACTTTTCTTTTGTATATAGGTACTTATAATAGATAATTACATCCAGACTCGAGACAAACAGACATGTTCCATCACACAAATGTCTGTCTCGGGTGGGAATCGAAGCAAGTAGGTATCTTACCGACCACGCCACCAGCCCGGTCGTTGGGAGTCTAGGTACATGTGATCCCCGGTGGCAAATAAGTCGTTTGTACTAACTGGTGGTAGGCTTTGATTACAGCCAGTTACCGCCTACCAGGCAGGGGCTCGTACCCAGTCGCCCAGAATCCCGACTAGGTGTATTGTGAATGAAGACATAGAAGTTTTTATTTAATTGAATCTGTGTAAATGAATCCACGGCAGGAAAAGGGAATAGGTAGATACATAAAACGTACCCAAGTATCAAAACAGGCAGGCGGGTAAACACTAAATAGATACGCTCATCACACCACGTGGAGGAAAAAAACGTTAGTTGTCATCAAAACACACGATGAGCCAATAATTAATTTAATAAAATTTTAGTTTTCTTCTATTTTCTACTTTGTATTGTTCAAATCAATCGATTGTCCAAGTGTGTAACTATTATAAACACATACTTACATACAATTTGTCGATATGCGTGTAGCGAATAGCTAAAATATAATTATATTCACTCAGATGGATGGTATTTTATATGTAATACGGTTACAACGCCGATAACAGTTATCTATAAGTGCCTTAAATCGTTATTGGTTAACAGTTTCCTTCTAATATTTCAACAGACAATTATAGAATAACTGCAGTAGTTATAAAAGATATACGAACTTCATCGATAATTTTAGTGTTAGATTTAGGTACTATAACTTAATTATACTGTTTCTTTCCCAAACGTTTCTCGATTGTTTTATCCAATATATTCTGTTGTTATTCGGAAAATAGCTGATCTCGACTGAAAATGGCCATATATCACCACATGACGATAATAGCATGTTGATAAATACTAGCATGTCTAATGGCTGTAGTCATTAGTAACATTTGGTTATTTAGTAGGTACCTACCTACTTACTTACTGTGACTAATATTTAATTTAGATTTTTTGTACGTATTCATTTTTATAGAAACTAATGTTGAAGAATGGCTAAAGCTATGTAGGTATACCTACTTTAGGTACAAAATGTGATCACAGTAAAATAAAAACCTTATGAATACCCATTATTTACAGTATAATAAAAACATATAATACTTCTACGTGGTTCTTTAATTCTATTGTCTTAATTCAATTTTTTTTTATAACTGACAACATACATACTAGCAATGTATATATCTACATACCTATTTTAAAAGAATTCGTTCGTAGTTTAAAGTGCCTGAAATGAGGCCGTGGCGTGAGATAACGAGGCGGAATGAGTGAAACGTTTATAAAGTGTAGCTGAAATTGCAAGCCGCAGTGAAAATCCACCAGGAAACTCCCTGTTATTTCCTCACTGCAGCAGTGACGTGCAGCACTTAGCATCATTATTAACCTCAATTCCGACCCGAGTAATACCAGTGCAAGAGAAATATCTGACAGTTGCTATGATGATTCAAAACAAGACTTTTGTTTACATGCGAGAAATTGATAGGTACCTACACATAGCGTCACTCGAATTGTGAATTAGGCCACAAATAAAGTAGGGAGTCTGATAATGATAAAGTCTTGCGGAAATACAGGAAGTACTCTATTTAACAAGTGTATGAGTAAATTTTTTATAGTTAATTATTATTCATGCACTAGATTTAGAAAATAATGTTTTATTACATCTACCCATACAGGGTTTATTGTTTTGTAAATAGGTTAATACTATTACGAAATAAGTGCGACTAGTAAAAAACGATTCATAATGATGACTATGTGAATATGCGGTGACGTAAATTAAACTAATAGAAAAAGACCTAGAGATCTTCTACGTTTTATATTTGTTAGCTTTAACTGTTTGGAGAAATAAACAAATTAAAGATGGACTGTTTGGAGAAATAAACAATTTTAAGATAGGTGAAACATTTTATAAGTCCTTCTGAATCAGGGCGTTGCGCAGTAGAAATGTGTTATTTCAGAGGACGATGATTTTTTTTAATAGCTATCATGGCCTGGGGTCCAAGCTAATCCGATATTGTTATAAATCCCCAAAGAATTTAAGGAATTAATACTGTCTAGGATTAATCTATTTTTGGTGTCATCAGCGATTTAAGAACCGCCTGACTGTCACTGAGAATCAATGACAGTCAGGCGGTTGCGGTGCGGAACGAGAAGTCCTAGGATACTTTATTATTTTTGGTGTCTTATTAGCGCTACTTTATTATGTGCCAAATTGTGCTTATACCAGAATACTATACTATTGCAATCGATTTGGTATCTTACTTATTTTAGTCTATAATTAATTCTTTTAAGTGATGTCTTGATGATATCACCAATGATTCATGAGGTTTGAATGGGTACACGTGTAGCGTTCTTAACCAAATCTGGTTGGATACCTACATATCACGAAAGGTTAGACACAGTATTGAAATGGATTGAATAGCACTGGTAATTAAAACGAAGATGTTTTTGAACTATGTAGGTATTATTATTTTCAAACGTAGTCGTTCATGGGCATATCTCTTTTTCTATGCTTTTGAATGGGTGTTGAATCTATTAAAAATTGTGAGATAGCTAGCCATTGAGATAAATATTACTATAAAAAATCATTGAAGCCAGCACAAACATTGCTTACGGGTTAAAAAGGGGACCGGACGAAAAACGTTTATCGACAAAGATTGAAGTCATATTTTCATAGAACTCGGTTTTACGTACAAAACAAATTAGTCGAGTCACACATAAATAGTTTATAGTTACCTATTTTAACCCCAATCGTTCCAGCAAAGTCTAATAGTCGTAACAACGCGAATAACACAAGGTGCGCAATACCTATAATGTTACGTTGGATACGTAGTTCTATTTAACTTTACGACTCTACATCACTAGGACGAATGACAATGACGATGACGACTTTGGCGCTAACTACAATGGCTTCAGATAATTGTAAGGTTACCGCCGCTGCCGATAATAGCGTTGCGTCATTTTGGCAGCGTGTTTAGTTTTAGCGAGGAGTTATTAAATGTTTGCAATGTTTTTGCAGTATTATCAGCGAGCGCTATTAGCGCGGGCGGCAGCGTGGGCCTCGTCCCCACGCTGGTGACGGACACAGTGCTAGCCGAAGTGGACATGGTGCAGGAGAGCGACGCGGGCGCAGGCCCCGAGGGTCTGATCGCCCCGCGCCGGCTGCCTAACCCTTGCTTAGAAAGCCCGCAGCGAATGGACTTACACAGAGAATTGTTATTCAACCAAAGGATGTAAGTGCTTAATTATTTTTATTTCTATTACTTTCGGACAACATCAGGGTAGGTACCATATACTACAATTTCCAATGTTTTCAAACCCCGAGGGGGGAAACCTATAAAGTTTAATGCGTGGATCTGTGTATACATGACGATAGTGCTACGTACCGCCTATACAGATAGACCGATTTTGATGCGGTTTTATTATTCGAATTTTGAAGTGACAGAGATAGGTAATAGCTAGGTTTAAAAAAATGTGTCTCTTATGACATAGGTATAATAAATTATTTAAACGGTTTCTTTAATCTCATTCCAATAGCTGGTACCGCAAATAACAAAGAAAAATACAATAAATCCGATTTTATAATGTAAAAAGATTTGTATCATCTGTTTGGATTATTTCTTCTGTAGAATAAATATAAATAGTTAGTTAAAATACTATCTGAGGGATCCATGATAGGATTTAACCCACCAAACAATGTACTTAATATAACCTACCTATTTTAACTGACTAGTACTTGTATAGCGTAGTTATTTCTCATGTAATTAATTAGCGTGTGCAATTTGCATTTAGTTATGGTTAGAGAAACATGAATAAATAAATTTAATTATGGAATTTATACTTTTATGATTGTGCGTCCGTCGACTTCGTCGTGAGATTCTACTTGTAGAGTAACTCTATAAAATTAATGTAACGTGTTAAAAGGCAGATATTAATTTTATTTCAGGTTGTTTGAATATCTAAAAGCGATTGGGACATTTTATTTACACATATTTTAACCTAAGCAATTTCTTATTGATAAATAACAGTAAATAGCAGGTGATCTACTTAACGTAGAGTTCAGATTCAGCATTCCTGTTGGCGCGCTGGGAATTGCTTCCTTCCGTCAAACGGCATTGCAGCCGAGCACGGAAATAACAGGACGACACGGCCCCGACAATCATATTGACGGGGAAATGGACTGATTCAACAGGTCGCAAACACATTTATATAAACGTTCAGACTATTTGGTCAGTAAATGCCAGGATAGATATAGGATGAAGGCGGGTATGGGCGACAGATGTTAAACGATTATAGTCGACACAGGATGTGTTGCACCTGTTCGCACTATGTGAGCTAAATCGAACCAAGTCTCAGCAAAAACTTAAAGCACAACTGCAAATTCATTAGAGTTTTATATGAACAATGTACCACATATGTGTATAATGTATATCTCTCTTGCACTAAAAACTTTAATATCATTGGGAATAATGGAATACAACATAGGTGTAGGTTCAACAACAATAGTGGATTGAAGTCGCTAAAGATATTAATTTTCGGATAAAGTAAGCAAACATGTAAGATATTATATGACGATTTGTAAAGCAAATCGCTATCTGTGAGATGATAATGAATGATAACATTAAACACGTTTAATTGCCAAGGATAAAATCTGATAATTATAATTTATAATACACGCCTTTACAAAAATATATCCAATTGCATAGACATAATACCCGTTGTATTTGCATTATGTGCAGTGATTATGGCCCGGAATCTAGAAAAAAAATCACACTAAATAGAATAATATGTACAAGTAGGTAGGTATGCTTTACATTAGGTAAATCCCCATGTAAATCAAACCCAATTCTTGCGTGCTTCATAATTTTCTTAGGTGTATCGATTGCAGTTATTATTAGCACAAAGGTCGTTAGAGTGGCCTCTTCACCTCTTCAGTTTCCTGTTGAGTGAGGAACTGGCTTTTATGTCAAGAAACAAAGCATTTCTACTAAGTACTTACATACGCAGGTATATTCGTAAGGAATAAAAAATATGAAACAAAAAATATCACACAATTGTTTATCATTTTCATAAAATAAACATTAAGTTAGAATATTTTAAACTTACGAAACTCTAGAAACTTATTGAACTATCTTTTGGTAAATAACTCTAAATTAAATAAAGTTTACTAAATAAAGTCTTTATTTAGCTTTTGCTGACTTCTCGAAACACGCAGATAATATTTTAGCAAACCATTCATTCCACAGAAGTTTAGATATCAATAGATAATCCAAATCTTCTAACATTGTAATTATCGAATTTTATTATAATTTACTTTGTAATTTGTCAGCATTACCAACTATTGGAATGAGATTAAAAATTACCTATTTAATTATAGATTAAATGAACCGATGGCCGAAACTTGTTATCGTAGATAGGTAGAAGGTAGAAGCCTGCTGACGAAGCCGGTAGTAATTAGCTAGGACCTCTACGTAGTAAATAACGCAGCTGCTGCAAATTAATGTATTTTCCTCGCCTCGCCTGTGAACTAATTAAAAATATATTTACAAACACTATGTATTCAATGAAAAAATTGTAGGGTCTTGCTTGAACTGCGCTATTGATTTACATGGTACCTACTAATATTTGGGCCATTTACACAAGGACAATAGTCAGGACTGGGCAGTAAGACAGGACAGCAAGCCAGTAATAAAATGTATCGTGTGAATAGGGACAACCGTCTCGTGGACAATCCAATGCAGTGTATCTTTAGTGGCTAGGTGTTCTGTCTTACAGTCCTGTCCCAGCTATTGTCCTCGTGTAAATGGCCGATATACCTGCCTCATTATTTTGTACGTCACGTCCACCCTTGTATTTTTTTTGTTTATAAGTAGATAGATAAAGTCAGTTTAGATAAGAGTTAATTCAACTCACACGATAGGATTAGGATTTCTGTACTCTGTGACAATACCACAAAAATAAGACCCAAGTGTTACGCGACTAACGCAACATATGTGCACTGTGCAGTGCAGCTAAACAAATAAAACGACGCTGTAACGTTTGACGTCATATGGACAGAATAGTAGACACATGCAGGTATTGCGTGGGAATAGTGACTGGTATTAATACTTTATCTATACTAAAATTATGTTTAAGATGGAGGAGTTTGTTTGAATGTTACCAGTGTACCATGCATTCGTCTTCGTTTTTGTAAGGGGCATTGAAGCTAACTTGCTAGTCTTAACCACAATTTATACCTCTATGTAAACAATCTATTTCTGGGTTCTCATTTCTAAATACTTACCTACCCCAAACTCATTACTATCTATTTAAATGAAGGATAAGTATGGGTAGGTACGTAATTATTATAATTAGGTAGTATTTCGTGCCCTATCCTCAGCGGTGTTACAGTAAAGATTCCGAGAAGGTAAGATCAACAATAATTAATTCAATATTGAGGTTGAGTATTATGGGCCAAAATTCTGGCATTATATTTTCTGTGATTTACACTTCATAGATAGTTACAGGTAATTAGGTACTAATACTAGATATTAATAAGATACGCAGTTGTGTCATTGTAAAACAAAATGATAAAACTAAGTCACTGCTGATTTGCCATATAATCTACCTAAGCTGCTATAAATTATAAAGATAAGCCCTATCTTAGACTGAGAAAAATAAATTATTATTTTAATAAATTGATAGGTACTGCCTTCTAAATTTATGGATCAGATGAATTCTGTATAAACTTTATCACAATTACCTATCGCATAATGTGATAATTGATAAGATTAAATTCCGACGATTTACGTTGAATTCTTTGTTAGAACTGAATATATAGTAGTAGTAGTAGTAGGTATGTGTATACCTACCAAAATGTAGCGTAAATAATTTGTGTGACGTGTTTAATGTTTTCCTTTTATTGAGTTTGTATGTAAAATCTTTACATAATACCTACTTACTTAATATAGGTAATGTGAAAATGTATAAATCTTCAATTAGTACAGGGTGGTTGTCAAAGGGGTCATATATCGGCCTCCTTAAACAACAGGCAGGACCTTTATAGCATAGTACATACCTTTTTAAGTTATTTGTTCGTTTGAATGGAATTTTATGGAGTAGAACATACTTGCAAATCTCTTACATAATTATTATTGTAAGGAGGAATCTATCTAAATTATAATTAACACAATAACAATTATGAATCAACAAATTACAAAACCACATTGGTCATTAAAGTGACTAATAATTATTGAACTTCAGTACCTAATTAGTGCGTCGATGTCGTTATCATGCTTTTAATTATAAGTATGTTTTTCTTTATATTACAGAGGCAAAAACGTCTTGAACCAAAAGAGTGAACTAGAAAAAGCGCTCACCAAACACAAAGAGAAGCAAATTCTGAATCAAGTGAAGGAACACAAAGAGACACCAGGTAAACGTTTGAACACACATTGTACTATAGAACAACAAATTGCTTCACTTGGTATTCCTATAAAGGTACTCACATCTCAGTATTCTAAACCCAACCCAAATCTTCTAAAATGTAGAATCTACTTAGTATCATAAATGTTATTATGTAGATTCTACATTATAATATTTAGATACTGGTTTGAATGAATTGCTTTTCGTGTCTGTCTTAGTGCAAAGTAAAAGTATCCCTAAGTGTCCTACTGCTGGTCTCTTCTGTTTTGATAGGAGAGTTTAGTCCTAAGCCAGGTATTAAATCTCCTAATTGTATAGTTTGTAAATCAGCCTCAACTACATGTAGAATATGTACATAGTTTTGGCATTCGCGCGTTTTTTGCTTTACATATTTATTTACATTCATATGTTTGTGTTCAGAAGAATTTAACTCCCGCTTGGCGTATTGATATTGAAATCAATACGGTAAATATTTATTTTATCTGACTGAAATACGATGTAATTGTGAAAATTTGATTTTAATTTTGCGAATGATGAATAAACTGATTCAAATTTATTAATGCTGGGGTACTTACAAGTAGGAAATATTACCACATCAGGAAAATAAAATGCAGTTTACCGTTGCTGATGATAACTGCTTTATGTCAAGAAACAAAGACAAAACTTGTGATTAAGCTATCGACACTTATCAGCAACTGGTAAAACTGGCGCTTAACAATCACAAATTCCTTTAAACTTATACCTACATTTCTTGTTTAATTAAAGACATCAAATTAAAAAAAAACATATTTTTAAAAACAATTAAATCTCTATAGTTTTATTAGAGATGTGTGTAGATGATACGTTCAAACTCCTATGTAGGCAACGGTGTTAGTTGGTCACACTATGTATAAACACAGAACATTACATCACTATACACAAAGCAATACACCGGTTTTTATTATTGAATCACTTTTATTATGTGTCGAAAAGATTATATAACTAAATCATTTTAATGCCAATGACGAGACTATACATATATGGTCCATGTTTATGTAAATCTCATCTAATTTAAATTTACAACATTCGACCTTTTTATACTTACATAGGATCCTAAATGTATCACAATATTATACCTATTGAGATGTGTAAACACTAATTTACTACTCCTAAAACCCAACATATTTTTCATCGAAATCTATAACATTTATTATAAAATAATAATTTGATAAGAATTTACTAATTATAAAATAATAATTTATCTAAACAAGAATTGCTCGTTTAAAATAAGTAAGGTAAAGATGCTAAATATTCTAGTTTGATTGAAGATAGTGAACTCGGGTTTCAAACAATTAACCAGCTCTATGAAATCAGTTGGGCTACATTTGGGATGTTTAAAAACTAAACAAATCATCATTAACTCGTTTGTACTTTTACTCTCTTTGTATTAGCATCGAACCGAAATTCCTCAAAACTCGTATTGAGCATCGTTTCGCATTTTTCGTTGAGTTTTTATCCGGTGCAGTTCAATATGACGCAGGTGCACTCTGCGGCCGTTCACCTGAGTCTCATAATTTTACTCTGAGCATACAACGACATGGTCGACATGCAGTTTTATTCATTCAAAATATTTTTTACCAGTTAGCTTTGTTATATAAAGTTAATGAGCGTCATCTGCTTTTTAACACGCAAAATTGAAAAACAGTTGTTTACATTTTGTGAATGAATTTATACAGGGTCACTTACTCGTACTTACACCTATAGGCTATAGTTATCAATCGCTATGAATGTTATGATTCTAATTGATAAATATAACAGTTATAACTTATAACAGTTATAACCGGGAATCCAAGCCGAGTCGATCGTATTTTTCTAATATGCGTAAAATTCTCAAATGTCGATGACCAAGGTGGGAAGAAAGTGAAATGAGTCTAGTTACTTCCTGACTATTGATTGGTTGAACGTGAAGGAAATTACTGCCACTGACATAAAACCTTATAGTTAGCGATAATTTTGCTATTATGGAAGATTGAAACTGGTACTATCTTCTAACTAAATAAATATTGTAACTGTTTAGAAGGGTTCCTTTTCATGAAATAAGGTTCCGATAAGGCGCTACGGTAGATGCGGATAAAATCCTCATCTCATATCTACCTCTCTGCTAGCAGTGGATGTAGTAATGTATTTTTGATATGATAGCAGGTCTTGACCTTGTATGAGCAAGATTGCTACTGCTGTATTGTGGTATCATTGTGCATGTACCCATTTTGATTACCTACCTTGCAGTTGCTCAAAGATTTGATGTGATGTGTTATACATTTGGCCTCAAGATAAAAAAAAATCAAGACACCTTATACCCGTTCATGCTTACTTACATCAAACTTTCTTCAACTTACATTTTCTTTTTACTCTCCGCAGAGTTAGAGCGTGCGATAGCCGAGCGAGCTCGCCGCCTAGAGCAGGCTGAACAGAATGGAGAGGAGTTAGAAGAAGGCACCAACGCTACACTGCAGCAGATACGTGCGCGACTCAGACATGCTGCGCCACCTGCTTCTGCACATTAAACCCTATTCTAAACGGTAGAAGAGTGCATTTTCTGTAAACATTCCTGAAATACCTACATCTATTAACACTATGCCTACTGGTAGGTAAGAAATATAATGTATAAAAATTTATATAAAGATAGGTACAAGAGGGAGGGAGAAGGAAGTCATACAAAAATGCACTCTCATAGATATACTTAGGTATATCCATTGACTTATAGTAAGTCAGTGCTTATATCCAATTATTAAACGTTTTCTTTAGTCCTTTATCTGGAAGCCATAGATCCACCAGTAGGTACATACTATAAAATAAACTTACTGATTTATTCCAAAACCATGTCTATGCATGTCTTGGTACAAAAAATGTTTAAGCTTCAGCCTAGTTTTCGATGAGGCCAAACAAAATTACTCGTAGATTTGAATAGGAGACTTGGGAAAGTTTGGATTTATGTAATTTTGTGACAGTCGGCAATAAGTATACTAAAAGTTAATTCATAGTAAGTATTTAATCTAGTAGTCAGCACCTTGATTGTTGTCTGCGATTAGCGCCATCTATGTGTAGTACCTTAAACAACTATAAATCTGGCCAACAATCTTATGAAGTAACGTTTGATAAACCGTTCGGTTGAGGGTAAAATAAAATTTTGCATAGTAAAAAACTTGAGTAAAGCCATTCTTGTACGCGTGTGTGTATTATCTGTTAAAAAATAATAAAAAAATTTTCATTATGTTAAATTAAACTTGTACGACAAGAATACCAAATTAGTTAAGTAATATAGCAGTTTTGGAAACCGTAGCTCTAACTACCTACCTTGGATTGAATATTGACGGGCCGGTGGCGTGGTCGGTAAGATACTTGCTTTTCGCGCCGCAGGTCGTGGGTTCGATTCCCACCCGAGACAAACATTAGTGATGAACATTCGTGTTTGTGTCGAGTCTGTGTGTAAATATCTATTATAAGTATATATTTACAAAAGAAAAGTATTATATGTATAGTATATACCAGTTATGTGGTTTCCATAACACAAGCTCTGCTTAGCTTGGGACCAGATAACCGTGTGTGTTAATGTCCCAGAATATTTATTTATTTAATATTTCAAGTATGGAATATAATATGAATTCTTTACTCACACACGTAACAAGGGCTATACTTAAGTTTTTTGTCTATGGGTAAGATGTGCACTATACCTGTAACTATTTATAAAGTTTGAGAGATGATTATGTGTGCAAATGTGAGTGATACGCTTTGATTGCCAAAGCTTGTTCGATTATTCAGTTATTTTATTGTAATTATAACTTAAGAATGCTTTAATCTTATTTTCAACGAAAAGGGTCACTGAAAGTGTCACAATGAAATATAATTAGTGATTATATAGTTTGTTATTGCCATACGAAGGCGAGGTTATTTTCACGTTTAATTTAGTAATTTTAAGTTTCCACCATATTTTGTACCTATTTAATAATATCGGGCAACTATTTGACTGAGGAATCGACTGCGTGTTTAATAATAATTATAAGGGTAATGTCGACTTCAAGAGATGAATAATATTTTTCTAAACTTTTTGATGTCACAAATCTTACCATTTAGAGTTCATTCATAATCTTATTGTACTCTGTAACTTACCTTCCTCTGTAGATAATGTATAATATTTGCTCTTATTATGAGTTTCCTCTGTACATATATGTAGGAAAGGTACGCTATCAAGCTCCACTATACTAAAATATGAACACTATTGTTTTCATACTAAGGTTTGCTGTTTACTGTGAATATCCCGCACGGCAAGTAACCCCTAGCAGTATGGCGTGATCATATTATTATGAATTTAGCTTAAAATAACAGTTTTTTAACTCAACAGCGAAAAGAGGATATTCATAATAAAGTTAAGTACACTGTAGAAGTTGGACATTGTATTGATAACTATTTTATGACATTGAATATATAGAGAGTAGATAGATGTTTGCAATTTACAGGTGTATTGTTTAGAGATATTGATATGCAAACTTATTTATTATCCGTAGATTTCTTATTAATAAAAGTGATACCTTCATAGGTATTGCTTACAATATTCCATATTATAGTACCATAAAAGCCTAAACGGAGAATTTAATAAAAAGGGTACCTTCATAAAATCTAATTTTCTACGTATTCTTGCACTATGTAGAGATGGCCTTTAAATATTCTCCCAAAATAGTTGACCAGTATATTAGATTCAAAGTGTTCATGAAAGTGATAGAAAAATATTTTTATATATTTGAGATGCCTGTTGATTACGGGTTTTCAAAGTTTAATAGATATTCGTAGAACCCTGAAGACATTATGGGAAACGTGTTAAATAAATATACGAACGAGTCGCATATATTGAGTTAAATTGTACCTAATATGAGAATAGTTTACAGCCTTATTCCAAAATGAAGCCTAAGCATAGTTCAAAGTTGGTATGCGTAAATACCAAGTAAACACTCTGGACTAAGCTAAGTCCGTATTTGAGAGGGCAGTTAGAGTTTTTAATAAGTGTAAAATTTTAGTGATAAGTACCCTACTAAATCATAAAGTTTTTTTTTATTTTATCTTACATAATCGGCAAACAATATCAAAAGCTAATTGACCTGGCAGCTTAGCCCTTTAATTTTGCATTTATTCTTCATTTTATTACATTTCTGCCGTATGTTTGCGTTACAAATTAATGTGTTGATAAAATAAAAAAATAAGTTATTTATATTATAAGTAGGCTATAAGCTATATGACGAATCTCTGGATAAATGTTTGACTATTGCATATTCACAAATTCAATCATTTTTGGTTATTTGAATAACACAATTTTTATTTGAATTAACCCTTTAAATACCCAAAATTGATATGATGATATTGAGTGCCTAATATTAATTAATTGGACATTGCATAGTCTATTACGATGGATTATGGATTATCATTTTATTACGCTTTATTGGCCTAATTACAACAACAAGGTTTGAATATTTTTCGGACTTTGAAATAAAACTACTTTAGAACGGATTTTAAATCCACGTAAATACGTGTGAGCTCAGTTTGCTTAAATCGGAACACAATAATAATATAATGGTTTTAGGTAGTCGGTAATAATTGTAATTAATAGGTTGGTACGTCAAATATATGAGTATAAAGTCTGAAAAGCCTTTGAAACGACGGGATATAAGATCTACGCAATAAAATCCATTTTAAAGTAGTTTTATTGCAAAATTCCAGTAAATGAATGAAAATACTGTATTTTGGACTTGATGTTAAGTCGGTACTAATCTCTTTTGGAATTAGACTGAATATTTGTTGTTTGAATCCAAATGCACTTGATTAATTTAGGTATTATAGTTTCTAATTCACTGATGTACATACGTTATATGGGTATTATTTTCTTCTAGTGTGCCTATATTATAAATTTATTGTTTATGTGTTGTCAGAATACATACCTTGTATATGAAATTACATTTATGTTAAAGTTTTACCACACCAAATTATGCGAGATGTGATGCGAAAGTGTAGGGGTAATTTTAAACAAAGTCGATTAATTCATTCCAATCACCCAGTATGAATTTATATAACAATTGAGGAGTTGGTGTCAAGATAATATCGATCGACGTAAACACTATTCACTGTATGTTTGTAACTTTGATAAACTATTGGTGTATCAACGCCTTTACAATCAGTAGAAATTCAAAACTAAAGTACTACCTACTATATTATTCACTTGTTATTCTTTCACTAGCTCTAATTTTATGTTCTGATGTTTTTCCGTTATGATTGTTGTTAAGTTGTGTTAATTTAGTACAAAGTGGTACCTTCTTTTGTCAGCATACATCGAAATAATTACGTTTTTAGGCAGATTGCAGTGCTTTTGTTTTAAACGTATCTAAGTATTTTTATTGTTCTAATACGTCGTAAGCAAAAATATTGCTTACAACGTAATTAAACTTAAGTGACGTGTATTGTTAAAATTGAAATTAATTTGATGTATGCTTACTATTATGAGGGTTATTTTAGCTCCGGAAGCTGCATCGTGGCCATCTTAAGTGCGACATTAACGATAGTGTTAGGTAACTTAATCTTTGTATAAATAGACATGGAACCTGTATGAAAATTTTAATGATTTGCATAGTCAAATAAAATGTTTTAAAATAATTTTTGTTTCAAAATTTCCCATACATTATTTACTATTAGGTTTTACTTTTTGTATTGCATATTGAAATGCAAGGTAGCTTCAATAAGGATACGAAATAATTATGACAAGTTCTATTGATGATGCTACAAAGAAAAACTCAGGATACGTGCTACCAAATACGCTACGAGAACACGCGAGGAATAATGCTACGAATTGTCTACGCGTATGATGGATGAGTACTATGGAAACAAGCTTCAACTACAAAAGTGAATACTTATCATTTCTGAAAATTTAAATATAATTCTTAAAAAATTATATGCACAGTATACAGTATAAAATAATTGCTACCGTTCGTAAGCGTTTTAGCGTTATAATACTTATAATACCTATGTGCATAAATCATGCAATAATTGCCGCTATTTTACTAAATCTAATTTACTTCTTTAAATATTATACTTATATATTTTGACTGCATTTTGAGGTATTAAGGACCACCATGATGGGCACATAAGCATCGTCAACTGGTGGTCGTTTCATTTGACAATAACTAATATTGTGTTGTATTAGAGCGGCTTGGTCCCAAACAGTTTTATCTGTTAAATAGTCCGAAATTAATATAATAAACGTTATTACGTAGTGTGGACTCTACAATTGTTTTAAATTTGTTTGTTGACATAAGTTTAATGTAGAATACGTAACTATTTATATATTTTTTAATAAAAGAGTTACTTGAAATAAAACTACTTTTTAACGGATTTTATCGCGGTTTATTTTAGATTTTAGATCCCGACGTTTCAAAGTCTTTTCAGACTTCATGTTCACGGGTGGACTGAGATATTTGACGTCCAAAAATATTAATCACAATTATTACTGACTACCTTCAAACATTAATATTTAAGTTGCGTTCCGATTTAAGCAAACTGAGCTCACAGTGTCTTGGATTCTGAGTTGATTATGCTTGGGTTTTGGTACAAGTAAATTAATGTGTGATATTCGCGTAAATCTAAGACAATACTAAAAGAGTTACTTACTTTTTTGAGACGCGTATAAAGCGCTTTAAGATCATTCTTATTTCTAGTGATTACATCGATTATTTCTTTTTTAATCTATACTTAATATTATAAAGAGGAAAGATTTGATTGTTTGTTTGTAACGAATAAAAAATTCTTTCACCTTTAGAAAGCTACATCTTTACTGAGTAACCTATGCTATATTATATGTTAAAAAATTAGGGATCCGTTTGAAAACCTCGATAATGTAACCCAAGGTTTGAAAAAAATAACGAAAAAAAATCATTTTTTATGGCTTTTGTAGCTAGTTGTTGCCACGAAAAAAATCATTAAATCGTGTACGCTCAGGAAACTATTGACATTAGAGCAAAGTGATGTACTACAGATATATAGAGGCCATAAATGTCTACGAAAAAGTCCGTGATACCATTTATATAAATTGTTAGTTACGTCACAATAACTAGGTAATTTTTCATCACAAAATATGCAATTGTAACGCAGGTACAAATTGGACTCAATTATTCGTACCTTGGTATTACTTATCTAAATAAATCCCTTAATATCAGTGGATACCAGTAAATGACTTTTTGAATGATTTAAATCTTATACTCACAATAACTTTTAAATGAGTATAAGATTTATCAAAATTGAAATTTAAGAAACAGAGCCGTTATGTCTGTGATAGGGTGTTATAAGATTGTGTATCTGTGTGATGGGCCGATTTTTAAAGCAGTTTTTTTATTAGAAAGCTGAAGTAATAGGGTATAATTAATATTTTTTAAATTTTATCTACAACAACAGAGATATACACGTCAAATTTGGCTAGCGGTTCCTGTATGTGTATGTAACACCACGGGTATTTTCCCACGGGGTAGACAAAGCACCAATACTGTAGGTATGTGATGATGAGAAATCTAGCTTGGCCTATTACTTCTTTCCGAGTGTGCCAAGAGTGTGTTAAAATTTTTATGATTCCTATAAGTGTAAATGAATGTATCACCACCTCCGGGTAGGCAGAGCGCCAAAGGTGTACCTATTTAGTCTATTACTTAAGTACCTACCTTTCTTTTTCCGGGGGAAATCCTTTATGGATCCCTTCGCCCCGTGTGTGCTCAGGGCAAGGAGTATGTGAGACTCCTAAAGGGTACTCACTAAAATCTCCCGGGTGCTCCGTGGCGCATTTGTGCCAGGGGGTTATGGGAACCACATGTGACACAACCGGGACCGTTACTTAAGTAGATACCTAACAATTACCTGGCTGTCTATCTGTGGGTTATTGTGGCACCATAGCCATTAAACTAATGATTTTGATTATTTGTTTTGCCAAAGCAGACTTGATCGAGTGTTCTAAGCATGGAAAGTCTTCCAAGACTGTGATTAAATTTATGATGATTAAATTTTTGTCTAATACCGATATATGTATACCCGTGCGAAGCCGGGGCGGGCCACTAGTTGTTTAAGTTTTACTTTTACGTACATACTTTTGTGCATATCGTTAATATCCATAATATAGACTACTCACACTATTAGGAGGTACCATGACGGAAGATTCTAAATTAAGTGACACGAGAAACCAATTACCGGTCTTGCATAAATATTATCACCTATTATTAAATACATTGAACGCAGTATTCGCGAATAATTAGTTGGGGAAATTTGTCAAGCTGTTCATGCGTGAAGCGCTTTCGTTTTCGTAGGACATAGGAGACACGTCCACCTGTGGCCGGCGCGTCGACACTCCACGACTCTACCCCTAGTCTCGCGGTTTCATGATCACACCGTAACGCGCCCTCGTTCAGTCGACGATCGAACTCCTTTCGAGGCTTACGCTTATTACGATGTAAATAGTGTGTTGTTTAATCGGTGCCCATAAAAATGTCTTTCAATAAACTTTACGTTGCCTTAGTGGCATTACTAGTAGTAAGTAATTATGTTGTTGACGGAAAAAAAGTTAAGAAAAATAAACGCCTCAAAGAACAAGAGGACTACACAACTCTCCAGCCGAACGTGGTAGCTTACTCGACATTTGGTTTTAAAGATGTTGGAGGGTATGATGGTTTTATACCTACATCGCCCGACTATGCTAGTTTCTTGAGTGGCGGTAAGCAGGAATCTACGACACGGCTTTATGCTCCTGCGTTCCCTAGTGCTCCAGATTCAACAGGATATAGTGGAAATTTTGGTTCACCTCCGTCTGACAGCCAAGCTTACGGTCCAAATGAAGATGGGGTTATACAATCTGGCATGTCGCAATACCTACAAAATTCATTATTTAATACTCCTAATTTTGGTGTAGATGGCGAATACAATAAACACACAGAACATGACGACTTAAGCAATCACAATACAAATGAATCAGATGCACCCGTATATGGCGCTAAAATTAGTTTGAGGAATAAAAATAGAAATCTTATTCAATATAACACCACTGATTTAGGTGTTTTTGGAAATAGTGGTGATTACGATGGAGCAGAATCGACACATGTTACAAAATTATATGGTGGGCCAAGTATGAACTTTCAAAATACGAATGGATATACTTCAAATTATCGGCTACAAGAGCCTGAAGAATTTGAGAAGCCAGCCACTTCCATATCTCACAGTGTAGTTAATTTTCCTCGAGTAGTTGACTTCACAAACTTGAATCAACATTATTCACCCGAATTAGACACAAGTAAGTTAATATCACAGAGCAATGATAAACCATTAAACACTCAAAATTATATGACTAAACCTCAGGATGACAGAGTTTTTGGTAGTGAAATTCATATTAATAATAAACCTGTGGATATTGCATCAACACAAAGTCATTTTAACGCAAAACCTGAAGATGCCAATGAAATATCTATATTCAAGACAAATCCTTTTCTTAATCAAAATATTAACTACGATCATGTCAATCTGCAACATAAACCGTATTCTTCAAACATTAAAAGTACAGAGCAGAAGAAAAAGAATAAGTATAAACCTTTGTCATCCGGTAACTACAGTACTGATTTTAGAGATTGGAAAGATTCATCTAATATGAAAGGCTATGGTTATTCTACGAATTACAGCAGCATGAACTTCAAGTACGATGTAAGTGAGTCGAAAAGTCCTTTTAACATTGATGAGATTGAACCAGCAAGTAGCAATATTGTGGATTTATCAAATTATCAGTTGCCCCAGTCAGATTATACAAGTTTTAAGCACATGCCTCAATTTGATGTCGATGATGATGATGATGAAAGATATCCTAATAATGTCTTATCATACAAAAACAAACTCAAGTCACATGATTATACAAATAAATATAAAAATTCTTTTAATTCAATATCCACCACTACCCCAACAGGGGGTTATTGGGGAAGTTTCAAAGCTAGCGATTTTTCTTCATTTAAAGATGCTCCAAAAAAGAGTCACTATAGCGATATTGATCATGAAGATATAGTGACTATTCCAAAAAGACCTAAATGGAGCTTTACAAAACCAGAAGTATTGGAAAATAAGGAAGTCGATTGGCCGTACACACAGTACCGCCCGCATAAATTAAATAAACATAATTACGATTGGACAAAAGAGGTCACAGATACTAAATATAAATCGGAAGAAGATCTATTAGGATTGAGGACTCATGATACATCGCACCCATCTTATTTGCCCACATTCCAACCTACTAATAGTGTTCTTGATAATGACAATGATTTTAAGAAGCTAGTCGAAAAATGGAGACAATCGTATATGAAATCAAAATACAGAGACGCACCAGTTCGTGATTATGAAAGTTATGGGTCTGAAGTAAAACCAATGCACGTGCCAATACCAAAGCCTTACCCGGTGAGTTTTGTACAGTTTAAGTTAATGATAACGTAGTTTAAAATGCTTTCATGGACATTAATTCGTATGATAATTGTGCAAAAACTCAGGAGTGATGGAATGCGGATCGGAAAAGCAGACATCTCACGTCGCGCACTAATTTCTTCGGTCTTGGTCAGTAAAATGGTGCACGCTCGCGTGATCCGGAGAAAACCTGTAATACAATACTTGGATAGGATTTCAACCTAGAAATAATAGACCTACAAACTTTTCTCAGTTAGACTTGGTACAACTTATAGAAGTCCAGAGAACTTCGGTTTGAAAGTAATACAATTTAAGTAATTGAATATATGTATGTAGGTATAGCATTGCGTAATAAAATAGAAAAGGGAATGAAAATTACAGATCGTTGATAAATCAGTGGTTTAACGAGTAGTTGGGCTCCAATGCTAAAGCTCGTCGAACTTCCTTAAGTCACGCTTGATTAGTTTGATCTTGGTAGTGAAAGCAGCACCTACACAACTACGTAGCTTTTGTCTTATCTACGAAGATGATAAGATTAAGGATTTTGCTTTGACTTTACACACTAGTTAAATTATGTATTTAGTAAGTAGGAAAAGGTAGGCAAAATACTCATTTTGAGTTGAGATTATCTTTTGAGAAAATAGTTACGTTATAACATACTCAAATTTAATGTAGTTTTTACATTACCTTTTGTGAAATAAAGTAGGACCTCCGGAATTATTGGCAATTCCTCTTCCATTGCGTCGCATGAGGTCATTCACCATGTGTGCGAAGTTTGTAATTATTGCATGGCATGCATTTAGTAGTTTCCATTTCACATTTTCACTATTTACCATTCTTTCAATTTCATTGTCTACCTACTCGTGTCTTTATTAGCTTTGGCTGTTTGTTTTCTACGTCGAGTTATATATTTCGCTATTAAATTTTATAGCCGATATTAATCGCAACATTCTTAGATTACTGTTGGCATTTTTATTGTGATACATTTACGTGTAGGAAGCTTTCTGTATCTCCCTCAAAATATCAAGTGGGTTACTAAATTTGCTCTTTGTTATTAACTCTCGATATAATTTATTTTGAGCAACATTATAATTGACTTATTTTTATGAATTAAATTTAGATAGGACTAAGTAATATTTTGTTTAAATTAAAATTCAAAGGTTTGTTAAAACAAAGCTAAGGCAACGGGGGTTCTGTAGCCCAACAATGCACTTACAGATAGAGGTCCCCCACCCAGTAATAGTGCCGGTTCCTCGGCCGTTCCCGGTGCATGTCCCGGTGTCTAAGCCGGTCGCGGTGCCCGTGATCCGGGAGCTAACCGTGCCTATCGAGAAGCCGGTGCCCTACCCGGTCATCAAAAAGGTTCCTTTCCCTGTAGAGAAGCTTGTCCCAGTACCAGTTGAAAAAGAGGTTAGTGCTCCCTTGCCCTCAGAGCTAGGATTAACTAACATTTATACATTACAAAGTGGCGTAGGTAATAACTAGAGTAGTAGAGACGTTAATTATCATGATCGTCGAATTTATTTCATTAGATTAGCATTCGATGCTATCACCTACCTATAAACTAAACTTAGTTGCTTCAAAATAAGCACCTACTATCTACCTACTTCATTTGATTTAGCATTCGACTTTTTGCACGACTATTTGGACTTTTCTTAACTAGCATGAAGCGTACTGATATCTAATAAATCTATGGAAATTCTTTCCTACCTGATAACCTTTTATAATTAACATAAAATACACCTTCTGTAATGTATAAACTTATTATTTAAATAAACAATTAATTCTTATTGAGGAAAAAATCTGCAGTCTTATTAAAAGCACTATATAATTTAGGTGAGAGTACCAGTTGAGAAGCCATATCCAGTACACATCCCGCACGTGAGACCGGTGTTCCACTACACGAGGCCGCACAGCGAACGCGACTTGGATCACAATGAGGATGACGATTTCCAACGGCGTCCTGAGTCTAAGAAACCTTCGCAGTATAAGAAGAGACCATATGGGTAAAGGTTTTGTTAGAGATAAGCACCTATCATGTCTTGTATCTTCATGTTTAGATAATAAATAGAATTTAACTTTTATTTAAACATTACGCATTTGGCTTTAGTTAAAAATATACAAGCACTTTTTTGTGTAGTTTGTACTACAAATTCATGTGCAGCATTCAAGCAGGTAATTAAAAAATAGGGAAACATCAATATCTCCAGATTCAATGCGCATGCGTTGACATTAAACTATTCATTCATGTTACACAAACTTGTGATCAATTATGCGTATCGGTAACGCACGTAAGGTTGTTGAAGTTCAAAGACTTATTGTCGATTTGTCCGCAGCACACGCAACCGAACTCGAAGGCCAACTCGGCCGACCTACCAGGACCGCAACAGACGAAGGTGGCCTGACCGCCGCCGACCTGTACCACAGAGCTCTGGCACTTCCAAACACAAATACTCATCTCGATCTAAGTCGCACCCCCCGCCGCCATACAAACATCGTGATTATGAACCGGACACCGATGAAGACGATAGCAGTGATTACGCCCAATATTGCAGAAGAACAGGGAAATGTTGATTGAGGATGTTGTTAAGCATTTTATATACTCAGTGATTAAAGACTGTTTAATTTATTATGTAAGTAGGTATACTGAACGGAGTGTCAAACATTTTGGTTTTCCATTTGAGGTGTAGCGAAAGTGAATTGTGTGCATTAATTATAAGTGAAGACAATCCGTAAAGAATAAAATTATAAAGTTATTGAATTTACCCTTGATCTCTTAACTACTTCTCAGAAAGTTGAAGTATTGCATTTTGTAGAGTTTTCTTGAATTGCATTTTTTTTGTTATCTACTGCCTTGATGTATGTATAGTTTATATTAAGTAGGTACCTAAGTTAAATAAAGTAGCCAATTAGCCTACCCAACAAGTAAAGTACTAAATGGTAGTTTTATTTAATTGTCACTTCTCATCTAACTTGCGGATTGAATAATAAAATGTTTAAATGGCAATTATAACAAATAATGGTTTCAATGATGATGCATACGCGTATAATTGAGATCCGTCAGTAACGCATGGCCAGTCGCTCTTACCAACGCTTCGATAAACAGAATGCGTGTAAGAAACATTAAGTATAATACTCTCTGCCTGGGTGAATTAGAGGTAGCTAGTGGATCTTACTATTCAAGCAAGAGACTCAGCCCTGAGTTCAAATTCCAGGTTTATTTTTTAACTTGCCTATTGGAGCTTAGATTTCAGATTTGATCCTGTCCTACGTTAATAGGTTCACCCCTTAAAAAAATATAGGCGGATTCATAATAAACGAATTGCGTAATTTTCATCATTTTACTCATAATTTAAAAAAGTGGTTTAATTGTAATTTATTTTTATTTAAGTTTGTGGCCTAGGTATTTCCAGTTGTACTTAATTTCTCTAAACTCTAATGCTTTCAGAATAAAGAATCTGTAGATTCTAATAGAACGTAAGCTAGAAATGTATATAAAATTCTCGTGTCGGTGTTTGTAACCGAACTCCTCCGAAACGGCATGACTGATTTTTATGAAATTTTACTATGCCTATTCAGTAGGTCTGAGAATCTGTGAGCATACCTAAGCATCGGTAGTTTCCGTAAAACTTGTTGGCATTCGACAGTCTCGGATAATTATATCTTATTTATTTCCTCTTTTTAGGTTTTTACTAAAGGTCTCATCGGCATCCATGTGCTACTCGATTTAATCTAAACTAAATGCAACAAAAAATATCAGGAATCTCGTTTGCCGCTGAATTTAAATAGGCGATAATGCTATTGCATCGCACCATCTGCCTCGCCACGTTAAAACTAGGTGATTAATTTGTTTATTAACAATACCTACTAATATCTTATATGCGATAGTAATAGTACTCTGTCTCTCTATCTGTTACGATTTCACGCCTAAACTACTAAACCGATTTGGATGAAATTTGGTATGGATAGACTGCGCTTAAAGATGTTAATATTTTTGTGCGATAACCAGCTAACGTGCGGGCGGAGCTGCGGACGGAAAGCTAGTATCATATAAATGGTAACCCTGATAAATGTTGAATTGAGAGGAGACCTCTAGAAATGTACTATACCTAAGTATTTTTTTATGTTTGTTGCCCACATGTAGCTGAGCTTAATTTTCTTCTTAATATTGGGAATTTTACAAATTATTAACTCGGGAGTTAATCACTGACATCAACGAGTTGGCATCTACCACAAACTTAGCAACAAAGTGTTCAGTGGCGTATACACACATATCATAATTATTTAGGACGAGGATGCACCTAAAATTTGAATAAGTACTTAATTGATACTACAAATCAGAAGCAGACTGTGGGAAAATTTGTTTGTAAGACTCTTAGCTTAATAATGCTGTGCAAAATTGCTCTTATTATTACGACAGGCGGTTACGTAGAAGCTCCTATTTTGGGCGGCACCGCCACATTTCAGGGACGGGGCAGTCACGATTCTTTATATACCAACTAAGTACTTAATTCGTTTTAGAGAGATAACTTTACTTACCTCCCAAAAAAGATCATCTACTAGGGCTCATAACTATCATTCGTAACATTAGTCTCGTGAATTGAAGCTCATGACGGAAATTTACAAGCAAGTACCTACCTAATTTAAGTTGGGGTTTTACAACTTGGGTATTTGGCGTATTGTGATAATAAGGAAAATAAAACATTTTTTCTATTACCTACTTACTATAACTTCTATTTTCTATCTAAGACAGAGACGAGACATAATATCGTCTGCTAACTATGTTGATACCATGGAAGAGGCTACTTTTTTCTAAGGTTGATACTTATTACCTATGCATTTTTAGGGTTTTGTAGTAAACTGGAAACCCTTGGGTATAGTCTGTCAGTCCGCGGGTTAGCTTAGAGACGCTTAGTATTGTTAGTTGGCATTTGGTATGGTGGTTACAGTAGGTACATATTATCAACAGCGCCGATAAAATTTTAAAATAAAATCTAGTAAATAAAGCTTTTTCGTAAAACAAGGATGACTACATTTTTTTTGTCGCTGGTAAAGGTTGTTATGTAAGAATATTATTACCTAAGCTTTTTAAAGTTTTGAACACGCCGTTGCACAAAATACGTATACGCAAAGTGTGTGTGGCGCACGGTGGGCTGAAAATCGGCTTTTATAGACTTAGGGATTTCAATTTGCAAGTGTCGGATTTTTTGCCGGATATCCGAGTTAAATCTGCACAAAAGCAAAGGAATTATATTTTTTACGAAAAAATGGTATGAAACCAATATGAAAAAGTAAATTATCTCGCAAATAGCAAGGAAAACCGTAATATCCTTACTGGTGGTTATAGTACTAATTATTTATGATTTTTTGACATATGTCATATTATAATGGTTATCACTACTATTTTTTTTAAATGGTCAATATTTTTATTTATTTTTACATATGAAACGGTTTTTTTAGTGACTAAGTTAAGAACATTGTTAATTATGAACAATTTTATTGACTCAAATATTAAAAGTACATAAAACAAGAAAATTATTTAAAAAAATAGAAAAATTAAATCAAATATTCAACATTTTCCTTATCTCCTTCGTTGTCGGACTCCAATTCTGAGTCAGAATCCACATTGGATATATCTAAAAACTCGTACTCACTTTCCTGAAACCGAATTAAGTCGAGAGTTTCAGCAAAAAAGCTCTGCTTTCTCTTGGCATCTAACTTAGGCCTTTGTGCACTTAGGAAAGGATCGGAAGAAATAACAAGCATATTTAAAATATTTTGATTAGAATCTTGCCTGCTTCTTTTCTGCGAGTGATGGATGATTTTTTTTGGATCTGATGATGGACTTCGGAGATATAGTACAGAACTTGTAACATTACAGTAAAGCCGTGACAACTGGTATTGCTTTGTTTTTACGTGTAGTAGTCAATGGTTAACCACAAACAAAGGAGTAGAGGGGTATTTCGGAACATCTCCTCGTACTTTCCATGATTAAATGATAATCGTGTAAGATATTGTTTTTTGTGAAATTTTATAAGGATTAAAAGTTTGAATATCTAAGACAAAAGAAACGGTTTCTAAAATAAATTCAATAGGCGGTGCTATATTGGTAGAAAAGAGAGTACTTATGACGAAAACAAAGATTAGTACCTAGTTAGAATAACAAAAAGGATTTAACGTAATTGACTGGTTAGTTTTGACTAGGTACCTTCATCAAAAAATCCTTCTAAAATTGTATAGGTACTTACTCATTCTTGTTAATGTCACTGCTTGATGTGTGCACTTCTGACATGAAAATTAGCAAATTGGTGTCACTTGTAGGTTGAAATGTAATTGGTCGTATGAATGGGCAGCGGATGTGCTGGTCACGGGGATGGGCCTTGAATTACATATCCGAGTCGAATTCACAACATCGCTCTCGCAATCTACTGCCATATACCTGACGCACTGAGATTTTGTACATACCGCAATCGCCAATACGTTACCTATTCTAACAACTTGCTTAAACCTACATTATAATGTGCCATTTTTCACAAAGAAACTATTTTGGTTTGATTTGATTTGAATATATTTAGAGATATCGAATTAGATATAGTTAGTTACTTACTTATTTTATTGTTTGGTGCCCTACCTTAAATTTCAACCTTCTATAAACAATTTTTTTTAGTCTAAAGGATTTCTTTACCTGGGATTAAGAGACTTAACTTTTACAAATCTTGAAAAAAAGTTCTTACAATCGTCCTTATAAGTAATTGGTGTAACAATATTATAACAAATCTTTTGTAGAGCTCAAAAGCGAGATGTTATGGCAGCAAAGCTATTGTATTGAGAAGTTGTTATGAATATAAGCCTTCGCGAGACCTCGAACCGTTCAGTTTACGCGGTCCCGTTGAACCGGTCGCAGTCTGGTCGACCCCACCTCGGCTTCATTAATTTATTTATAGTTCCTCACCTGCATCACACGTAAGTTTGTTTCTTAGTGCTTGCTTTAGATTACTATCATTGACCTTGGATTTCCCGGAAAAGTAACTAAAGTGTTCTGTGTCGATTTTTTTTAATAGAATCGGTGCATAGCTACACGTCAGTAAACTATCCTTGTATGAGACCACGTAAGATCTTAAGAAATAATCTTTTTGAGTATGTACATTAACTGCCGTATATAACATTATAACTGCCTATATATGGCAATGCCATAAGTTTTAATTATTACCTACTTTGTCGAATGCGATTAATAAAGCTTTCCAAATTTGATCATTACGGAGTAAATCTCTTACAAACCAAAACTAATCTTAAAAAACCGTTTTATTTCGGATATATGCCCAAACAAACATCAAAATATAAACATCACAAATAATAATCTTCTCCTTTTTGAAGTCGGTCAAAAGGAAACATAGGCAGACTGATCTAAGTGGGTACCGATAAATAACATAAATCACAGGTTAACTATATTGGATATTTATGCCATTTATGCTGTCGACTACAAAAACAACTTGATTTATTTAAATGCGGTTTTCACTGATGTAAATGAAAAATATAAACTGAATATTATTGAAAGCATTTTGTGTTCCTATAATGATGATCCTTTAACGAAAAAGTAACAAATATTTAACATCTTTATATGTACATGTATATAATTCTACTGTACGTATGTATGTCACTAAACTCCTCCTAAACGGCTGGACCGATTTGAATGATTTTTTGTATGCGTTTGGGTGGCGCCCTGGATGGTTTAGATTCACAAATCAGCCCGGAAGATGACCCTGTCTCGTAATCGGCATCTCGATTGATTCTGATATTTCAAGCGATTAGGATTGAAATATCGTGCAGGACAACGTCTGTTGGGCTCGCTAGTAGTATTATAGAAACTTTAATGAGAAAACATGTCAGTTTATTTCCGTAGATACTTATAGTTACCATAGTAATACATATAATATCAACTAAGGTAAAACACTGTAGAGTATCATTATTAGGTTTAAGCTTAATCGAATTAAACACAAGGAATTTTTAATTTTTTGTGTGGCTACTAAAGCAAAAAATCCGTTTAATATTTTTTGAGTTTATCGCGAAATGACAGCGATAGCGACTTGATTGTAGCCATTTTATGAAAATTATTGTGTTAGGTTAGGGCAGTCAATTTGAAGTAGTTTTGGTGTGACCTATTATGCCATAATTAATAATTTTTGTTGCCAGTGTTCATTGTTTACCATATAAAGGACAGAGAAATAAAACTACTTTTTAACGGATTTTATCGCGGTTTATTTTAGATTTTAGATCCCGACGTTTCAAAGTCTTTTCAGACTTCATGTTCACGGGTGGACTGCGATATTTGACGTCCAAAAATATTAATCACAATTATTACTGACTACCTTCAAACATTAATATTTAAGTTGCGTTCCGATTTAAGCAAACTGAGCTCACAGTGTCTTGAATTCTGAGTTGATTTTGCTTGGGTTTTGGTACAAGTAAATTAAGCACTGGGTCCCAAGCTGGTGGTATATTCCAACCATTTTCTCTGTTAAAATTAGGATGTTTTTTAATTTCAATAGCTTCGCGGATCATTCTTGGTAGGAACCGGTTTTCTTTGACAAGGACCTGTGTTTTATCAAATCTCAAGTAATGGTTGGGGCCTTTTTGAGTATGTTCACACACTGCAGATTTCGTTGAGCGTTGATGTTTAACATCAGCTATGTGTTCTTTTACGCGGGTCCCTATACTTCTTTTTGTTTGTCCTATATATGAGAGTCCACACTCACAGTCAATTTTATAAACACCCGCATCTTGTAGAAGGACTTGACACTTGACAGATGGTAAAAATTGACTTATCTTGGTTTTTGGCTTGAAGTAAGTATTTATAGAAGCCCGCTTAAGGATACTTATAGCCAATCTTGTCGGTCACTCCTCTTATATAAGGAAATGGTTGGAATATACCACCAGCTTGGGACCCAGTGCTTAATTTACTTGTACCAAAACCCAAGCAAAATCAACTCAGAATTCAAGACACTGTGAGCTCAGTTTGCTTAAATCGGAACGCAACTTAAATATTAATGTTTGAAGGTAGTCAGTAATAATTGTGATTAATATTTTTGGACGTCAAATATCTCAGTCCACCCGTGAACATGAAGTCTGAAAAGACTTTGAAACGTCGGGATCTAAAATCTAAAATAAACCGCGATAAAATCCGTTAAAAAGTAGTTTTATTTCAATGTGTGATATTCGCGTAAATCTAAGACAATACTAAGGACAGAGAAGTATAGAAAAATGAGTTTTTGTACCTATAGGTAGGTACAATAAATCAATGTTTCAACCCTCCTACTGTATTTATTGTTGGTTGAATATATGTACCTAATAGAAATCTTTCGCTACGCAGTTACTATCAGATAGTGCCACAGGAAAAAGATTTTTACAAGTCTTTTACCTGTCCAATAAGTTAGAGGATAAACTAACAAGAAATGTGAATACACTTACCATAATTTGGTGTCTACATACTATAATAGTGTATAGGTAAATATGTACCTACATATTTATTAGCATTCAAAGACAGTTTTATACTAACAATATTAGAATTTTGTTTCAGATAACCGTACCAAACCGTAAAAAATTAACACTTACCTATTTCACCTACACACCATGGAGCTATTTATTAGTTATCTCCATAAACTAAGTCACTTTCATAAAGAACTATTGATTCATCTTATGCTCCTAAATATTTCAAATATCTCTACATATCGTTTATTTGTTCGTATTTATTTATGAAGAGTTTTTAAAAGCTAATCCAACATCAAAAAATTCTGTAGCACTGTATAGTATTATGGTATCTGCAGGGAAGCTAAAGTACCAGCGAATCATTGACGTATAATATCATACCTACATAAATTTAACGGATGAACGAACTTGTTTCGAGTTGTTTAGGTACGAGTATGTGACACACCTAGAAAAATAATAAGTATTTCATTAATTTACATACCTACTTAATAAGTAATTAAAATGCATGCAACTGTATTTATAAGTATTTTTTCTTCATTGTTCAGGAAATATCTCAACTCTTGTCTGAATGAATAACAAGTAGATTGCTTACCTCACAGTATTGTGTACATTTATATCAAGATCTGGAGTACCTAGCTTTATAGTTCATAATTGCTATTTAGTACAAACTGCGCTATAAACTCGTCGACATTTGATAACAGTAATTTTCATTCTGCGTAATCAATAATTGAAAACTAATTCACAGGTAACAAAAAAGTAGCTAGTCTGTGAGCAACAGAAATACTACAGTGACTTTTGAGGTATTATCTGCGATAAGTGATGGCCAGGAAGGATAGGGGAGGAAAGCGAACCTTAAGTTTACTCATTTTTCCCTAGACCGCTGCAATTAGTTGTCCTGAGATTATTTTTGCCCAGAAACGTCTCATTCGATTCTTGGAGCTCGCACCCTCTTGTAGATGATAATTAGTAGGTACTAGGTTCAACAAGGTACCTACTTAGAATTAATCATTAGCACAAAAAACCTAGTGATATTTATTTTTTTACAATGATTATTACATAATAGGTATTTTTTGTACTTTAAAATCGTAATAGGTACTTTAATGAAAGAATGAGGTTTTATTCATGCATGGTATTTATTTTAGATTAAGTATGCTAAAATGCATTACCACGATACGAAGCTAAATCAAAATTATTGTTTGACCAGAGATATCATAATACTGTAATAGTACGACAGTCAAAATAATAAATCTTACGGGGTAACAACAAGCCCGTAAGTTTGATTATTATGATAAATATTACACACATTGTATTTTTTTTTCTACTAAATGAAATAAAAAAAAACATAAAAAATTACGAATTAGGAGTCGCGACGTCATAACGACGGCTCAATATGTTAATAAGTCAAACGTAAAAAATTAAAAATACGGCTCTATGGTTTTTTAGCGAACGAGGAGATTTCTTTAATTCGCACACACATCATTTTGTTTGTTCAGGCATAAATCCATCATTTCCGAAACTCTATTTTGTTTAAAAGAGCCAAGATGCTTCCATTTAAATAAGAAATCATTTTTTTCACTTGTTCTTTCAACAAGACGGACTACAATTAAAATATATCTCTTGCATATTATATAACTCTAAAATCGAAAGTTATATTAAACTTCGAATGCAAAAGAATTTACGATATCTGGCTAAGAACCATCTCGATCACAACAGTTTTTAAATAAGGAAAACCGGATCAAAATCGATCCGTTCGTTTATGCATTACAATGTCACAAACTTGCATTTAGTCACATTCACCCGTTATCGGTTTCTGCATCTAATCGTCGGTATCGAACATACTGCAACACTTGTAAAGTAGTCAAGACATATTGTGTGGAATTTATACACATACATAAGTGGGACATAAGTGCTATAGTGTTATACTCCTTTACATATTTAGTTTTACGTAAGGTTTCGTGCGACGCGTCGCGTCGTCACAGTTCTCATGCTAAGGAAAAAGTGATCATACTTGATAAGGAAGAGTACTATAACTATCTTGTTGTTTCTCAATAAGATCAAGCAACAAAAACGTGAGCTGTTGATGTACCTAACAAAGTTTGAGATGCTTCTGCTCTACAATTCTGTCATTACCAAGTTACGACACGTTGAACTCTCTGTACTAAATATCTATCTACCTTCCTACTATTGTCACCGCTGAAAAAAATTTGACGTAAAATGTTCATGAAATAAAATTAAAAACATCATTGTCTCGTATTACTTAATGAAATTTTAAAAATCCTTCTAATGCTACAAAGTTGAATTGCAATTCTGCTTGTTAGTGGTAATTACAACTTAATTGGTACGTGGGAGCATAATAAATATGTGGAACATCTATCATGAAAGAATACCTTACTTATATACTATGAACTAGATTATTAATTACTTCACAACTATTTATGTCCGCAAGTTCATTAATCTGTGCCCTATGAGTTGAGGCAGTAAATCAAACTTCTATTTTAATGATGATTGAAACCCAAAAATTACAGCATTTAATATACATGAGTTTCTATCAATTGATTGGATGATAGCAACAAGGTCTCTAAACGAATTTAGGTAACTAGTAATCTTTATAATTAACAAGCTGTAGTTTGAACTGTCTTTTTATTTTAGTATTTATGGGTAGTTTAACTGTAGGTACAGGAAAAACTTTAAATAAAATATGTGCGGTTCTTTTTAAATGTCATCAAAACACGAAAAAACACAACAATCGCTTTAATTTAGATTGAAGTTAAGTACCTAGGTGTGTGCTGTATATCTAATTGACAATGTGATCTTGCAATTCATCAGACTCTATTCTTCGATCACGAGTCAAGTAACAGACGATAGGAAATAATAGGACAATAGATAGAAGTAGATCTCTACTACCTATTGTCCTATTATTTATGGTAGAAAAACTAAGCATTTTAAGTTTCAAAATATCTCCAAGATTATGATAACAAGATTTTTGTTCGTTTTCAGATACATAAGCCATGCGGGTCTACGGTTTAGTAGTAGCCCTGGCTACACTCACAATTTGCCAAGCTGCATCACCCTCAGTTCGGTTCGCATGGAAAGAAGTAGACTTCACGTGGGAATCCCCCGCAGCCCGAGCTCAGGCTATAAGCGACAAGCGATTTATACCGAGCAATAACCTGCCATTAGCTCTAGCTAGATATAAGAACAAACTGTTTGTGTCCGTACCTCGGTGGAAGTCGGGGGTCGCGTCCACAGTTAACTACATCGATATCGACGGACCAGAGGAACAGTTACTAAAACCATATCCATCATTTAAAGATAATTTTATTGCTGATGATGCGACTGAATTGCCTTCAAACAGCTCCTTGGTTTCTGTCTTTAGAATGTTTGTCGACGACTGCGAAAGACTTTGGGTCGTTGACACGGGATTAGCAGATATTTACGGTGAGTTTAATCATATAAACACTTAACAACATTAAATGTAACTCATTTTGTGCCAATTTATATAACCCATTGAAGTATATACTTAAGCAAATAAAAAATTGTAGCATTTGTTTGTAAACTTATAATTTGGCACGACTGCGCGAAAAAGAACACTTATTTTTTTGTTTTGTTCATTCCTGCCTGGGCAAAGATTATGCAAATAAAATAAATTAATAAAAAAATAAACACAAGGACAATACAACAGTTTCTAGGAAGTAATATATATTAAATAATAAGATTGCATAAATTTTTCTTTATCGATAATACAAAATTTACCTTCAAAAATAATAAAAACTAGACCTTTTAACAATATTAATAATAAGTAACGCAATAAGGAAATACGTTAATAAAAAAATAGAATAAATTTTGTTTTAATGTGCATAAATATAACATGGTTAAGGATTTATTAGGTAATAATGAATAACCGCAAAAAGTTAATTGTTAACAATAATAACATTATTGTTAACCATCAAAATAAAATTGTACCATTTGTTACAACAAATAAGTATTTTTACTTTATATTAGTCTATGGTTACAGGTGTATTTATTCATCTATTTGAATACTAACTTAATTTAAATCAAGTCGTGACTCAATAGTCCGATATTTTTTTTATCTTATGATAGGTTTGCGCAGCACTAGTTGCGCTTGCCTATAGCTTGCCTGTTGCTGATTTATAACAAAAATTCAAGTTAATAAAATTTATTTATTATTATATGATGCATTAATGTTATAAATATCATATTATTATTTTAAATTAATAAGGGTCTCTAACTACCTGTTAGTTGGTATTTGATTTGTTTTTTACTAGGTACCTAAAGGAATTCTTACCAATTAGCTTTAGAAGTAGTTGCTGCCGACACAAAAACTTAATTAAAATAGGTACCTATTATTTCTTTCTAAATTATACTAAACCTTTACCTATATTGACAATTGTTGCGTTAATGTTTAAAGTAATTAAGTATTTTCAATTTGTTCATAGGCGATGGTCATCAAGTATCTCCGCCAGCAATAGTGATCTACGATTTGAAGACTGATCAACTGATTCATCGCTACATATTGAAACCTACAGATATGAAAGAAGACTCCTTCTTCGCTAATATCGTAAGTTCTCGAATGTTAACGAAAAACATAACGTTTACAATAAATTTATCATTACGGGCGATAAACGCGCTCACAGTTTGTTTACGATGACGTTTCAAAACGAGTTTCACTGTTCGTGGTCACAGGTAGACTGATTAGGTGAAAAAGCTCCGATAATGACGGTGGCTATAGAACAATATTTCAAAAAATATATAATAATATATGTACTTTATTTAATGATAACCTAATGATCTAATTAATCTTATTTACAGTTCATTTAGGTACATAGTGCAATATGATGTGCATACTACTTAAATATAAACCTACGTAAAAAAGATCTAATTCATTTTTAAAACCGAATGAAAATCCGTTGCGGGTTTTTAAGGAGTTAGCGGATATATAGAGACAAACAGACGCGCAAAGTGACTTTATTTTATACTAATGTAGATAAATTTCGATTTATGTTAGTATCCCAGGTGGAAGGGACAGCCCTCATCATCAGGAGCTGAGTGCACCCTCTCAGTTTGTGTTAGGCTGTCCCTTATACCCTGAAGATTATGATTATGATACGATTTCTTCTATTTTATTTATTTATTAATATTTTAGGTAGTAGACGTAGACAAAGACAAGTGTGACGATGCGTACGCTTACGCCCCTGACTTGGGAGCATACGCAGTGGTGGTCTACAGCCTGAAGCAGGACGACTCTTGGCGCATTAGTCATCATTACTTCCATTTCGATCCGTTGGCAGGATCCTACAATATCAGCGGGGTTGAGTTCCATTGGACCGATGGCGTGTTTGCATTAGCACTATCAGAACCAAGAGATGATGGGTTAGTATGTACCTGCATTTCGTCTCTACTGTACCATTATAAGCTGCTCTAACATTGTATAGGATTTTAGAACAATGAAGGTCTTTTTTTTATAATGAGAGAAAGGTGATGCTGAGGCAACAAGAGTGGCGCTAATGGACTACGCCTTCTCTTGTTGCCTGCTGTATGAATGAGGGCGAAAATTAATGTCGAAATGTAGTCGAAGTGTATTGAGGAAGTAGTTATTGTGTGTATTGATGTGTGTAATTGTAGAGGGTATCTTAAAATTAAAAACTATAATTAACTTCTTTCCCGTTTTTTTTAATTTTTTTTTTACTTTTTTTTAAAGAGAGGTAAGCTTATAATGCAAATGCTTAGCTTGTTGTGTAACCGAGTGTACTTACCTATTAGCAAATATGCATATTTATGAAATTACTGGTGCAATATGTATTTTGTGTTACCAGATTATGTAGGTATATATCTACAAGTATGTATCTATGTAAGTATGTTGCAAAATGAATGAAATAAGTATCTCATCTGTTTCAAATAGATACTCGATTGTAATATAACTATTTTGTATCTAGGAGTACAAAAAACAATATATGTTAATAACGAAATCATATAGTATCAGGACCCCGATTCTTGCGCTTTAGACATATATTTCGAACACGACATAGGTATATAAAAAAACGGATTTCGACTAAAAACTATGTCTTGTCTTAGAGATAAGTCTACTACTCAACACATGTCTCACCACGAGTAGTCTATAGCAATCGACATCATAGTGACATAATACTTTTTTCGACATATGTCGAGTATTATATGATAAATGGCTAAGGCGCGAGAATCGGGGTCCAGCTCGTAGGTACCTATTCAATTAGCTCCCGAACTAGTATGTCAATGACTTTCCGCAACAATTCACTATACCTACAAAGTTAGTTTCAAATAATAAAATCTCAAAATTACTTAGTTCGGTCGATTTAACATTTCTATTTATTAGTTTTTCTAAATCAACGGGAGATTTAACAGTAAAAGCAACCTGTTTAACGGGTCAACTAAGTAGCTTAGAAAGAATATTCACTACTAATAAATGCATAACGTTATACATTATGTATTAACTAGTAGGTAATTTGTATTTACCACTAGTTGACCTAGTACACTTCGTATTAACATATTTTTCTTCGATATTATCCTTACATTGAGTCAAACAGAATAAAATAAGAATTACCTATTTTAATATCGGTCGACCGACACGTTTCTAAGTAGGTTTAACAGTTAATCATTTTTCTATTTTGATGATGATGAAGAATTTAATGATGCTGTTATGTTATTTTACTTCTGGTGATGATTTTTTTTTGATAATAGTAATAGAAAAAGATAACAAGATAAGAAATATTGTATACTTGATAAGATAAGACAGTAGATGACATTGACCTCATAAAAGGCACATAAAAGCTCTTGAAACCGAGGTCAGATGTTGCACACATAATATGTTTAGCGTTGATTAACATATGTAGGTATTATGAAGAATAATTATCATTGTAAATCAAATTTACAAAATGTAACACTGTATCCTATAATAGCGAATTGTATCTGATAACAATCGCAATGTTGCAATTAGTATTTTAGAAAGACTTTATGTTTTATTATTATGTACCGTACAGACATATACATGTATTATGTGGGTCCGTACGTAGTTGTTACGTCCTCAACATATTTTTTATGCTAATTTATTACCTATTTCAGTCATTATCATTATCAAAGTTATGTAATATAAACACGTAAAGACAGAGTTCAAATAGATCAAGGAAGTCTTTTTAATGCAGATAAAAACCTTTATTGTTATATTTTTTAGTAAAAATGTTTTTGTATTATTTGGATATACCTAGATACTTCTACAATACTCGTAAATAAGATCAAGCCTTCCATCACAGTCCCATCCCTTTCTATCAGGGTCCACTACCACCGACACCGGACCAGAATTAACCAGATTATTTTTGGTAGAAATTAAGATGTGGCAAAGAGCTTGCGGTGGGCAGGTGGATATAGTAATAACTATGTGTAGTACATAATGTTGCACAAATGGAATAAAATATGACAGGATCGATCGCAGGGTTAACAGTGTCATATCGAACAGTCAACGGCAACATTTAACCAATTCCCTTAAAATATTTTTTACTTTTCTGAATTTTCAGGTACCGAACAGTGTTCTTCCATCCTTTCTCATCAACTAAGGAGTTTTGCGTGTCTTCGGAACTGCTACGTAACTATAGATCACTTGACAAAGGCCAAGCTTTCCACGACTTTAAGGTAAGTACTAACACTTTTAATAAAATTAACAAATAATTAAAATATCAATTATGTTAACGTTCGATAATGCCAATAGAGCAAATTAGGATAGTGAGCTATAGATTAAATATTTACCCCCGTATTCATAAACGTCTTATAAGCTCATGAGAGCTAAAATAGGTTTATGATACTAGTAAGAAAGAGACAATGTCCATTTTAACTAAAGACTCTTGTAAGATTGATTTGAAAAAGACCGTTTATTGATGGTAAATAATATTAAGTTAAAATATTAACAAAAAAACCCGACTTCATGGATGCCATTCTCAGAACTAAACCAAACTGAAATGGGACCACACGGGAACCATCAGCTTTCAATTAAAAAAAAAATTATCAAAATCGGTTCACCCATTCGAAAGTTCTGAGGTAACAAACAAAACAAAACAAAAAAAACATACAGTCGAATTGATAACCTCCTCCTTTTAGAAGTCGGTTAATAAGCACAATTTTTGGTTATTTTAGAAAATAAAACGTTACTCACACAAACAAGAGAGCAACGTTCACAACATTGATTTCCTATAAAGGGAAATAGGGGGTACTACTTATTCACTTTTCCGTAGATTATCTAGGGAGAAGTGAATGACTCCTACTTAGATTTACTTTATTATAATCGCTGTCGAATAATAGTCTTAATTTTTTTGCAGCTTTTAGGAGACAGAGGACCAATGACCCAGTCGGCATCCAGCTTCTACGACCCAAAAACCCAAGTTCTGTTCTATACACAGGTAAAATCACTACATGCAATAATCTACCTAGGTTTTATTTAACCCAGCCAGTAAAGCATTGAATGCTAAGTACTTAGTTATAAATTGGAACAGAATATCTTAACGGAAATACCCTTGAACCCTAGTAAACTAAAGACATAGTAACAAAGGTCTAATAAAATACTAATTAGGTGCTAATTACCTCATGTAAACATAGCCTAATAATGTGAATGAAATAGTAATAAAATAAATGCATACAATAATAACCTTCAATATAACAATACCGAATGCCAAACGTTCACTGAGTTCGACATTCTTTTCATTTATAAATACATACTTATTTGTAGATTACAAAAATATAGCCTTTGTATTGCACAATAATGATGTGAGAAAAACTGAGATTGTTAAAGAGGTTGACTAATTGTATAGTTGAAGGCAGCAAGTGAAAATCTTATTAGTTTTTATGAACAACGGTTAATGGATTTTAGGTTAAATATAGTACTGCTTAGGCATAGAATAAATACTACGCTTAGACCCAAGTTTACCTGCTCTAAATGATATAAGATTAAAACAGAAGGTCCAAATTAATGAGGCTACATTACAATTACAATACTAAAATTCTGACGAAGCTTCAACATGGTCTACTCTACACAAACAAAAATCATGAAGAAAAACGTCTTATGAAATACTTTTACTTTTTATTTTGGTATATTGTTTTATGTTTTCTTTATATTGTAGGTGAACCGCCATGGAGTCGGATGCTGGAACAAAAACAAGCCTTACACACCAGATAACAATCCCCTAATCATCACGAATGCTGAACTTTGCGAGTTTCCCAACGACTTGAAGGTAATGGTGATCCCAAGTAATGTAGCTGACAGTTTACATATTCCTCGAAAGTCTAGGTACCTTTTTTAGTAAAAACAAATGTTCCTATCTGTACAAGTTACTTTGCTCTACAATTTCATATTTATATTAATTTTTAAAGTGTAAAGGACAAAAATGTAAGGTTATATACCCTTTTAAACAATTTAGTAGGTTGAATTTATTTATGGAAGTACCGAACTATAACTCATTTACTCCCTGTGGTAGTGTTAATTTATGTAATTTAGGTCCTATTGAATGACTATTAGTCATGGCATGCAGACATGCTGTTCACTTTGAAGATTAAAGAGATGCCCAATAATAAAGTATAATGAAGACGTATCGTTTCTTTAATAATGTAGGGACTTAGTCAAAAAATCATGGATAAATATTTAACCAAAACACCGTATGACGTCACGGCGCGCCGATGTAGAGTCAGGGTTAAACGTTCTAGTACAGTTTTACATTATTTGTGCTTATTATTAATCATTTTGGTTGACATTTTGACGATTGCTCTGTTACATTGTTGTAGCCAATGAAATTTTGCGCTGACAATTTTTTTAGGATAAAACAACGAACGTCATTCACTCATCACTTCAACTCTTTTTAGTGTCCCACTGCTGGGCACGGGTCCTCCCAACTATCTTACGAGTTGAGAGAGGTTAGGCCTTAATCCACACACGCTGGCCAAGTGCGGGTTGGTGGATGTCACATGTCTTAGAATGATTAGTTCTTAGACACGCCGCTTTTTTCACGTTGTTTTCCTTCATCGATATAGAGCAGCGGCCATTAAGCAATTCACACAAATGTGTGGGTCCGACCAGCTATCGAACCCGCGACCTTATATTTCAAAGGCGAGGACGATACCGTCGCGTCACTGCTGTATTAAATTATAAGATTATTGAATTCCCCGCGATAGAAACTAAAATTAAGGTCATTTTCATAATACGTTTCAAAAACATCGGAATACAAAATGAATTGTTATAAAATCCGTTTGTAGTAGGTACGATAGTTTTATTTCAATGTGTCATTTTTATGTAAATATAAGAAAAGATTAGTCACAGTACTATTATTTCAGGTGGACCACGAAGGCACTATTTGGATCCTGACTGATAGACTAGCAAGATTTTTGTACCAGACACTTGATCCCAACGAGGTGAACTACAGAATTCTAGGCATTAACGCGGCAGAGGCAATAAAGGGTACTGCATGCGAATAAAGACTCTGTTCTTTTTTATTTAAACTACTTATTCGCTTCAACAGAATTAAAAGCCTACAGAAAATGATAATGTTATTTAAATGATACTTAATGTCAAAAATGGTATTTTTGTAAGCATTTAAGCCAAATGCAACCTCCCTCATACAGCTTAACTATTTTTACCTAATTGATGTCAGTTGTGAGATGTGTGATTATTTTCAGTAGTTAACGGGTCATTTACATGAGGAAAATAGTTGAAACAGGACAGATAGGCCAGCTAGCCACTAAATTTACACTGCATTAGATTGGCCTCAAAACAGTTGTCCCTATTTACATGAAGTTTTTAGTTGTCCCGGCTATCGTCCTCGTGTAAAAGTCCATTAATGTGTATTGACTAAGCAGGTTTAGCACATCAGTGTTCTTGGAAATGTCACCGACAAGTGGCATACGATTTAAAATAGCTATTTAGTTTGAGAGTTGTAATTTTATGGTTAGTCTGTATAAAATAATTTTAAGCCGTTGGGAAGGAAGTAAAGGAAAATACTTACGAGTAGTTGACCTGTTTCCAGTTCATCAGTTTATATTGTCAGATAAGTAAAAGTGTAATTTTTATTTTTATAACTGCCTATACATCAATAACAATAATTTAAAAATTTCAAAGTCCATTAATATTTTGTTACTTACGTTATTATCAGAGAACGTGAAATACAGATTCCCTTTCCGATGTCTGCGGTTATCAGGATGTAATACAGAATAATTTTAATTGTTTATCTTAGTTTAATAATAAGAGTACGTACAAATTATGTAACTTCATTCTTAAGTAATAAATTAATTCAAGAAAATATGTGTCTTTTACTTCTATAAAATTTATCCTCTTTTATTTGTAAGGAAGGTGTCTATTTATAAAGAAGTGTGCTGTTATCTGATGGCTATCTACTTATTTTCTAAAAATGTAGTGCCTACCTATCTATTATAATACACATCAGGTGTGTAGCGATCAAGAAGGTACATTTAAAAGTAAGTATTGCTGTAAAGTCTCTGTGTAGAAATAAGTAATAACCCTTTTAGTGTCCCATTGCGTTGCGGAGCATATTTTATCTATCTTGTGGGCTGTTTACACGAAAACAATAAACAGGATAGGACAGTAAGCCACTAGAAAATACCATGCATTGGATTGTCCTCAAGACAGTTGTCCATTTATACACGATGCTTTTTAGTGGCTTTCTATTATGAGTAATTAATTGGCTTATTCTACCCTATTCTGGCCCATTAAGAGTTATGAGAGTAGGTATCTAATAATATAATATTTAGATGAATACCAATACCTAACATTTGTGTATTTATTTAAATTTGTTTTTTAAGTAGCAAGGTTAATTCCTAGGTATAATGCGATCCAAACATTGTCACATACAAGCACAAGGTTTTTGAAACGGCACTGTTACAAAAAATATCTATCGTGTTTTTTGTTAGAATTTATATCTGAAAATCCATTGTTAGCTAATTACTTAATTAAATTTCTTGATATCGAGCGACTACAGCGACTATTTTGTTTATAATAATGCAATTAAAAATTTAAGAATTTATTCACAAAGTAGGTACTTTATGAAGTAGTCAATTAATAGTCAACCTTGTTTATCCAATCGAGATAACTACAATACACTGCGGCTTGCAAGTAAGTAAGCGCGTATCATTCGACGGTTGACTGCCGTGTCGCAAAGACTACCGCAAGCATGGCCTCGGCAAGAACTGAAAAAGTTGGCATCGTTGGAAGGTAAGAAATATTATATAATTTTAGACAATGTAAATAAAACATATAAGTATCTACACTACACCATTTTCAAATAAAAGAAGAATGTATGGTTTTGATCTATCTTAGTGCCAATGACCTGTGCAAGGTTCAGCAATCTAAAATATATTGTATGTGTAACGGGTTTCCAGTTTTAGTGCTCTACTTTATTTGTAGTTACTTGGCTAAATGAGATGATTTAAAAATATATTTTAAGTAGTAGATAGGATAGGATACTTATAAAAAAAACAGATTCATTAGGTATATTTGTAGGTATCATTTGAAAACAAAAATACTGAAATACTAAACCAAATATATACTTTGACATGCCAAGAAATAAAAATACATTAAGTAAGTGCCTGAAAATACAGAATTTCTAAAAATCGCAGATTTTTTAAGAATAAAACACACTTAGATCGAATTATTGTAATCGATTGATAACATGGCGCTTATGTATTATCTTGAGGTGTAGGCAGAGATGAATATCGCTCATATTTTGCCGACTATGTTTTAGGTCCCTCACGTCTAGGGGGCGAGCCTATTGCCATTTAACGGATAGAATACCAAACATTAAGCTGATACCATGTACTTATATTAGAAAAGTTTTTATATGCTCCAAATCAAACCCGAGACGTCGCGTTTGCTAAGCAAACACGCTTACCACTGCAGCACCTACCTTACCAAAAGAACTTAAATTACCCACTGCTGGGCACGGGTCTTCCCTCATCTATCTTACGAGTTGAGGCCTTAATCCACACACGCTGGCCAAGTGCGTATTGGTGGATTTCACATGACCTCGAATGATTAGTTCGCAGCCCGTTTCCTCGCAATGTTTTCCTTCGCCGATATTGAGCAGCGGAGATGAAACAATTCATACAAAGATGTGTTGGCACGACTGGGATTCGAACTCGCGACCTTATAATTCTGAGGCGAGGCCCGTACCGCTGCGCCACCGCTACTCTTTATTTTATTAGTTATTACATAATAAGATTCTTTTCAGTACTTACAATGCCAATTATGTAGTTACCACTCTATCTACTTATTTGGTAATTTTAATGATTGCAGTATATACATATTTATATAGTATCACCGAAAACGTTTCATGAAACGAACTAGCGTTTATTGTTTTTGATAAGCTGACAACCAACAAGACATTCAAGTTCAAGGAGAGGTCAGTTACATAATACAGCTCCAAGTCGTCACGTCTTGGTTTATTTTACAAACAGCCAAAACAAATAAACATGAGATCTGCGTAGGTAGGTACTACTACTACACAAAGTCTTAAAAACTTATGGTATCTACTACGTACGTATAGTATGTACCTGTACCTACCTACTGTTGCTGGTTGGTACTTGGGAGATACTTTAAAACCTTTTCTTTTGTAAGAGCCTTTTCAAATATTTTAAAAGACTTAATTACTGTAGGTAGGTGTCTACTGTGTGGGAAGCATAGCAGTTTTATTTACCGACAGGTAAGATAGAGATATTATTATGATGAGTGCCATCAGATATTTTTGATTACTAAATACAAATATCTCAGTTCAGTTCTAATATTCAAGTAGCCAGAAATGCAAGCTTAGGAAATCTACCAATTCTAGGTTAGTAAGCAACCGAGTAACATCTCTTTAGTGTCCCTTTAACTGGACAATTCTCAATTTCTCAATTACATTAAAGTTTGTCTTATCATTTATCAATATCACTCTCAACACCCAAGTCATTAGGTAGGTAAGTAAGTATAAAAACACACTCAAGTGAACGTGCTAACACATTAGCGTTTCATTACCTATACACAGCCATCTGTACGCACAAATTCGCATATCTCTATTTCGCGTGAAGAGTTTACAATTTCAAAATGTACTTATTTTCCAGAAGAGCATTTTACAGGTTTAACATTAGATGAACTTGCTATGCCGGACTTTTTAAATATGACATTTAGCTATGATTATTGAACTAAGTTTTTGTCAATAAAGGGAACATTGAAAAATACCTACTGTACGTTCGTATAGTTAATTCCTCATTTCTCTTTTTATTCCTCAATTTAGTACGTACTACCTACTCATTTGGAATTGCTGGTACTCTTTTCATTGCATTAAAAGTGTAGGACCTACAATTCCAAAAAAGTACTAAAGATGAAATGCTTGCCTAGTGCATGCTGGATATCAAATTGTCAAGTTCTTGATTGTTCAGATCAGCTCTTTAACATCAAACGTTATCGTACTGTTTAGCAAGGGTTATAAAACATACTTAAATGTAGCTCCTGCTAAATTTGAACTTAATTCCCTCGAACCGTGGGCATGTACTACTGATTAAAAAGATATCGTCATCCACTGGTTACCATTGTTTCCAATGCAGGAAATCTTTCTTCTATAGAATATGATTTAAATGAGTTACTACTTACTCCTAACTTTATAAGCATGATTGTTTCAGTGGCCTTATTGGTCGTTCATGGGCGATGCTGTTTGCGTCCGTGGGCTACCAAGTTACTATATTCGACATAGTGCCACAACAAGTGTCCAATGCATTGGATGACATCAAAGTACAGCTGAAAACCCTAGAGAAAGATGGTCTACTGCGAGGAAAGCTTAATGCTGATGAACAGTTCCAATGCATCAAAGGTATTATTTTGTTATAACTACCTACATAGGTAAGTAGAAACAGCCAAGGAAACAGAAAATAAGAGATAAGCAGATTACAAAATATCAGGTATTTGTTATTAAATACAATAGTACAATATCGAACTTTTTGTTGATGTAAGTAACCTTTTAGGGACTAACGAACAGGTAAATATTAGTCAGGTAGCAATGTTTTACGTGATTGCCTTCGAAAACATTTTACAATGAGTGTAACGTGACCAAATGCAATAATCGATATCAAATATTACTTATATTGACAATGTAGGTATGGGTAAACTTGATACCAAACAAAGGTTTCCGGGTACCTTCCTACCCTGCTACTTGAAGTGTATTTATGTGTGTGTATATTTCAAGGGAACACATCGACGCTAGGTATTTAGATGTAACTAGGCAGAGTAATTGAGTAGTATCGGTTACCTTGTGTGAATTAAAGTCTATACTGTCTCAACTTTACTGAATTAAATAGTTTAGAGAAGATCCGTGGCCAATAGCAATACAGACGTGATAGCACTCTTAGCGTTATAAAGAAAAGTTCCTTTTACTTGGATGGATACATAAGAAACTAATTTTCAGGAACTACCGATTTAGCAACCGTCGTCAAGGACGCTATCTTCGTTCAAGAATGTGTACCAGAGGACCTCGAATTGAAAAAGAAGGTGTACCAAAACCTGGACAAAGTGGTGGATGATCGCACTATCCTTTCTAGTTCTACTAGCACTACTTTACCTTCAAAGTTCTCTGAAGGCATGAAACACAAGGCACAGGTACCTACTAGATAACAACTTATTACTTGTTAGCAATATACCTATTACCCCTTAAAATATTGCACGAACTCAAAAATAACCCATAAGATAGGACCCCATACAAGGTACACCTGTAGTAGGACGTGGGTATCTAGGTACAATTTCAGAAAAATTGTCGAGCCTCGAAGATCGGCCATGTAGGTACGATTTACCTACTTTGTAATGTTTTGAAGTCAATTTGCAAGACCTAAAACAATAAGAGTTAATCCTGAAATTACATTTTAAAATTCGAGGAGAGACAAATTGTAGGTAGATTCTAACAGCTGCACCCTAGCGCCGGTCTACGGAATTTCTTTCGTGAGACATACTCCAGGTTCTAGGTTGAGAACTAAAAAAATATTACAGAAAAGTAACAGTCCTTTTACATTCCTCAATTGGGCGTGGCTCTCTTGACTGTTTTAACAGATTAAAAGAGTTGAATTTTCTTAATCAAAAGAATAGTGATTCATAATTTATTTCAGGTCATCGTTTCCCATCCAGTCAACCCGCCATACTACGTGCCCCTTGTCGAGATCGTACCTGCTCCTTGGACAAGAAAAGATGTCTGTGAGAAGACTAGAGAGATCATGTTGGAGATCGGACAAGCCCCCGTATCGCTAAGTCGAGAAATTAACGGATTTGTTTTGAACCGCATTCAGTAAGTACCTACTTAATTATGTTCTATGAAGTACTTAGATAAATATTCTCTAGTCGGTGATAAGTCCTACTCTGCTAGGTGAATGTAAACGGTGATTGCCGACAGACTCTACCAAATTAAGACCCCAGTAAACCGTGAATGTCTAAATTCATAATTTATTTACAAATTATAGCTAAATTCTAAATAAAGAACGAAAAGAAGGCTTTCGTTAAATTCATTGTGGGTGCATAAGTGGGAACCATAACTAATTTTAAAAACAATGTCGAAAAGTTACTAAGTAGGTACCTTTATATGTAACGATGATTTTCCTAGACTTAGTAACAAATATTTTCACACAATAATATTTTCTCCTTACCAGGTACGCAATTCTAAATGAAGTGTGGCGGCTGGTGGACAGCAAAGTTGTGAATGTAGAGGATATTGACAAAGTTATCTCCGAAGGGCTTGGCATGAGATATGCTTTCCTCGGATCGTTGGAAACTGCTCACTTAAACGCTGAAGGCATGAAGAGTTACATCGAAAGGTAAAGATTTCATGAAATTATTTTGACATATTTTTACAAGAGTACCTACTTACATCTTTCTCAATTGCTATGCCTCGATGGCTTGGCAATATCATCCACAATCTGATTGCAATGCAAGAGGTTTCGGGTTTATGCGGATGTATGCTACAGCACAATTGAGTTTATTTAACCGAACAATATTATTAGTATCTAGCTCAAATGTGCCCGATAAACAACATTAGTCTTACAGTCTTATCTATTTGTTTGACAAATACGAAGCCGGTTGACACAACTACTTATATTATTTCAGATACGGTGAGACAATCTACAGTGTTAGCCAAACCATGGGTGAGATTCCAAGGATGACGACCAGCAAGAGTGCAGACACCATCTGTGAGCAGCTAAATACAATGGTACCTCTGGACAAACTGCAAGAGCGACGCGCATGGCGGGACGCATGCTTGACTCGTCTTGCACTGCTCAAAAAAGAAATGAGTGCTAAGAAGTAAACAGAATCGACAGAACTTCGTTTATTTTTGATTTCCAACAAAACTTGTTGAAATTAATTTGTTGCTTAACTTTATTCATCATTTTTGTTAAATAGGTTGACCGGTCTGCATAATAAAATTACTATTGTTTTTAATTTGTTTCTTTTTACTATTTTTTTTATTTCACGTCTTTCCCAAAAACACAATTTATAATATTATCTAGAATTTTACCAACATCTTGTTCCTGCACTGAATGATGGCGTACGTTTATGCATTCAAATTTTAGCGCCATCTAGTAGCATTTAAGGTAAACCAGCAAAAGGTGTACGCCATCTAGCGGGGAGTAGTATTTTTAATTAAACTTAAAGTTTACCAAAGACAATATAAAACTCCCCTCTTTTAATCGATTATTGTGTCCACACGTCTGATAGGATCTATAGGTACAACACTGGGTAGTTATTTTATTATCTGTAGACCTAAAGGGCAAATAATTTGGCATTTGCGCGATCGTTTGTAAATTTTATTATTTACTGACTTTTAATCGAAAAATAAACTAAGAAGGAATATATTTTTGTAAAGTAATATTTAGCCACATGTTTGGTGTAAACTTTAGGATACATATAATTTGAAACAGTAAATTTATTTTGATATAGCCTTCATGATCTCATGACAAAAGGCCTTGCAGAACGCATAGATTTACAAATGTGTTGTTTTAATAGATAATGGATCCAAGAATGTGCAGGAAAATCAGCAGTAGTGAAAGTCTTCCAGATGACGAGAACTTGGAATATGAGGTATCAAATATTATTGCCCCGCAAGAAAGCGACGATAACTTTATATTGGAAGGTAGCCCCGAGCCTCAATCCGTGACATGGCTCGACAGTGATCAAATAGATGAATTAGATCTTAATTTAGACCAAACCAATTTTTGCTTTCATAGAGTTGATAGCGCAGATATTATATACAGAAGCAAGAAAAAAAAATGTAAAATGGTAGGCAAGTATGTCATGGGCGATGTGTTAGGGGAGGGTTCGTACGGCAAAGTGAAGGAAATGCTGGATTCAGAGACTCTGTGTAGACGAGCTGTTAAGATATTAAAGAAAAGGAAACTAAGAAGAATACCAAATGGTGAGCAGAATGTTCAGAGAGAGATACAGTTGTTGAAAATACTTAGACATAAAAATGTGATAGAACTAGTCGATGTTATGTATAATGATGAAAAACAAAAAATGTACTTGGTTATGGAGTTCTGTGTGGGTGTTCTTCAGGTAACTATGTTGTTTAACTATTGAGTGGCCTACACTCCCTAATTCTTTGCTTAGTGTCTCAATGGTATGTTACCTTCTATTTAAGGGTGAAGATATGAATAAGCAGATTTCTGGTACAGATTGGTGCAGGTTACCCAACATAAAGAAATAGTCAATTTATATTGACCATCACATTCAATGCTGTATGACCCAGTCCAGATAGTCAGTACTGATGTGTCCTAACATATTTCATTATGAGTGAGTGCATATGACAACATTGGGATATTTTACCTGTATGGATTGGTACCTACCTGTAACTGTTTGTCTAGACCAGGAATCTGCCCCTTTATGTTTTCACCTTAAGTCACTTATTGTTACTAGGAATATCTGAATCTGATTTGTGAGAATTTTGCACTTTTATTTGATCATGACATAACTAATACAGAATTCATTGTGGACAATATGTCAATGTTACTAATATCCTTTATTGTATGTTTAGGATATGTTAGAAGCAAGTCCTGGCAAAAAGTTTCCTCAACATCAAGCACATGACTACTTCACTCAACTGCTGGACGGTTTAGAATACCTACATGGTCAAGGAGTGGTCCACAAAGATATTAAGCCAGGAAACTTGCTACTTACATTGGATCAGACACTCAAAATCACTGATTTTGGTGTTGCTGAGGTACATATTATGTCATACATCTTTATCCTATATTTCTATCCTGTATTTGGCCTATCATTTAAACATATAAACAAATGATGGCATACTAGGTATTTTTATTACCAACCAGACTAATTGACAGTAAAATTTACCTAACTAAATTAAAATATTAAACTCTATATTGAAGCCTAAATTAACTAATAATAATATATATACATCTAATGTAACTAAATAATTTCTAAAACCTAATCATTGAAAAATTCCTCTACATCAATGTCTTTTGGAAACATGCCTTAAAGCCTGCAGTACTTTTGGCTTATGGTAACTAAATACTGTTAATTTTTTGATTTTATGAAAATAATTGTGTGAGGATAGTCTATTTTAAGCTTTGATCATGATTTTTGTTCCCAGTGTTTTTTTTTGTTTACCATATCCTTATATCATACCGTTTAATACCCACAGAGAAAATTTTCTATGAGTAATATAGGGTAAGTATATTCATTAAGTAGTAGTGTTTCTGGTAAAAAAAGAATTAAGTACTAAAGTTTCAGATACAAGTCCTCTTCCCTGAGATCAACTTGCTCTTATTAAATTTTGAAGCCATTTTGAATTTTAGTGGTTTTGGTTGTCCAATAGAGTACTATTAGATATTCAAATGCCTGACTCAAGTGAATTAAATTTAGTGTACACTTAATGTCACATTTCTTTGTTATTTATCAAATATATTTTCTATATAGTTTTTTTGTTATGATTTATTGTTTGACTCCAAAATATGAAATTTCTGCATTCTGTTACTTATTTTGGTTGCAGGCTCTGGATATGTTTTCACCAAAAGATACATGTTACATTGGTCAGGGGTCACCAGCTTTTCAACCTCCTGAGATTGCAAATGGTGCTGAAACATTTTCAGGTGTAAAAGTAGATATCTGGAGCAGTGGCGTTACATTGTTAGTAAAATACTATCCTAATAACTATGATGTTTATGCCCACTTAAATGGGATCAACAAATTTTTTATTAATTTAAAATTAAATAATTACATAATTTTTTAATCTCCTGAATTTTTTGTAGATATAATATGACAACTGGTCGGTACCCATTTGAGGGTGATAATGTGTATCGGCTGCTGGAGGCCATTGGTCGGGGCGAGCCGGCGCCCCCGCCGCCTGCAGTAGGCCCAACACTTAGTGCCTTGCTTACACATATGCTGAAACGGGACCCTGACCTACGACCAAATGTACACGAAATAAGAAAACATTCGTGAGTAGACCCTGTTATTGCTCTGATATTTTTTGTCGTTCATATTACGTACCTATTTGTGCTAATTCTGTTTAACCTTGGGTTCATCGGCTACTGTTATTGCGCCATTTAAATTTCATCACTGATATTTTATTCTAGATATATGTAGAATAGATGACTAAGCACCTGCTTATTGAAATGTAATTCTAGAATCACTCAGAATTGTTGTGAATTTTTCTTTTAGCCTCTAGGATAGGACATACATAGTTGCATTTATATATTTTTGCATAGTTGTCATACTATTTCATGACAATGGAGTTAATTTCCATGTAAGTGATAAAAGTGAATAATAAAACTGGCACAGGACGCGTCACATGACTGATATGTATCTCGTAAACCGGTTAAGTGCAAGTTAGACGCACATAAAGGGTTCCATTTTATTTTTAAGTAGCATTTTTACATTGTATAACTTCGATAAAATCCGTTAAAAAGTAGTTTTATTTCAGTCTAAAAACAAATGGTTTAGCTTAATATTTCGTAAATGGAACCCTAAATCCGAAAGCTTCTTATCATACCCCTACTATTTTTTAATAAGCCATCTAAGGATATGCCACAAGGCTGGGCTAATGAAAAACAAACCTTGTTTGTACACGAAAAAAATATTTTTTTTTAAGATTATTTTTTACGACTGTTGGTGCTGTTGATGTGTACTTCCATGACAAATTACAACTCTGTACTAAGTTGGACATGGAATCTTTATAGGTTCCTAGTTTACTACGGAACCCTAAAAGGGGTACAACAATGTACGTATGTAGTTTAAAGTGGTTGTTTACGACAACGGCATAGATAAATGCAGTTGATCAGCATAACTACTTTATTTAAGAGGTAAACAATATGTAGCGTTCAGGTATTTATTGTTGATTTGTTCCTGTTTTTATATGGAAATTTACTGCATTTTATAAATAAACTAGCGGACCCGCAGACGTCGTCCTGCCCGATAGAGCAGTACCACCTACCGGGTCCGAAAATAGATTAAGACTAATTCTCAGACCTACCGAACGGTCAAGCCGTTTCTGAGGAAGTTGATTTTTTTTTCTGTTAATTCTGACGACCGCTGTCAGATACGCTCGCGTCACGTACGCGTCACACGAGCGCTTTACCGTGTATGTTATTTGTATGACTATCACAAGAATACCATTTTGCACTAAGACGTAAACTTAATTGCAACGTGATTGCAACTGCACCGCAACTTGATCGGCGCGTCAAGAAATTAGGTGACTAATTCACCTAATTTCTTGACGCGCATCCTACAGGGCATTTGCTTTAATCGGTAGTTACCTACTCAATTATTTATTGCATTCATAGATGGTGTCAGATACAGCTGACTATGAAATAAAATTATTATTGAATTAATTTTATAATCATTTCATACGTGAGTTTGATGGTAATTCGATTAAGTACTCTTTCATAACCTGCTTATATTACCTACCTATCTATTGGTGATTCATTCATACGAGTCGAACAATGTTAACAGTTCATTGACATTCTTAAAAATTGATTGAGTTCCTAAAATAAATTAATTAATATACTGGTTTGTACACAGTTGCAATTATCTGTCTGTTATCACGTGTGTTTGTAAATAAAATTTGAGCATGAAGGATAATGGTCAGCTGTAAATAAGATAAGCAAATACAAATACTATTAAGAGTACTGTAAACTACTAAAAGATGCATATGTTTGCTTCCAAAGATCTTTCTTAAAAACTGTAGAGTAAAAATACAGAATAGGGTAATCTTATTGAAGTATAAATAGCTTTTTAACAAAAATAGGAGACGTAGCAGGCGAAAAGTGGGTGAATGGTGGATATGTTCATAAAGAATTTAGGGAAGATCAGTAGTGTTGTAGTAGCACTGCTGTGTGCAACTGAGATTGTAATCCTACCTTCAATATTTCTATATTATTATATTATTTAATAATATTATTTAATATTCAATATTATTACACAACTTTTGCCTTGCTCTTCCCTGCTGGTACCTGAATTTTTATGCTGGTTAAATATTTTCTTGAAATAAGTTAGGTTAATTATCTGATGGACGAGGTTTCGGGCGAAAATTAGTTACCTTTTTTATTCTGAAATCGTCATATGCTTTACTACAACTTGCAAACTGCAATGATGTAGTCTACCTTGGGATGCGCCTGTCCAATATATCGATTCACTGGTGATAACTGACTCGATGGGAAGGTGGCTGTGTAATGAGGCTCCTTAAGGTTCGCTCCGCTTAAGGTTAACCATAAAGGAGCAATAATTTCGACCTTCCCTTTGCATGGTGTCACTAGACATCGCACCGGTACACGTTAAGACCGCTTGGGGGTGCGGCTATGTTAGGTGGGTGGTCACTAAACACGGCCAAAACCTACCACAATTATTAACTGTTGTGTATTACCTAAAAGTACTTAACTACAATAAGTTCTAGTAACTATTCTACACGTTTCATGTTAAAAAGAGGCTCTTTTTAGTATAAAATTATATAGAAACCATGTTGTCATAATTGAAATTCAGTTACCGGTCAGTGGGTTATCTTAGGGGCTTTTTATCGAGTAACTACATTAACTGCATGTACATAAATAAAATAATGAAATCATTTAAACACCTATTTATTAATCAAATTAAACATTTGCACACGTTTGTTACTTATAATGTCTAAGTGAAACAGGAAAAATATTTAATTATTTGTGTAGATTTGTTTGTATTTTATGCTAAGTAATTTATTAGCATTTTTTTCCCTGTTTATTGAGAGGTTTGTCACTATAGTATTCAATAGATACTTTGACTCAGTGCCGTTAGGTATCTATACAACATTATACCTAATGCACATGTTTTATTTAATTGTTTCTTACATTATATATGCCCGTCTACACTAACATTAGGAAACTCATAAATGTGATAGGTACCTTAATATTGAGCAGTTGCCCAAAAAAACGTTACACCAAGGGTTAGTCGTCCACTTGGGACCTTAGAAAACCGGTTAACGTTACGACACCGATTCAGTGATACCTAACTTTTAGGCAACTCCAACTAACTACTTTACAGATTTTGCCTAGTTAGACAAATTAGTAAGAGACGCAAGCCGATAATATAATACAAAAATCTATAGACAACTGAAGCATAGAAGTGACCAATGAAACAAGTCATTGCTTAGGCATTGCCTTACGTTAGGCATTATTAATTTAGTAGTCGCTTTGTTTGACTTGTTCTAACTGGCATTAATGTTACCTATAGGTAAGCATTTTACCTACTTATAATATAGTTGATTTTCAATAACAAGTTAATTATAATTGTTAATAATAACAAGTAGAAACGGAAATTTAAGAGTTAACTAAAATACGTAGATAATATAAATTAACGTTTTATGCTTCAACCTTTATTTTCTTTCATTGCAAAGCAATTTGATTACAGATGGGTACAGGCCCGTCCGCCGTTGGAGGCAGGCGAGCGGATAGTGAGTCCACGGTCGCGGCGCTCCGATGAACTGCACAACTCCACCGTCATCCCGTACCTCGTCGAGAGACACTACCCTTCGGCACAGGAGTACTTCACTGAGAGAGATCTTAGACATGGTGACTATATATAAACTATATTTTTTCGAAAGGAACTTGGCTACTAGCCCATAAACAATATGTTAATTAGGTGTTCTGGAAGTGTCGAACGGTTTGTAATCGAGGGACTTACGTTCGTCCTAGATCATGTTGCAAGACAGAATTCCTATTTAAAATGTATCAAAAGAAAATGAGGAATAAATTTAATAAGTCATATTAAGTTTATAGCCTAACAAATATCTATAACATGTTTTAAACCCATGTTGCATACTTTATTTGTAAGGTCTATTAATAAAGCCCTAACTTGTGGATCTACCTTATCAATGCCACAAGTATTTATGTAACGACTAATCGATTCTCACGTCATATGTAACCATTAGCAACAAACTGGTTACACACCATTTATTGTACATAATGTATAGTATGTACCAGAGTAAATCCTGTGCAGATTGTGTTTGATGTCAACAACGAGTACGTACGTACTATAAAGTCACTTATCTATGTAAATATAGCAACAAAGGTAATGTACAATTTTCAGAAGCCGACGATGTTCGCGGTCACGTGCGTGCGCGCGTTTGTTCCTTGAGTTAGGTTCGTTGCATGCGTGTGACGAGTCCCTATGAAAGCACATTTCTACTGCTGAAATATAAAACAATATGCTTATTTTAACCAGCAATATTCCACTTGAAGTTTGTTATACTTAGAATATGAAGTGGATTATAGAATTACCAGCTATACCAAACAGTTTACCTTATTCCCAATGAGATGTGATGATCCTTAGGCATATTTTAGACCAAACGGATTGTCGCCCACTGACCATAAGCGCTCGTTATGCAGTTTATCGGTTTTCAATATAAATTACTTCTCGTTCAGACCGAAACCTCTTGTTGAAAGTGAGTATATGCTCACAGTCTGCGCGCGATACGTTTGGTGTGAACGATGCCTTAGCTAGTATGGTTGGGGCGTCTCAACTTGGTCAAGCGGTAATATTACATAGAATGTCCAAACCCAGATATACTGGTATTATGTGTGGTTTTGTTTATTATGCAGATGTTTTTTACTAATATTATAGACAAATAATGATTTCGTTCAATGTTCACCGGCTAATTGCTGTCAGGAATGAAGTGTTAGTATTCCAATGGAAGATTTACAGCGGCATCGAATGTTGCAGAGCTGGGTGACGGTGGATCCCGCACGATGTCCACTGCGGAGCTGTCAGACGGAGAGTCGAGCCGGCGCAAGCGTCGCTGGCACTCGTCGTGCGGCCGGCTGCCCTCCTGCAGGCTCACGTGATCACAACACATACAACACATTGGAACAATTGCGAGACTCTTGTTATTTGGCGGACAAATAAATACTATATTCAATTGCCTATGAATCGAAGTTCACTAACTTCTAAATCACATGTTTATTAATTAAACATTGTATTTTGTTAAAAATCGGGTGTGTAGTTGAAGCATTCGATTAGAGGTTGGGAACTTGCGTGTAATAAATCTATCGATCGATTAACTGATCGACTGAGTAACGCGAATTCATAAAAGCATAGGATTTAAAAATATAATGTATAAATAAATAGCGTACTGCAAACAAGTGGTGTAGTCTTTTTATTCTTGATTTTACATAGTGACGGCGGGCACAGTAATCAATTCACAGTCAAAAATAAATTACGAACTAATAAATTGGTAATTTTTTTGATCGTCAAAGCAGCCTCGATTGTCCATCATAAATATAGACAAATCCATTAGATTGTGACGTCGCATCAATTTAGAACTAATGGGTTGTTGTGATGGTATTTCATTGCCGTCATACAGTAATAAGGACTGTACTGGCATGCGATCAAAAAGTCAGGCGTACGTTTGGAAATAAATAAACACTTTAGTTATCTAATCTATGTACAATCAGCTATAAAAGTTGACAGAACATCTTAACACTAAAATATTCTAAACTTAAGTGTGGTGAAGAGAGACAAGAAAATGAGCTTGTCAGTAATATACAATAAACGGTCACACGACACGTATTTATGATTTCTGTGTTAAGATGTTTTGTAATATTGAACAGGTTAATCAACTATTGTAACTAACGTTACAATTTATTCAGTGGTGGTATCAACGTTATCAACGAGTATCGCTGTCATTTTTTTGTTATCCCACTGTAATTTCAATACAAACCTCAAAGAAAAACAGGGGTTTCATATTTGTCGCTCTCCCGATTCTAATTTTGGTTTATTGCGAATATATTTTTTTAAAATGGCATTGAAATACTTAATATTTACTAAAATTAAAACTAAAACTTACCCCCTAATTAAGTGATTCTACAAATATATGATTGTTTTATCATTGAGCCACTCACTAACCGGTCAGTTTTGGTAGGGTTATAATTTATTGCATGCATTGGCAGATTAAATTTATGCGATTTGGATAACCGTGTCAAAATTGATGTTGTTGAATGGCTCAATGATACAATGTGAATATACATAAAATATGAAAATAATATCTATTTCTATATAATCGACACTAGATATTACAAGAGTTTATGAAATTAATGGAGAAAGCAATATGTGTTAAATAGTACCTGTTTAATTTATTATTCACGATATTATGTACATATATGCAGTGAATATGTAATTAGTAGTGTAATAGTAGATCTCACATTTAAAAATGTCAATAAAAATAACATATTTTTATAAAAAAAAACCCATATCTGTTAGACTTATTGCCAAATAAGTACTATGGTATCAAGTTATTTGGTGTGTAGGAGAGTGCCTTGGCACGATATTTGATCGTTTACCAAATTAGACAGTTTCTAACATGATCCAACGGGACCCAAATAACGCAATCATTCAGGAAATGTTCAGTGCTGTTTACATTTGTTTGATCGTGATCATATCGATTTTTGCACTTGGTACCTTTTTGTTCAGCAGAATAAGGTTAACAAGTAAGTAAAAGCAATCTTATTAAGCGCACTTATTTCCTTTAATATTATGTCCGCCATGTAAGTCTCTTTTCATATTTTTCTTGTGATAACGATTATACATTTAAGTATGGCGCATATTTCACTCATATTTTTTACTAAAAATTTTTTGTATAATAATTTTTGTCTAAAAGGTGTAACACGTCTTGTAAATTGTAAAATGTAACTTACGACAAACGATTATTTATTGTTTGTGACGAGGTAACACGAATTGGTTTGAAAGATGAATGTTCTGTTTTATTTTAGTTGTTCTTACTCGAGAAACTTATAAAACATCGCGTTGGTGTGAGTTGGAGTAAGATCGGGGCGTTTGTGTACTGCGCTGTCATCGAGACGCCAACGTGAATGAGATGACGGCGCCAAGATGCTTGCGCCTTTTCATCGCAAGCATCGATCGCGAGCCTCGTTCTTGTTAACGTCACGGTGATGGCGGCGGTGGACTGCTTAATTTTCCGCACCGATATCTGGCACTGCATTTTTATAAGTTTGCCGAGTTATATTTGTAATGTACAAATTAACACGGCGATTGTTGTAAAAATTATTATTGAAATGTATGTTATTTTACAGATTCCTATAAACTTGTGGTGTGCCCAAATGTTTCTAAACCCAACTGCGGTCACGTTATTTAACAAATACCCAATTGATATCAATAGCACTGTTAAACCATTCGGTATGTAAGTCCGCACGAAATTTTTAATGCATTTACCTACCTCTTAAACTTAAGTCTTTAAAGTATAATCTAATGTTGAAATTCTAGTTGTTACGTAACATGAGTAATTAAGTATGTAATTTTTTATATACTGCCGGCCTTCTTTCTTTGCCGCGGTTGGGGTTAAAAAGGTCATGGGGCAAACACAAATCGTTGCCTTATAATTTGGCTGTAAATAACAACTAACCTTAATAACGTCAATACTTGTACTTCCCAAATAAACATTTTTTATCTCATCCTAAAAACCTCACATTAACAAGTTTTTTTTATTGAACACTAAATTAATGTTAGTATTTAGATTTATTTAGAGTAATTATTCATTTTCGTACTCTGTTGTGTATCAAATTGGGATTGTTATTTCTAGATGTTTGTGTTACTAGGCCGCGCTACTGTTTAAATTCATAGATTCATATTTCCATAGATTGTGATTGTTTAGTAAAAATCTGTTTTGTTTTTAAGGATTCCAATTCTCACTGGTAGAGCTGCGGCCGGCAGCTGTTTATTTAAGTTAAATATTACAAATAATTTTAAATCTTGTCTACGTTATTACAAAGTTTATAGTCATTTAAAAGCATAAGAGGGGCAGGCCGCTAGAAGGCTCGTGCAGGATCGCGGCGCCGCGTAGCCGGCCGTTATTCTTTTAGTGGAAATTGACCCTAATATCTCATATTCAAATTCGGTATTATCCATTAGCAAAACACCATTGGCTTTATCCCAAAACGAAGGTTTATCTGTAATTTGGTATGTTACTGGGTAAACGTCTTGTAACAAATACAGACTAAACTGGTCTAAACGTTATCACAGTAAGTAACTATGACGTATGTAACGGGTTCAGGGCCCCGATTTTCGAGCTTCAGATATTTGATTCTAATAGACAAATGTTACAAAAAAATTGAGAAAACGAATGAAATCCTTATTTTAGGTATTTTCGACATATGGAGATAAATGTTTAAAGCGCGCGAGAATCGGGACCCAGGTTCGCTGCACCATAATACGCTTTTGTCGTTTACGTGTAATTCGTATTGCAATACCTACATGTACCTATGTTATTAATGTTATATATTTTTCAGTGGATCGCTGCGCTTAGTAAATACACAATAAGTTTGAAGGCTAATTCAAGCCTTGTCCGAGATTATTCTGTAGATGATCTCTCGTCGCCAAAGGCGTTGATAATGCTGAAAGTATTCGATTTATATGTAATGTAGTCCATTTAGGTTGCACTTTGTTTTTGGGAAAGTGAGCTTAAATGGATGTATGTTTAGTGCCTGAACTGAAAAAATAAAATAAAAAATAAAGAGAATATTAATATATTGTATTTGATCTTTTTCTTTGTAAATCAAGTGAATACCTATTTTCTCAACGAACAGTTCTAACTTAGAAATCTATCTAGCAAGTACTTGCATAATATCGTTAAATTAGTTGAGGCTCATATTAAGCATAGGGCAATGCCTGGATTATGTTCGCCTCTGCTAACAACTAGATACGGGTGGGTATTATAGTGATTGTGCTATCAAGTCGACAAGCGACCGACGTAGATATCATTGAGTTTAGTTCAAAGAAATTAGGAATATGAAATGTCCATTAAGATACCAACTTTAATAAGTGCGTCGTCACCACCGGTGCTAGGTGTGTCGTAAGATGTTTGTAGAGCCCGCGACCCGGTTCGCATGCACAATGCGCGGAAACGTGCGTTGCCTTAGTTGGAACCTTCCGCTAGTATTTGTTTAACAAGTATATTAAAATTTGCGCTGTCTAATTATATCATTTTAGTTTTACCCACCGCATTTCCGGAGGAAGTGGGAATCAGGAATCTGAGTTAAACTATATTATATTATACTAGCAATTATTAAACTAGTGATGAGAGACATTATTACTAACGAGGTTGAAAAAGTCGACTTGATATTTACGTCAGTTACCAATTTAACCTTATGGTGGGGAGCCACTATATGGCCACGTTCTTCTTGCGCTCTTCAATTACTACAATGGATACGGGATGAGCGTTGCAGGAGCGTGAAGGAAAGGCTCGCGAATATACTGTTAAGTTCTTTGTGATAGTACGCACATATCGGTAATCGCGCAAAACGGCTACTTAACCTGCACAGTCCAATAAAAAGTACCTGGCGTAGGAATAAGTCGCTTCACTTCAACCTTTTTTAGTGTCCCACTTATGGGCACGGGTCTTCTCTCAACTATCTTACGAGTTGAGAGAATTTAGGTCTCAATCCATGTCTATGTCGTATGTCCTCGAGTGATTAGTTCTTATACATGCCGGTTTCCTCACGGTGTTTTCCTTCACCGATATTGAGCAGCGGTGATGAAACAATTCACACAAAGAATTCAATTCTCGATCGGGAATTGAGCGTGCGACTTTATATTTCTAAGGCGAGGCCCGTACCGCTGCGCCACCGCTGCTCGCATAAGTCGCTTATAAATGATTAATAGGAACTTAGATAAACAGAAACACATCTATGGTGGAAGGGACAGCCCTCCAAAAACCGAGTAGGGGTTTTCTGCTCATATAATACAATAATTTTCCAAGGCAATTTTGTTCCGTATCTTTGTTGTTTTTTTTTCGTTTTTATTGGTGTTTTATTTAAAATTTAGCTTTATTCCAATTTACAATTAAGACATCCTTCAATGCATTAGTTTAAGGAACGATGCGTGAAATGACGTGACGCAAGTGTCCTTGGTTGGCCGTTCGCTATTAGGGTTACTTAAGGTAATAAAACATCTTCCGTATAGGGTAATAAAACAAAACGATTATTGGATACCCTTAAAGTTCCTGAACTAATTTTATGCAGGTAGGTAGATAGGTACACATCATGTCAATAGGTATGATGTACGGATTTCACCGTACCAGTTTGTGGAGGTCAGGCCCTTCCACCAGGTTTAAAGGAACCAAACAAAGGTGCTCTGAAAAACTAAAGCAACTTACAAGGTGAATCCGTATGGAAATTTTGAAAGTAGGTAAAATGGAGGAGGCCTTCACTCGAAAAGTTAAAAGAAAAATAACAACAGGTTATTTAAGCACATAGAATAAAAATAGATAATTTACTTATTGTTATGGATAAATAAATGCTTTATTATTATCATTATCATCATAAGTACCTACCTTCTAATAGTTATACCTGTACGTTAGTGACGGACAGGTGGCGTGGCAGTACCTATATATTAATAGAAAAGTAATAGATATATTATAATATATACCAGTTATCTGGTTTCCATAACACAAGCTCTGCTTAGCTTGGGACCAGATGACCGTGAGTGTAAATGTCCCAGAATATTTGTTTATTTATATTTATGTGGCAAACATTAAAAACGTATTATAGGCCTAACCTAACCTAGCTTCTGAACTTGTGCTTTAGTGTGTTCTTCACACTTCACATTTAAGGTAACCATCTATACTTAAGTAATTGTGGATGACGTGCTGAAGATGATCTTTATTATGTTTCTCATTATTGACTCCTTAAAGTTCAAGGTTATCTTTTGTAGGTCAATCGATTAAAGTTCCTTATTATCGTAAGAAGGTAGGTACTACTTCGCAAATACCTATTTAAAACTAAATCTAACCTTGACGCTCCACTTAAGTGTCAGGCCTCGGCACTAAGGTGGAGTGTCAAGGGGAAGTTATGGGGAAGCACAAGTTCCTACTGGGTCGAAGAGCTCTGGGTTATTAAATCTTAACCACAAATCCGTATTTTATTTTAACCAACGCCGTATAGTCGTATTTCGTTATACACGGGTGCAATAAGATGTTAAAAGTAAAAAAATGGTACAAGGGTAGGTAGGCTATTTATTTCAAATTTCCTCAACTATTGAAACACGACGCGGTACCTAGGTACCGCATGAAATTACGTTTAGTATAATAGATTTCGGTATCATCGTAAAAATACCTACATAGAGTCGCGACGAGAGACTTTTTTAAAATACCTAAGAAGTAGTGATTACCTTTTATAACAATAACAGGTGTCTATTATAGGTACTAAAGCTAACCAGCTATTATGTAGTTACTATTCACTCAGTTGACTGACTTCTATTCATAGATGTTAAATAACGTTTGCAGTTACTTATGTAGGTTGTGAAAGGATGAACGAGGATCTTAGACGTGGTAGTCCTTGAGGCTGTTTGTAACTGAGTACCTATAGGCAGGTCGTAATAAGGGCATCCTACTCGTACTACGGTAAAGTATTATAAGTATAGTCATACTAATTAACTGTTAAGAGGTGCCTACCTGTGTACCTATCTACAACCAATTGAAGTACCCAGTTACTTATCTAATTATTTCGTGGAAATGTAGGTACCTGATGTATTATGTAAGAATATTTCCCATAAAATTTGCATTTTGTAAATCCTTATCAAAGTACACGTCTGAACTGAAGCAACAGAATACCTAAAGTCAACAAACTAACAGAAAGAATGACAGAATAATAGCCAATCTTCCTCTATTAAAACATAATTGTGACATGTGTTAGAATATGCTGCTTGCTTCAACCCTTTTTAGTGTCCCACTGCTGGGCATGGATCTTCTGTTAACTATCTTACGAGTTGAGAGAGTTAAGGCCCTAGTCCAAACACACTAGTCACGTACCTACGGGTTGGTGGATGTCACAAGTCCTCGAATAATTATTTTATTTATTGATTTTAATTTATTTTGGCACTGATACTCATCAGAATACTTAAATTTATAATATTTCATATTAATATTATATATTCGAATATTCGTATTAATATTTCAATTGCAGCAAAAGTTTATATTTCAGTTTAGTCATTAGTTGTTAGACTCACATGTTTTCCTGTAAGTATCTAAGCATAGATAGAGCTTGCGCAGTGTCTGGTTAGCTAAAACCTAAATAGCAGGTTTACTAAATAGACAAGATGAGATTGAGAATGACCTTATTTTTGTTTCAGATGTAGGTAACGTGATAGGATGGATGTTGTTGACCTTCCGAGCAATAAACACGGGAAAATGCAAGTACATTCACAAACAATTTGAAAGAATAACAGAGCAATCTTGAAGTCTGAATTTTTACCTTGTCCCTAATACAGTAATTGTTTTTATTTAGTTCGTCGAAGTAGTCTGTTTGTCTAAATACATAACTGTGTACCTACATCTACAACCTGCGCAACATTGGTTAACTATAAAATCACTCAAAAAATTGGCGATGTCCCAAAGATTATATAAGTACTTGACAACGTAAAGTAGTGTAATGTCTCATTATGTTATTTTGTGTCATCTTCCAAATGGTATACATTTCCCAGCCATTTAGGATCCGGAGGTCAGATAGCTATCTCCAACACACGACATTCTATGAAGTTCCGCATAGAATGTCGTGTGTTTACAATGGTGAGACTTTTATTGAGATTATGATAATCCGTTTTCAGAGTTTGTTGAATTAATTAACTATGCATACTTACCTACTTAAAATAAATTGTTATACTATAAATTTTAAGCCGAAATTAAATGAATAGGCTGCCTGTTTTTTGGATTTGGTTTAAAATGGTTAATTGTTATTCTTGTAATTTTATGGCTCAACAAACATGCGGAAGTAGTCATAATACGTGAAAACATACCTGACAGCATTTACAGAGTTTAAAACTAAAAATATATACATAACTAGCTTTCCGCCCGCGGCTTCGCCCGCGTGTATGTCGGTTATCGCGCCAAAACATTAACTTTTTTATTGCGCAGTCGGATAAAAACTATCCTATGTCCTTTCTCGGGTCTCAAACTACCTCCATACCCAATTTCATCCAAATCGGTTCAATAGTTTTTGCGTGAAAGCGTAACAAACAAACTTACATTCGCATTTATAATATTAAGTATAGAAGTATAGATTATAGGAAATCTTACCTATAATATCTGAAATAGATAAATATTCGTTTCTTAAATCAAATGCCACCCAAAATATGAGGCAATATATGGTCCTACTTATTTATGATGCGTTAATTCTTATTAATATAAATTACTAGAGAAAATACGTATTCAGCTAAATTAAGCATTTTAGAGACTAGAGATGGATGACACACGGTGAATGATTTATCGCTAACTCAATCAACATCTGAAAATAGGTAGGTGACTAAAATCTAACTGACAGTTCAAAAGGCTATGAGAACGTCAGTCCATACGCTTATTCAACAGGCTAATAAAATAGTTTCGATATATCGTTGTTAGTTCATCACAATACCGGTCTCGCACAGTTAAATTGATGGGGTCAAAATCACAGACAAATGGTATTCAATAGGTAAGAAGGCGCGGGCGCAGTGAAAGCGTTCTCGCAATTCTATTGTGATTTTGATTGATTTGCAAGATAGACGATAAGTTGCTATATCATAGACGCACCATTGTTCTTCCGAGATTAGCAATTAAATATCGTAAAATAACGTTATGAACTGAACTGTAACTTTAACTTTATAGCATTAATGATGGACCTTTCAAGTTGTGAAATATTGTTCTACGCGTTTCATTTCCGCGTGATCGAAGGAGACAAGGAGTGCAGAGATTCAGTTCCTATGAAGACGACTAGTTTTACTTTTTTTAAAAACAAGGAACTTACCATGGCATAATTAATGTAGGCGTAAATTTATGCGTAACATGTGAAATTGGTAGGCATAACTCACTTAACACTAACATTGTATATTTCCTATTAGGTACTTTTCGTTAGCAGCTGTCGTGTGAGGGCGGCTGTTGTGTCTATTAATTAAGCCATTTGGGTTTGGAAGACATCTTGATGGCAACATGGTTGTGTAATATAAAATTTGTGCTTCGTGAGATTGATTGGGTCATCATTATCCCCATCATTAGCTTATTCTAGTCCCCTGTTGCACACAGGCCTCTCATAGCACGCCACTAAGCACGATTCACGGCTTTTCTAATCCAGTTCTTGCCGGCCGCCCTTATAAGATCGTCACTCCACCTAGTCTGAGGGCATTCCGCCTACTCTACGTTTGCCCCAGCGTGGTTGTCGGTTCTGCGACAGAGATGACCTGCCCACTGCTACTTTACCTTACTAATCGGCAGGACTAATTCGATTACATTAGTTATCTGTTGGATCACTGCAAAGCGTATTCTATTCTTCAGAGAGAATCCGAGCCTAGCCTTTCCATTTCTCTATAATTGGTTGTGAAGTAACTACTTATTTTTATTGGTGCTGAGGCTTCAAACTATTTTTATTAAGTAGTGGTGGCGCAGCGGCACCAGTCTCATCTCAGAAATATAAGGTCGATGGTTCGATACCCGGTTGTGCCCATACATCTCTGTGTAAATTGTTTTCTCGCCGCTGCTCAATACCGGTGAAGGAAAACATCGTTAGGAAGCCGGCATGTATAAGAACTTACCATTCGAGGACATGTGGCATTCACCATCCCGCACTTGGCTTGCGTGTGTGGATTAGGACCCAACCTCTCTCACTCAACTCATAAGCTGAGAGGAGGCTCGTTCCCACCAGTGAGGCACTAAAAAGGTTGAAGTGAGGCTTCAAAAAGCTTCAGACTTCGTTCAGAAATTGGTTGCAAGATTTTTAAAAACCAATTTTTTTACATTAATTTCATAGGTATAATACGGAGTTTGAGACGAAGATTATAGAAGGGATTTAATTGTTGCAAATACGGTCGGCGATAGCAAAGTTACTACCTTACGGAGGTCAGACGTAGGTCGAGATGCGCCCTGACTGCCATTGCGGAAGTGTGTCATGGAGGGGAGGGCGCATTTCGTGATATACCGTAGGTGAAAGCGCATAGAACTTTGTTATCTAACGCCTGTAAAGGGCCTCAATAGGAAAATTTATTTAATATTCACATACCTACTAAAAGCTTATTGACTTGTACACCTAATAACTAACATACCATAGTATTTTGCTAACTACGTTAGGTCCCATACGTAATAGGCACCTATTTAATGCATTTACAGGTGCATAGCTATTTATTATTTATGTAGGTGTCTAAGTTGAGAGGTATGATATAATACCTAGATAACATCTACATTATAAACTAAAATTAATAATTAAAAAAATATACATACCTACTTTATAAATGCTTTTAAAAGGAAAGTATTTTAAGTGTAGGATGATACTACTTATATTATAGTTACAAAGATAATCGATCATACACGCTAATTACCTTTCAGAAGAATCATAATATTGACATTAAATTATTTGCTACAATTGCCTAAGGGGCTAATCAATTAATGGTATTGTTCATTATATTAATAATCCTGACTTAATTGGGTATCGTACATATTGTTTCTTATGAACAAAACTTGAGTCTTAGGTGCCTAGATTGTACCTTCAATGCTATAGAACTAAGTTCGGTCGATTAGAAATTAGATAGATAGATAATTAGTAAAAGAGGTAGATATGTAGATAATTAAGAATTAATTATAAGTGCGAATTAACGTTGAATTACATTACTTGAATTTCAGACAAATATTTTATAACTAATTATCTGTGTTTGTAACAATTTCTAAGTAATACATATGACTAATCGATTTGTTAAGTGTACATTCTTTTTAGAATGTTGCAAATTGTCGGCGTATAAAATGGTAAATGTTTACACTTTGGCCTATCGTTTAAGAGTGTTCGAGCACCAAAATTATGAAATCAAATTATTTAAAGCGTGTTGTAAGAACGAAGTTATCCACGACCTTCGGGTGCCGTGAGAAGCATCGACACGGCCCGCGTGCGACTCCACATTGTTTCTCGTTAAATAATCGACAACAGCGCATGTTGCAACTGACGCGAACAATCAGTGCCTGATGTCGCGTGCGCCTCGATGTAGTTAGTTATGATTTACCATGTAAGTGAAGCTTTAACTTTAGTCAGCGGATGGTAGTTATCTCTAGCAAGAAATCCCTTAGAGTTAAAGAAGTTAGCGTATTTTAAGTACGCTATCTTGAAGTAAGTTTATTACATACCACATATGATCCAAATCCTCCAAGGGGAGGTTGGCTGCTCTGTGGTATATACCTCTATGTAATTTTTCAGGCATCTAAAAGTCACTTTAAGTTTGTATTCCAACCTGTTTTATTATACAACCCATAATATGTTGACAAATCTGTTTATAAATTTTCTTATAAAAGACATCAACGCGCTCTCTACCTCAACAAGACTCGTAGATATTCCGAATTAGTTTGGAATCTTAAAATAGAAGCGCTGCTTGGTAAAATATTAAGCGAAGATGTTAATAAAATATTTTTATGTTATTCCTAGTAAGTCTACTCATACTTTATAGGTATTCAGTATTTCAAAGCAGTTAAATTGATGCTAACAATCTGATATTGAATTGTGGGAAATGTATAAGAATGGATTTAGAAATGAAAGTGCATTGCCGTAATTTCACCTCCGGGTGCAATCAGATGTTCCATTGCCGCAACCCAATGTGACGCCTCATTAGCATTAAATTGTACCTGCATTATAGGTTGTGTGATGCTACAGCAGAAATAAAGCTACAATTCATTCGTAATACTAAAGTCACACGAACCCAAAACTATTTCGGGACTGACTTGTTCTTATGGAACAAAGTTCTGTAGATAATAAAGACACCCAATTTTTTTCACTATATCACTTTGTACACTATATCATTGCTCAAAATCAGCATAGTTGTAGTCAAGCGCCAGCTTATCAAAGAATAAAAAAAACATATGGGTTTGGTATATAGGTTCTCCGGAAACAAAAATAATAACAAAGGTTACTAACAATCCCAATTGCTGTTCTATTTTAGTTAAAATGCGGAACTTAGATAAATATAATAGTATGGCTGCGAAGTTTAAAGTACCTAACAATTTAAGAAGATCCTGTAAGATTAAGATCTATGGCTCAAAGTTGAGGTCAATAAGGATGCTCAGTAACAACTTCCTCAAAATCATCTCTAATTCACCGGCTATGAATTATTATTGAATCATACGGATTTGGCAACATTCAAATTCACCAACAAAAATACGCGGTTCGAGTGTCAAAGGTTCTCCTGCTATGCTATCAGTCGATGGTATTGCTCGTGGTTATTTCAATTTTGTGCATAAAAATCAGCTTAAAGCAAAATTTTGTTTTGAAAACATTTTTATAGAAAATTTTCGAAGTCTTCTATATATTTTTAATTATGAGATAATTGATAAAGGTAGATTCATGATTCGAAATCATGAAATAATTTCGAACTTTGTGGCAGAGTCCTAATTCACAATTTCAAATGCACGTAATTCATAATGCACGCTATTACTTATTAACCCCCGACGCAAAAACGCCGGGGTGTTTTATGTTTCTGTGTGTGTGTCTGTCTGTGGCATCGTAGCTCCTGAACGGATGAACCGATTTTGATTTACTTTTTTTTTGTTTCAAAGGTGAATTAGTCGAGAGTGTTCTTAGCTAAAAAAATTAAAGGTCGGGGGTTATTAAATTTTTAATTCAGAGTTATTAGCAATAATCTGCCTGCCTTCAAGTCACGAGTGAATCAGTGTGTTCCATCGTAGACTACATCATTGCTTCACATCAGGAAAGTTATGGTCAAGCGCAAGCCTATTATAAAAAATAAAAACAAAACCGCTTTAGTAGGTAACTAATTAACACATAAATAATTAAAAGTCAATAGACATATAATCAAACGCTATAAATATATTTTAATTGCTACCGTTGATTAGTTAGTGGTGATGGGTGAGTGACTGATGAATATGTAGTTATTGCCAGTCATAGGTTCCCACGATTTTTATCTATAGCTAAATCAGCACCCCGTTGATCACTCAAGGTGATTGAAACCTATCGAACAACATAGGCCGTCTTGTCGTGATCTGAAGAAGATGTATTATATGTCACGAAAGAGCTACAACTTGGTTATCAATTTTCATACTTATGACAAAATTTATACACTTATGTTTGCATGTAGGAGAATCCTAGAATAAATAATAGGCAATAAATATATTTAGGGTGGGTTTACCGACCGAATTTTTGATGTTATTGTTATAAACTACTTGAGTTAAAACTTACTTAAAACTTTTTATCGCCATAATTACGTTTACTTGAAATGATTTAACTTATTCTATTTGACCTAGTCGTGGTCGGAAACTAATGGTAGGTACGCAAATATTTTTATAGGTATTGAGACATACACGCATAGAAGATTTTTATTTACTTTACTCACGTATAAAAATTGAGTAAAATAGGTGTGTACATCTCCAAATGTGTTATTATGACTGTTGTGGAGACCATTATGTACAAGTTTATTGTATGATGATCGCTATCCAGCCTACATGCAATGTTCGTAACGACTTATGTAAGTAAAGTGCAACAGACATGGCCGGTAGACAGTGGAATCCTTAATTATAGTGCGGGTAGTTATTTCCTTTCCACTGTGGACGAGACGTGCAATACTTGGCTTGAAATAGGTAAACTTGTGAGTGTAACTAATGGCGTTCGGCGACTTGTTGCAAAACCAGTCAAGTTTTTGCACAAGCACACTGCATTTTAATTTTAAAACAATGTGTGTTATGGGAAACTTGGTGACAATTATTTTGTCGCATTAGGAGATCTGAATAGGTATAATTTTAAAACATTCCACGTTGGTGTCAACTTTACTTATAATTAAATCATGTACCTACATGGTATTGTTTCTTAATGTATGATACATTAGCATCCGCCCGCGGCTTTCCCCGCGTAGTATTAGGATAAAAATAGCCTATAAGCTGCTCGAGAATACAATATATCAGTGTGCCAAATTTCATCGAAATCCATTTGACAGTTTTTGCGTGAAAGAGTAACAAATATCAAGAGTAACAAACTACACACATCCGTACAAACTTTCCCATTCATAATATTAACTCATCTCACACATCCCCTGGGGATAGTTTTGGAAAAATAAAAACACATGTTTCATTGTTTTTTTAAGGTTCATGTACATGGTATTGTTATTTGGAGTGATTGCGTCTTAGGACTAAAAATATCCAGAGAATTTTTAATTTTCACAATTAAAACAAACAAAAAAAAAAGAATCACTAAAAATACTTTATTTAAGTCTCTAACGGGATAATTTTTGAAGATTTTATATTGTGCCCTATCCTAGAGTCTACGCTACCTACATTTCAAGTTTTATTAAAATCCGTTGAATGGTTATGGAGATACGTGGTAACAAACATTCACTTACACACTTACTTTCGTATTTATAAATCTTATTAGCATAGGATTAACTATTAGATTTATTAATATTGTTATTACATATTATTATTTATAATTGACTTGGAGTAGTGGTTGCACAGCGGTATCAGCGTCGCCTTTGAAATACATATAAGGTCGCGGGTTCGATCCCCGGTCGTACCCACACATCTTTTTGTGAATTGTGTCATTACCGCTGCTCAATACCGGTGACAGAAAACATCGCGAGGAAATCGTCATGTCTCAGAACAAATAAACGAGGACATACACAAACCCGCACTTGGCCCGCGTGAGTGGATAAAGGCCTAAACTCTCAACTCGTAAGATAGTTAAGAGAAGACCCGTGCTACTAAAAAAGGGTTGAAGTAAATTGATTTGGATAAGTAAATCCTAGTTTCGAAACTGTTAAATTCATCAAATTATTTCGTGAACTTTACTCCGTTGAAACAAAAGTCAATACAGGTTTCGTAACTAATGAAAAAATAACAATAGATCATAAGAGATTCCTCAACAAGTTGCTTCAGTCGATATGCTTGGTAGACGGCGTACAGTGGATCTACAAAGTACAACTTAGCGTGAAGAACATTTAGTTCACGGCCACTACCATACCCGCCTCCCTGTGTGTACTACATTCTGAGCAAAAAAATACGTGAGTGAGGGGATTCTCTTCAAGAATTCCGACTTGCTAAAGTAATTCGGTATTGCAAATATAATTTAGCTAATAGCTCAGTATTAAAGAAGATTATGTTGAGTTAATAAAAGTATTGGTTTAGTAATGCGCTTTGACTTAATACGAGTATGTAATGATTGCTTGTAATTTTTTCTGGATGAATCTAAGATTATTTAGGACCTTCTATTAAACCCTAAATACTAAATGGATGGAGATACGTAGCTACTAGCTAGTATTTATTATATGAAAGAGAGAAATAGAAGGTTTCTCAAATGTTGTTACCAAAATTGCTAAATAAACCACTTTCAAACAAGAATCCAGCTGTAAAACGCGAGAAACACACAAAATGTTGCAACACAGATGCAGCACGCGAACTTGCGTTTTCATAACAACTAAAGTGCTTACGATGCATTGTTTCACAAACCTTCAACTTTTTTCCTAATATCAAATTGACCTCTGACATGTTGGTATCTACAGACCTCCGGTAAAGGCAGACTAACCTTGTAAAACTGTAGACTACATCTTCAAACGGCTTCTCATTAGTCTAAATGGTTTAAAAGGTGAGCTAATTCATCACCCTGCTTAACTTAGTTACTTCGTAGAAAATGTAACAAAACAAAGCGAAACTCGTGCCCTTTCAACCGAAACTCACGGTTATTCAGATAAGCAAGCGAAATGTTAAATGAAATATGGAATTGAATGTTCAAAAAGTAGTATTAGGTAAGGTGTCGCTTTTTCTGAAAGTAAGCGAACGTAGACCATTTCTATTTATTAAAATGTTAATTTAATATAATTGTATTTGTTTTTGTCATTAAAGTTATTATGAAATTTGTTAATTATTTAACTAAATGTTTTATACATATGTTTTAAACTCCATGCATATCTAGGTACATTTTTATTATTCTGAATTACAAGTAGGTACTATAACTAGGGCTAAGATTAATCGTCTCATAACACATATGAAGCTATCAGTGAATCAGAGACATGCGAACAAAGAATGTATGTAATAAGAAAGATAGGAAGTATAAATGAACGGAAGGAAGCCCGTGTGTTCTGCTAGAGTACCTGTCTAAATAAATATACCTATGAATTAACCGTTACACCTTACTATGACGATTTGTAGAGTTATGATTCAGTTATAAAAGAATGATATCGCTACATTCATAGTATAGCTGTATCTTTTTCTACAACCGCAACTACAATGTTTGAACCTTTACATTGGGGGTTCTTCATTCGGACTAAATCATTATTACTTAGTTGTATAATATAATCGTTTGTGCGTAGTACTGTTCGCGTGCGTAATTGCGTTTTAATTATTTCGTATAGAATTGCACTATTACGGAGGCTGGGAGATATCAGACATAAATATTGATACTAACGATGTTTTTAAAAAAGAAATCATAAATGTATTATGTGATTTATATGTGTTTTATACTATGTAACCTATATCAACTATTTAGAATCAACACTATTTATAACGCTACTTACTTACATTATGCTTTAAATATCTCACGGAAACATATTACTAGGATGCGTTATGTATTTATCATTTGTTTATGTTAAATTGGTATTCAGTTTATACCAATTGTAAATTGTTTTCTAGGTTAATATTATCTAGGTTTTCATAATATAGGATAAGTTTTATCTTAAGCTAGCTTCCGCCCGCACGTATTTTGGTTATCATGCTAAACCATTAACCACTTTTGGCAAAGTTGGATAAAAACTATCTTACGTTCTTCCTCGGGTCACAAATTATTCTCATAGGTACCAAATTGTAGCCAAATCGGTTGAGTAGTTTAGACTTGAAAGCGTGATAGACAAATAGTTTACTTTTGCATTTTTATTACATATTAGTAAGGATAGTAAGAATTACGTTAATCCATTCAACAAGCAACATGTGTGCAAAGTTTTCGAACTGGTTTGGATGATGAATGTTTGATAGGTAGGTACCTACTATTTCGCGACAAAACGAGAAAAAACTACAAACATCCATTAATTAAAATAGTAGAACTTAGGCTTCATTAAAACTTTATCGGTGTAATTATTTATTAAAAAATCTAAGTACAAACATCAAACCTGCAAATGTTATTACACTTGTTTATATCTACCACGGTTAAGATACCTCGAAATAAATTTGCTTATCGCTAATACATTTACGTATAATTAGCTAGATTATTAGCAATCACTCACTTAGCATTGAATGGTAATTACCTATTGCGATGCAAATATTGCCGAATTAATTGCACACAATGTATTAGCTCGGTTCATCCTTTGACATCAGAACAATACACACAGGCCTTGTATGAACAGTGTTGGATTCAGTTCAGTAAAGGCTATCGTACATTCAACATTAGATGGAATTCTATTCTAATCTTAACAATTGTTGCATTAGAAAGATTTAATTCCATGCATTTTTATTATTTTCACAGTCTGAAAGTTTATAATAAGCCTTCTTACATAACGTGGATTTTGTAATTATTTTAAGATTGTTATTAGTTATTTCTCTAATATGATTAAGAAGTTTGTTATAGAAACGTATGTATACATTGCCCCATAACAGAATTTCGAATTTTATTGAGAAGTGTATGATGTGGTACAAGGTCATTCTTGTTTCTAGTATTTAAACTATGCATGTCACTTATTTTTTTTAATTGGGTAATATTTAATGCACATACAATAAATTTTCATAAATATATTGAGAAGTGAAAGTCAAAATATTAATGTCTTTGAATTTTTCTCTTAGGATATACGGCTTCTAAGTTTGTACACAGGTCTCTTTTGTAAAATAAAAATTGTCTTTATGCGAAAAATTGAATGGTGCGGACACCAATAAATTAGAGAAGAATTCCGTAAGACAAGACACAATCAAAATCACTATCAAATTCTAGCAGTGGCCAGATTAGTGCCTGCTATCTTAGGTAAGGTCTCATCAGCCTACTAACGTAGGTAAGGTCTGAAGTCCGTCTCTGGTGATTCACGATTCACCGGATGCTACGATTAAAATGGACGCTTTGATTAATGATCACCCATAACTACAAACTAAGTTCGTGAGAATATGTTGCACCATATGCGATAAACCTTTTTATGTCAGTATGTAGATCTGTAATTACTCCATTATAGTTCGACTGCCTGAGTGTGGGATGTTTAAAATGTACATATTCTTTGAAGACCATGTTTTGTGCACCAAACATGCTTATTGACACAAACTAGATCAAAATCAAATTATTAATACTTAATCTAATTTAATTATCGTATACTGTAATGGAATATGTGTGTGTGTGTAGTGTGGTTAACATGTTGTAAACCATTACTATGTGTAACGTGTAGGTCCACATAATTAGAATTTTTATTTTACATTACTTACACATTTGTGTCATCTATTTTTTACATATTATTGTAAGTAGTTAAATTTGTAGAGAATAGTCGGTAAAGTTATGTTTACATATTCACATTCTGCTTTTCACGGATAGATTAGATTTATTTTGGAAGCATTCAAGTTTATAAATAAAATATTTCATCATAACTAATTTTATGTCTGAGATCAAAACAAATATCATTTACCTTTGAAATACTTGTCTATCCATGAGAGATTACTTAACAAATTGTCACGTCACAATGTGACTACATAATATAATAATGTAAATGCACATCATCTAAGCCAAGAGCTATTGAATCGTATAATTATAAAGACAACAATGGTAAAGTTTCCACATAAATATACCCTTTGAACGTTTAGGTTGGAATGTGAGCATCCTCTGCAAAGGTCACAGCGAGGCCACAAAGTTACTGAGATGTACTTAGTGAGCACAATGAGAACGTTACTGTTTACAGAAGGTGAACTACGGAACACGGATTAATTATTTTAATTTGGCTGTTCTTACAATGATTGTTATTAACTAAACAAGGTTTTTGAAAACAGAGTTAAATACAACTTGTTATTTTAAGCAAACAATGGTGTATTATTTCCTCAAAATAAAACAGCATTGATAACTTTGACCAGATTTCATTATTGAACGGTAAAGAATATTTTAATAAATAAGCTCTAAAAACTGGGTTGAATAGAAAATAGTTAAATGCAAATAATATGTACACGTACTTTTTGAATGTTGCGTATTAACTGAGACCATTTTAGGTAAATATGTATGCACTGAGTTTTGCCTCTTACTTGATAGGTAATTTACAAACTTAAACGGCCTAGGGGAGAATCACATAATACTCGTAAAGGATAGATTATACTCGTTGCTGCATGGTACGAGTACCTACCTAATACCTACAACATAAAATGGTTTGATTCATGTTGTCAAACATTATTTAGGTACTTTTTTGTTCTTGTACCGCCAGTAATAATAGTATTTAAAAATCAAGTATATTTTAAAATAAGCTAAGTGTAAATTAGCCTTCAAATCGTTTGGTAATTTGACTGCGCTCTCACATCGCAGACTGCTCTGCTGAGCGCGTGTTTGCGGTCTATGAAATAGGTGCTAAATGAACCAATTATGTGGTATCATTTCGTTAATAATATGCTAGTGATGCCCAGTCTCTTTGACTGCGGTGAGTAGATAGTTACTTATGAGATTTAGCATAATCGCATATGGAGAGTACGTATAAATTAGTTTGCGATTGAAATATAACTAGCCATACCACGCAACGTAATGATGCTCCTAACCTGGAAATCAAGTTATTTTACTTTTTTTACAATATAGTCACTAATAATATGATAATGCGTATTGTCCTTGTCCTAAATACTAATAAAACAGTGATTGACCTACCGTGCTATCTAACTGTCAATAAGATGATCTTGATAAACATAAGGACAATTCTGCTTAATCAAAACAAATTTGCCGACATACCGACTAGTACAATCTCATTAGTTTGTTATATCGGTATGAATATGACCTCGAGTGTATGGGGCATCATCGGAGCGAGTACGGATGCGAGATGACCCCAAATTGCGCCGGCGGCGATCTGACGCAACAGACCATATCGTCGTAAGGCATCATAGTTATGCGTTTAGAAACACTCGTGGTACGGCTACAGTTTTAGGCATCTTAAAACTGAAATCATTGCCTAGAAAAAAGGAGGTAGTTCTTAATTTGTCCTAATTTACGAAATTATTTTATTTAACTATACGATTATGTAAACAGTTAATTATGTAGTATCTATCTATTCATTACGAAGAGTAAGATGTCAGTTTAATTAAGTTATTTCTTCAAATGTAGCGTGATCGCGTGAAGAATAATAAGGAAGCAGAAATAAAGAGATTGTAGTTATTAGCATGGTTCGGATTACGTGCAAATAGTCTTACAGCTACGCACAATCATGGTAATTAGAGGAAAGAAAGTAATAGCAAAGTACTAAGTACAATGATAATTGTGCTACCTTCACATATACTCTCCTGCCGGATGTCGAATTTGCGTTTTGGTACGTCAAGTATTTTTATAGCTCTAATTTCTATTTCTTTAAGATCCCTTTAAAATTTAGTTTTGTAATTAACAGACCCCAAAAAAAAATCCGTTTAGGTGTAGTCGTTCTCATGTTATGGCGTGCCTGAGCGGTATTTTGACAGTATCAAATACGCCGTCGTTACTGTAAGTATTTATAGTTGGCGAAGAGCGCTAATCTCACGGAAATTAATTGGCCAAACCGCATTCTACGCACATTGAGAAATACTTACCACAGCTCCTGTTGACGTCTTAATGTGACATTTTGTTATTCTGTACACTTATTTTCTATGAATCTACTTATAATTTGCTAAATCCAAGAAAAAACTTGTGGTAGAACACAAATTACACTATTAAGGAGCCTGATAAAAACCACATTACCATTATTACGTTGTCGTGAGAAGCGCTATTAAATAGTGTGAACATTATGTATATCTACGAAAACAACGACTTGATTGAATCTCATACACGTTAACTAGACAATAAAGTACTTGGCACCTAAGTAGTACTTACATGAGTATGTTTTATGCCAGGAAGTTACCGATTTTATCCGCAAATTAGAAAAAAGTATATTCAATTTGTATTCATGCGCATAAACATGACCGATCCGATTATATCACATTAAGTCTATATCAAATAAATATTACTAGATGTGTGTGTTGTATGAACCAATTTTGGAGCTATGTAAGTGTACGTATGTAGTAAGTTCCATACAAAGCTTGTACCTTAGATTCATTTATTTAGATAAAATAATTTAAGCAAGTTAATCAATTGAGTCGCGCGTTGATGTCTTTTAAAGGAGAATTATTCAGTTGTTGATTTTAAATTAAATTATTGAAATTAATGCTTGTAGTGTAATGATAGTTTAAAAAGCTACATTAAAATTTACTTATATAAGTCACAGAACACATGATAATACTACGCTTAATTCATATGTTTATGTTTGTAAAGTAGCAAAGCATGGTAAGTAGGTTCATGTTTTCTTGTTTAGTAATTATTTTGTTGTTAAATACATGTTTTAGTATCTTATTAACTTCACAAGTTTTTAGTGTATCCTACGTAAATAATATATTATTATGAAGCAAATATTGTGCACAAATAAACCAAAACAAATATAAACACCCTTTTGAAAACCCCTTACAACTACTAAACTCAGTCAAACGACTATTACTTTTTTGACTGAAATTTACTAAATGAAATAGTATTTTTAACCTGTTTTCTAAGACTGGTCTATAGGTCAAAAAGGTCAATAGTATCTATTGCAGTAATTTTGGACTATAATGTGTCGTTACTTATGTAAAACGTACAATAACTTATTACTAATAACGTGTAATTAATAAATGTAACAAGTGTCACAATATCATACCAGTGTTGATGAGCGGCAACATCATTAACTTATAATTTAATCAATTAACGCTAATTAAGGTCGAGACGGATCAAACACAACAGGATAACAGTTAAGTAATTAAATATTAATCTACATGTTAAGAGTCAACCACTAAGCCTTGGTTGCACCAACATATTAGAAGATATAGCCAAAAGTAGCCGGTACCAATAACTAAGTATAAAGTTAGTCTTATCAACTGATAAGACTAACTACTAAGACTAATACACTAACAAATATTTTATTATAAAAAGTTCAAAATAAAGACTTTATTATTTGTTAATTAGCTGTGCATCACCAGAAATTCATTTGACGTGACAAGAAAAAATAGTTTTTTGTATTTGTAACTAAATTGTGTGTGGTGAAGTAAAACCTATATTTTATGATGTGGTATATGGAGCAGTATGAATATGTAAATGGCTCATTAATGCTGATGATGGCACAAAGCGGCGAATAACATCAAAACAGCGTTATTTACGCAATAGGCACACAAAACGCCTTCCTCTTATGTTAAATGCGTTAATTAAGGCCTATATAGAAGTCAATTAAGGTTGGTTAGGTAACGTTGGATGAGTCGTGTCGTGGTTTATCTGTTTTCTAATTTCCGTAGATGCTTCACGTTACACTTTGCCCTTATTATGTGGTTTATAAATCTAGTCGCTATCAAAGTATACAAAACTATATTTTTATAAATAAATTACGTAACAATTCTTTATTATCTCACTATTGAGCACGGGAATCGTCATAACTATTTTAGGGGTTCAGTAATTGTAAAACTGTGTAATATTAAAAACACTATTTACCCAAATAACAAAGTTGTTAAAACATCTTAATTTTAAAAGAAATTTGTATTGTTGTATCTCATTACCCAGTGAAATTATGATAAAAGTGAATGTTTGTTACTTATTTAAATAAGTACATACTTTTTTGTTAATTTCTCTCACAAATGTTATGAATATGCAAAATTCACGTTAACTGAGATGTGTTCGTGTTTCATTTACTTTTATCTGAGATTGTTTGACACGAGTATGAGATACATTGCCAAAACTGATTTTGATAAGATCAATTACTTTCTTTTAACTCACTAAAACGTGGTACTTACACTGTTCATTTTTTTAACAAAACTACAGTTTCTTTAACAAAACTTGTCTAAAGTGATAAGTTGATAAATTGCCCGTGAAAGTACACAAACCTGAAAAAAATATGATTAATCGTAGATCAAAAGCATCAGAATCTCTCACGACTTGAATTATGAGATGTACACGTAGGCAGTAATTCTAAATATTAGCAAACAAATCACTAGGTATCATAATGTATGTATTTGCTTTGTGCCGTTGTTTTACTAGTCATTATCGTCCAGACGGCTTCAGATAATATGCTTTAGAAAACTAGGTGACAAGCAACTGACTCTTATCATAAGGTAGTATGGTACAATCTGGTGTGAAGAATTTGTCGGTTATTAACAAAAGCCACTGATTTGACAAATGACTAATAATCGTGACTGTTTAGCTGGAAAGTTGACCCGTCGTAATCATCATTCATTGTTCTAAGCTGGACAGAAGACTAACATGGGATTAAGAAATTAACTAAAACATCACCATCTGGTTTGCAATAATTTACAATTAGATATTAGGTAAGAAATGTCGATATGTAGGAACTTGTTGCGAGTGTACCTTTGAACGGTTTCCCAATAACTAAATGTGGCTTTTCTTGGTTGCGGAAAGAGAGAGAATATTGAGTATTTATGGCAATAACAATCCTATTTCCTACAACTTATTATAATAGCGGAAATTTGTAAGGATATATGGATGGATATTTGTTAAGTACTCTTTTAATTCAGTACTGTTGAACGGATTTAAATGTATTTTTTTCTCTAGGTACTCGTAAATATTTATATCTAGTTTACATTTTTATAAAGGTGAAAGATTTTCTTGGTAAACTTTCCGAATACCGGGTAGACGAAGACGCAGGCGGAAGCTAGTCGTTTAAATTTTATAGTAAGTTTATTGAATATTATGTTACGTTGCATCTTTACGTTCCTTGATAGTACCCAGATAATATATACTAAGGTATATTAATTTAATATGTAGTAAATATTAATTAGAAAGAGTATTTTTCATATCGAAATAGTGTGCTGTAATTAGTCCAACTCTTTATACAAAATAAGAATCGATATATTACAACAGTGTTATTTTCCATCAGCGTAGCACACATAATTGGGGTTACTCTGATAGTTCTGTGGGCTTTATTATTCAAGATTATATATGTTAGGTAATTACAATTTAGCAAGACCTTGCGACATTTTGTCACAGTGCCTTTATGTATCGGTCACAGAGCACAAAATCCACTGACAATGGGCGCTCTGTGATTTGTATGTTAAGCTTTATTATGTACCTAAATGTTTTTTGGAATCTGCAGAAACTGGTGCATTTTTAGTGTGAATTAATTTATGTTTACAGATCCATTCTTGAAGACCCCGCAAAAAAACGTTGATCGATATTCCCAATGATTATAATAATGACTTTTCTTTTTGTAACTTATGTACCCATTTTTAATTTCACAAATTAGTCCAAAACTAATATAGGTTCTGGTGAGATGATCGTGCGCGTGCTTACAGAACAAGCAGTGAGTGAGTGAGGTAACTAGCAGGAATCTTTCACGACGCGACACCAGCTCGTGCCGACGACGACGTGATGTTCACGCTTCACAATAAATGCACTCTGTTGCCAATGTAGACAGAATTTCAAACTTTTGTGTTAAATGTAGAAACATTAAATAACCTATTTGCAAACAAGTGCATGCACAGTCGTATGAGCAGCGGTGGCTCAGACTCTAAAAGGTTTAATTTACTTTTTATACAGGTGGGTTAAAAATAGCCTAGATAACATAATTGAACCTCAGCTGTCGAGTTTTGTTGTGAGTCTGGAAAGTGGCCTCCCTACATCGCTAATAATTCAATACGTAGTAAATAATGCTATACTGTGTTCAATTAATAATTTAGTAGCTACTATATCTGCTGCACATCTTGGGTGTCTTATCCTTGTATAATCAATTTATTAATTGCTCTTCGATTATGCCTTCTTGAAACCGTTGAACCCACTCAATGGAAGCTTTAAATCATATAATAATTTAAGTAATAGTTAGTTAATTACTTCTAAGTATTTGAACAGTGGGTAGCGAGGGATTACGTGGTAGGGACAATAGTTTGTTGTCCCACGCCGTTGATGTTTATCGGCCTTTGTTGCAAATGATAAAATAAGGTAGATGGTAAAGCTCCTCAAAATATCTTGGTGTATATTATGTCTAACGTCGTGTTTGGCGTCGGCATCGTTTATTGTTGGAGTCGGCGTCGTCATCCAATTAGGCAACGTCTGCGTCAGCTTCGGTATCGGTGTTATTGTTGGCAATTACAGTTCATACGCCCTATGATGTTATTTTCGTCGTATCAATGCCTTAGATTTTTGAGGAGAATGGTGCGATGACTAGCATCTACACCGTGTTTAGTGGAAAATTCTCAAACTGTTAGATAGCTCATTTATTGAGGAAGGCTACAGGTTATTTAGGGGATGGATGCTTCGTAGATAGATTTAACAACTGAACCAATTTCTTACGGAGATAGTTTGAGATTCTGGTAGTTTTTGTCAGACTGCGCCAAAAAGGTTAATTTTTGGGGCGGAAAGCTTCATTACGTATATTATTTCATTTTTTGTAAAATAATCATGCTAAAAATATTAAAAATTACTTTTTTAGGTTTGTTAAGATCTTTACAGAGTGAAAGGGTTAAATAGGCCCCGAAGGGAAACCATTTTAAATTCCTGAGATATAAGGGAACATTCCTTTTTTTTAAAGAAATTGAAATGCATTCGAAGATTTTAGCCTTAGTTAGTAAATTAACATCTTCTAATTTTATGATACCAGTCGAAAAAATTAACAATTAACAAAAATAACCCCTAAATAAACAAATATCTTAAAATAAAAGAACAGTATAAATTATGATAAAATTTAAAAAACGAGGAATTTAAAAATTAAAACAACAATGATTCGTTCATTGTTGTTTTAATTTTTAAATTCCTCGTAAACAAGCGATGAACATTTTGCGAAGTAATTGTTTAATTTCAAACATTCCCTTAATTTAAGGTCCTAAGTTACTTAAGGGAAAATTGTTATTTTTGATTAACACCCAAAAAATTATCGGCTATTTACTTTATGCAGATGATTGATTCGATTTGGTTTCAGTTCCATGCCCAGTTAAGGCAAGATTTACATTTTACAAAGATAAATGCAGTTATGTTTATTTACAAAAAAGGAATGTTTTGTTTAAGTAAAGTTTATTTTAAGGATTTAAAGTAGTTTACTTTTAGAGCTCATCGAAACATCTACCCTGTATACGCTACATTATTGAATAATAATATAATTAAGTAATAATCTTTATTACAACAATATAAACAACAAATATTGTTACCTTGTATTTTTTAAGTACCTACATTCAGTTATAATAATTATTTAATAGTGATCGCAGGTGTAATGATTCGATGTTGGGTGACGTAACGCAATATGACTAATGAGCAACCATAACAATGGTTTAGCGAGACACTTCACTTACATATGCCTCACAAATCGTATACACGTTTTCACCGAATTTAATACAGCGTAGGATAATTCGTAGGACAATCCTTCCAATCCAATTGCGGAAGTAACTATATCTGTATGTAGCGCTTTCACGCCAAAACTAAAGAACCGATTTAAATAAAATTTGGTATGGGATGGTTTTTATGCGACTGCGTAAAAGGAGGTGGCGGAGTGGTGATCAGAAAGCTAGTCCTCTATAAAGCGACTACTAAAGCTTAGTAGATGTTATCATTTCTCAAAGTTTACATAATTTGATCTAATATTGCGCTATGCATAGCACTAATAGGGAAAAAGGGAGCATTTTACACCTTCACGGATTGTATTCTTAATTCGGCTTTTATTACTTGCATGGAGGTTTTATAGTTTTAATAATTAAACTAAATTTCCGCCCTTAGCTCCGCCCGCGGATGTCGGTTGTCGCGCTGAATGATTAATCTCTTTTTTCGCAGTGGAATAAAACTATCCTTTCCCGGGTCTCGAACTATCTCCATACCAAATTAATTCAACATTTTAGGCGTGTAAGCAACATTTTGAAATCGGGAAGCCCCCATAGGCATATTCATAAATCTATAGGAGTTTCATAAAAATACTTCGGCTCTTAGACCATAATTATTGTAAGTTTTTCATTCAATATTCAAGAAGAAATAAAATTTAAATTTCGAATTCTATTCATCTCATTGAGTTATCAAATTTTATATGTAATTGTGTCAAAATAAAGAGTAATTTAAATCAAAAGCACGAAAGAGTATTGATATCTATCAACTTCGAAGAAAATCGCACTCAGAATAATTTCTCAGGCTTCGCCCACATAGGTTAAAAATAAAAAAAAATGAAAAATAAAAAAACTTGTTTCATTATTTGTTTTAAGTTTTATTTGTACCGAATTTGAAGTGAATCGGACCACAGACTAAACAGATCTGGAATATTTAATTTTTCCAAGAAAACTCATATTACACCCCCGCTGGGGGTAGTTTTGGATAAATAAAAAACACATGTTTTATGATTTCTTTTAAGGTTTATGTACGCTGAATACTCATTTTCCACACCCCTTGGAGTAATAAAAAATTCATATTTCATTATTTGTGTTAAGGTTTATATGTACCAAATTTTAAGTGAATGGAACCAAGGAATAAAAAGTTGCATACAAACTTCATCCCTCTATTTAACCCTTTTAGAGGATGTTTTTTGAAAATATTATTATATCCTATTGTAGGGTATACACTACCTACATTTCAAATTTCAATAAAATCGGTTGAGTGGTTATGGAGATACGCGGCACACACACACACACACACACACTTTCGCATTTATAATATTAGTAACATATGATAAGATAAAATAATCTACCTCCCTGTCAAATTTCATCTTCCTAGATTATGTAGTTTTTAAAGTTCAGTGATATGTGAAAGGAGTTATGCTTTTATATTTTGTTGGTAGATTCGGACTCATGAATATATGGCCTCTATGGTACAAAAAGGTACAAAATATTTAATGCTTGTACCATGCAAGCATCAAATATCTCGTGTAAGATAATTATTTGACAAATTATTCAATGATTCATTATTATAGATTAGGTATTTTATTATTGTTTAACTAATCCTGCTGCACTGTGTACAAGCCGGTATCGTCATCGGGCGGGCGGCGAGCTTTCAGATATCCCCTCCTATAGAGCACGGGCGGGCGGCGCGCGCGCATCCAGCGCCAGTCCTTTCGCGACGCACCTCGCGACAACATGTCCCTACTGTGGATCTTGCTCACATTGCTCCCAGTTCTCGGTAAGTCTACCGACACACCTGTTCAATGCCGCTGCACTCATCTGTGACCAACGGAAGTGACCGGAAATTTCTTGTGTTTACTTTTTTTTTAATGTGATTTATCTACAGGTAACAAATAGTACCTACTAGTCTGAAAAATCTTTTTGTGTGTCTTCTTATAATATAGGATAGTGTCAACTGCGCTTGAGTTGTGACATGTGTTAGTGCATGTAAACGTAATATATTGCGCGTGCGCATCTTTGTGAAAGTTATGTAGTTTGAGTGTTGATCTTAATGTGTTTATGTCCGGGCGTGTGGGAAGTCAGCATTTTCTTAGATGCTGCAATTTTTTCCGACTGTACAACTTTATTTAAGTTATAACTCGGAAGTGCCTTTCTTTCCCTTTTTTTGCATAAAAGTACTTAGCTCTAACTTTATTAAGTATTATAAACATACATTACAATCTGCCGGTCATTCCAGGTTGGCAATGAAGTGCATAGATTCGACAGATATCTGTATTTTTACATTTATAAAAGTTAATTCTTTATTGTTTCGACATTTTTTAACAATAACAATTTGTAGAAGTCTTCCCCCAAAGTCTGATTGTTTAAAAAAAAGCAACTTCTAATTATCATTTCAATGTATAATTAAGAATCTGTATTGTTACATGTTACATGTAACACTCAGACCAAACCCGTTAGTTTAGAAACATCTAACCGCAGCAACCACACGCGCTAGAGATGCACAACCCCGTTTGACGTGCACCGTACTATTACGCAAACAACCGATGCACTTTCCATTCGGCCGCTCCATGCTCGCACTGTGCCTGCACCCGATCGCAAATCGCTACAATAATCGATACTCTGCATTTTGCATAAGTGATTTTCCCACGGTCCGCTCTCTACGAACTAGGGCGGCGCGGCGTGACGGCTGGCGAACGGATGACTAGCCTCAAGGTTCAAGTCTCCGCACTCACTAAATGCAATTTTGCAAACATATCGAAAGGGTCGCAAAGTAGCTATCCAAATGACATTCGGACAATATTTAGGACATGCGTACAATTTAAATAGCAGATCTTTTATCTTTTATTCATGTGAATTCATTTTTAGTACCTACCTACCTACCTATGTAGGTAGGTAGGGAGGGTAACTAAAAAAAAAAAATTATATACCAAAAGTTAACAGTTAATACACATGCAACTGAAATGAAGAAAACTAAATTGACTATCTATATTTAGGTCCCTCATAACAATGCTAAATTTCTTCTGTATAATAACTTAGAAACTGGTAAAAACCTACATCAAAACTAAAATTACTTTTTGAATAGTTTACAATGTGTGTTTCAATCAACGAGTTTTTAGTTCAAGGGTCACTGCATAGTTATCCGAACATAATGTTCTCACGAGTCATTCCGCATGATCATTCGCAAGTTAAGCAACTCAGTGCCACATGTGGTTAACTTAGTCAATTGACTTACTTTTGTATGACATTTAATCCTTTCCCTCTTTATTAATACAAATTAGGTTACAGTTCTTATACAGAGTGGAAGGGAGTGTCCTCCACAAACTGAGAGGGTGCATTAATGTCCTTAATTAGAATCATTTTCCAACCGACTTTTTTCCCAGGCCATTTAGAAAAAAAAGTTGATTTTGTTTTATTTCAATAAATAATAATAATAAATAAATATTCTGGGACATTAACACACACGGTCATTTGGTCCCAAGCTAAGCAGAGCTTGTGTTATGGAAACCAGATAACTGGTATATACTATACATATAATACTTTTCTTTTGTAAATATATACTTATAATAGATATTTACACCCAGACTCGACACAAACAGAAATGTTCATCACTAATGTTTGTCTCGGGTGGGAATCGAACCCACGACCTGCGGCGTGAAAAGCAAGTATCTTACCGACCACGCCACCGGCCCGTCAATTTACAATTACTACTCTGTACGCAGCAGACGATTTGAAAGAAATAAAACAAATAAAATATTCATCATAAAAACAGCATAAACTGCCGTGGCTCGAGTGCGCTTGGTGGTAAGGACTAACAACATAGTGAAAAGGTTGGCCGTTCGCTATTAGAGTTTACTTAAATTAAGGATACAATACGTGTAAGTTAACAAAACGAAACGATTATTGGATACTCATTAAGTTCCTAATTTCATGTGCCAATCATCTCGGTATGATGTACGAATTTTACCCTGTCATTTTGTGGCGGATGGTCCATTCCACCCGGTACATTAATACAATGAATTGGAAATTCTATTAGCATTTAATACATAGTAAGGACCTTTTGGGTAAAATATCATTCAGTTAAATTTAATAATAATAATAATATAATATTTAGATATCATAGCTTAGGTATACCTATCTACTAATTGATCTCTTTATTGTTTGGTTTACAATAATTAACATTAGAGGCTTAGACGTGTAAAGGAAATATTTGATTAATATTGTTCCGTTCAAACTACATATTTAAGTCGTTTTAAATCCTAGAGAATATACTCGTATTCTGCAACGTTTGTTAAATTACGCGTTTACTTTTATATCTCATAAATAACTCAGTTATTGCATCTAATGAACCGCAATATCAAAAGCGTGTGAAAATTAACTCTTAACCTGATTCAATTTTAATGTAATTTATAGTCACGATCTCAATGACAAACTAACTTAAAGTTATTGAAAATAGAATGTTGAAGTACTGTATTGTAATACTTACTTAAACTGAATAGATCAATATATTCAATATATTATGATGCGCATAAGCAAAAAACGCCATTTACAGAGTGAATAGAAACTTCAATTTTATATAAATTTATCGAAGGTGTGAATAACATGAAAAATGGTTTTGTTAGGGATGCATAAATAACAAAATTGTATTAAAAACTAAATAAGATTGCAGAAAGGGACGAAAATTCTAAAAACTAAGGAAAATAAGGAAAGTACCGTACTGGACATCAACATTCAACTGGTCGATTAACTTGGATGTTAAGACAAGTTAAATACAAGAAAAGTATGCGGAATACATACAGGGTTCCTTTGAAATTTATCTAGTCAAAACTAGTGCCTAGAGGTCAAAGCTTCAATGTTAATTGTGTTTGTAAAACTCTTATACTTTATCAAAACCTTATCAAAATATAATATGTTATTCAAATCTTTAGAAACTTTTTAAAGGGAGGTACGCAAAACTATACCTGTGTACAAGCACAAAAAGTTACTCATTATATATGCACAACCTGCACCAACATTGCACAGCAGACGTAATTAGGTACCATCAAAAACCATTAGTGAATACCGCTTTATTATCCCTTTAGAGGTTTATGAAATATGGGGATTTTATTTTAGACCAATAATAGTAGTATGGATGTGTAAGATGTTAAAAAGCTTATAGTAGAGTCCATGACGAAGAGTGACCCTCACTTATAATATTTTTACGACATGTAATGAACCGCGATCAGCATTTGATAGTGAACGTTACATAGACTTTATTACACTTACATAAACTTTGTGACCTTTCGTTGAGGATGGCATGGCACCTTAGACCGCGCAGTTGCGCAAGCGATCGTATCGGCGCCCGTTGCCCCCTCCCATGGGTTACCACACACGCATGGGAACTTAGGCCACATTTACGTTAGGGCGATAAGCGGACTGTTATTAATCTATCTAGAATATCATCATCATATCATCAGAAAGCGGAATTCGTGTAATGCAGAATAATGTGGGTCAAATATCATATCAGAAAAGATTTAAAAAGAGAGAACACGACCCATTATCATAGAATAATCTAGTAGTTGCTTTTACCATACTAACATATAGGATGCTTCTTTTTATGTTCTCATTTCACTTAGTACAACTACATATTATGCAAATTCAAAATAGGTAAACCTGTTTCTAAGATAAAACAGCAATTTATGACTTATGTGTATACCATTTGATAGTCCACTAACAAAATATAATTGCTACAGAATTAAACGTAATAAATAACACATAATAATAACATATTTTGTAATATTAATAGTAGTCAATTCGCTTCACTCGAATTGGAACTTCGATCTAAATGTTAATTGCACAGTTATTGCTACCGTTCAAGATTAACAAACACAGCAAAAGTTCCTTTCTTTAGCATCTTAAGCAATGGTGGTGCATTGATATCCCATTTTGACGGCTTTGAGAGGTCGCAGTTTCGCTAATGGGTTGTACCCACAAATATTTGTGTGAATTTTTTCAACGCCACTGCTGCAAATATCTTAAGGAAACTGGGATACCTGATAACTAAACATTCGAGGACATGCTATAATTTCTAAATGTTTTATTAAAAAGTGTGGTAAACTTTGAAAATGCTTAGTCATGCTCACTCAATTCCGGTTCATATTATACGGATTTCAAAATTAAATGGGACTAGTCTGAAACTCGTATCCTGGGCTTAGGCCGTTTTAACTACAACTTTTACAAGATGCGTTACCCGGCCTTGTTTGTGATGCAATATGCAGTCATACAGCAAACTTACTACAGGCTGTTTACAATAACATGTTTAATACAATAGCTGCCTTGGATAATGTGAAACGTTCATCATTGCCATCAAACCTTCAGAGTCGAAGGATTGTGAACGTAGCACTTAGATAATTATATTCAAATCTTAAAATTAGTCACACGAGCTGGTACTTAATTCATTAGTTTTGTGATTATGTTTTTATACCAACACTAGCGGACCCGGCAGACGTCGTTCTGCCCGGTAAAGCAGTGCCATCTACCGGGTCTCAGACCTACCGAATATAACCAATAATAAATAATAGGTATCTAACCCTGTATTCGGCACTTCTTCGCTTTCTAAATTTTCTTTTTTTTTAATTTTTCTCTACGTAAGAACCATCCTCGTACTTAAAGGAATATTTTAAAAAAAGAATTTGCAAAATCGGTCCCGCCGATGTCGCGTGATGTCGTGACAACGGAAAACGGGTTTCATTTTTATATATATAGATTAATTCTAAAATAAGTACATTTTATTGTATTCATTTAGGTTTTTTAATAATAAAAAATTAACACCATTTTTTTATTTCATTTTTTACTCATCTAGGAAATACCTTTCTTGTTAACCGACTTCTAAAAAAAGGAGGAGGTTCTAGGTATGTTGGGTTATATATATATATATATATATATATATATATATGTATGTCTTTATTTATGTTACCCGATTAAACCGTCGATTGTGGGCCGATTCGAAGTTTTTTTTTATTGAAAGAGTTTGTACCAATTTTTATCCATTTAATAAAATCTGATAATGGACTTCGAAGATATAGAATAGGACAGAAAGGGGAATGGAGGTTTTGAACCCCGTCCCAACATTTTCTACAACTAAATATACCGTGTGTTTCTGAGGAATTTTATAAGTATTTACAAAAATTCGGGGTTAGTATGGGGTGCACCACAATAACGTGAAAAAATTTAAATATAAAAGAACCGGATTCTAAAAAGTAGAAACTAAAATTTACATTGTTAATTGAAGTCGGTGCTAAATCGGTAGATATGACAGTAGGTAATTAGGATGAAAACAAAGATTTGTGGTATTAGCACCGACTTCAATTATAAGGCGGTTCTTTCGTTCTTTTATTTTTTGACATTTCTATTAACTTGTACTAAATCTGACCAAGCAGTTCTTCTTTATTTTCATACCCTTTTAAAACTTTTGCTTTTGTAAATTTTTAATATATACCCAGGTGAAAATATTTAAACAGGTATGAATATAAATAGATGTACCTAGATATTCTGTAATTTTAACGCTTCTAAGACCACATAACTGTTGAGTAACTGCCAACAAATCTGAACTAATGGTTATTTAAAACATAATACACACGTAATATTTCAAACATAACCGTACCTACTGTTTGTTTCCTTAAGATTTACATTCCATTTGGTAGGAACTTGTACCTATAATAGAAGAAGTTAGAGATGTAGCAAATACATAGCTTGTTTATTTTGTTTTGAAACAGTGAAAACTTATTAATTATCTCCCTTAATCCAAATTATTTAAAATTTAATGGCCTAAAGCAAACATTTATGTTAATAACAAACTTATTTCCATGTGAATTAGAATGTTCACAAACATAAACATAAGACAGGAATAAAAAGATGGAATAAATAAATAGAACACATGAAGTAAAATCCTCTACCTCTATATTTGTACGTTAAATTGCCTGAAGTCTGTTTTATAGTAAATTATCTATACTGAAAATACTTAAGTGTACTTAAACCTGCTCTACTGCTCTACTCTGCTTTCTACCAAACTTAATTTAAATAATTCGGTAATCTTACTGATTGTAATTTTTAATAATTCCGGTTGGCTCAAACGTATTTTGCAACATAACTCAATAACTATCTAACGTTAACTACATTATATTCACAGGGGGGGCTGAAAGATTCAACTGCAAAGGGCGCATACTCGGCGCATACTATGCTGACGCGAAGTCAGGATGCAAAGCGTTTCACGTGTGCGTACGCGTAGCGGGGGGCGGAATACGGGATTTCCGATTCTTCTGCCCACCCGGCACGCTGTTCCACCAGGAGGCGCAGACCTGTACGGATTGGGGCGACGATGATCCTCTAGCTTGCCCAGCCGACATCTACGACGGTCAGTTTGATCTCTACAAGATAGGATCTGGTGAGCCGCTTTTGCAACTAACAAGCACTAACTAATAGTTACTTTTGCACGCGTCGTTGTATGTTAAGATGGATGCCACATGCGTAGTATACCGGGTGAACCGGAAAAGTCAGATATGGCTGAACGATTGTTACCCATCTTGTAACTATTGTCGGGAGCGACAGACGCTTAACATTTTCAATGACGCATGACGGTTAGAAAGAAATGCAAAATTGTATTGTATAGGGCCGCTTAGCCTCGCCTTATTAAAATCAGCAAAATCAACTGGCTTTGAGGCTACGATAATGACGCAATTACAACATAAAAATCAGACTTATAGCCGTAATATTATTTAATGCATTAAACTGCTTAGTGCTAGAGCTGTAAATAAATGAGCAGGTATAAAGTAAGAATTTCAGCAATGTTGTAATAGTATTTTTGTCTATCAAATAAGCCTAGATATAATAACAATTTTGGCAAAAGGTATACCTAATTAATTCCAACCAGTCGTGATTAATCAATTTTACATTGTAGGTCATTAGTGTTTACTACATCATTCATTTGTATATTGGGCATAAAACATTTATTTAAATGCGTACTAGTTACGTACGTTATTCTTTCATGCATATTCTATACCCAAATTAATTATAAGTACCTACAAGTCTAAATATTACAAATTCAATATTCAGGGTTTGAGATTTGCTTTTAGGACCGTTTGTAATTAAGTAAATTTGTTATATAATTATTTGCTTCAATAATTTGTAAAAAGAAAAATCTTTCCTAATTAAATTTTTTTACATGTAGCTACATACTACATAATATTCTGTAAATATAATACACGTCTGTTCATGTTACATAGGTACCTACTTACTTACACATATGTACATATTATATTATTTTAATGACTAAGACGTTTGTTTGCAACAGGATTTGATACGAAGAAAATATCTTCTTCTGGGAACCGCGAGGATGAAGTAGAATTCGGTCTTCAGCGAGCTGAAACTGGTGACCGGAGGCTTGCGCAGAGTAATGTCGCACCGAACCGGCTCGACTCCGACCTTCGAGCTGCACATTCTTCAGATTTCTTCAGTGGACAGCGCGAACGTGGCCGCGATGACGCTGCGTCCACTCCAGTGACACCGCCATCTCTCTCACCCTCGCAACAACCACAACAACGACAATCGTTCCGCAGACCAGCTTCCCAACGCACTTTTGCTACTCAACCCACCACACAGTATACGACACCGGCACCTACCTCACCACAACCCTCCAACGCACCACGATATGAGGGAGGCTCTAAACGAAAACTGGTTAGGAAACGCCCTATATTTGTATCTACAAAATCACCTTCCACTACTCCTAGTACATTTACTCCCTCTCCTTCATCTTCGCAGCCTCTTATTCCAGGCCCTCAGCAGCAGACCTTTAATCGCCGTATTCCCTCACAGAACAGACAATCTTTTTCAACTCCCATTGTGCCACCACAATTCCAGCAATACAAAGATGAATACGTGGAGGTGAGTCGAGTAACCCCGAAACCGAAACAGAATAGAGTTTACTTCAACAACTCGCCTTCTACTCCATTTGTACAATCGACAGTCGCTCCGCGACTAAACAAGAAGGACGGCCTTGTGGAGTTATACAACTATGACGCTAATTCTACGCCAGGTCTAAATGCACAAAACGAGAATAATTTTAAAATCAAAAACGGTTTCAACGTGCAAGATGTTCGCAAAGATCGCGATTTCACCCCACCCAAAAACATAAACTACAACACCCTAAAAGAAGTGAGTCCTACTGCTGATTACAGCGTTTCCGCTAAAACCTTCCCTACGTCGACGCCAACTTACAATAACAATAACTTTAACAGCGTCTCGTACGAGCCTGAGAAAAATAATTATTTGCCGTACTCAAAAGTCAGTAATTTCAGTCCTTCAACAACGGTCGCTCCAGTTACGAAGACCTTTCGTCCAAATCCGGCGCTCAACTTGAACACCGTAGCCTACAACACGAATAATGGATTTCATTCCGAGTCTTCGAAACACCCAAATAACGAAGAAGATGACGGTCAATATCATCCACCGGAGGGTGAAGACGACGGTCAGTACAAACCCGAGCTGTACGACCCCGAATTACTTTCTGGAGCACACTCCCTGAATATCGCAGCCAGCGGAAATAGACTACCAGAGGACCGTAAGATATACTCTAAAACGCAAGCTCCTTTAAAACCGACTGCACAAACCGCCGCCCCCAGACCGTTCAGACCCGCTCCGACGACGCCTGATGCGGCTTCTACTTCCAGAGCTGCCGAAGCAACATATTCTTCTACCCAACAGTCTCACCCACAGCGCACCTTCGATTATTTCCAAACTTACACGACTACGTCCAGGCCCACTGATTACCTAGCACTGAGTCAAAGTTACTCCCAACAGACCGACGAGCCTGCCAGAACGACGACGACGACGGTACCTCCACTAAGAGCAGCGGAGACTCGAGCGCCGCGACTCGAGAATCGTGCACCCCCTTCACCAACCTCGTCAGTGCCGCGACCATCACCGAAGGTTCCACACTTCGCTCGGCCAGCCAGTAACAAGGAAGACAATAGTTACGACTACGCCTATTACGACTCCGACTCAGGTTTTCCAGAATACGATCATTTAGAAGAATTTGGCAAAACAAAAACGAGAGCGTAATTATGAATCTTTACTATGATGTGTTATAACACTGCCATTATATTAGTCGCCTCTTTAGATGAGTGAAGTTATGGAATACAAATCATATTTAAAGAGTAGGTAATGTCTGTCAATTTATGTAACAGTATTTTCTCGCTAGCAATATTTCTTCAAGTACAACTTTGTGATTAAATCTTACTTAGATAATAGGTAGGTAATGCTAAGTGAGAACAGTCCGATTCACTCAACTCTAAAGAGGTATCAGTAGTTACCCTAAATTATTTGTGATATTAATAATGATTTTTCTCTAATATTGGTATAGTAGAATGATACTGTGTAAGTATTTACAAGAAACGAGTGTTATTGAAATGAATCAGCGCAAGTGGTAATTGTACTCATGCCAGTTGATATTAGTATTTTCCGATGTGGATTAATGTGCTATGCTGTACAATAGAACGTAAGTTACTTTATAGATTGTAAAATATTTCACTGTAAATAAAGTTTTTTTTAATCTAAACAATAGCTTTTGCAATTTGTGTCACTTCACAACTCGCGTGAGAACCGCAAACACGGCGAACAATTTAGACGTTTAGTTGTGCACAGTTCATATGCTCTTTGGTTGTGCACACATACGGTCGGTCAAAAGTACACTTTCGACACTATGCTGGCTGTGATTTGTTCTCCAAATCATTACTACCAATAGGGAGATGTAAATAGTTATGCTATGCTGTGATTTAGATTAGTCATGGAAAATAAAAATTGAATTCAAAATAATTCATTTCTTTCGTACCCATCAATTAACTGTACCTAAATTAGATTAGAACCGTTGACTATCGGAGTCAAAAACCACGAAGCAATAAATCAACTATCATAAAAATAGTTCCTACTGTTTTTGGTTAACACGATAGAAATAGCAATAACACGAAGAAAAAAAAGATGTCAGGAAATGAAGAAATGCCACCATACCTCAATCTACGGTGCCTACAGATATGGTAATATACGACTACTCCTTTTTTTTTTTTTAAATATTTATTCTCTCATGTACCTAATCATTATTGGCGTTAGATCTACAAGATACCAACCTATTTGTATGAAAGAAGGTAGTCGCAGCCGCGCGTAAAGGAATTCGATTCAAAGTAGGTAGATGTCTGGAGATATAAGTAGACAGGCATTTACGTTTTCCAGCATGTCTAAAAAAAATATTTTGGCAGACACCAACAAGTTATCAGTTCAAAGAGAAGCCTTTTTGATAGAACGAGAATAATTGAGAGGATATTTGTGTGAGCGAAAATTCATATAAGTAGAAGGAGATTAGAAATAATTGATTCAAAGGGATGTAGCGTTGACCGCGGAAAAATGTTTAATGAAGGTTTCAGATTCCGAAAGTACCAAAAACTATTCACTTACATAAATCAGGAGATCTGATGACTTATTTTGTTTATCTGCTAGAAAACTACTGTAACAGTTTTTCATCTTTCATAGTTACTGCTAACGACATCTATCGTGAATATGTCGAATATCATTCTATTTGTATTTTAACACAGATGTTAAAGTATATCTAAAGGGTAATTTCAATTTGAATAGGGATAATGAATGATGATTGTGTAGATATTAAAGCAAATGACAAGTAATTTCATGTATTAGTTTGGGTTTTAAGTAAATAGTTATTCTACTCCCCCGTAGATGGCACTAGTAAATAACATTATAAAAATTCTATCTAGAGTTTAGCTTGGCAGCTGCCTACCTCTCATTTTTTCCTAGATTATTGATAGTACTATGCGTTTCAACTAAGAATAAGACTGGACTCGCGGCTAACTTCATAACAAAAACTAATCAAAAGTAGCGCCAGCACAAAATATCAAACCACAGACAATAATATTATTTTGAAATGTATAACCGCTAGGTTCTCTTAGTAGTCTGTGAAATGTATGGAAAACCGATTTATGTAAAAACTTTACATACGTATGTAGTTACAATGCAGCTACCTATCTAAGTAAATTTACGCGCTAGGATACCACAAACTTGTACAAAAATTCTTTTGCACGCATAAAACCACACGTTTTAAACTCACAGCACTGCTTTTTGGCGTCGGAATCATACTTGATCGGCAATAAGATATACGCATTTTTATTTTATTTTCGTCTCGATGTGATAATCATTCGTATAAACATTTTTGCTCACTGTACTAAGAAACGTGAAGTTGTTGCGTATTCCAGTCCAAGATGGCGGATTTCCAATCCTATTGTTATTTGAAACGCATAGTAGAAATTGTGACCAGTTACCGTTATTTTTTTCTGAAACCGTGTTGTTCATTACATAAAATTATTGTTATTTAAGCTATTACTAGGTAGGTATCTCATCTACAGATGGTACTAACAAAGCAGCGAGACTCTTCGATTGAAATGAAGACAACTAGTCTAAATGTTTTTTGGAATGGACGTTACTCTTATAAACTTTTAAATTTATTTTTTTAGTTACTCTTGCTATTTTCCTCTTATTAATGAAGCACCCGATATTTAATGAGATATTTAAATTGTGATAGAGAGGTTATATGAAGAACTTTCCCCTTTGTTTACTAAACCACGAGGACCCATGATTTTCTATAGTCTACCAGGACCAACATAACTGAACTATACTGAGGCTTAAATTTTGGATTCCTCTATCGACATCACCAGGGACAATTTTAATAATGTCTATTAATAAGGAACGGAAGCCTAATTAGAGAAAATAAGGTGTAAAGGTGGTAAAATATATCTTTAATGTACTACAGCACATGTGCATACAGCAAAATAGTAAGAAGTAATAATTAACATAAAAACGTCAGTAAAACTTATAAAATAAAAATAAGTAGGTAATACAAAAGAGGCCGCGTTCCAGCCAGTCTCCAACATCTAATAAATGTTAGAAGGAAGTTATAATAATAGTTAGACTATAATCAGTATCAAAAATCCATTGACTGCAGACTAAATATTAATGTTACCTAAGAAACATACATACCTACCTACATATTATCACACCCGTATTACGCACTTTTTGCCCGCTATGTTTAGGTCCCAGACGTAGGTAATAGGGGGCGAGACTAATGCCGTTTATCGGGCACAACTACAAACTTCGAGCTGCAAGTAACATTTTCTAAGTAGGTACCTATATTAGCAAAGTCTTTCCATAGTTAAAGTATTGGTTTCAAAATTCTGTTTGCTAACAGCCGAAACAGAGATTCTATTTTTGAACAAAATGTGGGTAATAGGTAGGTACCTATAATCACCTCTGACTACACATTCGGATAATATAGGATTTTAGACAAAGTGATATATAACGATAACGAAAGATCTAAAAGAATAAAATGTATGGGATTGACATTCTCCTTCTATAAGTCACGTGACAATATAATGTCAATCTCAAACATTTTAGTCCTTTCGATCTTTCGTTATAGCTATTTTATGGGACTTGGTCCACCACCGCACTCCCGCCACTGCTGCTCCTGTAAGCCAGAATCGACAGCGGCGCCGTGAAGAGCACCTAAGAACACCTAAACTGTCTTGAATCCCGCACGAATTTTATCAGAAAGATAATATGAGAAGTTGAAAAGTTAGATTGTCCACTTCCCTCCAAAGCGGGAGACACATTGAGAAAAAATAAAGGTTTAAAATTGCTTCATAAAAATTGACAAGTACCACGGGTAATATAATAATAATATTAATATCTTTATTTACTCCCACACATATTACAAAGGTATAAGAAATTTATAAGGTGCAATATTATTAAGAGGTGAGAGATTGGCGTCCAAGCTGGGTTATAGTTATCCTGTGTTATGGATCACCAGGCCTCCATAATCTAAGGGAACTTATTGAGCTGACGGTAATAATTAATTGGCAAAATCGTTTGAACGCACGGAAATTAGCACCGGTTGCATTAAGATCCGTGTAATATACCGCCCCAGATAATTACATTGTCAAGCATAATGTTATGTTCCTGATGATTACACTCCCACAAGATGTGTGTCGTTATAGTTTGGCAATGTCACTTTGTCTAGGGGTTTATAGCCCCGATTCTGGCGATTTAGACATTTATCTCTAATAGACATTTGTCTAATAAAAATGGCGATTTCTTTTGTTTTTTAATGATATCCGCCATTTTTTCGACATTTGTCTAGTAGACATAAATGTCTAAAGCGCCAGAATCGGGGCCCAGGTGTGAGCGCTATGTCATGATAAGTAACATTATTAATGTTAGGTACAAACAAGTGATCCGAAGAAACGAAGCAAACGCTGGACACTTTGAATAATTTAAATAAATTCAATGTGAATAAAAATAATAATAATATATTCAGTAAGAAATCAGGAAAATTGGAAAATAAACACACAGGCATATTTTTTAATTCAATTTAATTCAAGTATCACAAAAGTATAAATTTATACTACCTACTATTTTATTTACAAATGATTGATTTTAACAGTACCCAATATTTTATTAACGTATTCTTTGTTTGAATAAACCTTGATATCTCGAGTTATGCGAGATTTATAAAACTTATCGCCAACTATGTTATTGCAGTAGGTATTTACTCATGTTTCCGGAATCCCTTATACAATTTGCATCCTCCATTTACATTGGTCAAGGACAGTGAGAAGTTTTAATATAAAGTAGATAGGTATTATTGTGATAGATAGACAAGTTGACTTACTTAATGTACAACCGTTTTACCTCACTGTACTTATTAAGCACTAAGCTTAACACGACCAATTTAAGTCAAGCATTAGATATTACGTCTTTGACATAGTATAAAGGACCGAGGCCATATGGTCTTAAGTGGGTAGATATTAGAATATATAATGTGGGGAAATTCCGTTATACATTTAAGGATTTATTATTTGTTGGTGATTGCGTTTTGGTACGTAAATGGACTTCCTTAATGCATCAATTAGCATGTTTTTCTTTTTATGATTGCGCGAACGTTATATTATAATAAATAAAACAAAAGGTAATATTTGTACCTACGGTGTTGCCAAAATAAAGACAAAAGTACAATTCAATAAGATTGGTTTCTCTAATTCGCGCGTGCGATAGCTGCGCAGGAGGATTCGTGTATGTATGGTTATCCTATAACAAAATGTTTTCAAATGCAATGTGGGAAATCAAAGATTGTAGTATGAAGTGCCTGCCCTAATGAATCAAACTATACCTAGAATGTTTTTTCTCTTACACAACTCAAAGAGCGAGTTACACCGAAAAGGTGATCTCATTAAATTCTGAAAGCCTCGTATTGCGGCAATACTCGAGATAATGCGGTTACTAATATGCACACAAATTGGAAATTCTTGCCTAGTTCCTACCCGAGCAATTATGAATTCTAAGATAAAGCAACTGGTAGCAGAAACTATGGCACGATACTTAATCAACAAAATAATTTGTAAAAAGTATCATTGGAGTAAGAATGAGAATGATTTAGAACGTGGTATTTGCCTTTTTTTTATTCTATTATAGGTTTGCGCTTGACCACAACTTGCCTGATGTGAAGCAATGTTGCAGTCTACGATGGAACGCACCTACCTAATAAATACTCGTGACTTGAAGACAGGTAGATTATAGCTATCTATTATAGCCTTCTATCAAGTCTTCTTTCTAATAACAAACACCGCGCCCAAGGACTTTACCTAATGTAGGTAGATAAATATTAATATTATTTATATTTTATACATACAAGCATTATGTAGCTTCGGAATGGAATGATTGTAGTTCCTTACATTTAAATCAAATGTAGATGTGAAAAAATATGTTGAAATGTTGTGGTCGACGATGTAATTTTTTACACAAAAACCAGAACAATCCACAATGTGTAATATAAACAATACTACCTACATCGATTCACACAAATTATGCTTACTAATTGTACTTTTAATTAAAATGCTTCATTTTAGGTATATTTCCTATCTTGTCCACACCCAAAATACATGATTATATTTACTACACGGTAATAAAATAATGTATGTAATACTCACAATTAATAAATATATCTATTATCACTGTACTTCCTACTTAAAATTAAACATATAATTAATTGAGCTTTGTTCCGTCGGATAGTGTGGTAGGCGGTAGCAAGGCCTTGCACTTGATTGTTTGATCTCAGTCATTTGGAGCACAACACTAACTTACGGTCATGAATACCACTAGGCGACGACGTGGAACTCTAGGAATGACCTGATAATCACGTAGGGCATGGTATTTGTCTCTAATATAACCAGTTAAAATTACAAGTATTGTACCCACAGCTTCGCATGAAGTCGCGAGACTGTCGTATCATATTATATTGATTTGGTTTTCTTTTATTTCGATTTTCGGTTGGCATTCATAGTGTTGAAGAGATTCTCTGAAATAATGAGGCGCGTGGCGGTTCACTGCGAGGCCACTGCGCCCGCCATCCTTTGCCGCACATCGCCGAGTGCGGACCCATTGCTGAAACCATTGAGCAACGGCAGCATTCTCTCTTTCGTCTCTGACCTTGACGCCTCGGCTTCCACCTTCACTTTGGCTTTAGCTTTCTGAAAATATTAAATTTTTAAAATTTAATTGCATGTAATTACTTTTCTACTTATTATTGTATTCTTGTTTTGTGTATTTTTAATGAGGTACAAGTTTAATTGAATATGATACCTTGACCGAATTGTCTAGGTTTTCTCATAAAAAAGTCCAAATCACATAAGTCACATACGACAGATTTTTTTGTAAGTGAACTTTGACATAAGAAGTGGCGGTTACTTACTTGGGCTTTCTTAATGTAGGCCTGTTTGTAAAAGTCAGAGAAGAGGTAATAGAAGAGAACGGCGTGCATCCCGATCCACCACACGAAGGCACGTGGGTAGTCGCAGTCAATGAACAGTAATTGGAAAGCGTGGAAGAACACGAGTACAAACTGGACCTGTTAAAAATAATGTATGACTTACTTAACCAGTATCTATAAATCATAGTTTCCATCTTGTTCTTTAAACCCAATAGGTACCTATTCAACATTCTGTAAAAAAGATAGGCTTCCGCCGAACACAAACCTTTTCTAGAGAAATCCACTCATTATAGGCTACACACTCTGTTGCTAGCGACAGAAATGGGCTGAATAAGAGAATCATTTAGCACCCTGCAGAGATTTTCACTTGTTCTGGTTGGAGAACATATTCCTACGCTTCGTTTTTCCATTCGTCGTCGTCAAACCACGTAACTCCCGGTTGTGGGATGTTGGTTATGCGGGAATAACATAAGTGCGGCAGTCACTTAATTGCATTAAAAACAAACTAAAGTGTAACTAACCATTTGCAGAGCGGTAAGGTATTTCTTCCACCACAAGTATTTCTGTACATTGGGTCCAAGAGCAGCGAGCAGGTAGTAGGAGTACATCACAATGTGCACGAAGGTGTTCAGCATGCCGAAGAAAGTAGAGTGGCCACCTGATCAAATTTTAACACCAATATTAAAATTTTAACATTTAATTAATCATAAATGATAATCCAGTAGGCATAGTAATACCACAGATAATATAATACTATACTAGTAGTAATACTGTGCTTCAGAAATTTGTACATTCGAGCACAAAATTGGTCGTTTCGGCTGTATATTGATATAGCTATATATTTTTTTGTTCTATGCATGTATTTAATTAATAAATATCTATATTAAGAAGAATTTTTTGACGCATTAATTTAGTTTAGGCATTAGTCAGTTTAGTTCTTAATTTAGGTTAGTGTTGAGATTGTCAATAAATTAGATATTTTTTCTTGTCCAATTATATCGTTATGGTGTAAATAAATGTAACTATCATCTGTATTAATCAAGTCGGTATAAAAGCATACAGCTCTTCTGATGGTAAGCATAGCCTATGGAGGTTTGCAACCCTTTAGATGTCAACGGGCACTGACTATCTACGTTACCTTACTCACACCCAGGAACACAATCAAACGTTGTTACACTGTATGTTTTCTCTATATGGAGGTACCTCCCCAGATGATCTGTTTAGAGCGATAGTAATAGCAATGATCTACCTCACCTGATTCTAGAAACGTCAAAGAACTTAGTACCTACGTACTTTACAGTTTGCTATGCTGTGTGTACACGTTATTAAAGCACGCATGTTAGTTTATTGTTGCTCAAATATTGTCTCGTTTAAACTAGTTTTTTACATAGAGAACTAGTGATACTGCTATTATGTTTATTTTATGGTAACAGGACCTATTTCTCACAGATTAAGCTAGTAAAATTGATTAAAATTTATTAACACACTGTTTGGTATCGTATCCATAACGTAGTAAAATCAAATAAAAAAGAAATCAAAATCAAATCATCCCTGTCAAAATCTTGAAATATGGGTAAAATCAAAATGCATAACGAAAAACATGATTACTAAGACGTTTTTAACTAATAACTATTAAAAAAAGGCAAGAGGAAAAACGCTGTATGATTGTGTTTTGCCTCAAAACTAATTACATAGTACGTTTATAAAGATCGAGGGAATTTAAAAATAAATCGATTATACCTAAAATGAACCTTAAAGGCAATATACGGTAAGTACGATTTCCTTTAGGTAGATACTACAATAATTAAATGGATATTTAAGCAGTCTTTGGGTCTTACCCCGGAGTAGACAGGTAAGTCTAAATTAAATATAAAATAAAACATCCATAACACGTTTTTACGACACATCAGTCATGTTATTACATTTAACCGATGGAAAGTCCTAAAGTTAGGTACCATTAAAACTGTAGCTGGGCAATTATTTGCGGTGTTCAGTAAAAACAACTACCTAATTCGTTTAAAGCAAAAAGATGATTTACGAATACTACTTTATATTTATTTAATTATATTTTTTACTGTAAAATCTAAGTTTTAGTTAATTATTAAATCAGTAACTTAGAATACATCCATCTAACAATTAGTTCACAATCTTAGCAGTTTCTCTTTAAACATTATTTTAAATTGTACAAACCTGGGGTGAACTTGACACCAAACCAGACAGACATGGGCATTATTCCGTGGTGAATGACGTGTAACTTCGATACGTGATCAAACTTTTTACGCATTACGAAGAAGATCTGAAAATGAAAGAAAGCATTTCAATCCAAAACAGTAATGCTCCTAGCCTTCTAAAATTTTTTTGACGTGTTAGATTAGTACAGGTACCTAGTTTTTATTCAGTTAGGGTTATTTTCTTGTTAATTGTATTATCTTAAGTTATTTTTTTATGGGACTCAACCCACCACCTCAATCCCGCCACTGCTACTCCTGTATAACCCAGGATCAACAGCGGCATCGTGAAGAGACTCGGGATTTGAACCCGGCCAAGAGCAGTAACCAAGTAATCCATCATCGTCAAATGAATTGGCAGATATGTATTACCATTTAAAATGTACCTACAAACCGCAAATAATGATCTAATATGAGTAGACGTCATATCAAACCTACACCTTTCATGTTTACCAGATAATAAGTAAACAAGATGTACTTATGATGATCGTATTCATTCCGGAAACAGAGGAGTCGATGGCCAGCCAGCCTTGACAGTGATTGATAATTCAGTAACCAAGGCATAAAAAATTGTTCTCGATGTTTCAGGACATAGGTCGCAATAAAAAGCAGCCAAACATGGCTATCATTGTTTAAAACGTAAAAACCCAACTAATAGAAATATGCCTAATTATTATTAATTGTAGGCATATTTTTAATAGGCACGTTGTAAGCAACAACTAAGAATGAGTAATAAATAGGTATGTTTTTCAACTTTGTAATCTAGAATATTCTAAGACTTACCGTGTCAAAAAATTCTGTAAACTTCGAAAAGTAGTACCACCAACATCCACGTACAGTCTGAAAAAATATTTTGAGTCACAATTTGTATAATCGTTGAGGAGGTAAAATACGAGTATTTTCATGTTTCTGTTTAATAAAAATCTTTAGCATGTATAGTTAAAATAGATTTTGTCACTTTCTTACTAGTATATAATAAATGTCTAGATGACAGACAAAGACAAACGAATTATAAACCTACTAGCGGCCCGCCCCAGCTTATCCCGGGTAGCTTCAGCCCACTCAACAATTTACAAAAAATGTTATAAATAAAGAACCGCTCAACCGATTTTGTGCAAACTTCACATAAACCATCTACAAAATAGTCCGAACAATGCTTAAACATTTGGTTTGAATAGGTAAGCCCTAAAATCTTTTGTAAATTATGTAACGTAGGTATCATAGATTGGTTTTATAGTTACCTACCACAGCTTATTTAGAAAATACAAATAGGATACAACATTATAAATATTATCTGACTTTTTAATTGAATTATTGGACTATAATTATTTATTTCTTATTCTATGATTAATTTTTAGAAAATAATAAGTATAAAGTATTATACCAATTGTAGGTGCTTACAGTAGTTGGTGACATAGTTGCCAATTTTTTAATAGGACTATATAGGTACCCAAGAGCACTTTCGCGGACACAACGTCAATATGCAGTGTATCGAAAGATTTGAAGAGAGCTTTTAAACTTAACACAGACAGTATTAAGGAATTATATCACCAGACTCCAAGTAAGATATACCTAATAATCATAAAATTGAAATGACAATTCTTAACTTTTAGTACATATGCAAATTTTCATGCGATACATATGTAAAGAAAAGAAAATCGTGTGATACCCAAGCGTTAGATAAAGACAAAACTAGTATCTATTTAAACCCAACTATATTAGGTTTAAGAAGGGCATATTATTTGCATTTTGTATTACATAAAACAAACCTACAATTAGGCTGGCCTCTTTCAATTTTATACAATTATGTATATTATTACGTAACGTTACACTTGTGGACTCGTGTTTGTTTACATATTATACGTCCATACTTAATGTGTTTTCCGTCAAACAAGTAGGTGCAAAAGCTTTGTATGTAACGAGACGACTAGCGTTACCTACTGGGTGAAATTTATCCTTAAACAACAAAAATTAATGTACTTAAAAAAAGTTATGGGTACCTACTCCAACATCTGCATAGTGCTTACAGGTAAAGCTATTTTATAAGTATGTGTTTAGTAAAGTAGGTAACTATGTATGAGTGATTGGGTACTTTGGTAGGTACTCAATATATTTTGTCATGTAGATTTTTTTTGTATGTAGGTTAAAGTTACTGTTGCTGACTGTACCTAGATAATTGTGTCGATGCGAATGAACTTGAAGGCAAACAACCTAGGTTCACTGAGACATGTGCAATTCCATACATTAAGTAGGTAAGTATCTAGGTACATCTAATTGATACAATGTAATAAGGATTATTATTCTAGTTCAAATCATTGCCTACTTCATTATTATAAATGATTTGCAACTTTATGGAAAATATCCATAGTTAATGGAACAAAGGTGCCTACGAATAGGTATCTAATACGATTGAATGGAATAAATACGCGAGAGCTATATGTTTATGGAACTATAGATAATCTTTTAATATATTCCTACACTGGCTTTCCGCCAACGGCTTCGCTCGTGTGGCCTGTACATTTTATATTATGCCTAGCTACGGTATAAGAAGCAGTTTGTAGGTAGCCGTCCCCGATAAATCTTCTAAATATATGAAAGAAATCATTAGTATATATTTATTTTGTATATATTGTATATTATATCTATGTACATTGTATGTAATGTTAGTATGTAGGTATATGTATGTATTTAAAGTTATTTGTTGTGCACTTCTACCCATTCCACAAGTTTTCTCTTTTAGAAATTTGCTGGTAGAAAATTCATATTTGAATTAAGCTCGCCTGTGTACATTGTTGTTTCCTATTTACAATTGTATATGTAAATGTTTTGTCTACAATAAAGAATAAGAATAAGAAGAAACTGACTGACTGACTGACTGACATATCAACGCAGAGCCCAAACCACTGGGTCTGGAGACTCTTTTGGCACATGTTAATTATGGAGTTCCTATTTTGAAAAATCCTTTCTTAGTGCACCCCTAGGGTGCACTAAGAGAGGATTTTTCAAAACTCATCCTTTAAGGGGGTGAATCGGGGTTCCAAAGTTTGTATGGAGAAACAAGATTAGTGAGATCAATTTCGCGGGCGAAGCCGCTGGCGGAAGCTAGTGGATTATATAACAGTGGAAGAACTTTTTACATCGGATTAGTAGTGCTTCAGATTAGCACGTTTAACCAAACAAACTAACAAACTCTTCAGCTTTACTATTTTAAAAATCATTTTTTTTAGGTATCTACCTAAAGAACTTTTATCTACTAGAGCATTCCTCATTTGTAAAGAAGATGAAAATATTTCATTTTACTAAGATTGCTTAGTATTCAATTTATAAGTAAAACTTACCCTCATAGCTTCAGGAGATCTCGAATAGTCCACAGGCTGACACCGAAAACTGTATGTACTAAACCAGCCACTTTTTATGCTCTGAAAACAAACCAGTACTTGTAAAGACATATTATTAATTAAACTCAAACTTGATGGTGTTGTATCTCACATAGTTTCCATTGCCATACTAGCGATATTGGAACTTAGATAAAATTCAAAAGACAACATAATATTACCTCGTAAAACAGCCAGCAACTGAATATAACTTGGAACAAATTGTAGTATATTAAGACCTTTTTAAGCTCGAATGGTTTCCTATTTTCCATCAACTTAGGGCCCAACACCTGAAAAAATATTTAATAATTTAAATATCTTAATTACTTCTTTTGTAGTTATAACTAATTGCATAACAGTACTTTATAATAGTGGCAACTTCCAATGGAAAACATTCCTAATGATGCATAATTTGCTTGACGTGATACCAATTGTTAATCGATTTATATGACGTATGAATCGTTGCGATATAACTAATGTGACTGGTTACTTAATTAAACAACATCGTTTGTGAACTTTGTTTTCTCTGTGCTCATATCATTTACCTGCGCGATGTTTCTAGAAAGGGGGTTTACTTTTTCATGGCATTGACAAACAGAGAGCAGGCGCACGTCCAGATGCTCGCCCTACCTATATGATACGTCCCGCGCCGCACGCCGCGGCCGCAACGCTTTCAATATTTCGTTTTAGGGCGCCATACATTTCACCTTTACAATGCAGCAACCCTAGCCCGTGCGACCGAGAGCTTTATACATACATAGTCGATCGTAAATTACCGGAAGACAAATACACACGAAATGTCACTTGCTTAAAATAATTCACAATAACACAAATTTAAAGGAAACCTGAAAGATAAACATAGGTACTGGAAGCTAAACCAAGAACTGAATACATTTATTGACAACATAAAGATACAATTAGACAAGAAAAAGGACCTAAATGAATACTCGTAACATTCTTAAAAGTCACCTAAATTAAGAACTGTAAATTAAAAAATATGTATGTATTTACAATTTACTGACCCTAAAGATGTGGAATTAGGTGACTATTTAAATATTATTATTATTATTATTGAATTGGCACTTACTTTGACAGTAAACACGTATGTAAGGCATATGGCGAGTGTGGGGAAGGGTGACGACATCAGGAGCCAGTCTTTCACCCTCTGATCACTTTTGTTGTCCATAAGATCATGGTACCCTTCGACGAGCCTTCTTAGCACCTCCATTTTCACTGCAACAAGTAAATAAATACACTTTAAACAGGAGCCTACTCACTATTTGACTACTTATCAATAGACTATGAGTCTTTTTTAACCACCTAATTCTAGTCGGCTGCTGATACTTGGGATCAAAATAAGTATGTGGCGCATTGTGGCTATCATTTATCTGTAACTATGCCTTCCAACAATTCCGCTGTGACTTAGGTATGTTATTAATTGGCGACATGTACAAATCAGTCTCAACAATGGCTTTGTTCTTGTTCGATTAATTGTATCTGAGTTATAAGCACACAGCAGCGGCAGTATTATTGCGAAACGCCTGGCCATCGTCATCGCAGAAACTTAACCTGAGTCGGTCATATGTCAAGTTTGTCGAATGTCAGGGTGGACTAGGTACTCGATTGAATGAGAAAATTAATTAAGTCAATGAAATATGTCTTTATTTTTTGAGACACCAAGTCTTCTTAGAAAGGTCAAAATTTTTAAGGGCCTAATAAGTTTGAAGATTGGCTCTGCCGTCGCGCCATTCATTATCCAAGCGAAATTTCGTTGTAACTAAAGGCGATTTGGTTTGACTTACTTTAAAACAATGTAAGATTACAAACAATCTTAGAATTTCTAAGAAAAATAATGTATGTTTGTGGCGATAACTAACTACACCATACTATCATTCTATTTTGAGACACTGAGAGCTCTACAAAATAAAATATGCCAAGGCTAACATTTTATTTTTATCTATCGAAATGGATTTTTTACAAACTGAGTGGCTTCTGTTATTCACACTGTTTGAAAACTTTTTATTTGGTATTTTGTAAATAATAAAAATATTACATATAAATGATTAAAATGAAATGAATTAAAAATTTAAAGGTACTTAACATGTTTAATGACATACGAACAAACCCTAAAGACCGGTTGTTTAATAACCTCATTATTTCCGTAAAACGTAAGACAATTGACATCCAAGGTGAACTTGACTCAAAATCACCTGCACTCTACAATGCTCTTGGTTCACGGGTTTATGACCATTACGTTGCAAATGCAAATTACGTTGAAGATTGCGCAGGTGTAATAAATATACTAGATCTAATAATCTTCCCGAGGTCACAGTATACCTACCTCAACCAAAATGGTACCTACGTTTAATTCTTTGGATGCACTCATTGCAAAAATATGAATAATACTACGGTAGGTACATTAAATTGTTATGCGTGAAACATTTGGGTGAAGTGCCCTCCACCCTCATCCATTTTATTTGTAGGTGTCTATAAAAACCTAAAATACCAAATATAGGGTGCACCACATGTACTCGTATAGAATGAGTCACCAAATTCGAAAACGCGTACTATCTGCATCTAAGGGCTGACTCTATGGCTGGCTCTGTGGGTCATGTTTACTGTAATTCCTTCAAGCCGAGAAGTACTACACAGCCTATAGGATTTTTTTTTGTTTTTGAATATTTCAATAACAATAAAGGGATACTTTTTCATTTCCTTTCTCTTTAGTTAAGTTAGATCGAATGATGAGATGCAATTTTATAAACTCTTGGAGGTTTACATAATTTTTTAAGAATTATTTACACTTTAGGCAGGTAAGTAAAGGCACAATAAGTAATAGTTTAAGTACCTTTTTGATGTTGAAGAGATTAGGCTTATAAAAAAATGTTTGCAGTGTAATTACTTGTAAATTGCAACATCTTGTATTATAATTTGTGTTTTACCTAATATTAATTGTTGTAAGTAAGGATAATAATTATTTTTGTTTAATTATTGTGACTAGTACGTACCTACCTACTTAAGTTCATTGTCCGATTCAATCGTTGTTGTGGTGCGCCAAATTGTTAATTAACATTCTTTAGCAACACTTTGTTGCAATACCTCCGGTCACTGTTATACTAATCACTATCCCGTATCTTATGAAGTATATCTGACAAGATTATAAGTTGCCTGCCTTGTTAGGTGCGGCATCTGGCGGTATTCAATGTTATAAGTTACAAACATATTAATAATTATTAGCATAAGTCAAACTTTATTGCCACCGCATTACTTTTTAGGGCTATGTTAGCAGTGTCTGAAGTACTGCCGGAGTTAAAAATGTTTAGTATTGTTTAGCTGCTATAACAATTTGCCTACAAAAATCAAAATCGGGTTAGTTACACCATTTAACTTATGACCTGTAGAGCGATTTTTATAATTTTATATGTTAGAATTTGTCTCCACTCCGATGTCCAGATTCAATATTATAGTAGGTATGAGATTTTTCTCGTGCTATAATATTGCGGTACGCCAGGTTTACAAGTGTAGTCCGACATCGAGTCGGACTTCATTTGCTCGGTATTTTCTTTACAATTATTATTATTGCTTATTTGATTAAAACGAGTATGTAACTTCATCGCAACAAAGAAATATATTAATAATTACGATAATTACTAGGTACATGTAAATCGTAAAAGCCAAGGTTACTTTCTATTAAGTACGAAGGTATGTAGTAAGCGGAGAAAATCAATATTTAGCTAATTTAATCGATTTGTATCTAGTAATATTTGTTTATGTAATTAGTTGTTATAATTTGTGAAGTTATTAAACCTTCTCTTTATACCAGGTACCTACTTAACAAAAATGGCAATAATGTTATATACCGAACTGTTAATATCAAAGCAGAGTATACCAAATTAACTACATCTAAGTTCTTTATGTAACAAAAAGGTACAAGAACGATAATCGAACAGAATACGACAATTACAATAAAATTAGAAAAAATAATTTAACGTGATTTGGGTTTGAGCGCCATAATAATTAATGTTCATACATAAAGAGGCACAATATTTATGTACTGACACTGAAATAAAAAATAGAAAAACAAAACAAAAAATACACATGCCTCTAATCTCAGGATTATTTTTAAAGACCAGAAAAATTCGCGTGATTTATTATTAAAGTTATTCACATTCCGCGCTGCGTTGCCAAAGTTACATCTACGACATCGGATGTCTGAAGGTGCAAAATTCTAATGCAAATGAAATTATAGTCCATTAAAAATCACGGGAAGATCTATATTATTATCAACATTTCTGTGCAAGTAGGTACATAAATAAACCCTAACCTAATTCCGACCTCTGCTAATAACTGACATAAGTTATGCAAGACCAATCTAGCTAGACATTTAAATGTTCAACTGCAAGGTGCTTCCATATTTTTATATCTCAATTAATTATTAATATTTAGGTGTTTAACGTAAAAACTTACCTGTTTTACAAATTTATTTCTGTCCGTGATGTGTTTGTTATTCACCAAACGCAGCCACTGTTTATTTAACACACCAGTAATTACGTACTTTACGAGTACTATAAATCTAATATAATATAAAACCTGAGAGTTGTTTCGTTTGTATTCACGCGTACAACTTAAATCAAGTACAATTTGCAACGGATTCCTAATGATAACATCGTATTTAATGTACCATCATCAGGTAAGAACTCCAACTGCCTAATGAAGACTTTAGTTCTTTTTATAAAATTAGGTTGGGGTTTTAGGTGGGGGGAAAAAGTTGAACCTGTTATTAATAGAATAGCAAAGGTATAAGAAATAATCCCTATCGATTAACCATTTTACATCTTTAGCACATAATGTATAAAGACAACTCACTGGTAATTGTAGGCATGTGGCCTTAAAAAAATTAATATCAAATTTTAAGTATTAAGTATTTTGAAGATTTAAGTATTTTGTACAGTGTGTACACTTGGAGAAGTTAAAGTAAAGTTGAGAGTGCGCAGAGAAAACACAGTTAAAGATCACAGTTAAAGTAACCACATTTATTGGTAGGTTGAGCTAAAGTTACTTGTAAAACTGTAGACGATTCCTTTTTCTAATGTTATTCGAGTCGAAGTGACCTCGAAACCTACTTATCATTAGAAACACGCTAAATAATAAAATTATAAAACTAAGTAGGTAAAACGACGCGCGCCTGGTACAGGCAGCATCGTTAGCAAAAAATTTAGGTACCAGTTTAAAACTGTACATATTTGAAATCTGAAAATATCTTAGGTATAGAAATTTACTATATCAATTGGTTTTGAATACAGGTAAAGTACTCGTATACCTGCATACACATATAATAATATGATAACAGGCAGAAATTATAGAACGTTATCTGCTATACGGTCTAACTTTGTTTCATTTATACTTGTATTAATGCTTTATTTATTACTTACAATTTTAGATAATACTAACAAAAACCTAATCCAGTAAATTCCATTTAGTTGAACTGGAAAACCCAAGTTTTTGTTTGTTAGTCAGATTACTTAGTAATTGTTATGATTGTTTTTTTGTGTCTTTAAACCGTAACATCGCAGATTGTTGTTCAGGGTACGAGTACGGATGAGCAAATTTGATAAATTGGTTTATTTTTTAATTTGACTAAAAATACCCGATATTTAGCCCATCGCTAGCTTCAAGTCTGTCCACATTCTAAAATTGTACAAGGAGTTTGTAGTGTGAATTTAGTATTTTGACGAAGCATTCTCCTTCATGTGCATCTAGAGCTTTAATTATTATCTTATTATTTTAAAGTCTAATTTGTTTTCCGTTATTTTAATTATTTATAGTCGTAAGATATTTGAGAGATGACCCGTGTCCAGCAGCGGGACACCTTTCGGGCGGCCTACCGGGAAGTAATTTCTGCGATACGTTTACTATCTATTATTGCATATTATTTAGACAAAGAGCATTTAATCGTCTACTAGTAACAACTACCTAATTGAAGTATACTTTTTAACCTTGTATTTATGGAAACATACTAAAATTGCTATTACACTAAAGGAAGTATATTGAAACTATAAGTATATCAAGTTAATCTAAACTTTACATAACTTAACATTTATAAAAGTCTAGCTTTCCGCCCGCGGCTCCGCCCGCGCGAATGTCGACGATCACACAAGACGATTAATCTCTTTTTGAATAGTTGGATAAAAACTATCCCTAAATTTCATCCAAATCAGTTCAGTAGTTAAGGCATGGAAACGTAACAGACAGATAGAGTTACTTTTGCATTATATTATAATAGTAGAGATAAGCTTCAGCTTGTCACTTCGTCTTTGTATGTACTGAAAGCATCCTACCGTTGCTTCTTTCCCCCATGATCCCACCATAAAATATACACGATTTAATTTCAGTTGTCTTATAAAAGCAGCCAACTTCATGTATCCAATGACTACTGTAGTCATTAGTGAAGAAAACAAAATATATTTCAGCATTTGAATACTTAACTAAAAATATGAAAAATTAATAATTTCGTTATGTATTACGCCTAATGTAGTTTTGCATTGCCTTGGACGACGAGAAGTGTAGGTACCTGTGACGTCTTTATTAAAGTTCATCAAACCTTAAGAAAACAATGTGTTTCTTTAATCTCATAGTTGTATTTAATGAAATGTTTTCAATTTTTTTTCTCTGTTAAATAACAAGTGCTCATCGTGTAAGGCTAAAATTACAGGGCGTATTTTTCAGAGATAAAGTAAATTAAATATCTACCCAAATAATAAAATGTGTGAAAAAATAATTTTGTTCCTGGAAGGCACTCGGCTAAATATATGCAGCTTAAATACGAAGATTTGTATAGTTAAGTAGATGTTTGTTACTTTTATAAAAACTACTGGACGGAATTAGAGTTGGATGAAATTTCAGACAGAGATAGATAGACTGGAATAGATTATAGGTAGGTAGTTTACTTTCTATCCCAGTACCACGTGGACAAAGCTGCGGGCGGAAGCTAGTAATTCATTCTTTAAAAAAGGAATTACAAAAAAGCATTATTAATTACGGACTTCTCTACATGCGTACCTACTGCCGGAATTTTCCGTATAGGTACCGCTATCGTATAAAAACTAAGAATAGCAAAAACTAAAAATAGCTCATATTAACTCAACTCGTTTGTACGTATCAACAATTATAAATTAAATTAGAAGCCGGTTGAAACTGGAAAAACTTATTTAGCTGTAAGTACGTATCTACGAGTACAAAATATGTTATTGTTTTTGATAAATAAGATTAGTAGGTTTTTATAAATTCGTAATGATCATTAATCATTGTGACAAATCTTGTTTATTTGAAATGAATTGTTTAATAAAAAGTATAATTCTAATTAAGAAACGTTGTAGAAATGTCGACCATTGTTACATAATAAAATTGCATCGCCTTGTTAATATTTGCATTGTGGTATAAAATATAACAATTATTAGCAGGATTATTGAAAAATTACAAAAGAAAGCTTAAGGTTACTATAATAACCAGCCTCTTATTTACATTCGCATTTCCAGTAGAAGTTAATTTCTACAATTAAATACGAAGTATTTTTGCCTCGCTGTTCATGAAATCAACTGGAAAGCAATTTAGCTTAATATCAAAAGAATGCGAACATCAACAAATTGGCATACAACGGTAAGACACATTATTTTGCCCAATTTAGTGTCAGTAGAAATTGAGAATGAGATATCTTTTATTGCTCAGTGTAAGATCAAGACCGGTCAAGTAAAAACGAACGCTATCAATCTAGAAATTAGAGTTAAGATATTAATTCGCAACTTTTTAAACATATATATTTTAATACTTATATTTATTTTCGTATTTTCAAATTACAGTTAAATCTTCATAAGAATAATTGCAAAGAATACAAAAAATAATGTCCATCTAGTACCTACTTACTTGTTACCAAATATTTTGCCACCTAGAAATATAGAGCAACATTATATTGTACATAGATGTATGTATGTAACCTTCTTGTTGGTATTCTGTATCCAGGAAAGAGTCTGATTTAGTTAGTTCATATTATTTTCTGCACAAAAGCACTGTAGGGTCTATTGCTTGCTGCCAAAAATCTACTTATTATCCCATGGTTAAAATCAGTATTAAAAAATAAGAATAAAATCAAAGAACTCATTATTTAGGTATAGCAGTTAAAAGTAGTTTGTTATTAATTAATTATGTTAAACTGAGTAAGTTTCAGTAGGTACCATGCTTGTCTGTCTGTTAAGAGACGTACCTAACGTATAAAATATGTGTTCATACCTGTTTTTAACGAGCAAGTTGTTTGTCGATTTTCTAGCAACTTCTTTAACAAAATTAAACGAAGCGTATACCGTACCATTATAACGGCACAAAAAAAATTATAACCTGATGATTTTTGCCATGGATAAGTTTATTTTTAAATTTTCCATACAATTAACTTACGTCAGTATCTGACGTATTTATGGCATGAACTTAGAATAAAGTATGGTATCACTGCTTCTGATTAGCGTTTCTCATTTGGTTTAAATTATTGATAGAGTCACTTAGGGGCTGTATGAAAATTTCCCGGCCACGGCAAAATAATTATTATTTGGGAAACAATTAATTTGAGATACCGTAGTTCCCACCTATGATAACTGTAAGTATTCAAGTACAATCATAATTTTTAAATCATCAGTACTAACAGGCAGACAACAGGCTTTAGCACTTTCTTAAAGAAATAAGTAATTTTGACTATTGACAGGGGTATTTATTATTATATAATATAGGTTTCTCTTCAGAGTTTTCGCAATTAACATTCCTTTTCGTACTAATAGTTCGATATTGGTAACGTAAGAATAGTAACCGAGGTGCTTGGTCGGCGCATGCCACGGCCGCCAATGCTCAGATTTTATTACGCATTGACAAAAGCGGCTGCGCGGGCGACGCATACACACGACGTCGTTGACGCACCACCGAAGCACTCTTGCCTAGGGCTGCCAGCATTATTTACGTATTTATATTGACGTGATCATATTCTTAATGGGGAATGGCATAAGATATTAGGGCAATAAATCTATCATACGTCCGTTTGTTTTCTGATACGTTTTATGATTCCCACACCTTTACGCAGTTTATGTTATTTGTTACCAAAAACTGGGAGATATTTTAAGTAGCAATGCTACTCCTAAATAGATTGCTGTTCACGGGTAAAAGATTTACTTTCTATTACAAACTAAGGATAAAATTGTAAAAAATTTGCTCATTTAAAGTGTACACCCTTGAACATGGCCAGCAATCATTCGTTTTAGTTAGCGACCTACATACATAGGTGCGAACATAAATATTTTTTGTAATTCTCTACATTAACATAACTTCACGCCTATATTAACCAAAGGTGGTGGATATTGTTATGTGAGGGCTTAGCTAATAATAGTGAACCCATTGCAATAGATTTTTGGCTTTTGGCCAATCTAGTATCAGAGGCTTTCAAGTCATTAGCTGATTTTTGTCTAGTGAGTAGGTACGTATCAACCTCTCGTCCAGCTCGTATCAGTCACCTTACACATCGTATTCTCCAAAACACAGAGATAGGAAAATGTCACAAGTAACCCATCTAAGTTGACCACTCCAATCGTCAATGGATCAGCGAAACCAAAGACTTATGAGCGCCTTTGGTTAATACCACACAATAAACAAAGAAGTGAAACAATCTTTATTATATCTAAGTAATTAACTGCGATCAGTGACGTTTAATGACGGAACAAAAGACTATAAAACAATTATTATGCAACTTGGGAAAAAATTAATGCAACTTGCTAACAATTTATACATAGTCGCATCTGGTCCTTGCGGACAACATATTGAGATCAAAGTTTATGAAGATCAAACAAAGGTTACGTAAGTTACAACAGTAACCCCTATTTTCACTAACGTCTTATCAGCTTATTATAGCTAAAATAGGTTTATAATTCGTTTGTCTTTGTCTGTCATCTTGACATTTATAATAGTAAAATGGAAACAAGATCCTTTTTAACTAAAGAGTCTTAAAAGATTTTTATGAATAAGACCGTAAGTATGTACAATGTACTTTTAAATACTTGTAGAGAGCAAATAGGTCTCCAATTACAAATATTTTATTTTACCTCATCGCTATCGCAAAATAGTGATTTGAGCCCGTAAACTAAAGTGATAGCAGCTTTAGTATTATTCTACCTAACTTAAACTTGTAAAACATGAACTTCAAAGTCAAAATTTTTTATCCGATCTGCCTTTACTATCTCGAGGTTTAGGATAATTAAGAGAAGACATATTTATTTAAATTCCTTTTTCTCAAGTATTTATGAAGCCCTAAAACAAAGAGCAAGGGCAGATCTAAGACTTAAGCTCTATGTAATATTTACATCCATGAATTTTATTTTAATAAGTACGTAATTAACTAGCATCTTATGTTTGTTTGCAATAACATGCGATATTTGTTGTTTTCTGTTACCACTAGTTTTATCCACTTCTGAACAGTATAGACAGGCATTAAGTATTAGGCAAGGCTCGTGAACACGAATAAAAATGTCATATGGACTAGGTAACATTTAAGTTACTACAAGTGAATGAACAAAATATACTGTCGGTTTTTAAACGCACCTAGTGCCTAAGAACATTATATTAAGATAAGACAAGGGAACACGTTTTATAAAACAATTCTAACAAGAGTAAAAATGAAGTCTTGTACTAACCGGTTCGCTTAAGGCTTACTTTGTTATGTTCAAGTACTTGATAATCTTCACATCTATTACATAGCGCAAGCTTGTATTACCCGAAGACGTAGGCAAAGGTAAATAATGTGAGTATCACCCACTTTTCGCCGGCTATCTTTGTCTAGATCTCGTTCGTAATAATAGTAATAATATTATCTGTGGTAATAATATTATCTGTAGTAATAGGAAGCGAGCCTATTGCAGTTCATTGTTCACAATTCCTAACATCGTGCTGTAACCAATATTTTCTAGTATAAACTCTGGACCTCGCGGTTATTAAGCTAATAAATACTGGATCACCGATTATAATAAAATATCGGTATATAGCAAAGAATGCACCCAAAATTTGCTAATTTAATCTAACTACATAAACGGTTTCCATATGATTTGAATTTAATTTCGGAACATCAAATTCGAAATTTAAAAAAATATCTTCGTAGTATCAAATTAAAAAATTGACATAGTTAATTCTCGAGGTTGTTGACCATATTAAGAACCAGTTATACCTTGTTCGTTTTTGGGAACAAATGAAATCTAAAGAAATAAATTATATTTCTGCAAATTTATTGGGAGGTTAAATAATATTGAATTAATAATTAATTAGCCGTTGTATATTGCTATCACGCTCGATTGGTATGTAAAAGTATGAGTCAATTTATGTTTTACATCTAGAATCAGATTAGGTACTATTAAGGTTAACCTTGAGAATCAGTGGCGCAGTGGTACGGGCCTCGCCTTAGAAATATAAAGTTGCGGGTTCGATTCCCGGTCGTGCCCACACATCTTTGTGTGAATTGTTACATCACCGCTGCTCAATATCGGTGAAGGAAAACATCGCGAAGAAACTGGCATGTCTAAATCAACTTATCATTCGAGGACATGTGACATTCACCAACCCGTACTAGGCCAGATAGTTGAGAGACCGGTGCCCAACAGTGGGACACTAAAATTGGTTGAAGTGAAGGTTAACCTATTTTATATACAGGCTCAAAGATTTAGAAATCAGCAATGAGATAAATGCTACTTACGAAAAAGCTACAAACTATGTATAACAAAATAATGTAAACAAAAAACATGTTGATTCGGTAAGTTTAAGTTCACATACTTAGATATTATAAATGTTTGTTTTTTTCATTCTTAATGTTTTTGACGGACCCATACCATACTTAAACGTTTGAAAAAATGCTAATTGCGAATGATTAGGTAGGTAGATTAGATACATACATCAAGTAGGGTATTTAAGGAGACGTTAACCTTTAGACCAAATAATACCATGAATGTAAGATTGCTAAAAGAAAAGCAAATTTATACGACAAATCAAATCACTTCGGTATTGAACAACGTATGAACGAAATCAAGATGATGTGTCAACATTACTTCAAGGCAGGAGTTCAATATCATATTGATTTTCGTGACATAAGCACCAAACGTATATATCCTGAATATTAATTTTAACTTAAATAGCATCAAGTCTAACATATAGGTAGACCATAAATTAGGAAATATCGCATCTTTAGACGTTATTTATTTCCGTGTTTAATAATTCTTCATCGTTTTGTTTTATGTAGTTGTTATTATAATCTGACAGTTGAAACATAAAGTTATTTCTTTGTACCGTATTTTAGCGATAGACCGGCTGAATATAAAGTACCCTTAATATGCTTGTGCGCTACCTGTTTAGAGTTATCATCACTTGTTGTTTAAATACGACCAAATGTTGCGTCGGAACTGTCTGCGATTTTTATTAAAAATTGATCTAACGGCAAGCATATGCCAGTTATAATAAAACAAAATAAAACAGGTTTTTAATTATCTTAACTTACCTATTTTACCAGATGAAGATTGCGATTAAATTTGCATAAAACTTTCGTCTTTTTTGACAGATGGATATTCATCGTAAGGTGCAGTTGAATAACCTTTGGCAGCCAGGTGACCATTAGGCTCCTATAGTACCTGTGTGACGTCCTTGCGTACGAACGTACTTACTAAGGAAACACAATTCGGGAATAACCCAAAAACCTAAACAACCTGACCGTATTAAACGCTGGCGTACCTAAAGGTATAGAATAATTGCAGGTGTTTTTAAATTCTATTATTATTATTTTTAAAGTGTATTTCTTATAAGCACCTATTCCAATCACACCTACTTAGACCGTAGGCATTAAAGTATTTCTATTGTGTGACAGTGCCAACTTAGTGGAACACAATAATCAAATACTTACCGGATTAATGTTGTTTACTAATTTAACGTTTACTACTTAAGCCACGATAGGTTTTGTCAAATATAAATAATTATTTAAATTAAAGTTTTATTGTTAAACTACAATAATTATACATGTACCTATTTTATCTCCTGAATGCAGTGAGGGGCGCAGGCAGTTTCCAGTTGCAACACTACGGTAATAGCAAAACGATTGCGAGACCAAGGACTTGTCTGTACCTAGCTTGCGACACTTCCCTGGCACTGAAATAGCTATGCACTCGCACAAACAGTCCAATGAACCTCAAGTTCAATACCATAGTGTAAATCTGTTATATTCTCCCCATAATAAAAAAAAACTAAAGCATGGAAATGAGCCTGAAGTCAGTACTTAATTTATATTAGATTGTTTAACTTCTTAACATGAATGATTTTTCACGAATTCCATGTTTAAGATTTGTTGAAGTGGGGTCTTAAGTATTTAACTAACACAAGTGTCATTAAACTAAATTTCGAAGTATCAAAAGTCTAAAACAAATTAAAAGCAACACAAACATCCAACTACTTAAATATATTTAAATACCGCAATACAGGACCTTACTACTTGACAAGAACAAAATAATTATTTACAAGAACACCTTACTGTGTAAACGAAACGTAAGTTGAGATTCTTCTCGATGTTTAATGTCTTGAAAAATAATGAATTCCGCAAACACAAGTTTTTATAATAGTTCGGCCCATACCGACCAAGTTCAATGCAATCATTAGAATAATAATAACGTAAACATGACCTTCAGATTAGCTATATAAAGTTCTCGTATATTCCGTAGACTTAAAGTTCTACATTCGTTTATAAATAACGACGATATCAATTATATATTCATATTTAAAATCAAACATAAGTCATCTAAAAGACCGGATTCAGACGCGTGTATTTTTTTTTAGGTATTAGACGGTTACAGTGACTTCATTCTAAATGTATGTAGGTAATAACTAATTATAATGTAGGTACGATGCAGTGTGGCTACAGGTAAAACAATAAAATTAACTTGCTCGTATTAATAATCTAAAAATATAAAAGAAGAAACTAACTGACATATCAACGCATAGCCCAAACTGCTGGGTCTAGAGACTCTAAATTTAGCACGTAGATTCCGTGTGGGCTCTACGGGTGCACTAAACAAATAATTCCAATAATAATTTTCCAAAACTCACCCCCTAAAGGATGAAACGGGGACCACGTGGGCGGAAACTAGTAGGTATTTTTCCACACGATCTTATCACCGCCGTGGCTCTGCTTTTATATCGTACCCAGCTGTGGATAAAAAGTAGACTAGAATCCTACTAATATTATAAATGCGAAAGTAAGTGTGTGTGTGTGTGTGAAGGTTTGTTACCGCGTATCTCCATAACCGCTCAACCAATGTAAATGAAGTTTGAAACATAGGTAGTGTATACCCTAGAATAGGACATAGGCTAATAATATTTCCAAAAATCATCCCCTAAGAGGGTTAAATAGAGGGGTGAAGTTTGTATGCAACTTTTTATTCCTTGGTCCTATTCATTTAAAATTCGGTACACATAAACCTTAAGACAAATAATGAGATACGGGTTTTTTATTTTTCCATAATTACCCCCATGGGGTGTGGAAAATGAGTTTTATTGGTAAAAACTAAAGTTTCTCTGGATCTCTTTAGTCTCAAGTCCGATTCACTCCAAATTCGGCACACATATACCTTAAAAGAAATTATAAAACACGTCTTTTTTATTTTTCCAAGACTACCCCCAGGGGGACTGTAAAATGAGCTTTTTTGAAAAAATTAAATATTCCAGAACTGTTTAGTCCTTGGTCCGATTCACTTCAAATTCGGTATAAATATAGCTCAAGACAAATAATAAAACACGTGTTTTTTATTTTTCCTATTTTTTTTATCTTTATCCTAATACTACGTGGGTGAAGCCTGAGAAATTATTCTGAGGGAGATTTTCTTTAAAGTTGATATCAATACTTCTTCGTGCTTTTTAGCTAAATTACTTTTTATTTTGACACAATGACGTTTGATAACTCAGTCCGATTATTAGAATTCGAAATTTAAATTTTATTTCTTCTCAAATATTGAATGAAAAACTTACAATAATCATGGTCTAAGAGCCGTAGTATTTTTTAAGAAACCCCTATAAATTTATGGATATAGGTACCTATGGGTGCTTGCCGATTTCAAAATGTTGCTTACACGCTTACACTACTGAACTAATTTTGTATGGAGATAGTTCGACACCCGGGAAAGGATAGTTTTATCCGACTGCAAAAAAAGAGATTAATGGTTTAGCGCCATAACCGACATCCGCGGGCGAAGCCGTGGGCAGAATACTAGTTCCTTAATAAATGGACTATTTAACCACAGACTACTAAGAGAACCTATCTAACTTCTATAGATCTGATAAATTCGAAATTTGAACTCCTGCTGTAGATAATAATACTTACAAAGACAGAAGTTCAAATATTAAACATAAAAACCTTTTTGAATCAAACATCTTGCGTACTTGTGGGTTGATTGAGAATCGAAATGATAGGAAATCATTATAAATAAATGAATAAATAACTTTAAGGCATCCTGTCAAAAAACTTTTGATATTTTTATAAATTTTAATGTAGGTATGGAACAGCATGATCCAAAAATGTTGTTCAACTTTTTTCAACATCTTAATAGTACCTAGACTCATCTAAATGGTGGTATTTAAAAACTAACTGGTTAAAAACAGGCTATCTTTTCTCTACTTGGGTCTACTTGACACCAAACGGAAGAGCCTACACGCTGAAAGAATAATGCTGTTGCTAAGTAAGCGGTTCGTCGACGATTTTAAGGGTCAGTACATATCTGACAGAAGATGCGTTGCATATCATCGGTCTAGTAACGCTAGAACAGAACAAATAAATAGCAAAACATTCAACCTTTCACACTTAACCGATGATGCGTTAATGTGTCTAGTGTACAGTGTGATACAATAGATGGCACTAAAATAAAACGACCCTAAGGCTAGGACTGCTGACGCACGCTTAGATTAAGTTACTTAGGTACCTGTATTACGTAAGGGACTATGATATCAATATATTTTTTTCATTTAGGTTTTTTACTGTAGGATTATAATATGATTATCTAAATAACTGCAAAGTGATACAATTACATTGATGCAATTAATATAGATATTATATATTTAGTGCATTAAATGTAACACATTTTTGTAATATTTATGTAAAGTGTAGGTAATCTGTTATTGTTTGTGTCATAAATAGAAAAATATCAACTTCAGCCTATTCTAGTCTGCTGGACATATGCCTATCTTAAGGCACACCACTGAGCACGATCCGCGGCGTTTCCCATCCAGTTCTTGCCGGCCGCCCTGATGAGATCGTCACTCCACCTAGTCTGTGGAGGAACGGCCTACGCTACATTTGTCAATTCGTGGTCTCCACTTAAGGACTCGTTTACCCCAGCGGTTGTCGGTTCTGTGGCAAATATGACCGGCGCACTGCCACTTTAGCTTACTAATCCGGTGGGCTATGTCGATTACATTAGTTCTCTGTTGGATCACTCCATTACGAATTGGATCCTTCAGAGAGACACTGAGCATAGTCCTTTCCATAGTTCGCTGAGTCTCTTTGAACTTATAGACCAGTCCTACCGTGAGTGTTCAGGTTTCAGCTCCGAATGTCATAACGGGTAGGACGCACTGTTTGAAAACTTTCGTCTTTGGACTCTGTGGAATGAACGTAAAGATATGTACTACTTCAATATTTAATTTTTTTTTTAAATATTATATTAGGTATCTATCAGTTAATAAGACTGTGGAAGGGAAATGTTGCTTAGGCCAGGTTAGACCAAGCCAGGTGGACTGAAATTTTCGTTAACAACTTCTCAACTCAGATTCTTGTTGTTCTTGCAATACATTTAATAAATAAATTTAAAGCACAAATTAAATATGGCAAAGTGTTTAGGTTTCCGTTGTAAACTATTCCGTAGGAATCCTAGGAAATATGGATATTAGGGCAAACGGAATTCTACACTGCACGTGGCCTGACACGCTCTTGGCCGGTTGTTAAACATTATTTCCGCATTCGGCTTATAGTTCCGTAAAAAAGTTGTAGAAAGAGAACAGGTAACTAATTTTGTTGAACAAAGTTATTATTAAATATGAGCACTTCTTTACTTTGGTTGTAGTTTGTGCAAAGTATAACTCACAGAAAACGATATAAAATTTAAGTAAAGTAAGGTAAACACGTAAATAGATATTTGTCATTTAGTTGAGTCGAAACTTAAGCTGGCCTTACAGATATTATTTTATAGTACCTAGCTATTTGTATTCACAGATCTATTTACAGGGTGATATTTAAGTTAAACGGCTATTATGAAACCCTATAATTAATATTTTTATAGATTTTCGCGCTACATTGTGAAGATTCATAAAAAATAACTACTATTAACAAACTATACAACAGGGTATAGTGCATAAGAAATACACTTGTTGGGTATTAACTCCAATATTCTTAACACTATACACTTTAGTACCTACTTAAAACATACATGTCTGTTTGTCGTGATTATGGGTGTACTTGTCTACACTTCTACGCTATATAATAATATCTACATCTTCACTAATATTATAAACAGGAAAGTTATGTTAGTGTGAACACAAAAACTACTAAACCGATGTTAAAAATTCTTTCACGATTAGAAAGCTGTATCTTTACAGAATAACTGATATTATATAAAAATACTTAGGGATCTAAATGATAATTTTGATGCCTACATTATCGAAGATTGAAGTTCGGTATTTTGGGTGTGAAAAAATACTTCTCTCTTTAAATTTACTTCGAAAAAAGTTCTTAATAACATTAACAACAGAGAAAAGTGATAAAACATATACTTTTTTAGAAAATATATCAATGTCTACAAAAAAGTAAGTTGATTTGGAATAAGTAATAACGCAAGTCAAACAGGTTACATTATTCGCGCCTTGGTATTAACCCTTATCCAAATAAGTTGGTATTCAAGATTGTATAACGATCTGTAAATTACTTTTTGAATTATTTAAATCGGATATAGCATTCAAAAGTTATCATCAGTATTATAATTTTAAAAATTGAAATTTAAAAAGCAGAGCTCTCTGTGACTGTGTGTCACTCTAATGGTTTTTAACCCCCAACAAAGAAGAAAAGAATTATATCTACAACAGAGAATATATACGTTCCTTGATGTGTAAACAAACATAACACCTATGTCCCTGACGGGGTAGGTAGGGCTTCAAAGGCGTATGTGGTGTATTATTATTCTTTTTAGTTAAGAATTACTATTCGATAACATTACGGAATAAATAATTTACTGTACTCACTAAAAATTTTCGCATCCGAATCATCAGATCAGGAAATCTTGACCGATTAGGTACCTACTTACCTGCGTTACTGTAAGGTTAGGGCTAGTAGGTTTTACTAAAATACATATTTTACTAAACAGTTACCTTCGCATGATATGGTTCAGTAAGTTTATATTATTTTCTGAAAACAAACGCAACTCCCCAGCCGAACACACCAAAATATTTATAAAATCATATGCGTGTCGTATACGACTGGCAACATAACAATAAAATGTAAAATTAATTAATTTTATGTATTTTAATTAGGTATAGAATTAGATTTGCGTTGTTTTTGAATTTGTATGTAGTAGGTACCTTACTAACTTATAATTGCCCAAAAAATTAATAACTAAATTTTAGGTTCCTCTCTGAAATAACTCATGTTCTCTCGATCATATTAATAAACTAAGTTTACTCAAATACTTAATAGGATGTTTAAGTATTTGACTAAACTTAGTTATTAAAAATACCTTTATACTAAGCAAAGAATTAACATTGCCATCTTACTTGCCTTACAATTTTACTTGGTAAGCTTTAGGTTTTTGCTATCAAATTTTTTAAATCAATCCAAACTAAGGTTACTGGTATGTTTAGCTAATACGTACATAGCGACAATAATATAGGAATTACCATATTGACAACTACACCTGATTTTATGCTAAGAAATGTTCACACCATTCACTGATTATTACACCCATACTAACCAGCTCTGATAGACGCTAAGTTAACTACATTACATTCAAACAAACAAGGTACGAACCTACAGGTGTTACGTAATTTTCTTCACATGTATGTGTTAAAAATTGAACGTAAATTTAAACCGACTTTAAACCGACTTAAAAAGAATTGGTTATCATTTCGATCTATAAGTAAGTAATATTGTCGGAATTGCGCCAAATGCACAGAGAATAAAAAAAACTTGGCGCTGCCACCGACATCAAAAAAGTACTTGGCGTTTAAACCTTTTATGGAGAAGACACACTTATGGACTTTTTTGGATTTTTTAACCGGCATAATTATTATTTCACCCTTTTTTAAGTCGGATAATTTATTTAATTAGTTTCTTCATATTGTAGCAACAAAGACTTGTTTCGGTGTCCGGTTGGTTGAGGGATTACCCTCCGTGCCTCGGAGAGCACGTTAAGCCGTCGGTCCCGGTTGTTATTTAACACATCTATGACAATCGTTACATGTAGTCAGAAGCCAATATAATATGACACCTGCTCTAACCATCTCGGTTACTGGTTCCCTACGGGGTTTCGAGTTCTGATGGCAGTCGCTCTCATAATTCTGGTAGCTAGCCGCAACAGGTTAGACTGGGAGCCGACCCCAATAAGAATGGGAAAAAGGCAAGGCGAATGATGAGTTTCTTCATATTGTTAAACCCAGATTATTACTTTTCTCTAATTGAATATTTAGTTGTTAATCTAAGATTTCTACGAAATACTTAAGCTTTGGCAAAAGTATATACCCACCACAAAACACCTATTACTTTAAAACATAAATCTATATATTATGTAAACCTAGCGCTACCATTTCGACTTTATAACATTTCAATTTGAGCTAGCGTTGAATTTAATTGGGAAAAACACTTACGCCGCTCATGCGCATTTGGCTTGTGCACACAGAATAAGTAGGTACATTATACGGAATTATTATTTTTCACTTCAGCTAGTGTTTGTTCTATAATATGTATCTTCCTCAGTACTTGGATCATACAAGTATATTTGTTAGTACACAATAGGTCATCATGTAGAATATAATGTCAATAGTGTTTCTTACTGATGGGGTACACTCAAGAGCCCGAGCCGTGACTGATAAATGATGACGGCGGCGGTACTAACAACATTAAGTGAAGGTCTGACTTTCGTATAGAAACCTAAAGATTGGTCATGGTCACGATAAAGTACTTTTCTTTCTTGATTACAAAAAAACAAAAATATAGGATAGAATACCATGTTGGTAGATATTTCAAGATATATGTAGGTACCTATTGAAATAAAATAATTTGAGTCATAGACTCTAGCTAGAGTTGTTTAAGTTTGAAAAGATTTTTGGAGATATCTACGCGAAAGCCCAACATATTAGCTCTTGAATTTTCTAGGCAACATGATGATGAACATCATTTTCATTATTGATGTTATTACCTACGTAGGTACCTATTTTCAAAAAGTTACTCACTTTTATTTGTTTAAATAGCGAACTGAACTGACCTCAATGGTACAAAATCCAAACGACCTTTAAAGTTTGATAAAGGTTCTCTTGTTAATGATGAAACAAAAATAATCAAAATTATTATTTGGTAATCTTGCTAGATAGTGCGTAAGTAACTAGGTACCTATAAGTTTTTTACAAAGGTAGCTAAGGTAACCCGGCGGGATATGCAATAGTTTCTATAAAATTGATGATGTCGTATGCTAGACAACTAGATAACTGTGTTAGCGATTAGTATTCGGTCTTCATTTACACTAAAATAAAATTATATAGTGCCCATAATTAAATTTCAAAAGGCCGTAATAATAGTGGAAACACAGGAGTTAAAAAGGCTACAATTAAATTGATAGCTTTGGTCAAGTATTTTGGGAACATAAACATACATCTTACATACATAACATCCTAACTCAATTTCCCAAGTTTATCAACATAAAAAGCTGACTGACGTTAATTTATAAAGTTTATACTAAGTACGACTTGAAAAAGAAGGTCGGTGAACTTAGGTTGAAATACATTATAACCTTAGAGCATGTGTACGCCAGATCTTAGTCATTTTAAAAGCTGAAAGTTTGTCAGCACATGTTCCCAACACACAAAAGAATTCTATTATAATGGGTTCACCATTATAAAATTTGGGTAATCGTGGCTTTGGTCAGTAAACGTTACTAAAGGTGTATACTTGTATAATATATGAACTTTAAGGGAGTATGGCAAAGGGTTGCCACGATGTTAAGTATCTGGCAATGAAGGACGTGATTTTTTACGATATTCTGAAGGAAATACCAAAAAATTTACACTTTATAATTTGACGAATTTAAGTAACACACCTCTAGAACCGTTTACCAGCAAAAGCTACGATGACCCAAACGTCATAATGGGTCCATCGTTCTTACCTATGTTAAGCATGCGCTGACAAACTTTCAGCTTTTATAAAATGACGAAAGCCTAGCGTTCACAGGCTCTTGCTCTATTAGGCACAGTTAAGCGAGTTTCAAACTCATTGTACATACCGCAATTAATTAGAACTTAAAGATTGTGAGACCAGTCATCCTGGTAAAAACGTTAAGTTCTTTGTGTAATCTCCTCTATTTCTACTTCTCTAGACTCTAGTTGTCAAAAAAACAGAAACAGAAATCAGCTAAAATAGACCCCAGGCTGCAATGGCGTGTGTTAGGAAAAACCTATGTCTGGCAGTGGACTGCTATTAGGCCAATCATGATGACGACTTATTTTTATAGTCAAATTTTGTTGAGATTAATTTTCATACATTCTATTGTGTATATGAGAAATGTAGTAGTTATATTAGAAGGGCTACAACAAAAATAAATAATAAGTTATCAGTGAAATACCCATTTTCAGACTTCTAGCTAATAATAGAAGTTATGATTAGGAAAACCCCTCTTCAATTATGTGTTATTTCAGACTGCTGTATCAGTATACAATAATACTACCTGTAATAGTTATAGGTAGGAGGTATGTATGGAAAACAGTACACGCTCCCCTGTAGGTCTTGTTTGTTGATATCATTGATTACCAATTACAAAACATGTCACGCTTACGGCATTCATCTGTTTTCTAGTATCAAACAAAACATAAAATTAAATCCCTTTGTTCTAACTTCCTACATTTATTAGGTACCTTATATTGCAACGCATAAGGCCTTTGAATAAAAACTAGCAGAAAAAAACCGCAAGACAATGCAATCTAGTTTACCATTGAAGATTTTCCTTTGCATATCGGGAAAAATATTTCCTCGGTAGGTATTCGTCATTTTTGCTGTTAATTGACATTGAAACTAAATGATTAATTCTTTATTATACCAGTTTAACCTTCTCGTCACGCTATCTTAATTAAATAAAAATATTAACATTACTAAAAAAAACAACAAAAATGAGTAGAGCATCACGCTGCGAAACATTCTGTAGCCAAAGTTGAGAAGATAAGATAGGTTATAGAGAATATAGAAAGGTTAGGTCGTTATTCAAATCAAATCAAAATTGTTTCTTGTTACATTTCATTATGTATTTTATAAACTTAGTTATCCAGGTATTGATTATTTATTTAAATAGGATGATTAACTTTATTTCTTTTGTAACTGGTTTAAAAAAAGAGAGGTTATCAAATTATTATAATTAACATCGTCCGAATTGAGGCAAATTCGCTGAGGATAGCCTATGTGGGCTTCTAATAAACACTAAAATCAAGTTTCGATATTTAGGTATGTATGTATGTTTGTTTGTCTCGCGATTAATTTAAAACTAGCCATCGGATTGCGATCATTCTTTTTTTGTTGACTAAATGAGTAATTCTCGAATAAGTAAGGTACCTTCCAAGTACCTTACTTACACTGACGTAACAAATATATTTAAATATTTTTTTATAGAACTAATGAAAGTAATAATCAATAGTAATAATAATCTATAATAAAATGAAACGAAATTTAAAAACAATATTTCTAATTAGAGAATGAATCCGATTTTGACGCAAGTCTGATTTATCCCTATATTTGTTACGTCAGTGTTTATTATAAATGTTAAATAAACATTTAAGTGTAATTAGTATTTGTACTACATATACAATATTATTTCAGTAGATTTGCGTCAAAGCATGAAATATATTAATATAATCAGTGACCATGGAAACATGCATGTCCATGAATCTAGGATATGATAGTAGTTAATATTAAAACTTTAATTATTGTTTTTTGTAATAAAAAAAAGTTTAAACAATCAAAATATACTCACATTACTCACCTAGGAATTCAATGCACGTAGCTTTGTCGTGAACGTGGAGAAATATTGGTATTGTAATACGGTACCTACTTAATCCCAAAAAGTCTCAGTTATTAAATGTTGTCCTTACTCCTTTTAATAATTTTTCTCAAATAAAACAATAATTCATATTTTTTAATTTGCCATGTTTTTTAATTTTTGAAACCTTATTTATTTACGTTATTCTCATAACAAACATGTTTCTAGACCATTGATTGACTATTATATTATATACCAAAACCTCTCTAAACTTCAAAATTCAACTCACCGGTAGAAATTGCTCTGGCACAATTATTCACTCAAGGCACTGGTTCAATGTTCTATTTGCGGCTGCGTTTGGAAGGCAGTAACGTGCGTAACAGCAAGATCTACGTCGCGAACTGCGAGGCGCATGGGCAAGCGCGGGTGACTTTTTCACTAATAATGCGCGCGCGCGCTCAAACCACCCGTATATATGACTGCCTTTGACGTCACGCAGATATAAGGGTCTTTAGCATCAATTCATCTGTTTATGTGTTTTATCAACTAGAAATTTAACATCGATACGTAATTAAGAGACTACTGTTCAGTTGAGATCATATCACTCACTAATTAATTAATTGTTAAAAGTTTAAGGAGAGTTTTAGTGTTACCTATACCTTACTCTAATTATGAAAAATATATTAGCTTTAATAATAATTTAATGTGAACCGACTATCGAAAAATAAAAATCGCTGTACAAAGGGAGAGTTTAAAGAATAGGTTGCTAGTTATTGAGTACCAACGTCTTTTCCTTACTCAAGCTTTGCACAGAATGAGAAGTTCTAATCTAATTCTATATTTCTTCCGACGGTTTAAGGTTAGATTTTTCCAACACGATAAAAATGGAGCTTCCTAATTCTTTGTTAAAAAATGATTTAATTCATAACCAGATATAAGCATAAAATTATGTAAAAAAATACTAAATAAAAAATCGAAATGTATACAATCTTCCTTAATTGGTAAAAAAACTATCACAGTTTAGGTAGATACATTAAATGTCGTAAGGTGCGACCTGAGAATTTTTGCAAAAGCCCTAGGAATATTGCAAAAACATGGATAATATGAGGCGTAATAGATTTATACGACGATAATGGAGTGTAAAGTAAGGAGGGACGAGGTGAGGCGCCGCCGCAGGGATCTCTACAGTGCGACTAAATATTAAATAGAACAGTTATTTAAAAAAAGTTTCTTGAAAAAGTTCTCTTTGCGAAAGTTGTTTGTAATAATGAGAACTACAAAGTGGCATAATATTTCAATAATATTTTACACTAATTTACCAGTCACCTAATATGAACGGTTATTAGGTACCTATTGTTAAACAAAATAATACTTATATTAATTTATAGTGTATATATATAGTGTAATAATTATATGTAAATTAAAACATTAAAATGTAGGTAATTCCTATTATTACGGACTGAAATTAAAACCAGATTTAGTGACATGGCGGTTTTTCATTTGAAAAACCGTAAACCTTACCCTTAATTTTGTAGTGTTCAATCCATTTGAATTTCAATTCCATCTGGTAGGTGCTGAACACGTTCATTGAATGCAATTTAAATATAAACAAATAGTAGTGATTACGTTACTTTAACTAAGAGTGTTCTTGCGCCCTGGTCATACCGACTAGACAAACTACCAAACAAGAAACAGATATTAATTGGTCTCAAAACAGCCTAATGGGTTCGCTGAATCAAAATAGTGGCTTCAGAGCCTGTTTCATGGTTTTGTCGTGGTAGCATACTTGGTGTCCACTTGATGGAGCTTAGTTTACAGCAGTGAGTGCGACTATCGGGAGATGGGAGATTGCGGCCATTTAACCTATCAAATCAACCACATGATTTGTGACTTCAAGTTAAAGCGTTGTGTCGAAATATATAAATTTATTCTTATTCTTTACAGTATGCATAACACTTACATAGACTATTTAGGAAAACAGATAGCACAAGCAACGAAATATAGTTTGTTACTTAAGTTTAAAATATTTTTCATGCCTATCCTAACGAAAGAGTCCTCCTACAGGGGCCTCCTACTCCAAGTATTGTTTTGCTTAAGAAGGTCCCAATCACCATTTTATGTTACTGTTTTGTTGAATTAATAAAATATTTTGTTTTTGTATATTTTTTTGGAAATAAGTTTTTTTCTAAACTTCCATAAGAAGTCAAGATTTTTCCGTAATGTAAATACTTGGGTGATATTGATGGTAATACTCTATCGATCATGTGTAAGTCACAACTCTTAAAAAAAGTAAATACAATTGTATTGGAATAATGATTGTTTTCTGGTGTTTACTGATCTTTGGTTGTGCTTTAAAAATATTTGAAAAATGTCGGTATCTTTCATGCCAAATATAACGCCTTACATAGCAGGTAGGCAGGCATTTGAGAGGCAGGAGCAAAACGAACAATGAACCAGACATCCACGAAACAGCTTTATGTGTCCAGACTACATCACTATACAAATGTTGACGACATTGTGGAGTATATATAGGAACTAGGAAACATTGACTTCAAATACCTACACCAGATTGATGATCCGAATAGTTTAATGAATTCTTTCATATCCACAATATCGACAGTAATCTCTAAACACACAAAATTAATTAAAACCCCGAGAAGTAAAATAATAATCAAGCCCTGGATCACCCCAGGGCTCCTCAGATGCATTAAAAACCGAGACAACCTACACAAACAATCAAATGATGCACCAGACAACTTTACCTACAAACGCACTTACACGCGATATCGAAATTATTGTAACACCTTACTTCGGAATCTTAAAATAGCCTATGAGAAAAACAAACTTGAGGAAGCGAGAAATAACCCCAAAGCCATCTGGAAAGCAATAAAAGAAATAACTAACACAAATAAATTGAAATCTAGCCCTACGGAACTTTTGAAAATACGAGACAACCCAGAATGCTCTATTAATGCAGTTTGTAATTACTTCAGTAACGTTGGTAAAAACCTGGCAAATAACATCCTTTCGCAGTACACCCAGCTACATTCCCCCCAATTAATAAACAGAATGAACGCCTACCAACCGCCATGCTACTCTCTAGCTCTAACGGATGTTGATGAGGCGGAGATAGAAACGAATATCCTTTCTCTTCGCAATGACTGTGCCTTGGGTTGGGACGGCATCTCCCCCAGAGTTCTAAAAGAGAGCCGAAACACCCTGATTCCCCCACTTACACACATTATAAACACCTGTTTGCATAAAGGTATTTTCCCGGATGCACTGAAAAGAGCCATCGTTCATCCAATCCACAAGGGAGGGAATAGAAACTGTGTCACTAACTATAGACCCATCTCAGTTCTAACTGCTCTATCTAAGATTTTTGAGAGAGTCCTCAGTAAACGCCTAAAAAGTTTCCTGGAACGATATCAAATCATAGCTGACAATCAATATGGATTTCGCTCTGGTGTTTCAACTGAGGATGCTGTACTAGACTTGGTGCAGTTAGTTGCTGGTAGTCTAGACAATAAAACCAAATGCTTGGGAATATTTCTCGATCTCTCCAAGGCGTTTGACACAGTCTCTGTTCCCAACCTCATCACAAAATTGGAGCATGTGGGAGTTAGAGGTAATGCTATTGATATTTTTAAGAGCTACCTTACAAATCGATCCCAGTCAGTCAAAATAGGTGAAAACTTTAGTGACGAGGTAACAGTTTCCTACGGTGTCCCCCAGGGAAGCATTTTAGGCCCTACTCTCTTCCAAATCTATGTAAATGATTTATGTAACTTGACTCTCCCCAACGGTAAAATCTTCGCCTACGCCGACGACACTGCGATTATCATTACAGGTCCCACCTGGAACTCAGTTAAAAAGAGTGCGGAATCAGCACTAATTAAAACTTCCACATGGCTTAATTCAAATTTACTTACCCTCAATGTTAATAAAACCTGTTTTATCCCATTTTCGATTCGTCAAAACGCGGCTCCATGTCCTACCTTTTCAATAATATCGCACAAATGCTCATCTCAATCAGAGCCCTGTTCCTGTCCCAAACTTACTAGATCAGATAATGTAAGGTACCTCGGAGTTCAGATTGATCCAGGACTGCGATGGGATAAACAACTTGACTCCATCACAACCAGAACGCTTAGACTGATTCATATATTTAAATTGCTTAGAGACTCCGCTTGTCCGAAAACCCTTATGAACGTTTATTTTGCGCTGTGTCAATCAGTACTTGGGTATTGCATACCAGTTTGGGGCGGCGCCGCCAAAACAAGCTTTTTACGGGTCGAGAGAGCACAGAGAGCAATAATAAAAGTTATGATGCGTAAACCATTCCGATACCACACTAATGAACTATATCAGGAATGTAAAATCCTCACAGTTCGCCAACTTTATGTTCTTCGGTCTACTCTTAGAAGACATAGCAGCATCCCTTGATCAAACCCCAGCAGGCGCACTAACTATCCCACAAGAACCAAGCATAAAACCATCTTTGCAAAACGCCAATATTACGTACTAAGTTTACACATATATCAACAACTACACAAAAAACTAAATCTAATGGATCTGAACATACACAACCTAAAAACTAAAGTAACAACATGGCTTCTTAACCAAGACTACGCCCAAACAGAATCGCTACTAGCATACATCACCTGATGCTACAAACAGTCTACACTCGTCGTCAACTAACACACACACACACACACACACACACACACACACACACACACACACACACACACACACACATACACAGATACACATACACATACACAGATACACATACACACACACATACACACACAGCCACTCATACATACAACACAACCAAACTTTAACTAGTTACACATATCGGCCCACTTTTCATACCACTAAGTGACACGGTCCACAACAACAACCATATGATAATATTATTATTATTATTAAAAATATGTAACTTGCCGAATCACAGTCTCTTAAAATACAGGCACAGCCTAGCTTAAGAGACTGGGACATAATATTGCGCAGTATTGTTTTCGTTACGCTATGTAATATTAGGTTAAGTACACTGTATAACTTGAGTCAATAAAACATTTTTATTATTATTATTATATAAAAGTAAAGACCAGCTTTCTTTGAGGGTCGTACTCTTGGAATCATGACACAACATCGAGTGATTCGTGGTGCGAATTCCAAGTTACCATCTCGAGACCTTCCTCAAAGTAGTTTCGGCCGAAGGGTGCCCCAACCGTCGATTTCGCGGGATCTACGCAGCGCAATACGACTCCGTCTCATTGTGTCAAATAATATATAATCAGTATCTATGTTATCTATGTGTTTATTTTATTTGTATTTAATATTTATATTAATTTTCTTTGTGCCTAGTCGCCTGAAATAAATGAAAGTAATACAATGTAAACAATAAATTTGGTTTTAATATTGGAAAAATACCAAAACAAAGTCATGGGACTATAATAATTTGAAGACTTACTGGCTTCTCCACTTAATTCTGCGTTCTTTAATACCTAAACGTATAGAAGAAGCAGTTTTAACTGATCAACTTATTTTTTTATGAATAGGAGTTACATATAACTCCTATTCATAAAAAATCACAAAAACTTATGTAAAACACAGAAAATAAAGGTAGACTAACGATAGTTTAACTGATGCTATTTGGTTACCAAAAAGGCCTTGGTACTTCTGAGGCAATAAATAGTCTATTAAATGACGTTGTAGACAAATTAAGTGATAAACTGAAAGTAGCGGCTTCTTCATTGACCTCAGTCATGTATTTGACACAAACAATCATGAGCTGCTCTTGATTAAACTATGGTATTAGAGGCAAAAGCTTAAAACTCCTACAATCATATTATAGAACAGAAAAATGTATATTAAAATAAAAATAATAATGAAAACAATCATGAAAATACACTCAAATTAACACGAGGAGTACTTGAAGGATCTATACTGGGCCCCAACCTTTACATAATTTTCACAAATGACTTACTTAACAATACCCATAAAACTTTACCAAAAGGAAGGCTCGTATATGACACAAACGTTGTTAATGCCGCGCCTACTATAAGCAAATTGGCAATGAATGTACGAATCCTGTAGACTACCTTTAAAAATCCTCGGGATTTTGACAGTACCGAGTCTCTACATTTCAACACCAGAAAGAAAGTTATAAATGCGAAAGTAACTCTGTCTGTCTGTCTGTTACGCTTTCACGCCTAAACTACTGAACCGATTTGGATGAAATTGGATATGGAGGTAGTTTGAGACCCGAGAAAGGACATAGGATAGTTTTTATCCGACTGCGCAAAAAGAAGGTAATGTTTTGGCGCGATAACCGACATACACGCGGGCGAAGCCGCTGTCGGAAAGCTAGTCGTAAATAAATTGATGCCTACAAAGTACCAAGCAATCGAAATCCTTTCATAATTATTATAAATGCAAAAGCGTAGTATTATATTATCTGTGGCAAGAGTAACTCTGGCTGCCTGTCTGTCGGTCGTGCATTCAAGCGATAACTACTGAACCGATCGGAATGAAATTTGGTATAGAGATATTTATTTTATTTTGAAATAGGCTTGCCCTTGAATAAAACTTGCCTGATGATAAGCAATGATGTAGTCTACGATGGGACGCGCCCGATATACCGATTCAATCGCGATCACGAATTATTTTCAGTTAGAAGGTGGCAGTGGAATGAGGCTCCATGTGGTAATAAACCCCACCAATCCCCACCCACCTTCTTAAATGGTGTCACCAGACATCGAGCCGGAACACGGCAAAGCAGCTTGGCGGTGCGGCTTTGTCTGGTGGGTGGTCACTGACCACGGCCGGAGCCTACCACCAGTTCATTACCAGTAAGTAAACATAATTATTTACTAGTTGATTGTCCCCTGATTTGCACCACCCGGGGACCACGTGTGGAGATTCAGTTAAAAGGGGCACTCCCACGGACGAAGGTGACTCGGCCCAAAAAAAAAGTTTTAAAGACTCAAGTTAGTACATAGGATAGTTTTATCCGACTTTACAAAAAGAGGATAATGGTTTAGCGCGAGAACCGACATTCGTGCGGTTGGAACCGCGAGCGGAAATCTAGTCTTTAATAAACTACCTGCTGACCTGAAATCTTTGTCTATTACACAATCACACCACCCTTTTAGTGTCCCACTGATGAGCACGGGTCTTCTCTCAACTATCTTACAAGTTGAGACATATACTAGTTACTTTTCTTTTGTTTTGTTAAAATATATTAAATATATTAAAAGAAGAAACTGACTGACTGGCTGTCATACCAACGCACAGCCTTAAGCGCTTGATCTGAGACTCCAAATTTATCACATAGGTTCATATGAGCACGGACTAAACAGATGTAAAAATTATTATACACTATTCAGAAAGCTGTAATTTTTTCCTTGATTTTTATAAATCTATTTTTACAAGTTGAGGATAATGGAAAAAAAATTCAAAGAAATAAATTTTGGGTTTCTCGGAGATGTGTCCTAGAGGTAATGGGTTAATACGGAAATATCCATTTAAAAAAATGCAAACAGACGTCAATGAAGGTACTAACGATTAGAATTAAATCCGTAAAAAATCAGAAAAATGTCACAATTTTTAAAGTTGGCTATAATTGAAAAGATCGATTTTATGGGTTATTCCCTGGCGAACCCATTCTACCTTGGCCACATCCCGGTTTTGAAAGAAATTTGGCGCAAAGATCTGTAATAGCAAATAGCATCTTTTTATCCTTACACCGAAGACTATATTATAACGTCCAGACTCGAGACAAACAGACATATTCATTACACAAATATCTGTCTCGGGAGGGACGCGAATCCGCGACCTGGAAACCAATTCTCGCGCTATAGATATTTATCTCTCTATAGGTGTACTTATCTACGTCTATTTTAACATGGTCTATTTTACTACATAAGTTAACCAAGTTAATTCAATAATTCAACCAATTCAGACAGACTAGATACCTACTTACATCATTCAATAAATACGATTTAGTTACTATCAATAAATAATGAGAACACAAATGTAAGATCATTTCGCTGTGATAGTGAACCACAAGTGCATTATCATCCACATACAATCGCGCCTATAAAACCACATTCATTAATAAGATAAGCATAATCAAATTCTCGAACACTTTATAAACGAGACATAGGTACCTAATTATGTCAATTTACTTAGATTATTGATTATGGCAGTTGTATTCATTGAATTTGTAAGTTACTCATAGGTTTATGTGTCCTATTTGCATTTAATTCATCCACAGATAATGTAATATTAGTTATACACAAGCACAAAAACATTGTTATAAAAAAATAGGTTTTACGTTGTAACCAAGTAACTACTAGCTCTTGATATTTAGGTATATACCTAATATATCTACATATTAATATTTCTATACGTTTACCAATTACTTATCTTTTTTAAATGTGATAATTTCCTATGCATTGTTTTGTCGATGTAGCCTGGGTCTTCAAAACAAACACACAACAGAAATCAAGGTCAATTTTGATCACTGTTGTTCGGTTATTTGCCTGGTTTCTAGACCGGCTTAACTGGTACCTGCGATGCGTTTTGTTCAGCTATTCAACGATCTACCGCCCTGATCGCAGTTGATTTGCTAGTTAAGTTAAACAAAAAATACAGTAAACTGAGTATTGACCCCGCGCTATGTAGAGTATTGAATACAACATGCCGACTCAAAAATCGGTCTTTTAGATAGGTTGCATAGGAAAAAAATAGAAAATATATATACGTAGGTATATAACTTACAAGATATTTTTCTGGGGATTTTATATTTTGTACAAAATACTTGTTATAGACACCTATGTCATTAAATATACTGTTTACACTCGGAAAATTGACAAATTTACTTTTTACACACCTGTTTTGTGTTATGTTTAGCGCGATTAATTTATAATATAAAAATGAATCGCAAAATGTGTTGGTAAGCGCATAACTCGAGATCGGCTGTACCGATTTCGCTAATTCATTTTTAGAATATTCCTTGAAGTATGACGATGGTTCTTACGCCGAAAAAAATAAAAAAGAGCTTGACCGATATTTATGAAATCTTATATCTATATTCGGTAGGTCTGAGAATCGGCCGTAATCTATTTTCGGACCAGGTAAGTGGCACTGCTTTACCGGGCAGGACGACGTCTGCGGGGTCCGCTAACTAACTCGAGAACGGTTGAACCGATTTCGCTAATTCTTTTTTTAGAATATTCCTTGTAGTACGAGGATGGTTCTTCCACAGAAAAAGTTTAAAAAAATCCTGAAAGAGTCTAAAAGCAACACTTTTCTATACTTCCATACAAACTATTCGTAATAATACTTTAAGTTCATTGGAACTTTAATAGGTTGTTAGGTGGATCGTAGGATCAGCTAGTAATAAATAAATAAATAAATGTTTATTAAGCTAAATGGCATATACACGAGTTATAGGCCGACCGTTTAACTCACGTTTCGCCATCTGAGGTACAAAGTCATAAAACATTAATTAAATCTCATAAAGAACTATTTAACCACAGATAAAAGTAATGTAAGACTATTCGTCACTAATATCCATATCGCTTGAATCATCATCACTGTCTGTGCAGCTTGAGGAGTCAGAATCTTAGCGATAGGCTATACGCGAGTTAAACGGTCGGCCTATAGTTAAAATATCAAGCTAAATGAAATTATTTATTGTAATTTATTACCTTTCAAATCTATCTATATTAACTAAATTACATGGGTACGAGCATTTACTCGTTGGAAAGTTAGACTTGATAAAAATAGTCAAACAAATGGACTATTTTAATTTAAATTATTTATAACATTCCATTACCTGCCTCATACGTAACACTACATAATACTACCTACCTAGTTGTTTATTATAGGGCGAGGTATCTTTAAAACAGCAAAACATCAAACTCAACCTTGATCACGTAATTTCGTGCTTCCTGCCTTCTAGAATGGTTTAGAACCTTTTGGAAATTTAATTTACTTTCTTGTTTAATACCTACCTGTGAAGGGTATCTCTCAGCTCATAGTTATTTATACATCACACACTAAAATAACTATTTAATACCAGTTTACGTATATCCTACTAATATTATAATTGCGAAAGTTTGTAAAAATGTATCGATTTCTGTATGTTTGGATTTACGTTTGTTACTTTTCACGCAAAAACTACTTTACGAAATTGGATGGAATTCGACACAGAGATAGATAATGGTCTGGATTAATAATGACGGGCGGAAGCTAGTTACTATGTGATTCACCACTTTGCCTATGCCTATACCTGCTACTTATCCACAAAAATGTACCACAAAGTTACTACTAGTAAGTTAGTTAGTTACTTATACTCGTATGTGAACTATTTAGTTATAAAATCTATTAAACCTCCATGCAAAAGGAAATCTGTAAATAAAAGGACGGTAAGTAACTTATGTGAAGGAGATAAAAGGATTTTTTTAAACATGGAACCGAGATGTTATTGGACAGGTTTTAAAATATCATCCTAAATACCTTCTAAAATTTATTTTTTCGCGCATTTATTTTTTGGTCATAGTATGGTCTAGACAGGTTTCCAAAACCGCTGGTGGGTCGCGAGCGAATATTGAATGGGCCGTAAAACATAAGACAACCCGATCGAATTAAATTGAATGTATCGAACTCAATGAAAAGTGACTAGGATTCAAATTGATGCTAAAGCTGTGATTTCAAAAAATAGGATACAAATTGGTGTACCCCTTCCCATTGAAAGAACCGTCTTTGTATGTCAGTATTTAATATTTTAACAGAGATTATGTGTTACTAATATTTTATGACCCCTATTTAAGACAGCCGAGAGGCGTGTCCCGAATTTGGCCGTTTTTGTTAGGTGGGTTAAAACAGAATTAAGTTTGGGAACCACTGGTCTATGATATTAGTTTGGAAATAGTATGTATTTTTATTAACAGACTTCCAAGAAAGACGGAGGTTATATTTTCCACTGTATGTATTTTTTTATGTATGTACAGCGATTTTTCCCCCACTTGTAGACCGATTCTCAAAATTATTTCTTTTTATTTGAAAGAGTATACTTCTGCAGTGGTCTCATTGACATCATGTCAGGACCTGATGGTGGAGTCCGTGCTTTTTATGTGTGTTTGCGGTTATGAACCGATTTTATACACTAAATGTGTTGTGACTCTCATTAGGGGTCTGACGATGAAGACGAAGGACAGTGACGCGATCTCCTCAACGGTTTATAGTACCTAGATACCTTGTGTTTGGACCTAATTTATTTCTATAGATGAGAACTTTGCACCCATGTGGGTTATCAGTATCACTAAAAATTGTAAAATAAAATATTTTTTAACAAAAAAATAAAACCGACTTCAAAAAGGAAACTAAAAAAAGTAAAATATAAATTTACCGATTTCGAATGACATAAATTACATATTAAATCATTTCTGATCATGCTAAGTAATTTATTTTTTATATTTTTTTAGTTTCCATTTTGAAGTTTTATTTTTTTGTTAAACATTATTTTCTTGATTAATACTAGCGGCCCGCCCCGGATTCACACGTGTAGATATTCGTATTAGACAAAAAAATTTAAACACCCTTGGCGGATAGATTAGACCTGACCTTGTGAATGTAGAGGAATATTAGAATTGCTTTTATGTTTTAACATTTTGAGAAAGGTTTTTTAACGATGAGACTTAGCTAAAAAAATGCGTTGTTGGTTTTTAATTTTTAAACATAGTTGTAAATTTAAAATAGCATATTTAGTTCCACCTATAATAATAATTACAACTTACAAGATGATAGGTATTATACCTTAGTACTTAACTTACATAGTAGGTACCTACTAACCTGATATGTATTATGTAGATACGTAGGTACAGTGAAGAGTACGTACGATACTTATCGACCGTAACTATTCACAATGTCGGAACTACAAAAAGGCTACTTTTCAGTGCGGCCTAATAAAGTTTCCTTATAATATGCTTAATGGGACGCTATTAAAATTTCCAACTTTATTAATTTAAAAAAGCTACGATGGCATTATTTAAAAAAAATCTTATGGATGATTTTTACGTCATAATGCGGAAACGCATAGCATCCCTGTGGCGACGCGGGCATGGCAGCACTAACAGCATGCTGGCTACCGTAGCCAGTAGATTTGATGTCCCTTTTCTCAGGCACTGGACAGCTATGCATGTAAGTTGAAGAGTGCCTGAGAAAGGCAGTATACTTTTATATGTTATTATGTACCTACTAACACTAGTTTTTAAGAAATATGTTACCTACTAAGAAGTTCATGGAAGAAATTCCGAAATATTTATTTCGGAATTTCTTCCATGAACTTGCGCATTATTATTTAAAAATTTGAGAATTTGCAAGGTCATAGGTAGATATAGGTCTTTTATGACCTTAGGTACAATAAAACGAAAATCGTCAAAATTTAGCTCCAACTTTATTAATAGTTACGGTTGTTATGTAATTATAACTAGTAGAATGTATGATAAAAAATAAGGCAAACGTTGAACATAATGTTTTGCGTTCAATTGACATAATATTTTCATTAGTCACGTGTAGTTACACGCGGTCCTTGCAACTGGTTTCGCAATAGACTAACGGCCTTATTCATAAAAAAGTTATAAGACTCTAGTTAAAATGGACTTTGTCTCTTTCTTACTAGTAGAAATGTCAAGATGACGGACAAAGACAAACGAATTGTAAACCTAATCTAGCTATAATGAGCTTAAAATACGTTTATAAGTACGGGGGTGAGAAACTAAGATTTATAATAATATAATAACATAGAGGGACATCAACACATACGTCCATCTGATCCCAAACTAGTGCTGGTACCAGAAACCAGATAACTGGTAATATACTACATATTTGAAAATACATACTTAAATATAGATAATTACACCCAGACAAACAGACCAAGACATTACACAAATGTCTGACTTGTGTGAGAATCGAACCTGCGGCGTGAAAAGCAAGTATCTTACCGACCAAGCCATCGGCCCGTCAAGATAAAAGAAAGAAAATTAGTACTTAAATTATGCGTGTTTTCTTTCTGATGTAATACCTTAAAGAAATTATATAAACACTAAAATATTTAATAATTAGTTTTATCTTATTATAACTATCCTTGTATTTAGGATTAAGGCCTAAACTCTCTCAACTCGTAAGATGTAAAGGGAACACCCGTGCCCAGCACTGGGATACTAAAAGGGTTGACGTGATCTTTAGGTTCGCTTTTGAAGAGGACGCCTAAAAGCATTCAAAATTGCCTAGTTTAATGTTGGAATTGAAGGCTTCGAGTAACTGAAAAACAAATACAGTGTTATTATATCATCTTTAATTAGTGTACGAAGTATCTTCCAAATCGGTCCAATATTGGAAGAGGAAATACCTATAACAAAAATACGAATAGCAAATGCAAATTGTGTGAGACCTATCACCAGTGGTAGAATTACCGATCAGCTGAGTAGGCATAAGGTGGCAGGTTTTAGGTAGCGACAAATTAAAACGTTACTTTGCATATGTACTTCCATTGCGTCCATGCGGTGCGGCGATGATCCCGTTTTTCTCACTTATCCCTTAAGTGTGGAGTGTCAGTGGATAAGACTTTTAAAAACAATGTTTGAGACGGCGATGTTTTAGCTATCCTTTTCTGCTTTTCGTAAAACTATAAAAAGTATCAAATTTCTTTAACAAAAATTTATAAGCGTATAAAATGATTGTAAACAACAGTATCAATTATTGTAGAGGTAGGTAGGGGCGGCTAAATTGTATTCCTACGGTAGCAAAGTAAGTCCACCACTGTATATTATGCCTGTACCTATGTTTATTTAGGTAGGCCTCACCTCTCATATTTCCTCAGGTAACTATCTACCATATACTTAACTGTCTACCATATCAATTGCCTAATAGGTAATATAACAGTAAAAAGTAGTTATCGCCTCTTTTAATCAGATTTGTGATAATGATAATTGATAAAGAGTGATAAGACATGTAAATTATATATGTAACTTGGCAGAGAATTAATAGCAATATATTTTAATTCTCACGTAGGTTCGTGCCAAATCTTTATGAGATAAATATTATTACAAGGCGTTGCAAGGTTCCTGCATAAAACAAGGCGTAAGACACGATAACCCGATTAAAATTAAATAGGCAAGTCCTTCATCTGGCGCGCGACCCGATAAAATCTTTAAAAATATTATAAGAAAATAAAAAAAAATAAACAATGTACATTCTCGTCTTTTACCCTATCAAAGGTGGACCAACTTGCGAATGGGATTTGATGCGCTTACAAATTGCTTTCTAACTAAAACTATTAAAAAACGAACATGAAAGAAATTTTAACGCATAGGCACTAATTTAGTTCTTTATATTTTTAAGATTGTTATCTGGATAGGTAATTTTTTGTATCAATTGTTTATTATTTTAAATAAAAGTTCTCTGAACAAATATTTTGACTAACGCTGCCATCTATCATTGAGTAGATAAACTTCTTGACAGCATGATGGGCGTTGGGTAATGTCAAATTAAATTCACAGATAACATAATACAAACTAAATTTTTTTACATCGAAAAATCGACTAAACCTAAATATCGACTAAACATAGATAATAATAAATTGACAATAATTAATTTAATTGAATACATTTTTAAGATAGAAATTTTAGAATTAGTCTATTGTTTTTTTTTTCTTATATTTTATGTAAAAACTTGCTTTAATTAAATCCTATTTTATCACCTATACATATATCTAAAAATATATGATCATAAAGTAGAAGGATAGGTACTTAAATAATATATATCTAAACAGATTGAACAATAAAAATATACGAACAAATAAATTGACGAATTAACAAAACTGAATTCGTGAATGATTGATTGATTCGCATCCATCGGATTACCAATCACTACAAGAGTGGGTGGTGCTTAGAGTTGAATGGTTAAAAAAATGTATTAATTTTGTTTGGGTTACACATTTAGGTTTTACTTTTCAGTTGTAGTTTAGAACTAAGAATAAAGATTATTTAACTATAAGTAATAATTCTGTTAGCGTATAAGCAAAACTAAACAAGCGGCAGTAATATTTATAACCTATTTATTTACTGAATGCTGTTTGAGTAACCGACAGTGCCTGAAGCCTGATTGTGTTCTAGTGATATTAACTGCTCCTTCATTATATTTGTAGGGGTACTAGGACTAATGTGGGTGAGTGTCAATTCTAATTTTAAATGCTTTGCTCTAATTGTTTGTCCACGCCCACTTTAAGAAGTTATGACAAATAATTATCTATAGATCTATATGAAATACCTACCTAATTAGCTTATTGGCCAGTCAATTACATATTTATTTTTATTGATATAAGAATATTATCAAAAGAACATGCCTACAATGTATTCATACAAGCAATATAAAACAATGTCTAGTGAAGATTTTCAGAGTAACATATTGGTATTGTTTGTCTTTATAGAAATGCATGACTCCTTGCCTGCTGCTTTCTATATACATATCATGCATTTACAAGAGAACAGTAGTACATGTAGTATGCAGCGATGGAGCGGCACCACTGATTTGTATCTACTGCTGCAGAAACTATGGATTGTTGGGGAACGGAGGCAAAAGATTTAATTTTGCAGATAGGACACCTCTTAAGAGAGAAATAGGCAACTCCTATTCTAGCTCATACCTGGTGCAAGGTTTAGTTATTGCTATTCAACACAGCAATCCAGCCAGCCTCTTGGGCACCTCTGCACCAGGCTCAGTTAGGAGAGGATTAATTCCTTCCATCAAATATAATTAAAGATTAATTTCATGGTTAGGTTGTCTAAACTTTATGAGTTTTATCTGCCAATTGTATTTTAAGATAATTTATTTAATTTAACTAGAGACTTACTTACAAGTAATAAATTTATTTGTAAGTTACTTTTTAGTTTTAGTATTCTAATAAAAACTTTAATATATGTAGTATACCTATTATGAGTAATATGATTTCCATAGTACAAACTCTTCATAGTTTAGGATCTGATAACCATGTTTGCTACTGGCCCAATATATTATTATTATTAGTTGAATAGTTTTAAATATGTTGCATAGTGTTAAGCTCAAATAGCACAGTCTATATTTTATCTCTTTAATTTAAAAACTTTGCGTTTCTAACCCTAGTTTGACTTCAGATGCATTATAATTCATTCAATTCTATTTAATCTGATAAATTATTTTTTTAAATTTTTGATTTATTTTTAAAAGCAGGTCAGGTAGTTTTTGAGTTATTTCATTACAAAAAAAACTACAAATATTTTATCTTTACAAAACTAGTGTAGAAATGATATGACCCAACGTAGGACCCATAGGCAGCCATGCAGCCCGTATAAATCCTAATCAGACCCACAACCCAGTTAAAACTAAAAAGTTATACTAAAATAATAAATATGAAAACTGTTCTATTTCAAATAACTGATTTGGAATATGAAAAATACCTTTGTAGGTACTTTTAGGTCCAAACACCCATATGTTAATATTTTTATATGCCTTTACATAGGTAGGTACTTAATTAATTTTGCAAATGAGTTCATTTTACATGCATACTGTTATATAAAATATACACATTTCTTTGTGTGTAAGTATGTGTTTGTGGACACAAAAAAAAGGAAAGTTTGGTATGCCAGCAATGTAGCTCACACTGCATGCAATAGGTACAGTATCAACAGAGAAATTTTAAATGAATTATTGTTGAGGATGCTCCTTGCTATATAATTACTAGGTAATGGAATGAATTAAGTACCAACAAAATAATTGAATATGATGAAGGTACCTACTCTAATTAACTTAAATAATTAAGAACCATGCAAACTCTGAACCTATATGTAGGTATATGTTTGACCTTTCATATTGTTTTTATAACCTAGGTAGTTTTTTAGTTCCTACTTTTGAATTAGTATTTTGTACATTAATTAGTGGAGCTGAAATAGAATGAGGGTCTAAATAAAAATCTTCCACTGTTTATTTATTTACATGAATAATGTATACACACCAACTAATTGGATGGCATATCAAAACTACATTAAGTAGTAAAAAAACAATAAATCAATCAGTTACCTTAAATACAGCAATCAAAATGTATTTAACATCATGTAATATTATTTCTTCTAGTAGTTTCACTTGAGTAGAATAGTGTACCCTTGGTTGAACAAAATCTTGATAAATTTCACCAACACAAAATGTTCTCCTAAGTAGCAAATTTAATAATAAACATCGTATTTCAGTAAACTTTGCTATTAGTCTTGAAATTGCCTGTTTTGTTTTGTTGGTCAACTCAAAACTGGAATTTTATCCTGTAACCCATAAAATGATGAGATCGTCAATACGAAAAATAATTTGAATACTATCTTCAACTTGTCAAACGAGAAGTTTATGCATACAAACTCACGGTTCTCACGGTTTAGACATTTATCTCTATTAGACAAATGTCGAAAAAATGGCCATTGCATTAATTTTCAATCGACATTCGCGATTTTTTTAATGTCTAAATGTCTCAAGGGCGAAAATCGGGTCCTTTTTCATGTACACACGGCTACACATCAAGCTATCTTTCGTTGTCCGGAAATCCTGTATAATGCGAGATCAGCTTATACTGAAAATTTATAGCTTGTGTAGCTGTGTGTACCTCCGCATGGCAGAGGGGAACGCGTGCGCATAACAGTTCCTGTGTTAAATGTTCTAAGGGTTCATAGTTCATGCTAGTAAATACAAAAATGTAAATTATACTTACTTATGTTCATATTTGTTTTTAATTTTATTTGATTTATGTATATTAAGTATTTTTTTTCCGGTAATTTAATTTTTGGAACTTATGTGTTAATGTAATTGGTTTAATAAAACCGTGTTAAATAAATGTAATGGTTAGGGCCTTTGACGTTTATTGTAATTACTTTATGTGTAAGATAGTTAAGTTATAGGTATGTAGGTACTTGAACGTATTAGGTAATTTTACTTTAATGTCCGTTTGCCCTTTTATATGTAACATATTAATACTTACTAGAGGTTGATGTGGTAGACTTAGAAAAAGATGGCGCGATGGTGACAGGATTAGGTGATACAGTAGAAGACAGTATAAGTTGGTTAGATTAATTAAACCGCCGACTAAGCTTCAAACCGTATCGAACACTTTAGCTTTCAATTACGGAAAAACACTTAAAAATCGGTCCATTCATTTGCAAAGTTTTATGCAAAATCCTAAGCAAAAACACACAGATACACAAGTCAAAGTTATACCCTCTTTTTCGTAGAGCGTGAAAAAGTAATTAGATGTAGATCTAGCTAAGTAACGTGAAGTTTTATTCAGACACGGGGCTTTTCCATAATCCGGGTTGGTTTATTATCTTTATTACTAGTAATTTACGTCCAGGAAACCTTTATAGTATTATATTATCTATGCTTTTAATGAAAAACTGAAGGAATAAACACCGTCAATTTTTTTCCTACAATCCCGAGAAGTTAGATCACCCTTTGTCATTTGCTTAGTCGTTCATGAGAATAGTCACCTACTATTTACGTGTTAAAATTTACACGTTTTTGATAGTTCACTAAGTAGCTGTACTATAGTGGATATTCGTAAATCGATTTTATGATTGCGTACATTTTAGATACTGTAAGCATTTCCTATAAAAAGTAGTTACCGAGACGGAACCTTAGTTTCGTTTAGCTTATATCGTAGAAACTTGGCTAATGTTGTTACTTTTCTGTGTGTGACACCATCAAATAAACAGAGATAAATACAAATTTTTCGCTTTGTATTTACAGAATGGTGTATCTGTATAGGTACTTAGACAATTTAACATCTTGTATAGGTATGTAATAAGTATAAAGCTGTTATTGTATGTATTTAAACTCTGAATAATTTGAAGCAGTTTCGCGTAAGGCCCTCAGTTACAGTTTGGTAGCCTTACTTATGGTTTGTAACTAAACTGACCAAGAGCGAGTGAAACTCGCACGGTGAGGGTTCCGTTTAAGTTTTAAGACTAGTGATAAGATGACGGGAGAAACTATCTGTTTCTCCCGTGACTATCTGTTCGTCATCTTCAGCCGATTTTGAAGTTGAATTTTGGTACACTTATGCATGTAAAGAAAGACGTGGTATGCAAATACCTACATAGATGAATTTTAAACATAGGGACCTCTTTTGGGACCAGTCCATTGCGATGGACCCAGAACTAGCATCCATGTGTCAGCCGTAAAGTTGCCGAAGGACGCATAACAGTTCGTAAATACTGACTTTCGGTGCGGCAGGAAGTGCAACCGAAGCTAGAATTTTTGGCTGAAACTTCACGAAACCGAACTTTCGGTTTTGACGACAAATTATTAACTTAAAACGAATATATACACCAGAAGCCCTTCTCTGCTACTCCGCTAATAATTTAGATTATTTCCAGAATTTAATCAGACAATTTGTAGTCAAGCGCAAGTCTATTTCAAAATAAAAAATATGCTCTTGCAGAGTATGTACAATAGCACAATCGGCAAGACTGGCATTTTTAGGCACGGGCTGCAAATTCAGTAAAGTTAACTTTAACTAAACGCATTATAAAACGAAATAGCTAGCGATTAAATTTCTGATCAGCCTCAGGTTACTCGTGATATAGATAAATGTCGAAAAATACACTGGATTTCACTATACAATACAAATCTTAAAAATACTTGTTTGAGTTTCGGTTTCGGCCGAAAGTGAAACAAGAACCGAAAGTTCGGTTTCGGTAGAACATCTTGTTTTAGTCGGACACTAGTTATTTGCACAATATTGCGGAAAAATTCCACATAAACTGCTAGAATAATATATTTATGTACTTACCTCAGTAGGTACACAGTCTACTCTACATTTACAGACATATTATTATAAGTTACGTAAGAGTAGTCAACAAGATTCTACTGAACCTTACTACCTTTTTTTCTAGTTACTCGCACCTACGCACAGTGGTCTGAAAATCGAGCTCCCCTTTCGTAGAAAGTCAATGTGGGATATTCATAAAACTAAAATATGGAACGTCTCAGGTATACATTCCTTTAATGCATATTTTAGTATGAATGATTTTAGTTACTCCGCGCCTGAGAAAAAAAATATTTAGTATTTTTTTGTATGGGAGAAATTACATAAAGTACATTTTCTTGCGACTGAATGAAACTGAAAGGCTGGTACTCATACGAGCTATTGCCGCTCTTAAGGCGATTACGTTGACATACCACTCGTGTACCTTTAGGTGCCGCTTCACACGTAGGATTTTTTTGAAATTTCGAATTTTCGGTATTGAATATTTTTTGTTATGCCTTTGGGGTTGTTGTTTTCCTGCGAATTCCTTATGAAAACAACAATTTTTTTTATGGAAACAATCTCTAAATCGCGTTAAAATGTCTGCTGTTTCAAACTAAAGTTCGATACCTGCTTGGCCGTAATGTATGAAACAGTTGTTTTCTTTTCCGTCATTTCAAGGTGGTTTCCATAAAAAAGTTGTTTGTTTTTATGAGTAGAATCACCTCATAACAGGAAAGCAACGACCATAAAGTCACGCTATTTAAAGAAGGAATAAAACACTTATTTAACATTTTTTTCATATTTGAAAATTTAATACGATTAAAAACTGTACAATCAATTGTAAAACAAGTGTTTAAATATTATAACAGTTAAACAGCTAAAACTAATTTATTTATTTTTAAATTTAATCGAATAATTTAGAAAACTTCATTTGGCTAGTATGTACATTCCTCAAAATACTTACGTCTAAACCCTAGCCTTTGTTTGTTTAGTACTGAAAATCGTTATTTCTCTAGTATTAGAACATAAAATAATAATAACATCTATAACTAGAAAAAAACTGAATCAAAGAATACAAAAAGCTTCATTTGGTTAGTATTTACTTACATTCTTCAAAATACGTCTATATTCTCTTTGCTTGTTTAATACCAAAAATTCTTATTTATCTAGTCTTAACATTAAAATAAATAAAAATAATAATAACGTCGATATGTATAAAATACGCATTAACAATTATCATCAAAATCTTCTAATTCTGAATCCAGCATTGCGACACTAACATCAACAAACTCAATATTTTCTTTGTCCACACTTGTATTGTCTTCATTAATGAGAAGTGTTTTCATGTCATCAGAGACAGCTGTTCTGATTGACTTTCTGTGTACAGGTCTTATGCTGGATAGGTACGGATCTGACGATACAAGGAGTCCATTAAAAATATCTTCATTTGTTGCTCTACGACAAAACTTCCGCGAATGATGTTCTCGGATTTTTTTGAAGTCTTTATTCCTGGCTTCCGATGCCTCTTCTGATAATTTGCCAATGGGGGTAATGTTGAAATGCCTGATAATTTCAGCACCATGCAGTAAAAGTTTGTGAACACTTGACGGCATATAATACCAACCATAGTGTTCCACATATCTTTCTGCAGTAAGGCGCGCAAAATTTGCAAACGCTTCAACATTAACGGGCTCCCCACATGCTATCACTCCTAGAATTGTGGCAAATCTATGGATTATAGTGGAATCTAATCCAGTGATGGCTGCCGTTTTTACAGGATCACTAAAAAATTTTCGGGCTGTATTGCCATCATTTGTAGTGCCTGCACCTGAAACAAAAACCAAAAACTTCACCATTTTGAGCAGAAACAACGTATTTGGTAAGTAACGTTCTCAAAATCATTCAAATCAACTCGTTGCACTTCAAGACTCACCTTGTTTGACGATATCTACTAAGAGGCCCATTTCATCACGAAACTTCTGCTGGATGATTTGCTTTCTTGCCTTCAATAACTCTTTGCTGTCTGCATCCCTAGCTTGCCATGTTTTGAAATCAAGTCTGTAGGAAATGTGAAGCAAACATTCCATACACCTAATCCAAGCATGGAGAGTAGACAAACCATATTGGTATATTTCCGTTGACACTGGTTTTCTGGAAAACAAATAAATAATATATTTAAAAATAGGTATTCATGATTATCAGCCAAGAAAATTATAAAAGTATTCAAAACTTACTCTGAGATCACATGTAATTTATTCATTTCAGATGGGGTTGCTTTACATATGTCACAAGTTTGGGTTGATGTTTCTGATAATTTAGAAACTATTTTACCATCTATCATAGTCATGAGCATTTTAACTTTAACTGTATGATTTCCCATTATAGAAGGCACCAGTGTAGCAATTTCAGCTTCAATCGTGGCTTGTTCTCTCTTGATGTCTAATTTGTTTTCACTTGCAAACTTGAAAAAAAGAGGCCTGCAAAACATTGTCGAAGACGGTTTTGGATTCTCCCATACATTTTCTTCATCACAATCTAATCTTATAGGTACAAAAGAACACATGAAGACGCTGGAATCATCTTCCTCCACCATGCTTTGCTTATACAAACTCTGCCCTGAAGAACCATCAAAGCCCCACTTACACAGAAGTGTTAACTCCTTGCCATCTAAAGTAGAGGGCAAACGTAGATATTTTCCAAGTCTTGACACAGTTTTATCCAAAATTGCTTGAAGTTTAACTCGTGCCCCATTTTCAGAAATGTCTATGCTATCCTTAGGTGGGTAACAGTCCTTTTTCGCTTCTAGGACAGTTGTGTATGAAGGATATAGTGGGATTCCTTCTTCCTTTGCACAAGCTCTCAAAGTAGTATACTGCCACTTCGACAGCTTCAACGAAGTCAAAATACCTAAAGCTTTATCAGCAGAATATATGGGCACATTTTTTTTAGTTTTAAGTATATCTTTTATCTTTGTAGCCTCTTCGGGATTCTCTGTGACTAATTTTATTATGTCTGCTACATCTTTATTTTGCGCCTTCAAGCCAGTTGCATAAGCAAGACTTTCCGATGGATGATTTAAAAGCTCTTCTACTCTCCTTTTCTTCTGTAACGGGCTTAACACCGAAAACTCCTTTCTTTGGTTTCCAAGAGATGTTGAGGTTCCAACACTACAAGTCTGTGGTTGTGCGGATGTTGATGCACCTTCGTTTACGGGAAATTCTGAACTGGAACACTGTGACTGATCTATCGTTACTGAGGAAGTCATCTTTTCCTTGATGACTTCAGGCCATTTGATGTCTTCTTGGAGCCATGCTTCGTACTTTTTAATGAAAGTATGTCGTGTACGATTACATGAGATCCATTTCCTTTTCAATGCACACACATAAGTTTGGCAGAATTGTTTCAAGTCTCTCTTTTCATTTTCTGACAAATCAATACTATTCACAAACACATCAAACAACACATTGGGATCTGAGAAAGAAGTGTTGTTGGCCACAAACATGAAAATATCAAGATTGGTACCAAAACCTTCCATTGCAATAGAAAAATTGAAAGAACAGAAAAATTAAAGTTTACGCGCACAAGTGCTAAACGTTACTGACAGAGTCCATGCCAAACATTCTATTTATGTATAACTCTCTCACCGACCCTCATTAAGGGTCGGTACAAATTAACACGTAATAAAACTGAACTATTAGTAAAGTAATAAGTGATTCCCGTAATTGATAATGATAACGAACCTCTGTTATCATTAGGTATAGTAAAAATCATTAACACCCTCTTAGCTAATGAGGTTACTATTGTAAAAAGTTATTTGTTAAAATAAGGCAGATATTAGTTGCAGTGCCCTAATTAGTATTCGCAAAAAACGAATTTCTAAAGTTAACTTATATTTTGAGTTAAAGTAATTGAATCTATTATAACAATTATTATAATATTAGGTGCGTATTTATTATAAATATTTAATTCCAAATTCCTTACCAACCTAATTTAAATGCGTCACATACTTAAAATATTCAATGCCGAAAATTCGAAATTTCAAAAAAATCCTACGTGTGAAGCGGCACCTAAAGGTACACGAGTGGTATGTCAACGTAATCGCCTTAAGAGCGGCAATAGCTCGTATGAGTACCAGCCTTTCAGTTTCATTCAGTCGCAAGAAAATGTACTTTATGTAATTTCTCCCATACAAAAAAATACTAAATATTTTTTTTCTCAGGCGCGGAGTAACTAAAATCATTCATACTAAAATATGCATTAAAGGAATGTATACCTGAGACGTTCCATATTTTAGTTTTATGAATATCCCACATTGACTTTCTATGAAAGGGGAGCTCGATTTTCAGACCACTGTGCTACGTCGGCCTTGTGAGCAATTCATCTATGATACACACGCATTATCTTTTCTACGTAGTTATTCTGTCGTTTAGGGTTAAGGTATATTTTGGAAAATATAATTTATTTTAGGTAGCGAAAAATATAGGTCACGTCGTCGGTTTTACTATTTTTATTTATAGGTAATCATTCTGTTCTCAGCCCATTGCCTAGGCAAGTATTTAACGTTTCTTGACAAATATTCATTTTGTTAGAATCGTTTGCATATCTGACGAAACATGCAAGTCACGAGGAAAACACACGGGAAAACTGAAATACATTAAGTAAATGCATGATCTCATAGTTTAACACAAAATAACTCTGAGTCGTTCTGTAATAATAAGTCCCATTTTGACCCTTATTGTTATACGCAAGTCGCAACTTCTAGTACCTACTTAATTGTTTCTGCTAGTTTTTGGGGAGGAAAGGTAACCACGTACAGCACACATGTAAAAGTTGTAGCGTCTTTACAAAAGCACACGTAAATAAAAGCTACACACTAACACGAAACATGAACAGTTTATGTATACAAGATGTTCATGGACCTACCTCGGCAGAGGGGAACGCGCTCAATAGGTACTAGTTCCATGTTAAATTTTCTAAGGTTAGCTGCAATAATTTACTCTTTTGAGATACTGTTTTTTTTTTAAGATTGCAATGTTTGGTATTATAAATAAATAGAGGCGCTTTTGATACCTACAATTTTTATGAGTAGTAAATTAGTAATCAAGAACCTATTAGTCCATTATTGTTTTCCTATTTTACTCCATAAAAATAGTAGTGCTTAGATCCTCTCCCGCCCAATTCCGTTAACATACTTAGGTACGTACTACACATACACCATATGCTGTAACAGTACCCATGTACATTAATAAATTACAAGTTGTTCTCTGATCGCCGATATCTTGTATGAGGTATATGGTACTCGTATAAACATAGACGTAATCAGAAAATCTTTGTAGAGATGGAGAGAACACAACTTGTCCGTAATTTGATTTGAATTGTCCATAAAATGTAGCGGAAATTTAATTTACTAAATTTATAGACAGATACGCTATTATTTTTGTGATTGTTTATTGTTATAACTTATCAAAAACACAATTATTTTTGAAAGGTTTCTGCAACTGTAATAATATAAACGTTTTCGGTAAATTAACTCAGGATTTCTTTGCAGATAACTTTTACCAGAGGAGTTGACTGCTGCAGAACAGACTGTCTTCGCGCTGTGATACCGACCCGTGTTTTTGTGCCCGTGTCTGGTATGTTATCATTTATTGGATTTAATTTTCAGTAAATGCTAGAATTAACTTTAAGTTTACTTTTTATCTTAAATAACACATCTCACGAAATGATTTCGGTATCTCACGCGACAACAACCGCGGTTTGGAGTTTGTATATTTTAATTATTGTCGTTATCCATGAACATGGAAAACGTTTAGGTACGAAACTACTTAGCAAAAGACCCGGATGTTACCTGTTTACCTTTAATGTAATGTGCACTTGTTATCCTTGCAGGTAAGCACATCATAGGTAGATATCGTTCAAAAATTAAAAGTAGTGTGATTATTTGTACAAAATATTTACTTCAAGTAGAAGTCTTTACAGTGTCCACTATTTAATAAGTAAACGTATACAATATTAAACCTTATAGTTATCATCCGCAATTATTTCATACAATATCGTATAGGTATCCATAATTACTTTTTGCGTCTTTTTGAAGGCTTTCATTGGTTCACCGGACTTTTTCGGTGAGCCTTTAGAACGATCCTATCCCCTCAACCTATCAAGTCTATAACAACTATCATGAGGGTTCGCAATAAGAAGACTGGATCCTAGATATTGGAGATTTCCCCTAATAATAATCATCAGAACGAATACATGTTCTTTTCTCTCATCTTCTGATATCGGTGTACCGTCGATTTTGTATGGAAAATGTTAATTTCCCATGCACGCAAAGCATTCAGTATTGATTAGAGATACACAATCCCTACTATCCCTACTTCCCTACTATCCCTACTTTCCTACTATCCCTACTAATATTATAAATGCGAAAGTAACTCTGTCTGTCTGTCTGTTACGCTTTCACGCCTAAACTACTGAACCGATTTGGATGAAATTGGGTATGGAGGTAGTTTGAGACCCAAGAAAGGACACAGGATATTTTTTATCCGACTGCGAAAAAGAAGGTAATGTTTTGGCGCGATAACCGACATACACGCGGGCGAAGCCGCTGTCGGAAAGCTAGTAAGAAATAAATGTTTATCAACTACCTAATCGATTTTTCTCAATATCTACATAAGCGAATTTCAAAACAATAATGCGATACTAGTAATGCGATAATAGTCTAATTGATTTGAAATAGATGGCTTTAAAAGAATTTTGTGTCACTTAATCTTTAAATCCACTACTATGCGCTTCAAATAAGAATAGGACTGGACTCGCAGCTAACTTCATACGAAAAACCATGCAAAAGTAGCGCCAGCACAAAATGTCAAACCACAGACAATAATATTATTTTGAAATATATTGAAAACTGATTTATCTAAAAACTTTACTTACAATTGAACAAATCTAAGAAGTACCTTTTGACGTTTCACTGTTTTGTATTAAATTAGCTTTATAGAGGCGTAATTCACACTATTTTTATTAGCTTTCCTGTAAAATAATTGAATTATGAAGCTATTTATATTTTGACATAACATAAACAATTTTCATACAAAAAATAAAATTGTAAATGTACTACGTTTAGAACTGTCAAACGGTACTTCTTAGATTTGATGGACTGTAGGTATGTAGTTACAATGTAGCTACCTACCTAAGTAAATTTACGCGCTAGGATACCACAAACTTGTACACAAATTCTTTTACACGCATAAAAACACACGTTTTAAGTGCTGTGCCTCCTGTGATAAGTGATATATATTTAGTTGTACCCTTTTTTGTGTTTATTGTCATTTTGTGCAAAGTGATATAACTGTCTGGTTTTAGGGAAAAACTTCGTGAATAGCGATATTTGTCTATGTGTAACCCCATAAGTAACTACTAAATAAATTATTTTTCGTGCTTCGTGATTTAAATGCGATTGTTTCAATTTCATATTTTAATTCCACTACGTTAATAGTGAAATCTGGTACGTCTACAGTTATATCCCTTTGAACCGATCCTTTTTTTGTGAAAAAGGATACATGGTGACGTAAATAGGGGACTTTTAAGAAAAAAAATTGACTATACAGGGTTATATCTTTATCTTTTGTTTCAGGATTATTGTGCAGGGTTCATTATTCTGATAAGTTATTGGATACTTAACTTCGTGTACCTATATCAGTTAACACTAAGACAGTATTTTGACGGGCCGGTGGCGTGGTCGGTAAGATACTTGCTTTACACGCCGCAGGTCGTGGGTTCGATTCCCACCCGAGACAAACATTAGTGATGAACATTGGTGTTTGTGTCGAGTCTGGGTGTAAATATCTATTATATGTATATATTTACAAAAGAAAAGTATTATATGTATAGTATATACCAGTTATCTGGTTTCCATAACACAAGCTCTGCTTAGCTTGGGACCAGATGACCGTGTGAGTTGATGTCCCAGAATATTTATTATTTATTTATTATTATTTATTGCAATGTAATTTTACTGTACATGTATCATTTAACACATAATTTAAGCACATAATAAACTTTAAAAAGGTACAACTTAAAGGTTTTTGATGAATTACTTTGAAAATTAAATATTTACCAAAAACACAAAAATAAATAATAAAAGGTGTTTTACCCTACAAATTAAGATGCTCAAGTTAAATTTAGCTCAGTTAGTTCACGAACAAGAACTGTTTCAATCTTGTTTTTACTCTCCTGTAAAATGACTATTTTCACAGGAGGCACAGACTTATAGCACCGCTTTTTGTCGTCGGATGTTAATAAAATGTGTTCGTACCTAAATATTCTACTCCAAACGTCCAATTTTAGTCGAACGGCAGTAAGATATACGCATTTTTATTTTATTTTCATCTAGATGTGATTATTATATTGAAGAAACATTTTTGCTAACTGTACTAAAAAATGTGAAGTTGTTGCGCATTCCGGTCCAAGATGGCGGATTTCCAATCCTATTCTCATTTGAAACGCATAGTAGTTTCGATTTGTGTCGCTCGAGAAATCCCTCATTCAGCATCATCGCCTCCCCCACGAAACTATTAACATTGATACAGAAAGTTCAGTGATAATTTTCTAATAATTGATTCCGTCGTAATACGTGGGTATTACGATGGAATCAATTATGAGAAAATTAATTTGATTTGCAATTGGTTTAAGAGTTAAGACTACTATATTCTAAACTTACCAAGTAAGTCATGGTTTTGCCATTTTGACCTAGTTTACTAGCTGTGACTAACATTTTTCAATTGAATACCTACACCTACCTACACTCTTAATCAATTCTTAGAGAAGTTACTATGGATGTCCTATGTTCCTATGAGCTCATCTATATTATTATTATAATATTATAAAGAGGAAAGATTTGATTGTTTGTAACCAATAGGCCCAAAAACTACTGGACCAATTTCAAAAATTCTTTCACTATCGGATACCTACATCTTTACTGAGTAACATAGGCTATATTATGTTAAAAAAATTAGGGATCCGTATGAAAACTTCGGTAATGTAACTCAAGGTGTGAAAAAATAACGAAATAATACATTATCTCGAGTACGCTGCGGAAACTATTGACATTAGAGCAAAGTGATGTACTACAGTTTTAGAGGCTATAAAAATCTACAAAAAAGTCGGCGGTACAATTTTTAATATTATTACACAATTATTCGTACCTTGGTATTAATCGTTATCTAAATAAATCACTTATCAAACAAGTTACTCAAGTTTATTTACTTATTTTTACATGTAAATTACTTTTTGAATTTTTTAAATCGGACATATATTCAAAAGTTATCATGAGTATAACATTTATCAAAATTGAAATTTAAGAAACAGAGCGGTTATGTCTGTGACTCTGATGGATTTTAACCCCGACAAAAAAGAGGGGTGTTATAAGGTTGAGACGTGTAGCTGTATTTTGTGTATCTGTGTACACGTTTGTTGCCATGTAGCGCGGATGGGCCGATTTTAAAGCGGTTTTTTTTATTGGAAAGCTGAAGTGATAGAGATCATTCTTAACAAAAATAAATCGTCAGATTTAAATTTGTACCTAACAACCGAGATATACACGAAAATATAATAGGTATGTGATTATGAGAAATCTAAATTGGTCTAATGAGCCTCATATCCCTCATATAAGGTCCAATATACCTACTTCTTGCCGGGTCTACCACGAGTATGTTAAAATTTATATGATTCCTGTATGTGTAAATGAATGTAACATCATGTCTGGGTAGGCAGAGCACCAAAGGTTTATGTGATCTATAACTTAAGTACCTTTATTTTGCCGGGGGGAAATCCTTCCTTCGTTTATGGATTCTTTCGCCCCGTGTGTGTTCAGGGTATGGGGTATGTGAGACTCTCAAAGGGTGCCCACTAAATCTCCCGGGTGTTCCGTGGCGCATTTGTGCCAGGGGGTTACGGGAACCGCTTGTGGCACAACCGGGACCGTTACTTAAGTAAATACTTAACATTTATCTGGCTGTCTATCTGTGGGTTATTGCGGCACCATAGTTATTAAACTAATGATTTTGATTATTTCTTTTGCCATAGTAGACTTGATCGAGTGTTCTAAGCGTGGAAAGTGAGCTAAGAGTGTGATAAAAAGTATGATGATTGAAAATTTTGTCTAAATCCGACATCTACTTGTGCCAAGCCGGGGCGGGCCACTAGTATTTTAATATGATGGTAGTTATGGTACGCTGCAAACTACTGAAAAGCCAGGTATTTTTTGTTTTTGTCGATAAAAAAATTCTAGAAACAAATCACGTTCAATATACCTGACGTAAAATTAAGTGCCTATCATAACTTGTCAAAGTTCAGTAAACATCGTTGTGTATGGTACCTACATCGAATGACGTATCGTGACGCGTGCACGACGCCGAGCGTTTGCAAAGAATGGCGGTCGATAGTTGATCAGCGACTGCGGCGGCGTGTGCGCTTGTCAGTCACTGTCCGGCGCGCCGGTGGACGCCAACACCTGCGCGTTCCATCTACAACGCGAAAGTCGACCTGCTTGCTTGTATTGGTATTCACGCGGTGTACCTAACAGGCACGCTCCTAAAGAAAGGACTGTGTCGTCCTTTCGTTACACTCATTTTGCTGAACATCCATAAATGTAAGTAGCGCATTTTTGTAGCAAATATTGTAGGAATGTGAGAGGAGCGTAAATTATAAAAAATGTGAATTGCATTAAGGAATTTAATCCTAATATGAGAACCCGACTAATTGCTCTGTAAGGGATAATTTTACATATTGATACAAAATATTGTACAAGGACAATTAAAATCAATAAGCTTAAAAAGCAAGTTTATAAAGCAATATAGCAGTTTTTAGAGCCAAATTAAGTAAATAACCGATTACATTAAAGGACTTATTAAATTCATTATGTACCTATTTAATTTTTTGCGATACGAGAAAAAAATATTTTATTTTGACGACAGTAAAAAAATTGTAACTGAGTATATTTTCATTTTTAATGTCTATTTACTCTTACGATATAATTAAGTCTGACGTTTTTGAGAAAAAAGTGGAACACTGGAACTGTTGTTCTAGTTACGGTGTCAAACGGAGGCGTTTATAGTGCCATCGCGCATCGTAGATTACATAATAGACTGACAAAGATTTCACGATTTAGCTATCTAATTGATCATCGCTGCATATCGATGACTTTACGCAATGTTGCGACCGCGACAACTAAGTTGGGGCTATCTGACGTGCTTGCCATTGTAACGCCTTCATAGGTACATTTATTGACAATAACATTCAGGTTTCTGGAAGCCATGTAGGTACCATGTTTTCACTGAAAATAAGTTTCAGAAAATATTAAACAGAAGACAGATGTTATAACGACATCTTTAGGTAGCACGATCATAACATAAAATAGCTGCTTTAGTAGAACCGTAGTAGTTTTAAAAGATTGGGTAAGATTATGAATAGTAATTGCAGCAACGACGACTCGATATGTCGCCGCGGATGCGGTACCTATTATGTTGATTGCTTATAAACCTAGCAGTTCTTAAAACACTAATTAAAATATTGTTAGTACTATGCTCTCGTTGCCCATCTGTAGTAGGAGTTTGATGTGAAGTCGTTTGTTATTTACAGTAATTGAATTGCGTCTAAGAATGTAGTAAGAAATGGTTGAAATCTTTGCTGCTTACCTCGTATGTCGTAACGAAACATTTTCGTAAATGGCACGCTTGTTGCTCATAGAAAAATGTAATGACTTAAATATTTATTTATATTACTACATGTGTATTTTTGTTAGTAGTGTTAGGTTATGTTTTTCTGCCGTATTTTTGAATAGTTTAATAATAATGTAAGCGTTTCTTAAAAATATTGCGGATTGGTCGTTTCAGCAATAAACCTCCTTAATATAGCAAAACATCTCTTTTCTCAAAAAAAACCTTTTTTTATTAATTTATCGGTTTTTAATAAAAAATGGAGGTATTTTGACCTTTTAATTTAATATACTATGTGAGGTATCATTTTAGTGAATTTTTGTACCTACTAAAGTTCGGGCACCAAAATAGATGTGAAAAAAAAATTAAGAAAAAAGAACCACCTAAAAAGTGTAAAATATTATTGAATTGAAGTCGGTGCTAGATCGTTAGATTTCACAGTACTTAAGAAGAAATCAAAGATTTGTGGGATATGGCACCGACTTCAATTAACAGATATACCTAAATGCATTTATCGCATTAATTTATCGCATTTTCTTTGTAAATATTATTTTGTATAGGTACATATAAAAAGTGCTCAATATGGCTAGCTACCATTTCATTCTTACTTCATAGCTTACTCGATTCAATCTATTTATGAGATAACTGACGTAATCTTAGACACGTGTAGTTTGTCATATTGCATTTAGCCAAAAAATGCTTTGAACTGTCCATATTATCACTTCCTGCACAATATTTGTATTTTACTCTCTGTACATTGTACTCTGTACCTGTACCACTTAATTTTTAAGTGGCGTAATGTGTGATGAAATTAGCAATGCAAAATCGTTTTATTAAAGAACGTGAATGGGATAAGGAAATGCTGGTAATTTTATCTTTTGCATATTGATTCATGTTAATTATGTTCTAACTAACTACTAAAATTAAATCTTCTTATTCGAAGTTTGACTCAAACTAGTCATTACCTTTTTCTGACTGCATTGTAATGATGATGCAGCTCTGCTAAACTTAAATCTACACAATATATCAGTTTCCCATATCAAACTACTTTTGACTGTAAGCAATTCATACTCTCGTCCAGTCTGTTATTGGATACCTTCATAGTTTCGTACGCATTACTGCACTAATGATTACTAGTGGGGAAACCGGCATCAGAGAGCGCAATAGAGGGTGGTGTCCTTTAGCTATAATTTTGTTATTTCCTCATCGGTATATACTTAGTACCTAACTTTAGTAGTTTTAAGTAGACATTTCAATACAGCCACCTATCAAGTTACAAAACTAATGGGTACCCATTATTATTCATAAAAATAAATATGAATGACGTGCGTGTGAATTACAGGTTGCTAATTAAGGTTAACCATCATTCTAGAAGGCACGGTTAAGCTATTTTGCGGTGCGGTTACTATTTTCGTCACCGCGCATCGAAGTGGAACTTTTTATAATCCAGTATGTAAACGCAGTGGCAATCACCTTTAGTGTTTCGCAAAGTTAGTCGTGTGTTTTCACAATCGACTATAATACTGGGCAGAAACGAGCTTTGAATGTTTCTATATAAAATAATTAATCAGATATATATGTGTGAGTAAGTTTTTGGCGGGATAGATGTGCAATAGTGGGGTGTGCTGCGTACGAGTCTGTGGCAGTGGGTCAGTGGTACCGCAGGGCGCGGGCGCATGTCTGGCGCAACACCCTTACGTAAATCTTGCGGACTACGGACCGAGGCCTGGTGAAAGTTGTGACTGCTTCATAGAACACTCGAGAACATTGATTTTTCCTTGACAAAATAAAGTCCTGGAAACCTACTAAAAAATGTTTTCTGATTCGGATGTTTACAAAATCAGTATAGAAGATGCAGTAATAATAGTTACCCAATTTAAATTCGTAAGTACTAACATTTATCGTCTAAAATTTTTGATTTTAATTTTCGCACGAAAACGGTCTTACAGTTGCGAAGACGTTACTCCTGTCTGTTACAGGCCATAGTACTTAAGTTGCTTAAGTTTCGCAAAGTAAAATGGTAACAATACCAGGTAGTTAAGAATGGTAGATCAGCATGTTTCATCTTCACCTGAAGATAATAGGTATTATATTGTCGTCATTATAATTTGTACCTCCCGCCCCCTCTATCAAAGCTGAAGACAAAGCACCTTCGTCGTGCCGTGTCAAGGTAGATCAGGCCGACAACCTGCCGAATTGTTTGATGAATATGAATCTCGGAGAACGGCACAAACGGTGGTGTTTGACGGAAAGCCTTAATGCGAAAAGTCGTGCTCGTCTGGACGCGCAGGTGGAGCTGTCTGGAATCCCTCGTTCTGTACTCACCATATTGAAAAAAAAATCTAATAAATGCAATATTATCCAGTCTGTGTTTGTGGTCTCCGCCAAATATAGAAATATAATTTTTTAATGAATATTTGGACTTAACCTTAAAACATTTGATAATTCTGAGTTAACCTAGCTATACCTAAGTTTACTAATTTATCTTCTAGTTTTAGCCATCCATAAAACACTTAAGTCGACGATGACAAAGTTCCATAAATGCGTATTAATAAAACTATATTGGTATTATAGATAGGTATTAACACGTCAAATTAATATTTAAGTATTAATAAAATCCTATTTAAAACATCATTACGTACGTTAAATTACTTGGTACATAACTACTTTTCTACATAAAATCTAAAATATTATCGAAATTACAGTGAGCTACATTTAACAAAGTAGATTTTTTTAGTATTAAAGAGTTAATAACACTAGTCTTGCTTGTGTCAGGAATTAAAAATAAAATTTTATTCACTTCACATTTGACATTGACATTGATCTACATATCTCTCAACTATCATAAGGGATGACATAGTTTAAGTCTGTAAGTAAGTAAGTAAGTACATGTAATTCACACACGCTGGTAAAGTTGGACTTTGTGGATATCACATGTCCTTGAATCGTTAGTTCCTACATATGCTGGTTTGGTCGCAATATTTTCCTGTACCGATATTGAGTAGTTCCTACCTACCTAGCAGCAATTAAATAATTCCATAAAGATGTAAGCACGACAGGATCGTATCTGCTACAATAACATTTCAAAGCTGATAGTCTAGTCAACAAGTTGAAAATCGCGTTAACTTATTAGATTCGGGATGATGTCTAGAAAAATATATCTCGAGCATGTTGAGTTATAAGTTAATTCGTCTGGAATGCAACTTCCTCGCTACCTCTGTAACTTCCCCTCAAGCTCCCGTGTTGTACTGTAGGCAACGCCATTTTTTTAACATCTAAGTCTCGTACTGGCTTACGTCACGCGCTCCGATTTTATAATCTTATTTGATATTGTTTCGTTAATAGTTATTAGAGTTTGTATTAGTTTATTGTATAATGAAGGGCAAAACTTTACGTAGTGGAGACAAATCTCGTGTTAAATGTTGGACTTTTTTAAAAACGAATAACTAAAAAAAACAGCTGTGTTTACCTGTTGGTCATACAATAAAAAGTACCTGTATGGAATAAAAAAAAATAGCACATGAAGTCGCGGGTGGAAAATTTTGATATTTTTTGTGCACTGTGTATTTTTGTGTGGTCTCAACTTATTGCGCACGGGTAGTAGTAACAATTATTAATTTAAGAATTAAACTAAATTATGGCATCAAATCAACTAATCTCTTAAAATAATAAATATACGTTGGAAAAAATTAATAGTTCTTCTTAGTTAGTTAAGTTCTTCCACCAAACCGCTTCGTTCACCACCGTTCGCTTACCAAAGAACTACAAAGAAAAACTTTTACAATGCTACATTCATAATTGTAACAGTCTTGTATTGTTATAGTGTTTGTTTATAGTGTTATATTTTATATGGGCCTTGTAGCCTGAAATAAATGGTTATTATTATTATTAGAATCATATTAATCAATACAAAATAGTCGTGATTTGTGTCCAGTGGTCGCTATCTGACGTTTTTTGATAAATAAGCATTTCGATTACCGACCGCTTGATTTTATCTTAATAATAAGTTTACTAATAGCAAAAATCTACCAAATAATAAACTTATCGATTAACATCTAACTTGTGTGTTAAACATGAAATACCTAACAAAACTATCCTTTAAGCGCCGCGCGCCGTGTTATTTTTTTCCAACTCGCGGTACGTCTTCTCACCACTGAATCAAGGCCCGCATTGAGCGATTTTTTAATCTATTTGCTTCAAACTGTGTAAATTCTATATTGCGTAATTATTTATCAGTTAAAAAAATAAATGAAACGTTCTCTTTTTTTTGCTTTTTTTTTAGGAGCCGGTGGCGTGGTCGGTAAGATACTTGCTTTTCACGCCGACGGTCGTGCGTTCGATTCCCACCCAAGTCAGACATTTGTGTGATGGACATGTCTGTTTGTCCTGAGTCTGGGTTTTATTATCTTTAAATATGTATGTATTTACAAAAGAAAAGTATTTCATGTAGTATCAGTTAAGTGGTTTCCATAGTACAAGCTCTGCTTAGTTTGAGATAAGATGACCGTGTGTGTTAATGACCCACTATATTATTATTATTATATATTACCTCTTCAAATACTATTAAGTATCTTGATTTAAAGATACTTACGCCGTCGAGTGTCGCCTACCGAAGGTGGTCGCGAAACCGGAGAAACGACCCTACCTACTTGTGTTTACACAAGATTTGTGCACTATAAAAATAATATCTCCTACGTATGTCTAGTATACTAAGACTGGTCGCCATAGCCGGAAAAAGGGCTACGAGAGAGATTATTATATTAATTTTCCTAAAACATACTTGGTCTCATATCTATTCTCAAACGATTTACATAAAATTTATTTAGTAGGTATTCAATCTAGCTAGATATCATTTTTAGTTGTATTTTCAGGCAATGAAAACCTGCTGCAATATCATTAGAATACGAAGCCAAATTTCGCCACAATGTACCTACAATGTTGTTATAGCTCTGGTGAGAAATTGGGTGGTTTCAAAACCAGAGGATCCCGGTTCGAATCCAGTTGATTTTATCTTTTTAATATCTTTTACTTGATAAAAACTGTTAGTGGGAGCCCTTTAGTGTAAATTAAAAAAACAAAGCTCGGTCATCTAGGTACTGTCAACTTAAATTACAAAACACATAACTTACTAGTAGGTAGGTAGGTACCTACTAATTAATATATGTGTAAGTCTAAACTAAATTAACATTTGAAGCAAATTTTGTAACGTATACGTTGTAAGTATACAAAATCGAAAGTTATGTAACAAACATGCTTACAAATAGGTAATTGGGCTCAAGTGTAGGTGAGTGTAAGTGAATTTTGCCGTGAAGAGCAGGTCAAGGTCGGCCACAATAGGCCGTTATGCAACTACCGCCTGCAGCTCGCTCCATGTCGTGTCATCTCGTTCTTTTGAGTCTCTACCGCACCGGGTCACGCAGCCGCCACCGCCGGCAGGCGCCGCCGCCCCTCCGCGCCGCTGCTGCTGCGTCAATCGCACGCAACGATTTATTCATTTCACGGTCATTATTCATGATGACAATGACTGTATCTAACCTTGCCACCTGCTCCATTTGTTTATTACAATATTGTATGAAGTGCGCATACCGTTATTAATTTAATTTATCACTTCCCTTTACCTAGTTAAAGTCAACGTCATGGGGAGTCTTGGAAACCCCTATTTAAAAAAAATATTTTTTTTACTTGTATGTATATTTTAGAATGTGCTAAATTTGTTCGTCAGAATCCTAGCCTATTCCAAAAAGCTAAAGATGTCTTTCCACGAAACACTAGAGATTCAGATAGAATAGTCTCATCCAAAAAGATAAGAACAAATCTTTACAATAAAGCACCAAGTAATATAAAAAGATTACCAAATCGACAATTTACTTATCAATTTAAAAATGGCATATTGAACAATCCTTTTACTCTATTGATCTATTTTCACACTTCGGTAAATAAATAATTATAATTTGGATTAATATAATTAACCTAATTGACATTATATTATTACAATTTAATTATTTAATCGGTACACTTAATATTATGAATTACTCTTGTTACTGGACATTTAACTTTTAATTTGACGCAATTGTATTTATTACATATATTTAATACTAGTGGCCCGCCCTGGCTTCGCACGGATAGATATCGGTATACGGTATCGACAAAATTTTTAAGTATCGTAAATTTTATCACACTCTTAGCAGACTTTCCCTGCTTAGAACACTCGATCAAATATGCTTTGGCTAAACCAATAATCAAAATCATTAGTTTAATAGCTATGGTGCCGCAATCTATACTAATATTATAAAGTTAAGAGTTTGTTTGTTTGAACGCACTAATCTCAGAAACTACGGGTCCGATTTGAAAAATTGTAGTTATAAAAATTAAAAATTGTAATATGTAGTTCACGCGGACGTAGCCGCGGCGGTAAGCTAGTAACCTAGATAAATGTTAGGTATCTACTCAAGTAACGGTCCCGGTTGTGAAACATGTGGGTCTCCCGTAACCCCTTGGCACTAATGCGCCACGGAACTCCCAGGAGATTTTAGTGGGTACCCTTTGGTAATCTCACATACCCCTTGCCCTAAGCACACACGGGGCGAAGGATTTTCCCCCCGCAAAAGAAAGCACTTCAGTAATAGACCACATACACCTTTGGCGCTCTGCCTACCCAGACGTGATGTTACATTCATTTAAACATACAGGATTCTTAAAAATTTTAACACACTTTTTGCAGACCTGGGAAGAAGTAATAGACCAAGCTAGATTTCTCATCATCACATACTCTTGATGCTGTCTACCCCGTGAGGAATATGATGTTACATTTATTTACACATACAAGAACCATTAGCCAATTTTTGTTGTAGATATAATTCAATGAATTAAAAAAATATTAACCCTGACACATTTTTTTTTGTTAAGAATGAGCTCTATTGCTGCAGCTTTCTAATTAAAAAACCCGCTTTAAAATCGACCCATCCACACTAAATGACAACAAACTTGTACACAGATACACGTCTCAACCTTATGACACCCATATTTTTTGTCGGAGTTAAATCCATTAGAGTCACAGACATAGACCGCATTGTTTCTTAAATTTTAATTTTGATAAATCTTATACTCATGATCACTTTTGAATGGTATGTCCGATTTCAATAATTCAAAAAGCAATTTACAGGTACTGATATACCCTTGAATATTAAGTGATTTATTTAGATAAGGATTAATACCAAGGTACGAATAATCGAGTCTAATTTGTACCGGCGTCACAATTGCATATTTTAAGATGGAAAAGTAGTTATTGTGACGTAAATAATATTTTTTGATATATGGTACCACGGACATTTTTTATAGATATTTATAGGTTCTATAAAACTGTAGTACATCACTGTGCTCTAATGTCAATAGTTTCCGCAGAGTACGCGATATAGTGATTTTCTTCATCATTTTTTTCACACCTTGGGTTACATTATCGAAGTTTTCATTCGGATCCCTATTTTTTTAACATATAATATAGCCTATGTTACTCAGTGATTATGTAGCTTTCTAATGAAAAAATAATTTTTAAAATCGGTCCAGTACTTTTTGAGTTTATTCGTTACATACAAAAATACAAATCTTTCCTTTTTATAATATTAGTGTAGATGAGTGTAGATGTAGATTATTCCTATGACATTAATTATCATATTTGCATGTCTAATTTCTTGACTAAGTGTTTGAACATGGACTAGTTTTAAGACCTCTTTATGTACAACGCTTAAGGCAAATAAAGAATTATTATTAATATCATTATTATTATTATAACGTTAGTGCACACAAGCAGGAAATCTTGTCATCCATAATGTTATCAATAAGATCGGGAGTGTCGATATCACAAAAATGCAACGTGACTATATTGATATTTGTAAAAAGACGTGCCGTTTAAAGAATACGAACATTACTTTCGATCGACCGTCAATTTGTTTCATTATACCAATAAACCAGATAAACTCAATAAGAAAATTACCACCTATTGTTGCTATAAAAATAGGTACTTACCTATCTTATTGGTATAAATACCAATAAGAAGACTAAATTTTTAAAAAGAGTTTTTTTTTTTCTTTTTTTTTAGTATTTTTTTATTTGCATATCGCGCCAATACATTCGACATTGTGTGAATCGATGTAGAATACTTTCGCACTAGCGTTCTTCGCAATGGAAAACATTCGAAATTATGTGTTTCGATGTAGCGAACTTTCGCACTAACGTGAGTCGCGTTTCAGTACTTTAGGGCTACTGTTCATCGCTATTTTGAACTTCGAAATTCCGTATGACATTCAATTGTAACATCGCCGCTGCTCAATATCGGTGAAGGAGAACATCGTGAGGAAACTAGCATTGTGAGATCCACCAACCAGCACTTGGCCAGCGTAAGTGTGGATTAAGGCCTAACCTCTCTCAACTCGTAAGATAGTTGAGAGAAGACCCGTGCCTAGAAGTGGAACACTAAAAAGGGTTAAAATTACACCTTAATATCCTATCCTATCCTACTAATATTATAAATGCGAAAGTAAGTGTGTGTGTGTGAAGGTTTGTTACCACGTATCTCCATAACCGCTCAACCAATGTTAACGAAGTTTGAAACGTAGGTAGTGTATACCCTAGAATAGGACATAGGCTAATAATATTTTCAAAAATCATCCCCTAAGAGGGTTAAATAGAGGGGTGAAGTTTCTATGCAGCTTTTTATTCCTTGGTCCTATTCATTTAAAATTCGATACAAATAAACCTTAAGACAAATAATGAGATACGGGTTTTTTATTTTTCCATAATTACCCCCATGGGGTGAGGAAAATGAGTTTTATTGGTAAAAATTAAAGTTTCTCTGGATCTGTTTAGTCTCAAGTCCGATTCACTCCAAATTTGGCACACATATACCTTAAAAGAAATTATAAAACACGTGTTTTTTATTTTTCGAAAACTACCCCCAGGGGGGGTGTGAAAAGAGCTTTTTTGGAAAAATTAAATATTCCAGAACTGTTTAGTCCTTGGTCCGATTCACTTCAAATTCGGTATAAATAAAGCTTAATACAAATATTGAAACACGTGTTTTTTTATTTTTCCATTTATTTTTATTTTTAACCTAATACTATGCGGGCGAAGCCTGTGAAATTATTCTGAGTGCGATTTTCTTCGAGGTTTTTTTTTTCGTGTTTTGATTCAAATTACTCTTTATTTTGACACAATGACATGTTCGACAACTCAATGCGATGAATAGAATTCGAAATTTAAATTTTATTTTTTCTTGAATATTGAATGAAAAACTTACAATAATTATGGTTTAAGAGCCGTAGTATTCTTTAAGAAACCCCTATAGATTTATGGATATGCCTATGGGGGTTGCCGATTTCAAAATGTAGCTTACACGCCTACACCACTGAACAAATTTTGTATGAAGATAGTTCGAGACCCGGGAAAGGATAGTTTTATCCGACTGCAAAAAAAGAGATTAATGGTTTAGCGCGATAACCGACATCCGCGGGCCAAGCCGCGGGCGGAGAACTAGTTACTAATAAAGATAGATTCTTGTAAATTAATGTTAGGTATTACAAAAATCTCGGGAACGATCCCAACGATTTCGATAAATTTTAATTGCTGGCATGAGGTTTTGGGGGCCATAAATCGATCTTGCCAGTTTTAATTTTTGGAAAATGAGCAATGGGTTAATCGATAAGATAAGCTGGTATTTATACTTATTTAGTTACAACAAGCGAATGTCCTGCCCTCTCTCAGCTTCGTTCGTAATACGAGTAGGCCAGATATCTAGCTGTAGCTTAGATATTTCACATGAAATTATAGCTATCTTATGCATTTTTAAATAGTTCCAAAGAAGTGTCTTACTAGACACTTCTTTGAAACTATTATACTGGGAGTTTAAACAATTCTTTATTACAGGGTTGTAGAGGAGAGTGTGTATCAAAGAGCCAGGCGTTGAATGAGCCGATAAGATTTTTGCTCACAAAAATAAGACAATTCTACGAATACGAACAAATTTTGTTTTCGTAGAACTGTCATATTTTTGTGAGTAATAGTTATCCAGTGCTGCTAAGTAATCCGTTTTGATTGTAAACTACTAAATCACTTGTTATAAATTTTATTTTCCTTGTTTCAGATTTAATTAGTCATTAGAGAAACCAACCCAAAGATGGCAACCATATATGATTGGTATAGGGAACTAATGGACAATAGAGGAGGTAAGTACTAAATAATGCCCGCAAGTAATATATAAATAGTGATCCTATCAAATTTACCTGAATAAGCCTTCAATAATAAGTAAAAAACTGAAAGTTCAGCAATGTCTACTAAGGATATCCAAAATTATTTAAACAAGTGGGAGTTAATAAACATCTGCGCTAGTTTGATATTTTTTATTATTAGGATAAGAGTTAAAAAAAAATTTGAGTTATAAAAAATGAAAGTGATGTCAAGTTAATAGTTATGATCAATTATTTAATTTATAATCAATTTGTACAGATGTTTATGCATACTTGTTACGTACTTGTTTAAATAATTTTGGATAGCCCTGGTACAGATATTTTTGATATTTCAGATATTTACTATTGAAGGCTGGCTGGCTGGAAGTCACACAATTTTTGAAAGCATCGGTTATGCTCTTAAATGTATTAAACTCATCTATACGTGAGAAAATAAATATTTTTTTTTATCATTGGTTAGAATACCTAAGTAAGAACTGAAGACAATTTACATCAGCGGTTGGTAGAGTTGCGAGTTTGCTCAATGCTTACATAAGAATCGCGGAACGATTCACAGTCGGGCGCAGCGCAGCCCCACTCTGCCGTAACGTTGCCTACTCCGGTAGAGTTATGTCAACTGCTCTGGCGGCCTCGAAACCTGCTACCTCGGTCGCTGAGCCACATGCTGTCGACTGCCGATCCTAGGGAAATAAAGAGAAACCTAATGTGGCCCCTTGTAGGTCGAGATCATCGACACAACCACGTCACTACACTACATAACGTGCAATGCTTAGATTTTAGCAACTAGGTACATAACATACTTCTACACACTATGCAGTACACTAGGTCGAAGTTTTCGGACCCTAAAGGCTCACAATGATACTTGGTCTATTTACTATTTTCCATTCGTATGATTACTTAGTGGCTACTGACGCACAAATATGTATTAAATACTTTACTTATTTATGTGCCCACAGTCCAAGGGAATCCAGCCACACACAGCCACTGAGGCTGTGGCGCACGTCGTAAAACATTCACAATATTTATAATAAAACAAAATAAACACATTTCAAGGTACTGCTAAGTGTAGATGATTATATTAATAAGCAGACTTCCGTGTGCTAAACTACAATATCGCGCTGACCTTAGGAAAATGTTATGCGTACTGTATTTAAACTTGAGTTATCTGCAATATCTACAATAAAATAAAGAGGTCAAGGTTTATTGCTTTGACCTCTTATGAGTCGGAGCAGGCAGGTAATCAAGTGTAAAACAACCTGTAATTGTATCGCTGGTAGAAAGCTGCTTTTATTTCTATAATATGCCTAGTGTCTATTAACAGCAACAATGAAATTTAATATAACCATAGTTTAAACATTTTCGATTGCAATATTGCACATAATATGCAACAAACATAGGTACATATATTTTATTCTTATTGTTTTTAGGTATATTTAATACTTTTCATAAAGATTTATTTTATCCATTTAATACAATAGATAAAATACATTTTTATGAAAAGTATTGTATTTATATTGTATTGTACGATTGCTTAATTTTAGACCCTCGCGTGAAGGATTGGCCGATGATGTCTTCCCCATGGCCGACGCTTGCTGCGTGCGTTTGTTACGCGTACTGCGCGCGAGTGCTGGGCCCAAGACTGATGGCCAACCGAAAGCCCTTTGAACTGCGAAACGTACTAGTCGTCTATAACTTCGCACAAACCATATTCAGTGCCTGGATATTCTACGAGGTAAAAATCTTTTCTCACGATAATTAATTACCATTAGGGCTAAATATACATAGGCACTGGGCAGGACTGGCTTGTGTTCTGGAATGGAGACCACGTATTGGCAAACATAGTGAAGGTTACGACTAGGTGTATCTCTGTAAGGTGGTTGGCTAAAGCTAGATGAGAGCAGCCGCAGCTGAAATAGACTGATGAATATGAATGTTAAACATATCATCACCAGGATCGCTCTAGAAAGCTATCGGTAACTTACGTATCTAATAAGATTTCCGTTGAGCAGAATAGCAAGTGGCCTTCTATTACTAGTCGCCTTTAAAGTCTGCGTGGTGAAATCCTAACACGATATAGCAATTAGCTTCTTGTAAAAAATATATTTGTATTCCTAACTCTTGGAGTTCAACGGTCGTTTGAACTCGGTCAATATCGTTCAACAATTTGTAGGTAATTAAGGTTTACTAACCTGAAGTTCAAGAGTTTCAGGATTGTTGCCCTTTTTAATTACAATATTGTAATTGTTTATTTAAGTAGGTAGGTACGACAAGATCTTTGCAGTTCTTGCTAATAAAAAAACTTCATTCTGCTGAGAATGGAGTTTTTTTATTAGTTTATTTATAATTAATTTTTATCCCATTGTTTATGATGTTTTCATAACCTCTACATTAACTTGAAATTTTATTGTTTACAGTACCTGATGAGCGGCTGGTGGGGTCAATATAACTTAACGTGCCAACTCGTCGACTATTCACGAAGCCCAATGGCGATGAGGGTAAGAGACACAATTGATGCATTACATGTGATTTATTTTTACCTACAAATTCCTCCATAAAATCTGAGATGAAATATTCTGTAGGTACTTTATGACGTTATAAGTGAACCATATAAATCAAATTAAAGGCCCTCAAAAGGCAGTAATGGTGAATATGACGTCAATCTAAATAATTATTATTGTCGATTAATGATAGCGTCTGTTAACATGACGCGGTGACATTAAAGTGGCCAAATACCTACGAGGCATTATTATTTTTTACGATCATCATATTGGCTGAAAACGCAAGAACTTTAATGATACAGATTAAATATATTTACATCTTTAAATCCCAATAAGCTACCACGCAATTATCCGTCTCTAGGCTTCAGCCGGTCATCAGTTACAGTAGAGATACTTAAAGAGCACTAAGCAATTAATTTTATGTACCTCTCCTTTCGTTCCATTCGTTGCTACGTACTTTGGCCCTGACGCATTATTCTGTAATAACAGAATAAGGCTCTTTTATTTCGCCAAAAAAGATAATATTCGGAACTACCTTCTCTATCTAAGAGTGATTTGAGTGCCCAGTCACTCTAAAGAGTAATCTCTATTTAGTAATCTAATTTGATAAAAAAAAAATTAAATTGATTTTGGATTTGTAATTCATAAAATTTTATTTCGATTTTCTCGATCGAATTTAGTTACTATGTGAATCACAGCTCGATTGTGCGCTTGTATCGATGTCAAGATGACAATTGATCCTGAAGTCGATGCTGTCGGTTGTAAGCACACAGTAGTCCCTGAGATTAACGCGTTCAACCAAACAAATGTTCAGCTTTATAATATTTGTACAAATATACAAGTATACCCCACGTCAATACATAACTTATGCCGTGTTACCGTGACTTTAATTATACTAGAAGGACACGAGGTTTGCTGACACCTTGAGTTCCATTATTTAATGATTAAATAACAAACACAATATTCATATAGTACTGTTAGTCATGACAATAATTACATTAGACTGGCCAGGATTATCCTCTTAACTTCATATAAAATTGTATATGCAAGGCAAAACTTACTATGCACTTAATTTAAATTAAAAAGTATTGTACAAATTTCAAATCCTTTTAACCGAGAAACGTATCGTGTTCATGAGTGAATATTAGTTTATATCCTGTCTATAAATATTTAAAGGATATGAGATATTTATTTGTTAAACATACACTCATAAACTGTCTAGGAAACGAGTAGTTTTTTATTAATTTACACATTTTATAGAAGTAAAACTTATAATTGCAGCAATACCTAACTATCTAATCTAAAATTTTGTAACGTATATTTGTTGTAACATCTGGGTTAGTTTCCTCGATTACCTGCCTATTGTATGTACATGTTTTTCCAAGGAAAATAAGAGAGGTAAATGAAGAAATTTTGACGAGAGGTCCTATGTCTTTCGCTAATGAATATTTTAATTGTTATCTAAACTTGTAGAATACATGTAATCTTCAATGGGTCAGTAGTATAATATCTCACAATCAAACTTAGGTACAAACAAGTAGGTACGGCTGCAATGATATTATCAACTCGGCATGTTATCAATACTATGTAGTGACATAATCGTGGGCTTATCAACAAATTGTAAAGATACTAGAAGCTATGATTCATACATTGATAAACCGTATCGTAGCATAGCATCACTCGCTACATCGGATTACATGGAAAACTGATGCGCCAGACTTAAATATAATTGATAAAAATAGATTATATCAATCTGTCATTAGTACTGATAGAAAAATTATTTTCAAGTAAATTTTTACTTGTAAATATAAGTACAATCCTAAACTGATGGAATGATTGTAATCATGAAGGATGAATGGTAGATTGTAGCGATTTTCTTAAACTTAAAAGAAATAAATGGATATCGTTTATTAAATGAAATAAGCAATACCATTAATTCTTCATATTGTAATTTAAGTAGTGACTTGGCATTACAATACATATATGTCATTTTAAAAGTACCTTCGAGATCACTTAACCTGCCATTACACGTCTCATTTTTATGCATTTTATGTTTTAATTTTAATTTTGAATTAACTTGTCGTTAGTTAACGAACAAAATCACAATTAAAAATGAAAAAATGTATGTATTTAAAGTTATTTGTTGAGCAATTCTACCCATTCCACAATTTTTCACTGCGGTTTGCTGGTAGAAAATTCATAGTTCAACTGAGCTCGCCTGTGTACTTGTGTTGTATCCTATTTATAAATTGTTTATGTGTTTTGTGTACAATAAAGAATGATGAAAGAAAAAAACTATTATCTTTGTTCTTATTGTTAAGATGGCGAACACGTGTTGGTGGTACTACTTCAGCAAATTCACGGAGTTCATGGACACGCTTTTCTTCGTGCTACGCAAGAAAAACGAGCACGTGTCCACGTTGCATGTCATACATCACGGCATTATGCCCATGTCGGTTTGGTTCGGACTTAAGTTTGCACCAGGTTTGTATGAATATAATTCGAATATTTAACTGTAGAAAAATAGCAGCCTATTACACTATTGCAAGAGAGTGATTGATAACGCAATCGTGAATGTTGTATAAGGCCATTTGTTTTAATACCCGAGATAGCTAGGTATACTAAGACACAAGATTGTGTTTATAAGATTATAAATCACAATCAGAACTTTGTCAGTGGTAATAATATGTTCGATAGTTACAGTAAAAAAATTGCTAGATCATGCTTGTTCATCAAAAAACACCATGAAGGTGTGTCACAAGTCTGTATGTTATAAATAATATCGTCTGTGTATGTAATTTAATTAATTAATGTTACGTAGGGTGTGTAGTCTATATTACTTTCAGTACTACATACGAGTATATCACTAGGGAACATTAAATGCTACAACTAGCAGTAAAAAATGAATTCATGTAGTTTCACGTTTAATATCGTTGGGGAAATGCGACTGATATAGAAACCATCTATAATATACAAAAATTCTCAGTAGTTGCCAGTCAATCACTGTACGGTAGAAAAAGAAGACAAAGTCCATCTTCTTTTCATATTTTTATTCCATTTTATTAAGTACCTACTTTGTAAAGCTTAATTAATTTTCCCCAAATTAAATTATTTGCAAGAGACATTATTATAAAGGCATAGGTAAATTACTGTCGAGACGTTTTTGCATTTCTAGTTATGTATGGTCTACACAAAGAAATAAACCAAAACTTTATAAATATTTTTATAATTTCTATATCAAATACACCAATGCAACATATTTAAATATATAATATTGAATAGTATTTTAAAAAAGTGAATAATGTTAAACATAACATTTAATTCTATATTTCTTCAACTCCAGACTTTGCGCACTCATTCTCATCCTCACTTTAATTGATGATATGTCGCTTGATATGGCAACTAATTCACCGGTCACAATACTGCTCGGATTGCTATTTCATTAATTTTGGAAATATTGATACAAATTATACAGAACTTCTTTGTTGTAACTTGTTTGTTTGTTTCGACATCGGAACCATTTCTAATTAACAACGTTACAATAATAACACTGAACAAGAAATATTACTACAAACCATAAGAATAAATACGATTATTTAACTGACTTTTAACTTCTTGTTTAAATTGTGACAAATATTTTTTTTTTCATACTGCACAATGAAATTCAAATTTTAAAAAACCTCTCGAAAGAAATTTACATACTCGTATAAATATACAATCGCGAGCAACAAACTGGAGTCACTTTATTCATTCTGCCTTGCTTAAAACAAATTTCTACAATTTCTGTATTAAGTACACTATGGAAGCAAATGAACTACGGATTGTATATAATTTGAATAGTAATTTTGTTTGCTTTCAACCTCTTTAAATATTATAATAACCAAAGATTAATCATCGGAGCTAGGTATGTCATTTAACGTAAATACAAAATATATTAATCCAATGTTTTATGTCACCGGGAACACTGAAGCTTAAAGAAAATTGAAGTCAGCCTTGTACGCTGGTGGGTCCCGCCCGAATGATGTGGGCAAGGATTTCAACTAAAACAAAAACAGAGCTGATATTCATACTTGGTGAATGTCAGAGAAGGGACCGCAGAAAGATAAATTAGTAAACTTCTGCAAGGTTAAGTGGGTTTATTGTAGAATATTTCCTGCTATTAGGTACACGATATGCCCGCTGCTACACCGCTACAGTCACTAGTCACCATGTCAGGATTGGCAACCAAGTTCTTCACTAGAACGTAGAAGGACCTGAGGCTAATACATGAAAGATGTCTCGTTCCGGCATCGATAGAAGACTGAAATAAAACCGCTATAATCACTAGTAGCAGGAAATCCCACATGATTCAATCGGAAAGCGCGGTCAGGGTAAACAAGTAGAACAAAACTAAACAAAACAAAAGTCTCTTTGCGGAATCGAATACATTCACGCACGTATACATACAGCTACCCCACCCCTTTTGGGTTCATCATAGTCCTAGAACTTTGCTTAGTCTATTGAAAAGTTACATTTGGGTTTGCATTTGTCAGATAACTCACTTTCATTTCTTAAATATCAAGGGGCTCTTGTCCCACGGCCGCCATCTTAGAAAAAGGATATAGTACTTGACAGTGTATCCTCACATTAACATATAGTTAAATCAAATAACATAAACACGTTAGTACTGGCCTTATATTCACATAATAAGTTTGCTAAGATAATATATTATGTAGAGTATTTTTTTAGTATTCGCCCGTGACCGCGGCCTTAAAGACCCGATTTTTTGTTATAATACGTTCTGTGTGCTAAGATTAAACAAAATGACATAGCCAAAATAACCTGCAAGTTTTAAATAGTTAAAAAAACATCATATATCAATATTAACGAATTAAATAAGTTTCAATTAAAAATATCAAGTTGAATTCTCATAAAGGTAATTGAAAAACAAAATTGTTCATCTTTAGTCTTTTAACCTTAGCAAACTGCTGACAAAAAAGGTTTATTTTCAAAAGATGAAACTACATATCATTATGTAATATGTATAGAACAATTATATTTATATTGTGATTGTGCTATTGTTTGGAAGACTTAAAAAATAATATGTATTCAAAACGAAAAAAGGTTAAAGTGATAAATAATTAGCATTCATTTGTAAATTGTTTAACCGTCTACGTATATTATTTGGTGGAAATTTACTTTATTTTTTGTGACTTCATCTGGCACATACATCATTAAGCACAAATGGCTTTATACGATAATCAAAATGATAAATGAATGAGCTTCTTGTCATTTAGCACTATTTAAGAGACGTATGTATTAAAATACGTGTCGTATCATATATTTGTTTAATCAATTACATTTTCTTCCGTCTATTACGCGTATTTTATTATCTATGTATAAGCATGAATTATGCTGTTTGTCAGATCCCATTTTCGTATTTGATGTTTTGGATTCATAAATATTCTTCCCATATTGTATTCTCATACATATAGCTAATTTGATCCTTATAATTATTATTAGTTCATTGGTGTATATAGGTACAAAGAAATTAATAAATATTTAATTCTAATAAAAACCTCCAGTACTTCGCAAATTTTACTGTGTGTGCGATTCTGTACCTTAATTCTTAAAGTCCGGTGAAATGGGTAAATCGACACGATTAGTAAAACATTGGCGCAAAACCGTCAAATTGTTGTGTAAGTGTTCTCCGAGGTTTAATCACTCAAATTACTTTCTAACTATGGATGAATGTTGACTGCCCAACACTGTTAGTCCTGAGTGAGATGCGGACTCACAACCTGGATAGGCAGAGATGAACAAGCTATTACCTGTGTAAACCAGGCAGTCATTTTTCTTGTATTAATTTGTTATTCGTTTGTCCAGGTGGTCACAGCACATTCTTCGCTCTTTTGAACACGTTCGTCCACATCGTCATGTATTTCTACTACATGGTCGCCGCGATGGGCCCCAAGTACCAAAAGTACATTTGGTGGAAGAAGTACCTCACCGCTTTCCAGATGGTGAGTGTTACTCAGTTTTAATCTTGAAATATGTATTATTTCTATCTTATCTACTATCTCCCTAAATTATAAACGAATCCTAAGCTGAGAAAAGCTTAACACATTTTGACCTCTTCTTCTTTAAGACACTCACATGACAGTGTCGATACATAAATATACTTTTCTTAGCTTAACCGTCGTTTAGTAAGTGATTTAATCTTAAGATTATTTATATTAATACATAACTTTGAAGCTTACCGCGTTTGATCGTGCTGCGAGCACTATCTATACTCTATTTGTTATAACATAAAAAACAAGAGTATTATACAAACAAGTTTCTTATGATAAATAGTGTCAATTACAGTTAACTGAAGCAAACAATCTTAACTGTAACAATTAACTTAATTGTACTTTTGTTACAAGTATCCATTAAAATAAACTTATAACTTTCGTCTAATGCTAGAACAAATAGAATAATAAAGACTAATGGATCATGATACGATAATATGCTTAATCATTATTATTATTAGCCATATGGTTTTGTTTTAATTAATTAGTATGTTAACATAATTTATGAATTCCTTCAATACTAAATAAAAGGTACTATGAAATACATTACAATATAGCTTCCATTTCGTACATGGAAAATACGTTAATTTAAAATCAGTTAGTATCTTCTATTAATAACGAGCTATTAATAGCAACACTATTTTGCTTAACCTTGGATTTACGATGTATTTTTTCGACAGCCTTTTTTATTGTTCTGACGAAATAAAATATAAACGGTTATTAATAAAAATCTTTGATTAATTTAAAGCTTTGAGTGATTATGCTAATCTATTTATTAATTACTAGTTCATCTTATCTTTTATTACCTCATTTCTGATTAGATTATGATCTTATTAGCGCTAAAGCCCGTATTAATGAATCAGTCAGTGTTTGACACTGTGATATCCAACCGACACGTTCTCAAGGTGGGTTGCATTAAAATCGCGATTATCTGGACACTACAGTGTTACACCTACTGACGGTTTACCTATGTTACACAAACCGTTTCGTGCTACATATGTAATAGCTATATATAGGTTGGATATTTTTTCACATCGTCATTTTATGATATTTAAATTGAACTTAACTTCGTTAACTACACTTGGGTATTAACGGACAACCTACATCTTCTTAATTCAAATATTTAAATGTAACAAATTGCAGGTACTAATATGTAGCAATTTTGTTTGCAACTTAGAACGTTACACATAATAGAAAGTGTGATTAGAGGAACTTCCAAGGCCAGTAATTTTCCTAAAGATGCCAAACTATTATTGATACGAATTTAAACAACAACGCGCGTGTTTTGTTGGCATAAGTTAAAGCTCATACGGTGCATAATATAAACTGAGTACTTTGGAGCACTTAATTAATAATTCTTAATATATTTATTTCAATGTTCAAGCAAAAAACTTGCAAGTAACTCACGTGTAAAGCCACGATTATTATGCCGATCTTCGGTTCGTTGAATAAAAATAATTATTATATTTCGTGAATACCAATTCATAAACACATAATCACATAAATATGTTGCTGATTTTGTAATCACATTAAAATGTTATACGTTTACGTTATACCTATTTATGTGAGTGTAGAAATGGCGACGGGGGTACCGATTATGCTAAATGTGAATATTCTCGAGGTGGATGAGACCTAAAATAATTTAAAGAATATACATAGTTTGTTAAATATAGAATCATCAATAGGACGGATATAATTGAGCCCACATGTACTTTTTATCCAGATAAATGTTCGCTTGTGGTACCTACCTTCGGCAACGTCGCATGCGAAGTTTGTTGTACTTCTCCCGTCATCCCTAAATTATTTTGACCAAAATAAGAAAAATAAACGTTAAAAGCGGATTTAAGTAACTACATCCTACGTCCGCCGCGCCCTTTGCTCAAATCCATTATTATTCGTATCTACACTTTCTAGCATGCGATACATCTTTTGTAATTATTGTATATTGCATACCTTAATGACGTAATAAATCATACCTTATTCTAATCGGAGTGTTATCAGCTAAGAATAGTTATTTCTTATTAATATTTTACTAAACGTTCGGCCCATATAAGGAGGTAATATTTTTGTTAAGGTAGATACTTAACATTATCTCCCATGTTTTTATTTGGTGCGCTGGATTTAAACCAAAAAACCTCTCTTGAACTTTCCTACTGATACAGACTGGTCTATATGTATAATTTATGTATAAAAAGCAAAAATTTCATTTTTTAAACATAATGCTCTAAGAAAACTCATACTTAACCGTTCTTTTAATGATTACCTTCACACTTTTCAGATGTTGGTAATAAAATAAATGGTATGTGTGCAGGTACAATTCGTGATGATCTTTAGTCACCAACTACAAGTACTGTTCCGACCGTCGTGCCAGTACCCGCGAGTGTTCGTATACTGGATCGCGATGCACGGCTTCCTGTTTCTATTCCTGTTCAGCGACTTCTACAAAGCGAGGTACACCAAGGCCGACAGAAAGCCCATGAGGAATGGACTGTGTATGGTAAGTAGTAAACAAACTGTTATGTTAACCGGTTGTACAAACCCTGCGGTTAAAAATACTTGTTGCTACTATTTACTTGTTGATGCTTCCGTGTACCTACATTTCCGTATCGTTATTGGTATAATGTTAGTGATTATATTTGGTAACTTAACTGGGTATTATAAACTGGTAACTAATTATTATAAATCTGAAAAGTTTTTTGTTCGAACGCCCTAATCTTAGGGACTACTTGTCCGATATGAAAAAATGTTACACTGTCAGATAGCCCATTTACTGAGGCAGCTTATGTGCTACGTTTTATCCCACTAATATAAAATGTAGGTCACGCTGGCAAAACCGTCGGCTAAAAGCTAGTGTATATAAAAGTATATCTACTGTCGCCATTAGTAAGCTAAAATTATTCTTTCGTATTAAACTGAACTAAATTTGAACAGCAGGGAACCTAATTACAAAACTGTAAGTTAGCAATATTATCCAGAAAATTATAGGTACATATAGGTACAATGCTCATTTTTTCGTAACAACTTGCTATATTCATACCGTCTTATTCATAAAAAATTGCCTAAAAGGTTTTAGATGCTCTTTACTTAAAGTGTTCTTAAAATGTACTTTAACTTTGGTATTCTTAAACGTTCCATAAACCTTTTATAGCTATTAAGTAACTACAATTGAAAATGTTGCCACTATAATGAAATGAGGCAGTACATTCACGAGTACCCTGATTCGACCACAGATAAGTATGACCACAGACATTATTACAGCCTAAAAAACTGTAATATAATCTACGACATGACCATACCTCTGACAAGTCAAGTCATTAAGTTATTGTTGTTGTGACCCAGATTTGTGCCCGCCAAAGTTTAAAAGCTTGTAAAGTTATTTGATGATACTTTATGTTATGCATACAAAACCGTACAAGACCGCTGAAGTATTTATATTCATCGCTCCTATTTCGGTACAATTTTCTTAGATGCGGATGTTCTACCATTGCAATAATATTTTACCATTGTATTTTAGCTTGCATTATCATAACAAAAATAAGGAATTAATGCGAATTTAATATAGGTAATACTGTGCAATAACTTTAAATTGTTTAGAAATACAAAATTGATATTGAACTTTGACTTCCCTTCTTTTTTTCACTGAAGTGTCTTTTCTCCTAGTCATTTTCTCTAATCAGCTGTAAAAAGTCTGCCATCTTTTTTCTTATCAAACTGTTATAGTAGGGTCGTGGGCTCAGTTATGATAGGTTTATAAAACTGTTTAGCGCTAAAATGCGTTTATGAATACCATTTTTCATCAATTTTACTAAAGTACTCTTTAGCAAGCCTTTAGATGTGTTATAAGTTTTTATGAATAAGACTAAAAATATTTACCTACTTCCTTAAAAATCAACTCGTGTAAAAGTTTGTCACTTAGCATATTGACCAAACAATTGAGGAAAATGCGTATTTTATAACTATTACAGCAGCAGGAATGTTTGCTAAACACTTAACATTACCGCGAAGTCCGCACTCATGGCGTACCACGTGACACTTCACAACACAAGTATATTGACACTATGGACTATGGTCAAGTTCATACCTATTTGCTTAAGATAATTACGACGATAAATACGATAGTGTGGTTATTACGGGGTACGACGTACCATGTCCAAGTTTAAGTTCTGGTAAACAAACAAGGTCTTCAATTATACCTATCAATTATATCAACACATACGGAAATTAGACAAAGATCAGCGCGGACGTTTGTTCACGCAGATTTTTATCGTGTTCGCTTTACCGAATTCATTGTATTTATAGATAATTTTGTTTGACAGACGGTGATGGACGAGAGCAGCAGTTCTCTGACCGGCAAGAACGGGTACAAGCAGGAGTCGGAGTCGGAGGTGCCGAGCTCGTACGCGTCGTCCGGCGCCGACGCGTTCGTGCGGCGTCGTGCTCACACGTAGCGGCCGCGCCGACACGCTCGACACACGCCCGACACTCGCCCGACACTCGCCCGACACTCGCCCGACACACGCCCGACACCCGCGACCATCGAACGACACCAGCACCGCCACGACCTGACCCTCCTACTGCCAGCGCTACCGATGGTGTACCAGCCTGCACACGACGCAGCCTCGCCCCTAGCGATTTGGTTGCTCGTTACGTACTCAACTCAGTTTAAAAAACAAACGAACGTCCGCACTGTGTAATCGCTAGTCGCCTCGCTCGACGCTGTTTATCGTGAGGCATTTAAACTCATTTTACTGTCGTTATTATTATAAAATGTGTCACAATGACAGAAAAGACGTATTATATGGATACACATCTAAATCAGAATATACATCAGTGGTAAACCTTTGTACTATTGCAAAAGTAGGTTAGGTGCCCTGAATCATGTTTTAAACTGAATTTACTAGAAATAGTATTACAGACATCATTACTTGTACCTACACAGAGTTTATTGTTGCACAAAGTAAATCTCTTCTGGATCGTCTGACTGCCTTATATTTTTTAAGTACAAACAAAGATACCTATTGGTAATTATACGAACTGTTGATATTATTCATAACTTGATTGGTGTAAAGTATTATTGATCTTGTATTGGCTATTTAATGATTTTCTATTATATGAACAATGCAATCAAAGATCGGTCGGTCTATTTTTACAATGCAAACTGGTCATGGGCGAAAATGAGATGGGCATTTTGTATTAACTATGTATATATTATTATTTTAATATTAATCTTAGTTACGTTACGGCATCATGTATAAACTTAGGTGTGCTGAAGGTTTACGGATTTTTGTAAATATATTTTTATTATTAGATTAGATGCTAAACGAATAACGTGTAATTATGTTACCATACTATAGAATCCAGTGTAGTTCTACTAACAGCATTTGGTTATGCGTTCTGCGTCACGTGCTCAACTATTCCATGTTTTCTTCCATTATGGATCTTTTATACAAATGTTTATAATGAGTGCGAACAATATGAACAAAATATTGAATGATTTCTTATTAATTATCATGGTTTATAGAGATTTTTGTACCTAATTGTTCAAAAACAATGCACATTTATTTTATACCTTGATAAAATCTTTGGCCTTATTACTGCAAAGGGCTTCTTTATCCCTTTGTTCTTGTACCTACGATCAAAAGACTACTTATAGGATTAAGAGTCGATCTGAATTAAATTTATTAGGTTATTTATTGTAGTATGTTGAATGTGCACAGTATTTGAACCCGAGTAAAGAATGTATATTGTTTGAGTATTATTTAGTATCAAGTTTTGGTGTTGAAGCTTTGAGTGTTGTGCATTGTGGAGCGGCGGCCGCGCCTTGCCCGCTGCGGCCGCACAGTAATGCTCAAGTTATCGCTGAGAGTACACTTTTTTGCAATTTATTTATCACTTTAATAAATAATTTTACAAATTGATGAAATTGGTTGTTTTATTTTGTATCCTGTTTTAAAACACTTCTATTTATTATTACTTTTAACACTGTCAAGCCAAAGATTTATTAACCAAACCTGATGGTTCGGTATAAAACAGTCTCTACACAGGTATTTTAGAATAATCTTGTAAGTTACACCATTTCGAACTGCACAATGGATGGACCGTTTTTTTAAATATTTAATTTGTCTCTTCCTTGATATTGTGTTCAAGTAATGAAAGGCGATAGTTAGTTAATATTGTGCAAGCCCTAACTAATTACGTAGGTAACCAACTTAAACTAAAACATCTCAACGGTGTCGGGCATCAACCTTGTGTTTGGGCACATACGATACATCTCTAGTTGGTGTATCGACAGTAACGCGTCTGCTAATAATATAAGTTAAATAATTAACGAAAAAACGACTTAAGTATACTTAACCTAGTTAACATAAACCACTAGGTAAGTAAAAAACCGTACCTATGTTGAATATGTAATATTGATAAAATTTATCCCCAACATACCTTGCCAAGAGGTTTCCAAAAGAAAACAGTTTCAATTTATTCTTGGATGGTAAGCGTATTTTAGATAACATGTCATTTGATTTTAATTAAGCTTTCTACTTCTTTATATCAACGGCCTCGTCCTCCGGCCTCTTGACAGGTAAGAAGACTTGACCTGCCAAGAAGCAAAAAGATTTCATAGTTTTTTTATTTCAATATTTTCGATGGTAAATATTAATGTGGATGTGACCACGAAAGCTACTTAGCTACTCTGATATAAATATATATGTACTTAGTAAATGCAACACAACATTTATTGTGAGTTCAAACTCCTCCAATGCAGCGTTTGTAGTCCGTTCGTCTCTGAAGTAAAGGCTGCCGGCGGCGGCGTACACTGCTCCTTCCGCTTTTACGTTGGAGTCCGCCACTGTTGAAATGAACAGGATTAAGATAGGAAAATAGGTAGAATCACGATTTTTAAAACATAAACATCATTTTTCATTTTTTAAACTCGCACACAGTATATGCACCATTTTAACGACATTCTATTAAAATTTGTTTATCAAGAACCCACACCCAGGTACCTAGTCGTCGAGGACATCTTTGGTAAATTGCTTTGCTCGTTTTCCATAGTACCTGTCGCCGCCGATACACGCACATCACCAACACACAATCAGTCATACGTACACTCACAATCATTCCACTCATTCTATACATACATACATTCATACATACAATCCACTCACACATTCATTCTACTGGGCCCCAGCCCACTACAAAAACCACCGACCCTATCGAACCAAATTGTCGGGCTATTTATTGTAGAATCTTGACGAATATATCTAGTTCCAAGATTCGCCTAGTTTTTATTCCTCTTGTTCCCATCACGAACAAGAAGTGGCGACCGAGACAGGACCTGCCGGGAGGAAGCAGTCCGAAACAGGTCCATTGTTCCCGCAACGAAGACGCCATCGCCGCGTGGTGACTACATACGCAGCTGACTTTGGTGGCTAATCCGAAGCTATCAGCGGCGCCTATATCACACCCCGTGCAGCACAGGCAGGACTACGTCGGGTGCAGCCTATATTTCGTCCCTACAAAGCGGCTACAGCTACGTGGAGAAGACACACGTGGCCACGTGTCTCAGTCGGAAGTTATTCCAGGAGGCGTACATCAAGCTGAAGGGCACTACTACTCCACTAATAATCCCGAGTGAGCTCGTTCCTATACATATTTCCTAGTTTTTCCGCTTAGATTTGTGCACAGCAGTGATTTCAGTTCCCGAATCTTTGGCCTACCTGGATAAGACCTATCTGCTTTCTGAAGCCTATGCCAATCTTATCTGCCCAAGGATCACTTCTACAAGTAGCCCACTAAGCCTAAAGCATAGTTAGCTTCACAGCTAGCCCTAATTAGCTCGCTTAGCCTATCTAGTGTTATCACTGCGCCTAGCCTACCTATAGGAATCTATTAGCACTTCACTCACTATTATAATTATTTACCACAAACCCAGTGTTAATCCGCATACAGCGTAATTAACTACACTTTCACTTATTCCCAATCAATTTATCACTCTTTCTGTCTTCCTAGCATCTTATTTGCCAGCTAAATCGCATACATCCTCATTTATGCACTAGTAATTTCAATCTAACTAAGACAATGTTATTTGTCGCATTCCAGTGAACTTGTTTACGTCCTCGCGATCAACGCAGCTGTGGGTCGTCGTGCATCCACTACTACAGCGAGTGATTAGCCGGTTTCGGAGCGTGTGACGTCACAGCTACCTGCGCTGCACCCGCCCGCAACCAGCGACGCCTTCGTGAGGAGCGTATCGTATTCAAATCATTTTGTTAATAATTGTTACATAACTAACTTGTTTAGTATCAGCTGTTGTATATTGCAAGTTCACTATGACGGACGATAAAATAAAGGACTTAGCGTTCAAACGTAGTTCCATCAAAGGACGCGTTACTAAATTTAAAAGACATGTAGACGAATTATCTTCTTTAGAATCTATTTCCGATATAGAACTTAGTAAACTTGCAATGAAGCTGTCCAAATTTGAAGCGTTATTCATATCGTTCGACGAGTTGCAAAGCGAATTAGAAGTTCTCAATGCTACAAACCAAACCGCGGAACTAAGCGCTCGAGATTCCATTGAACAGGATTTCTACCATTGTATTGCAACCGCACAAAAATTAATTGAGACTTATTCTAAGGTAAATCCCGCCGATATTAAATCAAATCCTTCACATACCGTGACTTCGCATTGCCATCATCATGATACTTGTATCAAAAACAATAACCCACTAGGTTTTAAATTACCGGATATAAAAATTCCCAAATTTGATGGGTCATATTTTAGGTGGCTAGAGTTCAAGGAAACTTTTAACGCTCTTATTCATGAGAATGATAGTATTAAAAATATCCACAAATTCTTTTATTTAAATTCCTATTTAGAGAACGAAGCCAGAGGTGTTATATCGAACTTGGAAGTTACCGACAGTAATTACTCGCAAGCTTGGTCATTGTTATGCGAACGGTATGACAACAAACGCCAATTAATTTATTCACATTTAAAATCTTTATTTAATTTCGACAGTACTCGTGAGACCGACAAGTCGTTAAGATTTATTATAGACCACGTTACCAAAAACTTGCGAGCTCTCTGTACACTTGGTCTTCCTACCGACAAGTGGGATGTTTTAATTATTTTTATGCTCACTGCCAAACTTGACAGTGGCACTATATTCAAATGGGAGGAGCATAGGAACTCTTTGTCCGACATTCCCACATTAAACCAATTTTTTAGTTTTCTTAAATCTCGTGCAGATGTTCTCGAAACAGTACATCGCAACAAATCAGATAGGCAGGATAACAATAATATTAATAGATCTAAAAGTAATACACAATATTTTAAAACTCAATCTAAATCATTAGTTTCAGCTTCAGGCAGTCCTAGTTCTTTTAAATTTTCAGGTTGTGCTGTATGTAAGGGCAGTCACCGGATTTATGATTGCACAATCTTTCAATCTAAATCCCCCAAGGATAAGTTGTCTTTAGCTACATCATTGAGCCTATGTCTTAATTGTTTACGCGCCGGTCATGTGACGTCACGTTGCAGATTACCAGGCTCGTGTAAGCATTGCAAACAACGTCATAACACTATGTTGCATGACGCCACAAACGACGACTCACTAGAAGCTATGTCCGACTCAGTAGCCTTGTCAACCGTTTCCACCCCTGAAGTGTTATTGTGTACCGCTGAAATTCAGGTTCACAACCCAAACACAAATAAATATTTAACTGTCCGTGCATTGCTGGACAGTGGCAGCCAGTCTTCATTTATAACTCAAGATATAAAACAAAAATTGAACCTTCAGTCACAGTTAAATAACATTTCCCTGACCGGTATAGGCAATACTTCTGTAAATTATAAGCCTGAAGTCTGCATGGTTCGTATATCTTCTAAATTTCAAAAATTTCAAGCCAATATTTCCTGCTTAATTCTGCCTACTATTTCTACTAATATTCCTCAAAATAGTTTCAATATAACTCAATTTAATCTTTCAGGTTTCACATTAGCTGACCCTAAGTTTAACCAATCAGCTCCTATTCAAATGCTTATTGGTGCTGAACTATTTTGGCAAATTATAGGTTCCAAACAGCACCGCCTAGGTGATCAAGGGCTAATATTGCAAAGCTCCAAATTAGGATGGCTCTTAGGAGGTCCTCTACCAAATAAGCTTTGTCTCCCGTCACCCAAACAAGTAAACAAATCTACACTATCTTGTAACTTTCTTCTCAAAGAAGAACAGGTTACCGATCTTCACGATCAATTGCAAAAGTTTTGGCAACTAGAAGGTTTTCCATCTCACAAAGCGCTAAACATAGAAGAAACCCAATGTGAAGAGCATTTCACAGCCAACACTACCCGTCTAAGCGACGGACGATTTTGTGTTGCTCTTCCTCTTAAAGACACAACCGATAGCTTGGGTAGTTCTTACAACTTAGCCAAAAAGAGATTTTTAAATTTAGAAGCTCGTTTCAGGAAGCAGCCAGAACTGAAGGTGCTCTACAGCAAATTCATACACGAATACAAAGCTCTCGGGCATCTTTCAGTCTGTACAACTTACAACAACCTAGGTTCGTACTTTCTTCCGCATCACCCAGTATTTCGAGTTCAAAGTGAGTCTACATCCTTAAGAGTCGTCTTTGACGCATCAGCTCGCACAACATCTGGATTTTCAGTCAACGATATCCAGATGATCGGGCCAGTAATCCAAGACGCACTATTTAACATTCTTATCCGCTTCCGCAAACATAAGTATGTGTTAACAGGAGACATCGAAAAGATGTTTCGCCAAATTGTTATGCGGGAAGCTGATCGTGACTTGCAACTCATTTTATGGCGTGATAATGAAACCGATCCCATTAGTGTTTTACGTCTGAATACTGTAACCTATGGCTTTTCAAGTGCTAGTTTCTTAAGCACTCGTTGCCTACTACAGATTGCCAAAGAGTCTCAAGACTTAATAACAAAGTCGGTCATAAAACATGACTTTTATTGTGATGACTTAATAACAGGGTCGAATTCCATTTCAGGTTTACGTCACATTCGTGAATCCATTTCCAACGAGTTAACAAAGGGCGGATTTCATTTACGCAAGTTTCGCTCGAATTTTCAAGGTATCTTCGACGATTGTAGCAATGTCGAAGATGGCTCACTAATTATAAGCAATTCTACTAGTACATTAGGCATCGGTTGGACTCCTTCTTCTGATCACCTTCACTTTAAGTTGCAATTATCTCCCGTTACAAGTACTGTGACAAAAAGATCTATATTATCCACAACATTTAAAATCTTCGATCCGTTAGGATTATTATCTCTATGCACAATCAAGGCTAAAATTTTACTCCAAGAGCTTTGGAACATGAAGCTAGACTGGGACGAACCAGTACCTAAGGTCATTCATTCCACATGGCTCCGATTTACTAACAATCTTACAGCAATTTCTAAGTTGGAAATTCCTAGACATGTAATAATTGATTCGCCCATCTATATAGAAATGCACACGTTCTGTGATTCTTCACAGAAAGCCTTTTGTGTTTGCATCTACCTCAAGTCTGTTGACTCAGATGGGAATGTTAAAGTTGCGTTACTATGCGCAAAGGCGCGAGTCGCGCCTCTAAAATCTTTAACCATACCTAGGCTAGAGCTCACTGCCGCCTTACTAGGTGCTCAATTAAGCTCTTCAGTTTCTCAAGCTTTGCATCTAAATATCAATCGTTGCGTTCATTGGACCGACTCAACCGTTGTACTAGGTTGGCTAAATTCTCCAAATAAAACAAAAGGTTTTGTAGCTAATAGAGTCAATAGCATACTAAAGTTGTGTGATTCCAGCTCCTGGCGATACGTACCTAGCTCACTAAACCCTGCAGACCTCGGTTCTCGTGGCGTCAACCCAGAACAAGCTGCTACCTCCACCTTATGGTGGCATGGTCCTGATTTTCTTTTGCAGCCAGAGGTCTCTTGGCCAAAACTTGAGCAGAATCAAGTAGATTTACCGGAATTGAAAGCGCATTCCGCTTTGGTGGCGGAGCTTTCACCAGGCAATGCTAGTGAACACATTTTAAACATACAAAACTATTCTAACTTTAGTTTTTTACTAAGAGTTGTCACTACACTACTCAGATTTATTTACAACTGCAAAAACGTTAAAAATAAAATCATTGGTCCTTTACAAACGGTAGAACTAGACAAAGCCTTAAAACTATTAATAAAAATATGTCAAAATGAAACATTTTCTAAAGAAATCAATTTATTAAAACAAAATAAACCTCTAAAACCCAAATCATTAATTCTATCTCTAAACCCATTTATCGATACAGATGGTATACTTCGCGTAGGCGGTCGGATCAAATCTTCGTTTTATCCGTTCGATAAAAAACATCCGATTCTCTTACATTCCAATCATCATTTCACAATTTTAATGTTCCGGCATGAACATGAGCGCCTTTTCCACGCAGGGCCTCAACTGCTTCTCGCCTCTATTAGGGAACGTTATTGGCCCATTACGGGTCGTACTCTAGCTAGACGCGTAGCGCGTCAATGTTTTATTTGTCGCCGTTTCAGAGGTCAGACAATGACTAATATAATGGGAAACCTACCTACCGATCGTGTCAATCCAGATTTTCCCTTTAGCTCCGTAGGAATAGACCTAGCCGGTCCATTTTTAATTACGGATCGCAAAGGACGAGGTTGCAAGATAACAAAATGTTATCTTTGCGTATTTGTTTGCTTTCGATTTAAATGCATTCATTTAGAAGCCGTAAGCGAGTTAAGCAAAGATGCATTTATTTTAACTTTAAATAGATTTATTTCACGTCGCGGACTACCTAACACTATATACTGCGACAATGGTAGAAATTTTGTTGCTGCCGCGAAAGAAATCAAACATTTCTTCTCGTCTAACAAAGAAGAGATTTCAAGCTTCGCCGCTCGTCGAGGGGTCGAGTTTCGCTTCTCAGCACCATACGCTCCTCATCAAGGTGGACTCTGGGAAGCGGGCGTAAAATCCGCAAAGCATCACCTAAATAGGGTCCTAGGTAGTGCACATCTGACTTTCGAGGAACTGTCATCACTGTTTGCACAAATTGAGGCAATCCTGAACAGCCGTCCTCTCTGTCCACTTTCCCCATCGCCCAATGATTACGTGCCACTAACACCAGGACATTTTTTAATAGGGAGACCTCTGACATCTCTGCCAACGCCGTGTCTCCTGGACTACAGCACACACCGCCTCAACCGGTTCCAGCGCCTTGAACAAATCAGGCAGCACTTCTGGAAGCGCTGGGCTTCCGAGTACGTCAGCGAGCTACAGCAGCGTACCAAATGGCGCACAAGGTGCACAGACCTGCGCCTCAATGATCTCGTCCTCATCAAAGAGGAGAACGCTCCACCGCTATGTTGGCGCCTAGGACGAGTTCACAAGCTGTACGTCGGCTCCGATGGTGTGCCCCGTGTCGTCGACGTCTCTACAAGCAACGGGCTAGTGCGTAGAGCCATCAACCGCCTCTGCCTACTGCCTGCAGCCGAAGATCAAGATTGTTGAAAGAAGCCTTTCAACGGCCGGGAGGATGTCGCCGCCGATACACGCACATCACCAACACACAATCAGTCATACGTACACTCACAATCATTCCACTCATTCTATACATACATACATTCATACATACAATCCACTCACACATTCATTCTACTGGGCCCCAGCCCACTACAAAAACCACCGACCCTATCGAACCAAATTGTCGGGCTATTTATTGTAGAATCTTGACGAATATATCTAGTTCCAAGATTCGCCTAGTTTTTATTCCTCTTGTTCCCATCACGAACAGTACCAATCAAATACAAATTGGGCTACATAAGTAATTTTAAACGGTCATTTTGTACATAATAGGTATCTATCTAATCTTGCGCCAAGGTACTTATATATAATTAGTAGGTACCTACGTGTCTACTTAGGTAAGTGTTTTAATAGTGCGATTTAGGTACCAACCGACATTGGAAATATTAATGACGGTTTGCATTTAGTATACCTTCACCTACCTAGGTAAATAATAATGCTTTTAAAGTACATTCAAAATAATAAAAAATACAATAATGATGACAACATTATTCTCTAACTTCCAAGTTGTGGAATTCGCTGTCGGTATCTCTGTTTCCCTGTCTATATAATCTACCTGTCTTCAAGTCACGAGTGAATCGATTTTTACTGGGTTAAAGCGTTTCATGGTAGACTGCATCATTGCTTAACAACAAGTAAGTTGTGGTCAAGCGCAAGCTTAGAATAAAAAAAGGTGGCGACTACTAAGCATTCGGTCGTGTACGTTACCCCAACAAGAAAGTACCTAGCTCCTAGACTGATTTGAGTGGAACATATAATTAGTGCATAACCTGCTATAATTGCGTGAGCCGCATAAAAAAAATTGTGTTGTCGTTTTGGAAAAAAAGGTAAAAACTGTTCCTTCTGGAGTAACGTTGTTCCAGCAGGAAATTTCTAAACGAATGATCTGAGAGAGAAATATTATGCATGTACCGAGAGCTCATACTTAGACAAATTGATGTCAAGAAAATAAAATTAGTGTGTCTTCAGGTTTTCGGTATATTGAGAATGTGCGTCTCTAGAATAAACTTACATGAGTAGCTCTTAATTTGTACCGATTTGTGACGTAATTAGATTTAGGAAAATGTTTAGTTAAAAGGCGACGAAGGCACTTGAGCGCACAGCATCTACACGTATAGGTATATATATATACCTATAGCTTCTTCGCTTGCTGTACTGACTAGGTGAATTTTTGACTCTCAACGCGCTCCCTTCAAACAACTATTCATGTCAGTTGCCACCTTAACTATAATAAAATAGCAGACCACCAAAACGCCTCGAATTATTATTATTGCAACCTCAAGTTTTACGAGTATGTACCGTATTTACCTACTGATACGCCGCCACCATTGAAAATTTCCCATTAGCATAAAAATATTGTAACTTAGGACTGACATGATCGTCAGTCATTTTGGCTACGATACAAAATAGTAGCTATAGGCCGACCGTTTTACTCGCGTATCGCCTATCGCCAAGATTCTGACTACTCAAGCTGCACAGACAGTGATGATTATTCAAGCGATATGGATATTAGTGACGAATAGTCTTACATTACTTTTATCTGTGGTTAAATAGTTCTTTATGAGATTTAATTAATGTTATATGACTTTGTACCCAGTGGCGGATTTACCAGCAGGCTGAGTAGGCTGGAGCCTAGGGCGGCAAATTTTAAGGGGCGGCAAATTTAGTTCATAATTTTTTTATTTCGGTTTACAAATTTAAAAAAAAAATATTATACACACATAATACGAATTTCGAAAATTTGGTGAGAAATTAAAATATTTAACAAAAATCGAAATATTCTCATATACAGTGATAATTAATAAATATTTCAACATCTCTGCATGAACAATTCCTAAACGCTTTACTAATTATACATTACTGATTATGAACTTTTAGAATATCGCAATAGCGATTCGATATTACTTAGTTCAGGAATTACTACACTTTCAAAACTACCTTTCGTCTGAAAGAATTTCAATAAAACCAATTTCTGGATCATTAATAAGTCTGTCTTCATTCCTGCGAGAACAGAATCTAGGAAACATTTATCCAAACTTGGATATAGCACTTCGTATGGCTCTTTGTACACCAGCGGCAAATTGTTCAGGTGAAAGAAGCTTCTCTTGCTTGTAGAGAGTAAAGAACTACCTACGATCGACTTTAAGTCAAGAAAAGCTAAAGCTCGCTTTAGCTCTCTTGCGCATAGAGTCAGAGCTAATGAGCAAGATTTCGTACGACGATATAATAAATGATTTTGCGAATTCAAAGTCTCGCAAAAAAGTATTGTAATGCTTTTATAATTTAACTTAAATCATAATGCTGACAAATAATTAAGAAAAGATATATTTATTGTATTGTTTTTAAACTGTGAGTGTAATAATAAATGTTAATCAACGTTCGCCAAATGTATGTTTTTTACGTAAGCTTAATTCATATTATGTAAGTATTGTATAGTTTTAAGACATACCTTACCTTACTTTAAAAGTGGTATATGATTGAGATATTTTTTCCTTAAAATAATGTTTTTTAATAATTCTTTGCTATAAAAATAATCAAGGATCTAACACGGTACCATAGTTCTCAATAATAATAACTAAGTATATGGGAAAAGTTGATGTAACGAGGATGATGGAGCACAAATTATAAAGTTGGAATTTTATTGATAGAAAATTGATATGATTGTGGACTAAGATATCAAAATTTAGAGGCGGCAAAAATTGAATAGCCTACGGGCGGCAAATCTATAAATCCGCCACTGTTTGTACCTCAGATGACGATACGCGAGTTAAACGGACGGCCTATAAATAAATATACTTGTTTAAATTTGTTGATAAGGCGTCACTTCGCCTTCTTGGGGTCACCTATCTTAAATGAATCGTTTGCACCCTTTGTAGAAGAAAAAAATCAAAATTTTAATAAGGTTATTGACAAATTTTCAAAAATTAATGTCCATTCAGCTTACACTACTATTAGGTATTGCTTTTTTGTACCAAAATTTATTTATGTTTTAAGAGCAAGTCACATTTGGAAAAATACCACCCTTTTGGAAAAAGTAGACGAAATTATCAAAAATATTTTGTCGCAAATATTAAACATTAAACTAAATAACCGAGCAGGGCTACAGGCATCATCATCTGCCTGTACGCCTGGGTGGGCTCGGTATCCGAAATGTTTCAAGTGTAGGTTTGCCGGCGTTCTCGTCATCGTTGCATAGCACTAAGGAATTAACCAGTAAAATCCTGTATGCTTCTCAGGTTAATTCCGAGGTGTTGTGCCTATCCGATGCCTTGAACACTTGGCAAACGGCTTGCACTGGAATTGATATGCCCAAGTGTACATTTTCTCAGGGACAATGGGACCGGCCGCTCTGCAGACTAAGACGAGAAAGCCTTCTAAACACCGCGAGTAACTCTGCAGAGCGTGCCCGCTTATTGGCCGTGGGAGAGTGGGAGTCTGGTCTCTGGTTGCAGGCATTGCCGTCGCCCAATATAGGTACTCTTTTGGACGATGGCACTTTCCGTCTCGCTGCGAGTCTTCGTTTGGGCGTCCCATGTGTTGACCCGCATCGGTGTCGTTGCGGTGAAGATGTGGATTGCAATGTTGCCAGCCTTCTTGGTACGCTACCAACCGACATTGATGCGGAGGAGTTTTTTGACGCCCAGCTTTAGATATGTTTTATAAGTTCTATTTTATATTTACCTTTTTTTTAGGCTAAGTTAGTGCGTAGGACTTTTTTTTCTGGTATCGTAATTGTTGATTCGTACTTAATTAAGAGTAATATTATTGTCTCTCTACATATTATATTAATTGTGTGAATAATAAATAGTACTTGTTTATTTAAATAAATTAATAAGCGCACATCAATCAGTCTGTATTCAGAACATACGTGTGTGCTCAAAAACAGGAATACTCTTTATTGTATTATGTTACAAATGCTGCCTGACTTGCCAAAAACCTGATTGCAGACTAGCTGTACACCACCTAGGTTCCGTCTGGAATTTTAAACTGTGGCCTATTGCGTGATGACTAACCAACAAGGCTGAAATAAAAGCAATTAGTATTTTAAAAATTAGATAATAATTAATATTACTTAATGCCAAAATTTAAGTCCTTGGCCAACATTGTATCAATAGTAAGTAGATATTTAATACAAATAATATATAATATCACAAGTAAATTATGTAATAAATAAAAATAATTATTTAATTATTACCTACAACATTACTATAGTATGTCTTTGTCCTAAGATGCTAACTACCCATTTAATAACTACCTTATTTCGCAATGGTCACGTAGTGACCCATTTTTAACTGACTATTACAAGAATGTTATGTAAGTAGGGAGTTGTTAATAAATGTTAAAAATCATAATTTTATATCCAAGTAACGAGCAAAGATTTGTTAGGGCTACGACTACGCGTCCTGCTCACTACAAAACCGGGGAATGCAATAATCTCGTGCTACATACGTAATACGATAAGTCGTAGTAAGTGCTACGAAACTGAGCAGGGAACGCTACTTGCACCGTGCTACGTACATTACTACGATAAATCGTAGTAAGTGCTACGACTATGAGTAGTAGATAGTAGACGCTACAAAACCGAGCAGGGAACGCTACAAGCTTCATGCTACGTGCATTACTACGATAAGTCGTAGTAAATGCTACGACTACGAGTAGTATGTGCTACGAAAACGAGTAGGGAACGCTACAACTCCATGCTACGTACATTACTACGTAAATTGTAGTAATTGCTACGACTACGAGTAGAAGGTGCTACGAAACCGAGCAGGGAACGCTACAACCTCATGCTACGTACATTACTACGATAAGTCGTAGTAAGTGCTACGACTACGAGTAGTAGGTGCTACGAAACCGAGCAGGGAACGCTACAACCTCATGCTACGTACATTACTACGATAAGTCGTAGTAAGTGCTACGACTACGAGTAGTAGGTGCTATGAAACCGAGTGACGCATGCTACTTGCATCATGCTACGTACAGTTGGTGTACGAACGTTACTACGATAAGTCGTAGTAAGTGCTACGACTACGAGTAGTAGGTGCTACGAAACCGAGCAGGGAACGCTACAACCTCATGCTACGTACATTACTACGATAAGTCGTAGTAAGTGCTACGACTACGAGTAGTAGGTGCTACGAAACCGAGCAGGGAACGCTACAACCTCATGCTACGTACATTACTACGATAAGTCGTAGTAAGTGCTACGACTACGAGTAGTAGGTGCTATGAAACCGAGTGACGCATGCTACTTGCATCATGCTACGTACAGTTGGTGTACGAACGTTACTACGATAAGTCATAGTAAGTGCTACGACTGCGAGTAGAAGGTGCTACTAACCCGAGCAGAGAATGCAACATGCTCGTGCTACGCTTAGTTGTCTATGTATACTCCTGCGTGCCATAAATGGTCCGAGAAAATAAAAAATAAATTATGATTACAAATATTTGTGAGGAAGCTACAGTTCGTCTAGTAGGTACTCGTACGATATTACGACAAGTCTTAATAGGTGTTAGGGTTCATTATATGTTTGGCGTATGTCTTCTTGCAGCTCACATAAGAAGCTGGGGTCTATAACTGCACGGTGTATTTTAAAGCGTCTGTGAAGATCGAAGCTACGCTTCCGTCGACAGAAAGCCTAACTTTATATATTGTTCATTAGGAAATATCAACATTGAGACTGGATAAATCTTGAGTAGGTAGCGGTTCTTACCTATTTTTGTCACTTCAAAATGAAAACAAAAATAAATATGTTCACATGTTTACCTAGTAGGTACTCATTTGCATTAAGTGTATTGACACTGTTATTCAGCAAATCGTTATCTTTTAATTAGCGGAGGTCATTCATAATAAGTAAATGTACCTACTTATTATGCCACCTCGTAGGACTAAGGTTTCACCGGCATTTCCTTGTTTAGAATAGCTGACACATTTACCAAGACTATTTTACCAATGTAGTTCCTTCCTAATGATAACATTTTGAGATCATAAAGTTCGTGGTGGGTAAATTGAAATTTATATCTGAATAATAAAAAATAATTACATACTCATCGAAATAAGATTGCTCTGTAATTTGAGACTAATCTTAGCCTACGCAGGCTAGATAAATGAGGCCATTTGCTGGTTATACCGTACGGCATACCGTACGGCCCTAAGTGAAGTTAGTGAAGTTCTCAGGAATTAGAGCTGTGAGTTCTATACATATAAAAAATCTTTAGTAATCCAGATCAGAAAGTTGATGGTGTAGATCATAAATAAAGTGCAAATCTCTAAATATTAAAAGTCATAGTATAAAAAGTCATATCATTTGAGGCTTCCTGTTTGTCAGAACAAGCAGTAGATATATTGTTAATCGAGAATATAATATACGTGATTTAGAAAGAAGTACCAATCTGAGTTAGAGTCTGGCTGTCATGTCGGTTTAGGCCATAATTGATCATTGTTCTAGTCAGTGTTAAAAAGGTTTTATACCTTTGACAGTATCTATTAGCAAGTGACTATTAACATGTTTCTACTATATCCGCGTATTAAAATTCTATTGACGCATCTAGTCATTTTAGTAAAATATTTAAGTATGTTTGCACAGATCTACTCTCAGACTCTGAGGTCGTGATCTTCATTGCCAGTGATTCCATATTTGCTAAGTGTGGAGACGGAATGTCAAGTTAAAGTATGACAAAGCCAAAGTCATGGACTCATGGTTGATGTTGAGCAACCGTTAGAGAAGGTTAAGTTCATTTATTAAATTAAATTTGTAGAGAATAATGAATAGGCAAAACGTAATATAAATTATTTATCAATCTTATCTTGTATTGTATTAAAGTCGAGTTAATTTTCTCACGCTCTAATCAATTTGAATAAAAGCAAGTAAGCAGCGTTTAATCGTAAACATACTGACTTAACGTAAACAGAAAATCCTAAAGTCGTGGTTTTTGTGAAGTTTACAAAATAAATTAGTAGTTATAACAAACGTTTTATACATCGATGTTTAGGAAATCCCTGCCTATAGCTATGCACGTCAACTAACAACGATGTAATCAGTAGGGTAATCGTTGAATCAATCATGCAATCATACGTGATTCAACCCCAACAGTTTATTAACAAGAGGTTAATAGAATTTTTAGAAGAATATTTGTAAAATATATTCTCTTTAGTATCATATCTTATATCTTTAAATGAGCAATTCTATATATATATATAATTGGAATCTCGGAATCGGCTCCAACGATTTTCATAAAATTTAGTATATAGGGGGTTTCGGGGGCGATAAATCGATCTAGCTAGGAATCATTTTTAGAAAATGTCATTTAAAAAAAAAATACCGAGCAAAGCTCGGTCATCCAGGTACTATTAGATTAACTTGTAAAACATAGATTGTATTATCAATACGATGGAAGAAATATCATGCTATGATTTTACGATTTTAAGACCTTAATAGTTAATACATATTTGTTTAGTTTGAGCAGCGGTGGCGCAGCGGTACGGGCCTCGCCTTAGAAAAATAAGGTCGCGGGTTCGAATCCTGGTCGTGCCCACACATCTTTGTGTGAATTGTTTCATCTCCGCTGCTCAATATCGGTGAAGGAAAACATCGTGAGGAAACCGGCATGTCTAAGAACTAATCATTCGAGGACATGTGACATCCACCAACCCGCACATGGCCAGCGTGTGTGGATTAAGGCCTAAACTCTCTCAACTCATATGATAGTTGAGAGAAGACCCTTGCCCAGCAGTGGGACACTAATATGGGTTGAAGTGATGAAGTGATGATTTGTTTATTTATACATGTTAAAGCCGAAAAAATTCCACCTCCTTTCAATTGACAAAAAATAATATCTTCTTTGCATAATTGATCGAATACAAACGCGTGCTTTAAAACCTGTAGTAGATAGCTATCCAGAACTATAGGTCCCCGATAAACGCAAATAGGTACAATGAGTAGGTACTTAGATAGGTATGTATCATTTTTTGCTACCCTACATCTCCTTGATCTTGCTTGATTGATGTAATGATGAGTTTTTAAAATTAAATGTTTATAAGAAGCGAAGTCTGAATGATCTTAAATTAGATTTATTTTTCCTTTTTTGTGATAGTTTTTACCGCAAGTCGTTATGAATTCGCAGGCAATACCTGTTAAAATAAGTAAGTTGAATAAATAATAATCGAATAGTTACGTTACATCATCATCATCTTTCCCTAGCCTTTTTTCTTATGTCTATTGTGGTCAGTTCCCAGTCTAACTGTATAAACAACACCATAACACCATCAGACCTCTAAACACGTAGACTAGGAGTCAGATTAGACTATTGTCATACAATTTTTAAAGGATAACCGGGACCGATTAACGCTCAACCAACCAGAAACCGAAACAAGTGTTTGTGGTTACACAAAGATTGTCCGGAGCGGGAAACTTACACTGCTCGGTTATAGAGATCGCTAATCGTCAAATAATTAGGTTTATCTCAGTAAAATAATTTACTAACTACGCAAATTGAACCTAAAAAAATTGTACTTGCACCGTTGCACATCAAAATTATTTCGCAAAAAAAGAATTTTGACCGAAAGGTCAGTATTCCGACGTTTCCGAGGCCGGTCGGATACCTAATACCGCGCACAACACAAATGCAGCGTGGAAAATGAGATACATAGAATACTTAAATAGATTTTCATATTTGTTAAAGTGATACGTCTTATTTGGGCCTTGTTGTCTGAAACAAATGGATATTATTACATATTACTTAAGAAAGTCGATCATCACAAATTCGATTAACTACATTACCCAAGCGAATCGGGGGCGGCTTAGCTGCCCGATGCTTTTAAATAAATATTAAAGTGTATGTTGGTCCATTCTTTTAATGACGCCAAAATCAATGTGAACTTTGAATATTTGCCAAAAATGGTAGGAATGACACCTACGTGCGTTCGTATAGGTACGAAATCCTTACTAATATTATAAATGCGGAAGTAACTATCTGTCTGTTTGTCTGTCGCGCTTTCACACCAAAACTACTAAACCGATTTAGATGAAATTTAGTATTTCATCTAAATTTAGTATATTTTGAGACCCGAGAAAGGACATGGGATAGTTGTTATCCGACTGCGCAATAATAGGTTAATGGTTTAGCGCGGTAATCGACAAACGCGCGGGGGAGCTGCAGGCAGAAAGCTAGTAACATAATAGGTAAACATTACAAGTCAAGCTATTTTTTGTACCTATGACTGATTAGACGAGCTATCAGAAGCCAAGCAGTTTCCTATACCTACTTAGTAGGCATAAATAAACACATTTTGGTTAACGCTCAGATTGTTTACATTTCTACTCAACAACTTAAATATTATAAGTTCAAAGATCAATTTAAACACCAAAGACTGGTTTATTATGTCCTTTTGCTCTGTTGCCTTCAATATTATCTAACCTAGGCCAGAGCATCTTTGATATTATTGTCATAGGTATCAAACTAATACGTTTGTTTTTGATATTTATAAACTAACTTATTCCATTGATGCCGAAGTAAGTACAGTACAGTACAGTAAGTACATCCGAAGTAGCTACACTTCTTACAACTCTTAGTAATTGTATTACCTTCATTCGACTTCCTCATATTCAGAATCGGTAGTTCAACTGGTTTATCCTGTAACTACTTGTTAATTGTGTTGTGACGCTCCATAACCACGTGATAGTAATTTTATGAAAATCAATTGTACACACGGCTACACATCAGGCTATAAATTTCCAGTATAAGCTGATCACGCATTGTATACGATTTCCGTACAACTAGAGGTCAGTTTATATTAGTTTTATATAGCTTGGCTTGATGTGCAGGGCCAAATTTTTTTATAATTTTATATGTTGAGCAAGACTATCGAAGCCATAAGGAGTTTTCAAGTCCTATAGTGCCAAGAATTAACATGTTTACCAGCGTGCCTAATAGCAATCAACCGACCGAGTAGACAGAGATAGCAAAATCGTAGTATAATTTGGAGACAACTATATAATTTATATAGTATTCGTATTTTATATATCCGATTTTATGCAAGAAACCTACATTAACAGTATTTTTCAGAATCTTCTTCGTCTGTTGATCAAATTGAATTTTCGGCATTTGCAATTAATAGTTTATCCCCACATAATTATCTTGCGACGCGAAAAACAGTATTTCTTTGTAGATGTCCCGTTCAACATCTTCATTATAATACAAAAAAAATATTGTAAAACAGCGTTAAGTTTTGATTTTTTTTTTTGGTGTAAAAACTATTGCATTAGAACAAATCACATTGCAAGGCCCCTCCCTAGCGTTACATAGAGAAGCGATAAAGGAACATCGATAACAACAAAATGTATGGGGTTGACATCCGCCTTCGTGACAATCTTATGTCAATCCCATACATTTTGTTCTTTTCGATCTTTCTAAATCACTTCGTTATATAATTTGTCTAGGGGCCCTAACGATTTTTTGACCTGTGAAGCCATAAACTTGCATAATCCAACTTGTGACCAAGAAATATCAAGCGAATTTATGTATCTACAAACTAAATTAAGCAATACTGTAAACATTAGCTCAACAAATCCGGTAAGTTGTGACCATAACTAGAAGCCAGAAATTGACTTTAAAGCACCATTATCATGCTTGATGTTACATTTAACATACTTAGTTATGTCACAACTAATAATGTATCAAAGTCGGTACTTACCTTTAGTTTTTCTAGGCCATACCAAGAGTGAAGGGGCATTAAACCCTTGGTACCTAATTATAACCGAAAAGTTTCGATACATTTTGTGTGTGTTTTCTTCATAAATCCTTAAGATTGGTTATAGCCACCAATTACATGGAAGGTTTTTATTGCACAATTAAGCTCAATAATTAAGTGAAACTATATTCAAATTGTCTATTATTTAGAGCATACCTAGCTATTAACAAAAGTTAGACTTTGATAACTAATAAAATATTGCAAGATTTTATCTGAATCCAATTATTATAACTACATAATTAATACTATAAATGCACTAACTCTGCTCGTACAATTTGCGTTTAAAAATACCCGTTTTTTGTTTGTCTCTAAATAAAGATGATCAGTTATTTTCCATGAGGACTCGAAACAAATTAAATCACAAGATTATTATGTTTACCGCTGCTCTCTGAGCTACTTTAAGAGTAGCATCAGTGAATGACGTGCGAATGACGTGCTTGGGAAACTTGTTAGAGAATATTCAATCTGGGAACCCAAAACCAGATATTACCAAGATTTTTATTTATTGAGAATAACTTAAAGAAAAGTACTTGTAAAGTCGAACCATACGAGCCCAAAGTAGTCGATCGGGTGGTGTCGCTATATTACAGACTTTCTATGGCCACCTTCCGGCTCCATCACTAGACCCTGGATACCACGAAACATACGAGTTCAAACTCGGGTTCTTCTTCTTCGGGTTGTGTAGTTTTATTACAGACTTCCTATAGCCAACTTCCAGCTCCACCATCAGACCCTGGTTACCATCTACGAGTATATAGAGATGAAATTCACGGCAATACAAAACATGCAAGCCCAAACTTGATGGAGTTGTGCTGTTTTATTACGGATTTCCTATTGCCTTCCGCCTCCATCATCAGATCAGCTGTATATTTTAAAATATTGCATAGTCACGCGATTTACATGCAAGTGCAAAATTTCATCTAAGTCGGAATGCGGGAAGTGCCACTACCACAAGAAGTGTGAGTAAAAAAGCTACATTAATACACTCTATAGGCCTCTACACGTTGGGATAGAACTCGGTATGTTCATGTCGGTTGTTAAGTCTCAAGTTAATTAAGTACCTAGCTAGGTACTTACTTATTTCCTTAGCGGGATGAAATAAGCGTATGTTACAAAATGAATGTTTATGTTTATGAGCAGGACATCAATCAATGAACTAGGCACGAATCCATTCAATCCTTAAGCCTTCCAAAAATAAAATCGCTTCAAAATCGGTTTATTTGTTTATGCGCTAAGAAGCAACAAACTTGTCCACACATGCACACATCAAACTTATACCACCCCACGTATTGGTCGGGGATTAAATTTTTTTGTATTTCTTCCGTCCAAACCTCAAAATTTACATACATTAGAAAAAAGTCATACCTATCTTTATTCAGCCGTAGCTAATTAACAAAAATTAGTTTGCTATGTTAAAACTACAACCTTTGTAAAAAAAGAACACGAATTTTGAAAAAAAAATCGAGAACCCTTGGGTAGAAATGGTCAAATGGAATCGACACATTGAATTCTTGACGTTTTGGCCGATGTTGCCGCTAGACGACTATTTACACCACACGCTGTATAATAATAATGTAGGCAACTAACCTCTGCCTAAATAAGGTAATTACTATGTTAATGTTGTTAATAATGTTTATAAAACAATCGGCGACTAATTAACATAGGTATTTATTTACATGCAATAATGTTTTCTTGACATATTGTTTAGGCATTAAAATCTGCGTGGAAGTAAAGTAACTTCCACGTAGTTTTTGGATTTATTTTCAATTTAGTATTATGTAGCATTCGCTCATATCACATGAAACGACTTTATGAAATTGAAGATAGGAGAATTACCTAGTTATTGACTTATTGTTTCAATGATTAACCTCTATCTTCATACTAACTAACTAACACATCCACAAGATTTCCAAATTTAAAATTTCTTTAAAAACTCATACTTTAATTGTGTTTTAAGTTTTCTGAATAAAGCTGTAGGTAGCTAAGATTCAATATTAAAACACAATTAAAGTTGAGAGCCACTGATCGTCATTAAAGTAGGTCTTATATCTACAGACTTTTCCACATGACCAACAAAATATTATTCAAAGATTAAAATTTATTAATATTGACTATGCAAAAGTCATTAATTATGTATAAAATAATCGCCATTTAATTTATCTACGTAGTTTGAAAATGAGGCTGTTTATGTTTATGTTCTATGTAGATTATAATATTGTTAACATTGACAATTTTAATATTTATTTTTGTAGTGTTAGAAAAACTACTAGCTAGGTAATGAAAAATGAAAATATTTATGTTCTTAATTTAAAACCAAAACACATTTTACACACACTCCATACAAAATTAAGTAGTAGGTAATAATTAATATTCGATGGTTGAAGTACTGCTAAAGTACTGCAAAGAAGAATTCTAACATAACATAGCGTCACGCCTGTATTACCCGAAGGTGTCGGCAGATGTGAATATCACCCACTTTTCGGCCACAATTCCAAACTTCAAGCTGCAACTTAGATTCTCTAAGTATATTAGAAGTCTTTTTGTTAGAACTGGGAATCGAACCCGGGACCCCGCGGTTATTAAGTGAGCACTGGACCATCGAAGCACTTTAAAAAAATGAAATATTATGTCACATATACTTAAAAGGCTAAGGTTTTCGAGACTTAGATAATTAGACATTAACATAAAACTATACACATAAATTTTGTGTTTGTAACGTCAGTATTATGTAAAACTATAAACTAGACTTAACTAGTATACATGTCTAAGATGATTAAAATTAGGCAACCAGTTACAAAGGCATTCGCTAAGATTATTAAACGATGGGTATTAAATGATTTGCTTTGTTAATGACAATTAGTGATCATCATAAGCATTCTTTACACGTACCTATTAGGTACCACAAAATTATTGGCTCGCAACGCTCGCGTTTACATTCATAGCTTCGGTTTTTAGTTAAATTGTTACCATCAAGAATTTCTTACTCAGTAAATCCTCTTTGTTCTTAATTTTGATTATTGCCACTATTTTTCTAAGCATCGTTATTAAGTACTTAGTATAATATTACGCTCACTTCGCTAGGTGAAATGAAATTAGTTATTGTTCTCCAATTTAGACACTCAAGTTTTTACGCGGGCGAAGCCGCGGTCTCGTGTAGTTTATTATAAATTTACAAACCTTGTTGAGTAAATTAATTCCTAATTTAAATCAAAAATACTAAGATATAAATATGGAGGTATAAAGCTCGCTGAATGAAAAACTGAATATTAATTCAGACAGTCGTTTTATTTTAGAATAACTAAATAAAATAAAATAAATTATGTATCTTGGATTGGAGAATTGGATGAAGTATAGGTATGTGCTTTTAATAACATTTTTAGTTTTTAGTTTATTCAATCAAAAGCATAAGTAGGTATGTGTCTACGTACTTAAATTTTTGTTTTGAAAGACTAGCTTTGAACGTTAGAAACAAAGTTTAAACACACATCTATAGAATCTAGGGATATTTTATATTTCATCAAATATCTAAAAATCTATGAAGAAATTTCTGATATAGTAAATGGAAGAATGATAGGTTATTTTAAGGCCTTTAATAATAAATAAAAAACATTTCGTCACTTTTTCGTTTTAAATAAAAATGTCAATTTTTTTAATCGCCATAGAAAATGAGTATGATAAAAACAAACATTTCTTCTTATAAAACTATTAATTGTAATAAAATTGAAAAAATCTTATAAAATCTAATCATTAATAATCATCATCATTAATAATGTTGCCACCTCTTACATTGATTAGGTACACATCGACAGCGATTGTTAATACTTAAAATTAAATTGTCAATGTCTTCCTGCGGTATGAGGTCCCATGTTCTTTGCCAATGTTCGTAAAGTTGTTGTTCCGTCGTCAAAATTGGCGGGAAATCTCTCAAAGCTTTTCGTTGTAACATGTCCCAGGTATGCTCTACAATTTTTCTTTAGTTTAATATAATGACAAATAAACACTGAATAAAAGGCTAAAATCGCAGGTAGATGCGCCGAATAGATTTCTAGTAGACGAAGCATAATGTTGTCGGATCTTTATGACCCGGTATCCGCACTGTTAAATAAAAGTATCGATAGCTCTTTAGTGTTGTGCATGATAGAAATAAAACATCGACATGGATAGAAGAAATTGTTTGTTTGAAAAAGTACTTTTTCATTACAAGAATATATCATTATGGAGCAATATTGGATGTGTGAGATGTATTATAAAATTCTCGACATAATGCTTTTTTATATGCGATACACATCGAACGTTTTCTTGAGGTTTTTAAATATTAGTATATCTAAAAATTGGTAAACTGGTTCAATAATTTTGTTTTCTAATATTTGGATTCGTTCATTCTGAGTTATACTGACCGATGGTTCAGATGAATCTTTTGGGACTTATTGTTGAAGTTTGCAAACCAGTTGTTTAGTGTAAATTTTTTCTAGTTTATTCCGCTTATCCAATAGTATCGGTTGAATTAACTTCGCAAGTCTTAATTAATATTTTCCGGGATCCTTCATGTTAAGTTAAGTTCCTTACTTGTTTAAAACATAAACACATCTAATCCGAGTAACGACACTAGTTCAACTAGCTTGCAATCTAGTGCGGCTATCGGGTCATCGGGCATTGTGTCGTAAGAACCCGATGCATTTTTTAAGTACCTATGCTAAATATTTAACGAGACAAGTACAAAACACTAACTATCTCCCTCATATTCAAAACGAGACCAGATTATATCTGTCCCGCACCAGCGGTAGGAACAGTAATTTTACTCCCTCACCGGGGGAAAGACGAACGTCGGTTATAATCAGCCCGATGCCGCAGCAAGCGTGTTAACTGTCATAGCATAATGTTGATGACGGATTTACCACGCCTAGCTGAACTTAAGCAAACTTAAACTTAGGCAAAAACGCACTAAACATGCGGTACAGCTCCCTGGAATAATTTAAATTACACAATAAATTAAGTCACCCGGGACAGACATGGCTTTCACAGTTACCATGTTTGACAAGTAGGGACGGATGCTGGCATGGCGGTTTACGTGAAGGCTGGCGCTAACTGCCGGCACGGCACGGCGCGGCAAAAGATTTTATTATAACTGATCAAGTAATAATCTTATTTCACTGAGTTTAGAATTCCCGATACTTTATTGCGATACAACGATGCTGCGGGATGCCGCAGTATGACACGACGTGCTGCAGAATGCCGAGGCATGAGATGTCATGCCTTTTCACTACACGCACACGCACACGCACACGCACACGCACACGCATATTTTTTTTTACATCTTTTTACTATTTTTTTTTCTGTTTTGATATTAGTTTTGTTTTATATACCTGTTTTTTAGTTTTGTTTGCACTCCATGGCTCCCATCGTACAAGCTTCGCTTAGTTTGGGAGCCAAAGATAGTACAATATTATTACTGTGTACTTTCATCAATAAAGATTTTTATTATTATTATTATTTCACTCCGCGGGTTTCCGCGGCGTACCATCGTCATCTCGCGAGTCTTATTAGTCTTACTTTGTGTAGACGAATTATGACGGTTAACCTTATTTCAAAGTTGAAACTTATGCAGCGGTGATTTTGGTGAATAGGGCAAAATGCGATCAGTGCACTGGTGCTAGGACGAAGGAAACGCGCGTTTATTGTTTTGTTAGTCACACCGAGCGAGGCAAGCGATACCGCGGTATGCCGTGACATCCTTTAGGATGTCGCAGCACGACCTGCCGTGCCATACCATGCCACGCCGTCAGTCAGTCAGTGCCGGCCTTTAACACAGGTATTATTATGAATCTTGTATGTACCCGTAGCGAGGTAATAAAACCGGCTAAGCAATAGGTACTTCAAGGTAAGGTATCTTAAACCGATTACGCTACTTAGGATACCTACTTTGTTTTACTACTTTGGATCTGTATTTTACAATTTTCGAGCACAAAGTCTCTGCGATAAGCCTAAGCGGACGGACAGAGAAACGGTGGCGAAACATTTAAGAGTTTCGTTGGGGCTCTGAAACTGAAACCTTTAACAATTTAAGTTTCAGGTTGTACTTAATATCTTCAAATCAAATCTAATCATTTATTGCATTTCATAATGTGTTTACATAGGTGGTAAAAATAAAAAATAAGATCATTATGGACCCTGTCGGGCACAGCAAATAAAAAATTAAAATTGATAAATTAAAACATAAAAATTTATCATAAAATTAAAGTACAAGATTAAAACATAAAATAGTTATTTTTAATATACTTAAAAACTTCTTTTACTAATATTAATTATAATGTCACAACCTAAATAAAATAGTTTAATATTAGTATGTAATTATTTTGTATTAAGGTGTCAGTTTAACTGTGGATTATTTATCGTCAAAGAATTCTTTAATTGTATAATAGCATTTATTTCGTTTATTTATAAATACATTTGATTTCTTCTATAGGGTCTTTTGGTAGTTTATTATAGATTTTTACATAATAATATATTGCAAGAGGGCTAGAGGCGAACATTTTTAGTCGGGAAGATGTTGGTAAAATCAATCTATTTTTATGCCGTTGCCGTGTATTTTGTTTGTATTTTTTCACGAGTATTATAATATTCTGGGTGATTTCGGACAAATTTGCATATTTCTAGTATGTTTAGGCTGGTGTTAAAATGTTAAGTTTCTCAAATTGCGGTCGGCAGCTATCTATCTTTTGTGTGTTTGTTCGGATCAACTTTTTTGTAATGTAAATATAGATAGTATGTGAATCTGTACTATTTCCCCATAAAATAATTCCATGGCTAAGCCATGACTGAGCATAGGCATAGTATGTAACTAGTGCAGTTTTGAGGTTCTTAAAGATTAGATCTTTGGGTATTTATGCGCTCCAATTTTTATTGTCTGGTCTGTTTTATATTGATGACTCAAACTCACAGCGAATAAAGATAATAGCAATGTCAAGTCTAATGGCGATGCATCCAAGCAATCATATGTTTGTATCATAGTACAGAATCAGCAGACTTAGCCACCTAGCATCGGGGTTTGAGAGAAGGAGGTGTGATCTCCCACAAATTGTTCTCGAACGCACTGGGGAAATAATATTTAAGACGTGGGACAGAAAAGGACGCGGCATCAACATCAATGGCCAGCACTACACTTGCTGTTTGCAGACGACATCGTCATTATGGCTGAAACGCTACAAAATATGCTGAATGGTCCGGCTGATTCCTCACAATACGTCGGTCTCCGAATGAACCTATAAAACAAAAGTCATAATAAATAGCTATGTTTCTCTGGGGCCAATTTCGGTAAAGATCTGTTCTTGAAGTTGTTCCAGAATACGATATATACACCTCGGGTAGACGTACGTACGTATGTAGACAGTATTGTATACAGTTCATCTGTTCTTGGATAACTTCTAGTATACTTTTTAACAGAATTGAACAATTATTGTGGCGTCACTAATAGAATGTGAGTGAGTCGTCAATGTAGCACCCTCTAGAGGACAAACAATTCTGAAGTAAAACATAAATATTTGTTCCTATGTACAATCGACGCCAAAAGTAGACGATCAAAGTCGGAATTAGGAAATTGCGTATTTTTGGTTTTGAGACTGCAATTTTATCCGTAATAGGGATTTATCCGACTTCTGACAAAAAGAAAAAGGAGTTTTAAGTTCGATTGTATGATGTATGTTCGTCGATTACTCCGTCAATTGTGAGCCGATTTTGAATTTCCTTTTTGATTGAAAGAGTCGCAAAAATCCTTAATGGGCCCACCCAATGAAGATTTTTTTAAATTATGATGGACTTTGGAGGATATAATAGAACACTCCTCATAGAATCACAGTAGAACCGTACCGACAAGTAGTATTGTTTTGTTTTTTCATCTAGTTGATGGTTTACCACTAACAAAGGAAAAAGGGGTTGTTTAGAACCGCATGAAATATGATGATGAACCCCTGACCTATGAAGTATGGGGTGCAAAACAAAAAATTGTAGTTAAAAAATTAGTGAAAGATTATATTTACATCTGTTAATTGAAGTCGGTGCTACATTGATAGATTAAACAGTTCTAGGAAAAAAACAAAGATTTTTCTGTAACTTTTTACCTTGTCTCTTTTTGTGTTGTATGTTCAATCACTAAGTTATGTTTTATTCACTAATTAATATATTTAGTTACTTTTCAGCAAGAGCCCTTGAATGGTTCAGTCATATATGCAGACTGTTGTCTAAATTGGGATTAATCTTATTACATATTTTGTTTAAATATAACCTACCTACTGTTCGTAAATGTAAAAAAAATTAACAAGTCTGAAAAAGTATTTATAAGTAAGCAGGTTGCGTATGAATCGTCAAATTGTAAATAACTTGTAGCAAAAAAGTTGTCAAAACAAGATAGGTAGACGGTAATTCAGGTAGATATGGTTGTTTTGCGGTAGATGCTTATTTTTACGCACCTTACCTATTATTCGATAATTATCCTAATAAAAATAGGTTTCATGGGTAAAAGGCTACTAGTTTGACAGGTACAATTTAATGAAGAAAGAAACGATGACATGTGAAGTCAAGTTGAAGGCGCACGAGTGCGATGTGATAAAAGAGCAAGAGAATAGCGCGCGCCGCCAGTAACGAGCTCACCTGTCAGCCGAGCGCCGGCGCAGACCCGCGCTCGACACCGCGACACTCGTACCGCGCCCTCCGACCGCGTTATCTCGGCGGGACATCAGCTGTCCCTCGACCTCCACTCTAGTGATTGTGCACTTGGACTTCGACTTGCTTGCTAAAAGGATAAAGCCGATCACACAGATCGGTACATCAGGTGAGAACTATCACAACTATTAGGTACCCTATGTCTCAGAATTACATCGTCTATTGGATCATGTGATGAACTAAACAAAGGTAGACAAAAATTAATAAATTTGAGCTCGTTCATGTGCTAAACGGGAACTAAGATAGGTACTTATTTATTAAATTTATTTCCTCATCTTATCCATCAGTATCTAATAATAATGTAGTTACCAAGGATGAAAGAAGCTAGTTGTTACACAATAGTTACCTATAGAATAGCAAAGGTACACACAATAATTATAAAAAAATACTGTCATCACAATTCATTAAAAATCACTAAGTTTTATTGACCTTGATATTATCTTGGCACTTCGTTTCTAGAGCAAATAACTTTATAAAAATGTTAACGCGGCTCATAGTCTGATTCATTAACTGTAGTCGCTAATTAAGTTCAAGATAGGAGCACATCCATAAAGCACTCCCAACCAAGGGTCAATGTGGTAGGGATCAAACGAAGTCAATTCATAACTAACATAAATGTGTTAAGCTACTATAAACGCGAATCAAACAAAATTGTTTCATTTAAAAAAACGTGTGACAATTGCAATAAGCATCCGATCGAAGGCAGGCATTACGTTTCTATCAACATGATATCGTGTGCAGAGTGTTTTGAATTTTGATAGCGAGACAAACAAAATTGTGAACCTAATAGTAGATAACATGCTACGGACGCAACAATCTACTCAGAAAGGAGCTCGGTTTTGAAGCCAAGGATCCACCAAGGCGTTCTGGTGGCGTTAGTATTCCCAGCGCGTGTGACGGCGCAAAGTGGCCGCGTGACGTAAGGTCACCACGGCTGGCCACTGACATGACACGAGATTATCGCGCCTCCCCACGGTGGTGTGCCGACGGGCCACTACGCTACCACGCTCCACCAAGTAGCGGCGGCGGCGGCCTATCGCATCTACATGGACACGCGTTCGATACTTAGATCAGACACTCGCGATACCAGCTAAGTTTTACGTTATCGACTTCTATATCTTTGATGACCTATCGTTATCGATTCTATTCGTGATTAGAAACGCATTGATTATTCACGTTCTGAGTGATTTGTAATGCTTACTTCTCGTAAAAATAATCACTGATTAAAATATCTAACAGTAATTTTACACGATTTTATTCACGTTTCAAGATACGATAATATGATATGACATATATTTACGTGCGCGGTTTTAATACACGTAGAATTATTGTTATCTTCAAAGTATCATCACGTGTTACAATAAAGTGAAGTAATAGCCTAAAATTTGACTATTGTTAAGTACCTGTTTGTTGTTAGGTAAATTCAAGAATATTTTCACGTTCATTAATATATTTCCTTAATGAGTCGCATCATCTCTCATGTTAAGAAAGATTTATTTTGACTGATTATTTTTAAGTAGGTACTTACCAGTTTTGTTTGGAGTGTAATAATCAATAATAACATGAATAGCATCTCGCGTATGGGTTCCATTCCGTGAAGGTCAGGGTGACCGGAGTTACCACATCACTCTTCCATCAAGGTGACGAATCAAACTCGCGCCGTTTACTATTTGAAGTAATACTGGATAACCGATTACGAGACTAAACTAAATAAGGAAAGCCAACATCGTAAACCCGCGAAGGTCAATTGACCATCTGATTCTCAAGCACAAAAGAGGCACGACATTAATACAAAAATATTAATTTGGTCATTGACGTCAGTATCTATAGATACCGTCTCATTTCAGCCTATTAAGTTTTAGATTAACCAGTTATCATCAGATACAGTTTATCGATCTCATTTATTGACCTTTAAACTTAGGTGTGGGTTTTTTTTCCCGTTAAAAATAGTTTCCATCAATAATAAACTGTCTGCGATTTTTTAATTTATTATGGCAGCTTACCAATTAGGTGTGATTTATGTGTTACTGCTATTTTACTACAAAAACGTAGATAATAAGACAGTTCATAAAATTTCCATTAACAAGTTAATAAAGGACCCAAAAACACTTCTAACTAAAATACTCGTAAACGTGCCGCAATAACAGATACATACATACATCTCTAGAGATAAATAATAAATAAGATAACAACGGCACTGTTTCATTGATTAATTTCTTAATACAAAGGAAAAATTATAACCCTGAATTTACATCGCCGTCAGTGGAGTTCCTACTTGCCGTTATTAAACTTTATTAGAGTATATGTCTCAACTTTTTTAGCTTTATGTATTAACTAAGCAACTTCCTTACCAGGCCACGAAGGCTACGAGGGTAACGAAAAGGCTAATGAACTAGCCAGAAGGGGATCGATGGAAGCCTTTCTTGGCCCAGAACCGTTCATTGGTGTTACGACCGGAACGGTTAAAAGAGAAATAAAGAAATATGCCTGTAACAAACACCAGGAGCTATGGGAACAAACTCCAGGGCTCCTCCATTCCAAGAAATTTATAGGTGACTGGCCCCCAAGGTATTCTCAGAGACTGAGGGGTATGACCAGGACTATAATCAGACTGGTAATAGGTGCACTAACTGGGCACTTTGGGCTGAGAAACACCTGTATAGAATAGGGCAGGCAGAAAGTCCCACTTGCCTAGCATGTGGAGAAGCTGAGGAAACTATGGAGCACATACTGTGCGAATGTGACTCTCTAGTGCGAAAATGCATGATTGCATTAGGGGTGGACCACCCTACTCCTAGTGAATATAGCCTCATTTGTCCCCGACAAATAGCAGCGGTCATGGACAGGCTGTGTGGAGGAAGAATACTTGAGGCTTCATAGAATCAAGGGGAAGCACAAAAGATCCCATTGGGTCGAAGTGCTCTGGGTTACCAGCCCCATTGTTAAGATAACGTCCTTAATTATCTATAAAAGCTATAAATATGGCTATTAAATAAATCTATGTCTTTTTTTCGATTACGTAGGAACCGAATCATCATTTAATTTTGATTATAATAAAGATTGAGACATTTTAATAGTTTTTTTGGTTGCAGTATTACACTTTATGCGTAAACAGGCTGGTATGTAAATATTTTTGAACATGTAATATTGCAATTGTATTCTTTGTAAATTACCATATTTAAAAATATCATACCGTAATTTATACATAGCTTCTTTTTCAACACAGTTAACATCTTTTACTTCATGCTTCGCTGATATTAATGACGTAAATCTAACAAAAATTTCAAGTTTTTTATATGAATCCTATCTACTTATTTAGGCAAATTTCTAGTTACAAGAAAGAATTGTCAATAAATGACTTCGTCTTGTTGCGAATGTATGGGAACTGGGAAGTGCATGAGTATAGACTCAATATAAACCCCAATATAAGCCCCTATATATTCAATATTAAATACATAAACACGTTAATTGACCGACAGTGACCTTACAATTAATTAATAAAATAATCAATATGGTCATACATTCAAACAGGTATAAAAAATCATTTTGACCCGGATGCTACTTCAGTCAATCCAGTTATGGAAATTATAAAATTATGCTTACGAATCGTCATTGTAACAAAACAAATTCTAACAATTAGGAATAAACCTTAATAAAGTAATTACATTGAAAAAACTGTTAAATATGCACCTATTATAATTACATAGAAATTTTGTATCATATTACAACACTTACAAGAATGTAGAAAAATTATAATGCATCAATTAGGTATATTATACATTCCTACATAAGCGGAAGGTCACCCCACTCACAAATCGTGCTAGGAAGCTGAACTTGTGCTCGACCTAGGAGGCTGATTATTTGGCAGGAAAAATTAAAATTATATGCAGGCACCGACCTGACCTATAGACCGCATAGATGGGCATTCGCGCTCGTGTAACTAATGTCATACCACTAAATAATATTGTCTGACCACATCCTAGTTTTGATTAGATCATTCAAGGGCAAGCACTCGAACAAACCATTAAAAATAGTTTTATTTCCCGAAGCTAACGTTTAAAGTAACACAGCAATTTGCATTCAGCGTGAATTATTAGATATGCTATCCTTTCGATACCTCTCCATGCTCTATGAACCAGACAGACACAGAGCGCGCTCCATCGCAGTAAGGTACTGTACGCGGAAGAAATTTTGATAGATTAGTTTTTTAGTTATAAATTAAAATCGTACAAAAAGAAATATTTTTCGATACCCAGTAGGTACCCTAAAGTTTGACAGGTTACATAATTAACGCCTTTTATGTAGTTTTATCTGGTGCAAGCAAGAGAAGATTAGGTATGTAAAGCCCCGAAACGGAATCCTCCCACTGTATTATATTGGCTAATTTTGTAGAGTCCACGCAGGGACACCTTTTAATTAAAAAAAACTACTGTACATGCACGTAAATATGTTTTACAATAGATTTTTATATCAGTGCCAAATGTAAAGATATGAAATACTTATTAACACTTGACTGTACGCTAACTTAAAAAAAATAAATAGTTAAAATTTATATGTATAAATTCTCACTATAATATAATTCCATAGGCCATTATAGAACCTGTTTACTGGTTAATTTTAAAATTTTTTTATTTTAGTAATAAAAGTGTATGTTTACCATATTATATTAATAACACCTGGGTGTAGGTGTAGTATATCATAGCTTATCATATACCTAGCAACATTTTGTATCAATGAGTTAAATCAGATTATCAACTACGTGCCTACGATAAGAACGAACGGAAATATGTCCATCTCTATCAGAAGAACAGCACGTTCTAAATCTGGATCCTCGTACTGCACCAATATCTAGTAGCATAGAGAAGTTAAAGTGATCTGTTAATCTAAAACAGTTTCATAACATTTAAAACCAAAAAGAACAATATTAAATCGTAATATTTGTAATCAATGCAGATTTTTTGGCATACTAAAACATAATTACAGTGCAGATCAATAAACTTATGCAATATGTGGGTTATGTGCTGTTTTCTTCATAATATCGTAAGCCGACCGGTTGACAGAATTGCACCATATTATTATTATTCTGGTATAAATCTGCACAATACAAATATTACAAAAATTTCTATATCTTTATTATTATGACTCAAAAAAATACATTTAACGTTAGGTTTAAAACTAGCAAAACTCATTTCTTAATTTTTTAAATTTCGACCTAAGCATCGTGTATAATTTGTATAGATACCTATAGCCTTTGTGTTTTATGGTACCTAGATGCATTAAATGTCGATGATAATTTTTTTCTAGTCGTTTCCTACCTACTACATAACACACAATACTTGTACATAAAATTCTTTTCGACACAACAATGAAATAATAGTTTTGTATTCTGGTGTACCTCTTTTTTTCTAACAAGACCTTATCCTACTTATCTGGGGTCGGTCTTCTTTGTCCTCATCCTCCGTTTAGCACGATCTTGTGCTTCGTCTTTATTTAATTGAGCATCTTTCATTCTTCTATTCTGGTGTACCTATTATTAATTATTGTTGCAAACCTTAGAAATATTTAAAACAAGTGTTTAAATCCCATTATTAGCGACTCAGCAAATTGTCAAATCCAAAGAATATTTTTAATTCTACCGTTTTAGTACTTTATTTGCTTACCAAGCGTAATTCTAGTTCTTTATCAAACTATAGACAATAATATAATTAGTCCTTACGTTATATTTTGGCTTGAAAACTGATTTTAAAGATAATTTTATTGTAAAAACCGTTAGCCGCCGCGAATTTTAATTACCACATTATGCCTAATATTATTATACTACATAAACTAATTAACACTAGACTAGACGTATACAAGGTGAACCGGAAAGAGTATATCATGCCTTAAATTCTACGTTATTTGAGCCATACGCAATAGTATTATGACGTTAAAATTTTAATAAATCAATTAGAAAAGAATTAGAGTAACCCCTACCCAATAAAATTTTTTTTAACTGTTTTGCCCGCGCGTATATCGGTTATCGCGCTAAACCATTACCCTCTTTTTTCGCAGTCGGATAACACCTTCCTTTCCAGGGTCTCAAACTATCTCCATATAAAATTAATTCAGTAGTGTAGGCGTGTAAGCAATATTTTGAAATCGGCAAACTTCCATAATCATGTCCATAAATCTTGATAATTTCATAAAAAATATGTCTAACTTGGTTGTTACAAAGATGAAGGTCGATTTTCTACGGCTCGCAGATTTTCTACGGCTGAATTCTAGAGTATAAGTACACTACTTACATATCAAATTTCAATAAAATCAGTTAAGCGGTTGTGGAGATACGTGGTAACAAACATTCACACACACACACACACATACACACACACACACACTTACTTTCGCATTTATAATATTAGTAGGATAGGATATTCATTCAGTTTATTTTCTTAGACAACTCTACATTTTGAAGAGGCCGTCATTTGTCATTTATTTGTCACATCTGCTGATAAGGTTGAGCGACGCAAAATTTTCGCACTAATTTAGCACGTCAAAAATAGTATCAAAATATAATGCAAATAAATTTCTGACTTCAAATAGTCACTGGTAATGACCTGAAGAATAGTATAACCTTTCCGCTTCAGGTAGTATTATACTTTCTAGGAGGACTATATACCCTTGCTAATCAGCTGACGATTAACTGCGTGTCTAACCTCGTGTGTCTTTTATCTATTTATACAAACTAACGCAGGCTTTTTATTATTCAAAATTATACCTATCAATAAAAAGGTGGCATTGACTTACAGCTGTATATCATTTAGCTACCCTTTCTATACTTCACATTACGTAATAAACTTCGGATTATCGTTAATGAATAAGTAATATTTGGAAATACATTCACGTAGGCATGTGAGCTATGTAGGTAGGTACCAAAATTTCCAAATGAATCAGTGAAATATACTATATTAGTTAGACGCTGAACAACGCACATATTACTTACGTCTATTAGCGTATCTATATTTTTATAAAGACTGAAATTTATCAAGTAACACTAACATCACGCCGCCGTCACACGCGACGTTTTAACGCGTCATTAAAACTTTGTAGACGCCTAGACGCAAAGGTTTTTATTTACACTTATTAAATGTGCTAAGTGCTTACCTATTCATATGAATTATAAAAAAAATGGTAGGAATTATTTATTTGAGTACTTAAGTACTCAAATAAATAATTCATACCATTTTTTCCCAGTTTTGCCAGTCCCTAAAACTAGGTAAGTACCCCATTACTTGAATTTTAAAAACGTTTTTACATTTCATCTTCTATAATATAAAAATCAATGCCGCTTTTCGTTGTAATTTTATAACTCAAAAACGGGCTTACCTATTCAAACCAAATGTTTAGGCATTGTTCGGACTATTTAGTAGATGGTTTATGTGAAGTTTGCACAAAATCGGTTGAGCGGTTCTTTATTTATCACATTTTTTGTAAATTGTTGATTGGGCTGAAACTACCCGGGCGAAGCTGCGGCGCTAGTAGATAATAATTTTTGGTTGGGTGGTCATAGTTACAGTTAGTCACAGTAGTCTATTGAACTCTTCCAGTTATAGGCAGGATTATAGGTACTACTGGTAGGATTTGATAATAATATTAGGTATTTAAATATTATTTTAATGTGTTTTACTATGTGTTCCTTTCATCTGCTGTTTGTATAACACTATTAAAATGTATCGAAACAGATAAAGCTCTCATATAAAATATAAAAAATATCTAAAGTTTATTTAACTCTTACGTAAAATTATTCGTCTATTCTATGTTTCATTATTGGGCACTTATTATTATGTCAATTATGTTGATGTTCATAATAAAACTAAATGCTCAAGGATTTCCAGTGGAAAGGTCTATTGACTACGCAATATATAGTAATATTATAAAACTGAAGTGTTTGTTTGGTTTGACGCGCTAATGTCATTGAATACTGGTCCGATTTGAAAAACTATTTAAAACTACTACTATATAGGTTATTTTTTATCCCCCTGCTGGTCATATTTATAAAATGTAGGTCACTCGGGCGAAGCCACGTGCGAAAAGCTTGTGCATAAGTAATTAATTTATGCTTGCCTGCTCTGTGCAAGGAATCTTTATCTAGGATCTACAAAATTAAATGGCATAATTATTACCTAGGTATTGATGGTGCTATACCTACTTAGGACACGGTAACTAATTGGTGGAAACTGAAACCTTATCCATTCTCCATAGACTTAAACTGTCGGTAAAGGTTTTCGAAGTACCTCGTCAAGTCTTTCGGTTTTGTTTTATGGTGAGGGATCGTTTAACAAGGATAGTCATTTAATAGATAATGGTGTACGAAGTGTTAGAGCACGTCCACATCGGCCTCGTGCGTTCGACTCGCGCCTGCAAATGTTTACATTTGCGCCGGCGACGTCCATCGCGCAGCAGCGACCAGCGATTAGTTGCAAAATGATCGTGGCCGAATTGAGTTCAGGGTCGCCGGTGTTGCCTCCGGGTGTTGCGCAAACGCATCATGCCATACTGCCATTTCACCCACAACAGCTCATTATGTTTTAATTTAATTTAGATCACACCCTTAAAATTATTTTTTGTTAATCATCATGGAATAATTTGCTCTTCTTGCTCAGGGTCAGGTAACATACCAGTAGGTACTTCAGTATTAATATTTATTTTGAGCTGAAAACATCTAGTACATTGAACAAAAAAAGAATTTTCAAGTACTTACTTTATTTTTGCTTTATCATTCTAGCTGCCATATCACATGTAGTCGATAATCGTCGCAAAGATTCACTTAGACATATTATTTACATGGCTATTTGTTTGAGTAGGTACATGATATCATCAGTTTAGGATGTTACTTTGTACATTGATGTAAAAATTCAAATTAAGTATAGACCTTCACATAAATTATTTTAACCGAGCAAAGAAGTAAATGTTGTGCAAAATTTTCCACAGATAGCAATTTTGTGATGGAATAGTGGCGGTATAATGCGTATTGTACATAATACGATTGACACTTCTAATTTCGTCAATATCAGCTATAAACTTTTCTGCGATACTTTTGACACTCTAGAAGATGTCATAAACTACAGTAAATTTACTTATTAAAATCACAGCATCGTGTCTATTAAGAAGACACAGTGGAAACAAATGTCGAGCATAAACGTCGAAAATTGGTTACCTAACTTTATGACAACCGATGCTATATAAGTATGTAGATGTATATCAAATTTTTTAATAATAAAACAACAAATTGAAAAACCCAACTATGCAAAAACGCTCTGAAAAGAAACAAGATTCTTAACAGCGGCGCGACACGCGGCGATGATTGGGTAGATACTAAAGAGCACAAACCATCATCGCTACTTGTTCTCAGTAGGTATATAATATGTAAATTATTATCGTAGGAAACATGATAATAATAATATTGGCAATCTAAATATATAAAAAAAGAAACTGGCTGACTGACTGACTGACATATCAACGCAGAGCCCAAACCGCTTGGTCTGGAGACTCCAAATTTGGCACATAGGTTCCTTATGAGGTCTAAAGGTGCACTAAGAAAGGATTTTTAAAAATCCACCTTTAAGGGGGTGAAAAGGGGTTTCAAAGTTTGTATGGAGAAACAAGATTAGTGAGATCAATATTGAGGGCGAAGCCGTGGGCGGAAGCTAGTTTCTGATAAATAAGTATAGATATATAAAAGTATTCCAAACTTCAATAAAGGTATTGGATAATAAGCCTTGACGCGCGTACTATCATGATTACCAATTTTTGTAACAAGTATCGACATAGCAAGAAATAGCGACCGAACTGCCGCAGTTCTCACCATGAAAGAGAGAAGCAACTTGTTAGTTCCTTTTTCTAAGGTTCTCACCGTACATTAACTTGATGAAAACCTTGACGTCGTAACACTATTCATGTTATTAGCATGTGCCTGTCTACCTAAATAATACCTACCTATCTACCTACTAGAGAATTATGAATTATTGAATACTAATCAAACTTAAGATTAATTAACACTGTTGTAGACATTTCACGTCCACAACTTCGTGAAATGTGTAGAGACTACCTACTAAGTGAATTAGTGAAATTTAATAGAATTACGCGGGTTGTGTTAATTTTACACAAGTATTTACACAAAATTAATATGTTAAACACTCATCAACTTTATGAATTGTACCTACTTACTATAGGTATAATACCTATTGACACAACACAACACTATAAACAAGTTGGGTTAATAATCGCCCGGAAGCAAACCACACTTCCCTGGTTGCAAAAAGTTCTATAAAAACATGCTGCCATTGTTTTATTGCCTAATCCTATATGGAAATTGCTCAAGCCTCTAAGCAATTGACTTCAATTTTATAATCTGTTTCCGGAAGAACAAACACAAACTGACCAAAACAGAAATTTACAATTTTCAGGAGGAGGCGGTCGGCCTATTCTTATTTTTTCTTATAATAGGAGGAAGGAGGTCAAAAACTAGATAAAGTAAGTAGTGTAACGTATTGATTCAATGACTCCAATCTTTAGCGGTTTGTGTTTAACTTTTCTTGCTAAAACAATTTATTAACTCACCTACCTGTATTACTAAAATACTGCCGTGATAAGGATAAAGGGCACGTTTGACTTTTGTTTCGTACTGAAGTTCTTAACATACGGAATCAGTGAATGATAGTGATTGCGATGATAGTATTGTCTTAGATTTACGCGAATATCACACATTGAAATAAAACTACTTTTTAACGGATTTTATCGCGGTTTATTTTAAATTTTAGATCCCGACATTTCAAAGACTTTTCAGACTTCATGTTCACGGGTGGACTGAGGTATTTGACGTCCAAAAATATTAATCACAATTATTACTGACTACCTCCAAACATTAATATTTAAGTTGCGTTCCGATTTAAGCAAACTGAGCTCAGAGTGTCTACAATTTTGAGTTGATTTTGCTTGGGTTTTGGCACAAGTAAATTAATACATTAAAATAAAACTACTTTTTAACGGATTTTATCGCGGTTTATTTTAGATTTTAGATCCCGACGTTTCAAAGTCTTTTCAGACTTCATGTTCACGGGTGGACTGAGGTATTTGACGTCCAAAAATATTAATCACAATTATTACTGACTACCTTCAAACATTAATATAGTTGCGTTCCGAATTTAAGCAAACTGAGCTCACAGTGTCTTGAATTCTGAGTTGATTTTGCTTGCGTTTTGGTACAAGTAAATTAAGCACTGGGTCCCAAGCTAGTGGTATATTCCAACCATTTTCTCTGTTAAAATTAGGATGTTTTTTAATTTCAATAGCTTCACGGATCATTCTTAGTAGGAACCGGATTTCTTTGACAAGGACCTGTGTTTTATCAAATCTCAGGTAATGGTTGGGGCAGGTGCATGTTTTGTTGTATGCAACATAAACATGCATGCGACACGGGTCCTGGGGGAACAAACTTTAATTTCCTTACAAAAGAAAAGTTTATGCATGAAAAGATCATAGAAAAGACTTTCCCGTCTTCGGAGGTTTTATACGCTTGGGTTTTTTTTATTGCGTCGTTATTTACCATCCGTATTAAAATTACTTAGTTGTTTATTACCCACATCCTCTACACTATAACTAATTGGTAAAAATAAAAGAACTTACTTAATATTATCACATGGCATTTGAATAAAAAATTGCGTTGCATTGCATGTAATTAATATTTTTATTAGTTCTTTTGTAAGTATTTCATGTGTGAATTAGGTAACAGTTCATATTTCATTGACTTTTTGGTTTAGATAATAGACACATTTACATTTAAAAAGGTGTGGTAGATATCTCGTCGGTAGTAGGTCGTCCTAATACGCGTATTTTTAGGGGTATTTTCAAAAATGTAACTAGTAAAAGCGGGCCCACATAAGACGATGGTGACTGAAAAAGTAGTTAGATAATCTAACTCACAAGGTTGAAAATTTTTTATCTATTACTCGTTAACCTATAAAGCAAACTGAACCATATAGTTTTCTTTTGAAATTCAGCCGGACATGGCAAAACTTTAGGGGCTCCTAGTTTACTACGGAACTCTAGAAAGGAAGAGTAGAGGAAAGTACCAATAATAACAATTCCTTTTTGCAGCTAGCGTCTACGAGATAAATGTAGAACAGTATATAACTATAGATAGGTGGTACTTAGATCAAATGGTTTATTGTATCTACTTAAAAAATACTTTCACGTTGAGTTGCGTGAATTCATTGAATGATTTTTTGGTTCAACAACAACACGACGACTACTGTGTTTCGTTACCTAGCGTGCAGCCACGCGCAATCAATGTCAATGTCGAAGACAGCGATTACAGATAGTAATACAAAAACGTAACTGTTATTATTTAAATACAATGAACGAGATTAGGTTAAACGTTACTCAAATATTTCGGTTACGTCTTACTTTGTTTATGTCTTAATAAATTAATTTAATTTTATAACTAATTAAGTTCGTCGTTTCTTACTTACCTAGGTATGCGTATTAGCAGCCGTTCATGACTTCGTTCGCGATAATTATTGAGGAAGTCTAAGGCTACATTTTATCCCACTGCTGGGCATAGTCTAAAATGTAGGTCACGCGGGCGGAAAGCAAGTTAATATTATCATGTGTTTATTACTTTACTTAGTAAGTATAAACACAAACAGTATGACTCTTTAATGAGCAGTCTGTACCTCCAATATAATTTAATACAATGCAATCTAAAAAATTTAATGGATATGGCAAGGTACTTCATTTAAAAAAGCCTACTGAGTTTTTGGCAAAGCACCAAGACTGCAGGTATGTAATGTTGAGAAATCTAGCTTGGTCTATTATACTTCTTTCCGGGTTGCCAAGAGTGTATTAAAATTTATATGATTCCTGTACCTATTTGTAAATGAATGTAACACCACGTCTAAGTAGGCAGAGCGCCAAAGGTGTATGTGATGTTGAGAAATCTAGCTTGGTCTATTACTTAAGTACCTTTCTTTTGCCGGGGGGAAATCCTTTATGGATCCCCTCACCCCGTGTGTGCTTAGGGCAAGGGGTATGTGAGACTCCTAAAGGGTACCCACTAAATCTATCGGGTGTTCCGTCGCGTATTTGTGTCAGGGGGTTACGGGAACCACATGTGACACAACTCGAACCGTTACCTAAGTAGATAACTAACATTTATCTGGGTGTCTATCTGTGGGTTATTGCGGCATCATAGATTTTGATTATTTGTTTTGCCAAAACAGACATCATCGAGTGATCTAAGCATGGAAAGTCTGCCAAGAGTGTGATAAAATTTATGATGATTAAAAATTTTGTCTAATACTGATATCTGCCCGTGCGATGCCGGGGCGGGCAACCAGTAAAATATAAATTTGACTCTTATGTAGCGACTTATTAAATGTTAAGTTTAGGTTATGTAATACAAAATTTTAGAGTAATGTAACTGTTAAAAACGCTTGAAATCTAGTCGCTCTAATAGAACACACTAAACAAAATATAGGTATCATGGATATCAATGTTACAGATAAAAGTCTATCTATTGAGTAATAGTGTTTCTTAGTACATAATTGCCACGCCATTCACACAGATTACTATACTGTCATTTACTGCAAGATAAATCGAACGTATTTGAATCCGTTCAATTTATTTTTAAACTGTTGAGAAGCTCTTTTTTTACTAAAATATTTTGACTTTTGACTTCTTTAGTCAAAGTAATGGTTAAAACCGCATGTAAATTTCAGTAATTTTGAAATGACCGAACATAATAGATATAGACGTGACGAAGGTTTGTTTTGTAAAATGTGATTAAGGTAAGCATAATAGACAAGCAATCTGAGGTACTTATAAGAACCTACTTAATTGTAATACCCGACTTTATAATGTAACTAATGCTCTTTGTGAGATAAAAAGTACGTGACTTCGTTCAATTATTTCCTATGGGCTTTCCCAATAATCTTCAGCTGACACGTAAAGTACCTAGTTATTTCTTACGCTTTGTGAATAAGGGCAAAGTTACAATCAGATAACAAGTTATTAGTATTATCTTAAGAGGCTATAGTGTCGAAATTAAAACACATTCAGTATAAAGCAATAGTGTGGGATTAAACATAATAGAGTGGTCAATTAATTAAAATACCTACCAGTGATATTTTTCAATGACTTGATAATTAAGGTAGCTTGCCTCAGTCTGCCGAGGCAAGCTACTTATCTAATTTATATTTATACTTATAATTATTTTGTTGTCTTCGTGAGTTTTAATGACTGATTTTGTTGTTCACAAAAAGCAGATAAGGAAATATCGACAAGATAATTCCGAATCGGCAATTAAGGATTTTCTGATATAATAACGATTCTAAGTACCTAGTTTTAATAAGCTAAAGTAAAGTACTAAGATCTGTTTCAGCGCAATAAGTACTTTACTTATTGCCGTTTTCCTTATAAACTGAACGTTTTTACATTTGATAACCATCTCGTTTCTTTCACGGAATTCTAAATGAACCCGCCATTTTTCTTTGTTATACGAACACCGTGCTACAATGGCTACATTAATATCCATAGAACACACTGAGAATGAGAAGTGTGATTATAATTCTAAGGACGTGAATTCCCACGCGGAGGCCATGACGACACTGCGGGCGGAGCAAGTCGCGTCATCTGCATGACACCCATGATTTCTATGACACTGCTGTAACAGCTAAGTAAAACCTGATAATAAATAATATTAAACCTTCTAAGTATTACCTTATAACTAATTTGTCTCCTTTTAAAATTAATTTTAGTTGAAAAGACTTCATTTATCCACAAAGGGCCTAGGGTATCTGCCATTTAATTACTAAGAGTCACAAATTGGGTTAATGTTTAGTGTCTTTGTACATTTTATAGAGTTCAAAGTTAAATTAAAGGTATAAGTATACCTAACTACCTACTTAGATCGTGTTTTTATGTTACGATTAACGCTGTTTCCTTTATATTGTATACTTACTATCTTTCCGACCGCGAATTTTTTCGCGTAAAATACTGATTGCGTCCAAGGGAACAAACTAATGGAATACAAAATAAAGGCGTGGCTACGCATCTCAACCTCGTACGGTCTTAGCTATCGTATCAAGTCAAGACGTTCACGAGACTTAACCAGTTACTGTTGATTAATGCAATTAGTTATCAAATGTCGCTACAGAAACCGGTCGTCTGTGCGATGCACTTGCAAGCGAACCGCGAGTAGAGCGTGTTTATTATTACATAACGCGACGTGCAGCCAATGACCCACTTAGACACGAGGCGACTGCTGAGACTAAAACTACAATAAACATACCTATTTACTCTTCTGAAACATGTGATGTTTGTATTTATATAGAGCCGCTTCCTTTCCTTCTTACCGTAGATAGGTATGTATCTTTATTTAAGTGAAAAGTACTACCGTACACTATATTTTATGTACAATAACTTTTGCAAGCTTTATCGAGTGGGTAGAGATTACAGACCGGAGCCGCGTAGCCGCGTGCTGTGCTCTGCTCTACCTCATAAGTGTTGCAAGAAACCCATTCTTGTTACATCATTTGCACCTACTTACACAATAATAAATACATTATTTTACCGAAATATACTATTATTAAATTTAGAAATGTTCCAGTAACCACAATGCGTAATTGTATGAGGCATGTGATGATAATGGTCAAAATTAAGTATTTTTAAAGCATGTAAGTAATATGAAAACTTATTCGTAACTAGTAATTTTCCGCAGTAGACTGATAATTAAAAAAAATTAAGGATTAGGAGAGGATTCTTCTGTCGGCATAGGAAAAGTTAGGGACGGCGCGGTGCGGCACTAGCAAAGCTGTTAAGCAATTGATGTGTGTAAACAGTGCTTACCTTGTCTATACCTATGACCTGTACTAGTTTCTAGGGTACCTACCTCTAAAAAGGACCTACTAATTGTTTAAGCCAATGGTATCCACGTACTAAACATCATTAGCAAATTATTCAAGCAAGTTGGCTTCTTATAATCAATTTGTAGATAATTAGCTGTCTCGCTGAACTCCTTGGACTTGTAGTAATATTTTAAAACTAAAATCATCTAAATCACTTTAGCGTTTTTCGAGTTTTGGCGAGACTAACAAACGTCAACTAACTTTAAGGGTTCCGTACCTACCTAAAAAGATAAAAACGGAACCTTTATAGGATCACTCCGTTGTCTGTCCGTAGTGAAGGACGGGGCGTGGACGTTGTATGTACCAAAATTTTTTTTTTTTTTATAAATCATTTTGGGCCTCTTTTTGGGGTTAAATGAGATTTTATGTTAACTACAGTGTGACATGTTAACTACAGTGTGTGACATGTTAACTACGGTGTGTGACATATTACATTAGAGAACCTAACGTGAGGAACGCGTTTATAGAAAAGCTACTTCAGTTCAATTAAATCACCATTTTTCTAACAATAAACATACGTAAATGCTGCTTCAATACGGCTCTGAGGGTACATAACATAAATTACATATAATACTAAAGAGTAAACAATTTAATCTAAATACTATCCTGTGACAGTAGGTTAAGGTGTAGTATATCCTAAATCTATGGGTGTAGCGGAATGGCCCATGGGCCACCGCTAGCCGCGAACATGTTATTTTAGGTGGGCATTTGCACTGCACAAAAAACCATGAAACAAGCGTAGTCTTTTCTCGTCTCTAGGTGATAGAGACAGATAGTGCTTGCAACATGTTTCCTTGTAAATGTTTCGCCAGTGGAAACTAGTGGTAACTTAAGGACTACAATCTAGATAATATACTGTAAATTACAATCGTAGATAAAGATGCAGCGGGGTATGAAACTTAAAATCCTACATTCTTTTACCGTCTGAGACGTACCTATTACCTACTGGAGAAGTATCTAGTTACGCGTGTTTATTGTTAGAAAATGCTAATTCAGTTCGGCGGAGACGTACTGAAGTAACTTTTCCGTGTTTAAACGCGTGAGACATTGATATGTTTTTTTTTTATTTTTTGTATTTTCAATATAGGTACACAGTTTTTAAGTTTTTTTAAAAAATGGAGGCATATTAACCCCCACCTTGTCTTGATTGGTCCACAATCACAAAAATATTATTTATGAAATGTAGTTCTATATCTGAAGATTACAGGAAAACCTCTAAGAAGTCTAGTCCGGGAGCCAGTAGACATTTTTAGGTACGTGTATAAGGCACGCTGAAAAATTAACGTTTCTATGATACCCTACACATTTTTAAGTAGTTCGTTCGTACCAAGTAATTGGGTAGACAATCTAGACGCTGCGAAAAATTATTTCAAGGTTTTTAGTTTAAAGAATGTAAAGTATTTAACTCCTTTACGGTTAATGAATCTTCCCAAGGCTTTACCTTTCGTTTGTAAGGAATACCAACCCGCACCCGTACGTAGGAGGTAGGTAGGCACAACTTTGTCTTCCGTACTAATTCGATGACTGCGTAGGTACTGGCACGGAAGTTGGAGCCGGTCCTACTAGTAATAACCATTGTGACCACTTGAGGTCAAAACCCAGGAACCAGATGTTCAACGTAATAAAACTCCTTTCAAACCTGAGACAATTACAAAAGGATCTGAAAATAAACCCGGATAAATTAGTGCAATCAAGAAGAGGTTTTTATGTTCTTATTATTTCGTAAATGCAGTCGCTTTTCTTTAAAAAATCGTTTTGTTTTACTATATGGAAAATAATCTATCTCAAGATTTTATAGTGTTTTACACTACCTACCTTTACTTACATAGCACGGTAGAAATTATATTTTCATTTTTCATTTATTAAAAAGCTGTAGTCTACTAACATAACAATTATTATTAATTTTTCGCTGCCTCAGTGATCCACTGATGAGCGATTCCCGGATGGAGCAAAAATACTTTTCTAATAGATATACTGAAAGAATCATAGTTGAAGCTCAGTTTACAATAATTGTGCCCAATGAACGGTAATAGGCTCGCCTCCTATTACGTATAGGACCTAAACATAGCCAGCGAAAAGTGTGTGTGAGTGAAAATATTCATCTCTGCCTACACATTCGGTTAATACAGATTACAGGCTATGTAATCTTTTAGGTGATAGATAAGAGCATGTTGCGTGTGGCGATTTCGACTCACACTCCTCGCCATGGCACATTGTCACATTGTGATAGGTAACATTTACACTCGATATCTTATCATTAAGAATATTGTACACACCTTACTAGGTCATGTAGATCCACGGTAGAACACTATTATACTTACTTACATTTTGTATAATACATGTACTACAAAAATAGAAGAATAATTTAATGTCGCTTTGACGTACTTACTAGGTAAGTAGGTACATTACTTAGCCTACCGTACCTAGTGTTTATTGGGGCACATGACCATGAAGGCCATAGTAACACTTCAGTTTAGCAATCTGTAACTGTTAATTACCTACCTGATATTGATGACCATCGAGATTCCTTGAAACAATGAATAGCGTCATTTATCGACAATGCAACGTGCTATTCGTGTTTGTAAATTGTCTGTTTAATTGTTCATTACTTTCATGGATTTCAATTTTACAAAGATTAAAGAGCTCGTTGGGTAAGATACCAAAATATAATAGTTAAGATCTACATGTGATTATTAGATTATAGGTACCTAAGCTTAGAAAATTTAACCCGGAATTGGTGCTGCGCGCGGTTCCCTATGCCGAATGTATATGAACAGTTTGTATGGATAAGCTGTTAACGTTTCGTGTTTGTGGGCCTTCATTGGTTCACCGGACATTTTCAGTGAGCCGTCCGAGGATCAGGTACAATGATAACTGTCATGAGGGCTCCCCATGTGGGGACAAACCTGGGCTCAGGTTGTTGCCAGAACACTCTAGATTTAGGGGATCGGATTGTGCGTGCATTTGTAAAGACCCTTCAACTTTTACATGGTTGCTATACGTGGTTAGGGACCGTCCATTAATCACGTGAAGCTTAAAAGGTTTGACAAAAATCACGAAATGTCACAAGGAGGGACGGGGTATAGTAAGATATCACGTGTATTTATTTTTTCATATTTTTTCAAACGCGCGAAACAACCTGCAACCTATCAGAATAAAATAAGATTATACTATATCCCTGTATTTAAGATAATATTCTAAAATAATCCAAAAAAAATTAAGATTTTGGTAGAGACTAAAAATACAAGAGATGTTGGGTAGGGGGTGGGGGTAGTCTTAAACCTCACCGTGTATTACCAAGAGGGAGGGGGGTTAAAAAATGTTTAAAAAAAGATCACATGATTAATGGACAGCCCCTTACCTCCCCTCTCCCATAAAACTGGCAGAAACAATTTAATACCTACTGGAAGTTACATATATAACACCTCCCATGTTAAATTCTCTAAGGTAATAATTTCGTAAATTAAAAATTACAAATTGCATGTTTATCAATGAGTTCAGGAGTTCAAACTTAGCTGTAAACTAAACAAACAAACTAGATGTAGCCACTAAACTTTACTCGGCAATAGTAATTTTAGTATATTTTTTGCGGATGACCTAACTCAATTAGCCGAAAGGGTTTTTATGGTGTCACCGGACTTACCGAATGTCTGGGTATAGATTCAACTTACTTTCAAACCTTGTCTGGCTGACTAGTGAACAAAGGCCGATTTGGATCTGGCACTTGCTGACCACTGTTGCCGCGGTAGGTACCTACGTTCTCTTCGCCAGCTTTTTTATTCGTTGTGGAAGTCGTAGCCTATCTAGCGCCGGTTAACTTGACAGTCTACCATAACCGCAACCATAGAACTCGTGTGCATTTTGAAACCGAATTGTTCATCGTGCGTTACATGCTAGGTCGAAATTGAGTAGAATTGAGTAGGGTTAAGTAGAGTTGGGTATCGCTACAACCGGGGGTCCGCTAAGAGGCAAAAAACAAATTCATAGCACAGATAATATAATATACTATTCATAGATACGAGTACACACGTCAAACTTATAACACCCCTTTTTTTTGTCCGGGGTAAAAATTCACATATTATTATAGCATTTATCATTTCATATAACTAATCCCTGTAATTTAGGCATAGCATCGCATGACGGGCACAATTAGGTACCTAGGTTTTACACCCGCCATCCTGATATCAGGTTAGCGGCTCACTTTGTTTTTCTAATAACTTTTGTTTTAAAATAGTAAGTAGATACTTACATTTCTTCAAATTTTAAGTAGGTACATTTGATACTTTTCTCGTACATTTCTCCCACGTATGTCATCTGTAACTAAACAGCCGCAATCCTGATGAACACTAGAACTTGACCGCAACGCACGAGCCAATCAAGCATAAGAACAAAATCGCCCTTTTCACCAGTAGGTAGCTTGAGACATGGGTTCCTGTCAGACAAAGAATTTATACTGAGGGAGGAATTTAGGAAACAAAATATAAATTGAGTGTATAATCCCCCTGCAACACCACTTAAGGGTGGACCAGTCGAAACGGCAGCAAAGAGCGTTATTCCAGACATATTAAATATAGGTATTAGATAACTATAGCATATTTGTAAGAGCCGCACAAGCTTTCATAGTTGTGCTAAGTACTTAAGTAAGTACTTTAGGCACTTATTTACAAATTAAGGCGTCGAAAGATGCTTTTGAACAGTTGACCTTGACCTTGATCTTGACCCTGCGATCAAATAATAAAAAGTAGGTACTCGTACATTTATGTTAAGTTAACCTACTTTCGTTGGTAATTATTATGTAACCTACGCTTCGGCTACCTTTGGACACGCATATTAATCGTCTGATTTGTAGACTAGTAGAACCTAAGGCTGATCTCACTGGGAGAATTCCTCAAAAGGCCCGATTAGGTAGTTAATAATAATAATATAGTGGGACATACCAATATACCTACAGAAGCGACTTAAAAGAGTAGAAACCGGCAACGTCGTGAACTAGATATTTTCTATAAAATAAAAAAATAATTATTTAAAGAAAATACCTACCTATTTATTGTCGCACTATAGGTAGGTACCGTTTACAGTCAATTGTTGTGCCTAGTACCTAATTAAGGTAGTAGCACAGATGCAGAAATCATCAAAATCCTCCTCAGCGGTTGGCTGCTCTGTAGATAGATGATACTACCTAGTACTTTGTAGTAGCGAAGGGAGGTTATAGGATCTCACAAAAACGAACAACTCAGCTTATCCTAGGTTAGTTATGTTCGCACAACCCTATTTATTATACGTCTCGGCCCGCCTCCCCTGGTGGCTAGACCAAAGGGGAAGTTAGTTACCATGTTTTATAGTCTCAGTAGTAAAATATCACGCCTTCCACACTCTAACAGCAAAATGCGGAAACACAATGTATGTATCACCCCAAAGTATCATTAGAGCGCCATAATAATTTGGTTACAGACATACTTGCACCCGCGTGTGGTGGGTGTCGCAAGGTTGCAATTAGAGTGCTCCTTTATAGAGTAAAGTAATACACGGGGGTATCCTCTTACTCTAGCTAACCGTCTGAAACCGTTGGGCTTGTGGCGCGGCGCCACACGACACGAAACAATGCATGGAACGGGATATTTTTTTTGCGGATGACTTAACCCATTTAGCCAGAAGGGCCTTTATTAGTTTACCGGACTTTTTCGGTGAACCGTCCGAGGACGGTCGAAGTCGAATCGATGGACGGGACATTGTGTTCCTTTTCTTCCTACCTTAAATGTACTGTCACGCCGACGCCAAATGTCAGCGTCATTCAACTGTCGTCTGTCTTGTCATTTCTCAGTATGGATGGCGTACCTATTTAAGTAGATATAGGTAGGTACATACACCTACATTAATGGGGAATCTTGCATGTAACCTATTTCATTTTACTATTTTCGGTTCATACAAAAAAATATCTGGAATATAATAAAACAAGTAAATAGTGAAGTTGTTCAAAATACAATGTTACTTTAAGCTGGTTAGGTATGTTGTTAGACAATCTAGGCAACCTAGCCGGGTAGTGGTAAGAGAAGCTATCAAACCTCCTTGACATATTGAAACGTAAAGTTTACTGCATTTGTTTGATAAATTAATTTCTTGTTTCCAGTTAACAACACAATGGCGCTAATATTACAGTATATTAACGATATGCAATATTTTATGGACAAATATGGTGGTGAGTTATTTGATAATTTAATGGCCCTAGTTTCAATTTATAAGATAACATAAAATTCATTGTAAATTACTAAGCTAATAGAGTTATTCACAAAATGAGCTAAGTATCTACCTAGTAATAGTTCTATGTGTTTCAAATAAGAATAGGACTGAACTCTTATTACACTGCTTTTTTTCTTCCAAAATTAATAAAATATTTTCCAAATACCCAGTCTTACCTAAACCACAATAAGATAGACAATTATTTTTATCATCTAGATGTGATTATTTTTTTAAACAAATCACCATACTAAAAAATGTGAAGTTGTTGCGCATTCCACTCCAATATTTTCAGCCCTAGTCTTATTTGAAACACAGTCAAACAAAGTTGGAAATTTGTTGAAAATTTTAATTAAATTTTTCAACAAATTTATGTGAAAAATTAAAATTATTTGATATTAAGTAAAAAAATACTTTTTATTTTCAGATTCTCGGACAAATCCATGGTTCTTGATGAGCTCTCCATTTCCTACATTATTAATATGTCTTAGTTATGTATATCTAGTCAAGGTATAATTATTTTATAACATAAAGTATGAGTATGAATGTTTAATTAGACAGTCTATATTAATTGAATTTATTTTAATTTCAGGTTTTAGGGCCCCGATTTATGGAAAATAGAAAGCCATATGAACTAAAAAATGTTCTAATAATATACAACTTTTTACAAGTTATATTCAGTGCTTGGCTATTTTATGAGGTAAGGTTTTGTCATTTGAACTATAATTCAAGCGATAAATATTTTAACAATAATATAGATAATTTGCTAAATAAATCCAATAAGTTGTTAAGCTTATTTTAATATATATTAAATATAGATATTTATAGATTAGTTGCGGTCAATTTGCTTAAATCATAGATAAGAAATTACATGTGTGTAGCTCTGATATTTTTATGAGCACACAACAAGACAAGTATATTTATTAAATCATTTAAAACCATTTTAACAATATTTGTAATAAGAATTAATTAATTGAATATGTATGTTGCTAATATACACATACTGTGTTATATTGCATACTAATTACGTTTAGCTTTATTTAATCAAACAGGAATCCAGTTAGTAAACATTTATTCAAAATTACTAATTGCATTGAATTTACTTCAGACTTTGTAGTGTGTTCACATGCCCACATAAATGCCTTTTATATCTGTGCAAAGTCCACAAAAATTAATTTTTATGACTTGTATGTTTGTCTGAAAATTGTACCATTCAATAATTTGTAAAGAACTTACAATTACAGTAACAATTACTATATCTATGTATGCCCAAAGGAGGGGCAATACAACTAAGTACTACAATCTTTACTGATGTATCAGTTACTATTATGCGCAAATGTAAGATCAGATGTGATGAGCAAAAAAATCTTTCTTCTAATAAAAAAATCTAAATGTTTGTGGCAACACCAACTGGATGAATTTCTATGTAATATGGACATTTTATACACAGTTATTTATTAATGTTATCAAAATTTATCTTATTATTTAGAGCAATAATATAATAATCACTTCAGTATTTATTGAGTCCAGATGTAGCCACCCTGCTGCTAGTAACCTGTAACTGTAACAATATATTTTTTACCATGCCATACCCAGAGTTTGATGGGGGGCTGGCTGCGTCATTACAGCTTAAGATGCCAACCTGTGGACTACACAGACAGTCCTGTAGCTATTAGAGTAAGTCATATGCAACATGTGTAGTCATCGGTGCCCAGATGATAACTAACCTAAATTCATTGTATATAGACATACTTCATTGATTATTTACAGGATCTCTACAATTATTTGGTTCTAAGGTGCCTTTGATATCTATTATTTAGTTGTTATGTAGTCATCACTACATTGGATACGTTTTGGATGAACTACAACTAACATCGAATTTACCCATTCGCGCCATCATTACGCTACGCTGATAACATTGCAACCGCGTAATGAACAACGCGACTGGTGGTACGCAACATTGTATATAAGGGCCTGGTGTCGGCAATTGTTTCAGATCGGTGCCGCGGGCTGGTTCACAGGCAGGTATAACTTTCAATGTCAGCCGGTCGACCACTCCAAACATCCGCAAACTATGAGGGTGAATTATCACTTAAGTTTATTATACTAGCCCTTTCAACTCGAAATATCAAAAACTTTAATGTATTTGCTGGTTTTTACTTATTCACAAAACCGGCATTTTTTCTGTTCTGTTCAGTGTTTTGTCACTAATGATAGTCATGAACACCTCATAAATTCCTTGCACAAACCAAAAAAACACACCAATCAATTACTAGTCTCTTTTTATAAAATCATTTAAACTTAATAAAATAAAAATAATAGATTTATTCAATAATTTACTGTAGCATCAGATTATATGTGATTGTTTTTGTTGGATGTTTAGAGTTTATTTTGCGAAAAGTTGAAAAGTTGATTTGTTCACAAAACAAATTCATACTTGTGCACAAATATTTTACATGAACTTGAAACCTCATGGTATTCCTGCCTGTTATGTTTTTTGTAAGTACCTCGCTTACATTGTAAATATAGTACATCCTCATCAGCACCACCATTTCAATCATGACCATCAAAGAACCCATACTTTAACCTTACATTTTTTACATGCATGATGTCTAAGACCATTTTCACTGCATACATTTAACATGATCAAAATTAAAAAACAATCTGAATTTGACCAATTCTTTCTGATATTAGATTTAGTTTTGTTGTTAAAATTGATATTTGTTGCATCATTGAATTCCCAATTTTAATATTTACACAATATTTTTCAGATGGTCCATGCATGCTGGTGGTACTATTTCTCCAAGTTTACCGAATTCTTTGATACAGTGAGTTATTTTTTTATCTCACTAATAATACTGAACTAATCAACTGTTCCATGATTTACCAATAAGCAAAAATTCGATAAATATTGTTTCAGATCTTCTTCGTTCTAAGAAAGAAGTTCGATCACGTGTCAACTCTGCACGTCATCCATCACGGGGTAATGCCGATGTCGGTGTGGTTCGGCGTCAAATTCACTCCGGGTGGTCATTCCACTTTCTTTGGTCTCCTCAACACGTTTGTGCACATCATCATGTACTCGTATTACATGCTGGCAGCCATGGGTCCACACATGCGGAAATACTTATGGTGGAAGAAATACCTCACCACCTTACAAATGGTAACACTTCATGATTCGTAATTTATATCATAAAAAAATATTTAAGTATAGTATAGAATATAATTTTATAATTCACCTATTTATTGCACTTTTCTTACAATATTACCTACACTTTAGTTCATGTTGCAAATAGATACAATGAACAACACAATGTTACATGCTTACATTGTAGGTTCATACATATAAAACAATCCTATCTTTCCTTTGTTACTTCGAGCCCGACAATGTTGATGTGAACTAATATCATTCACGCAATGTTTTCAGGCACAGTTCGTTGGCATAATGGTGCACGCGTTCCAACTTCTGTTCATCGACTGCGACTACCCGCGCGCGTTCGTCTGGTGGATCGGCATGCACGCCGTCATGTTCTTCTTCCTCTTCAAAGACTTCTACAACCAATCCTATTCCAAACCCAAGGTACAATAAATGATCTAAATAATATCCAGAATTATGTGCTACAGTGAGTTCATGATTTACCCTTTTTAACCGACTTCTGAAAAAAACAGGAAGTTTTATGTTTGGTTGTATGTTTTTTTTTTATGTATGTTCACCAATTACTGCGCCAATTTTGGAACGATTTTGATTTTTTTTTGAAACAGTATACTTCCCATGTACAATTTTGTTCATCAATGAACTTCGGAGATATAAAATGGAACTCCATATAGAATTACAGTAGAAACGTCGCGACAAGTAGTATTGCTTTGTTTTTACGTCTAGTCGACGGCTAGCCACTAACAAAGGGAAGGGAAGGGGTGTTATGAACTGCCTCCTCCAACTGCATGATTAATTATACCGTGAATCGGTATCGGTTTTAGTACAATTTTATAATAATTTACAAAATATTCGGGAAGAGTATGGGTTACATTACAAAAAAATGTGATCAAAAAAATTTCAAAGAAAAAAATAACCACCTTCTATAAAATGAAAAATAAAATTTACATCTGTTAGTTGATGTGCTCTGAATCGTATATAGGACGAAAACAAAGATTTGTAGAATATTAGCACCAATGTTAATTTGTTTTATCACTTTTTAGGAGGCGGTTCTTTTTTCATTGATTTTTTTATACAGTTTTCTAATAACATATTGGTATCGTTGAACAGGTCCGTGCGCGGTCACCGCAGCCCGAGACGACGGAGATCAGAGATATACCGTACAAGAACGGATCGTTGAAAAACGGTTTCAGCAACGGTCACACGAACGGCACGCTGCCGCGTGCGCGCACCGTGCTGCCGGCCGGCAACTGACGCGGCGCCGGCGCCCGCGCGGGACGCACGTAAAATGAACGTCCGCGGCGCGGCCACGGCTCGCAATCCCGTCCCCGCCGCCGGACGAGTGATTCTTAGTGTATATACGGTTCGACGGTGTAAATTTCATTTTATAGATGTAAATGTATAGGTAGCTAGATAATTTGTGATCGCATAGCGTTTTATACTGTTATTGGTAGTCTTAGTCGACATGTCTCTGTATGTTTATATGCGATTTGAATGCGCCCGCGTTGATTGTTTGATTACCTAGGTAACTTAATGATGGATGAGCTTGTATACTTACCGGATATTTTTAAACTGACTATTTATATTGAGACATTTTATCAATTTATTCCGTGGTGACTCCATACCTATTTCTTAAAAACAAGCATGAAAATGTCTTTTACATGATTGATCTCTAGTGTTGTTGAAACAACACTACACGAAAAAATATTCTAATCCAATTTGGCTTTCCTAAATCGGAATCAAATAGAACAAAATATAAGATATAGTCATATGAAGAACAAATTAACCCTTCACAATTAAAAAGGATACTGAGTGAACAAATATTCTGAAATACACTAGTTGTATAAAAAATACACAAAGCTTATACGAGTAGCTTTATGTTACTCACAAATAAATATATAGCTTTTGGTTAATAGATAACAAATCGGTCGGCGATTTATATTGATGAATAAATTACTCGTACCCCGAATCTTCGACCGAATTCTAAATGGGCGAATGTTTTCAGCTTTATTAGGTTTAAGTATGGGTCAGTATTGTTACAAGCTCATTATTCACAACTATGTTGAAAAATATATTGATATGTACTTCTGACGAGCGCCAGAACAGGATTTTTTTATATGCCCTAATTAACATATGTTATTTTATTGATTCGGAAACCGTATTTATGAAATCAAATTATAGCCTAAACAGAGTTTTGTGTTTGTTAAAAGATAATCTCAATCTATTAAAAAAATTATCTCACCCTAGATCCTGACGCTCTTAGGTCCTAAATATTACAGTTGAAAACTGTAATATGTAAACAAATTGATGTGTCATGATGTCCGACACTATGTAAACTTAATCTGTTCATTGACAACTTTGTGTTGTAAATTGAAGAGATAATATTTTCGTTAAGTACAACTCTATTTTTTATTTCAACCATTGTTCAAGTTAGGTTAGTTTACTATGACACTGAGGTGGTTGTGTTGGTTATTTATTTTATTTATGTTTTATTTATACCAAAATTATGTTAATAAGAACAAATCGATAACGGGTTTAGTAGCAGTAGCCTTTGGACTTCCTCTTTTGTCTTCCGTTTATTAACTTTTTGTACTTACCAAAATTGATGTGGTGCTTCATTCGTTTGAATGGTTGCAACCAAGCAGCTAATGCTCAGCATTTTGTAAATAAATATTTGTTTCGTTATTCTTATAGAAATCAATTTATGTACCTACTTATTGTAATTTTTATACAAAATATGCAATTAAATAATAAGTGTAATTTTATTAAAATATTTTAATTGTCCCTGACCATTACGAGGTACGATTGGCACATGTTGCAATTGTTATTTGTGCAACGACTGAGTTAACACATTCATATTACGTTTGTTGCACAAGTTTACGACGCACACGAATTGCCCTTCACGAAGACCTCTAGCGCTTGCTTGGTTTTTTACTATATACAACTACCAACATCATAAAATAAAAGTACTAAAATAACATATTTAATATGTTTAATGTTAGAGATTTTAAAAGAAAATTTTGAAAATAAGTTGGATGTAAACTGGCCCCCTAGTAAAATGGTGATAACAATTTTGTCGCCCTATTTAAATATAGGTGTTTGGTGAAAACATAGAATGTTTGTAGGTACGTAGCGTCTTATTGTACTTACTTTAAGAAAAATGTCACGGCTAAGTTAACTCTTTTATTTAAACTTTCTAATATAGGTACTAGGTCAGCAAGTCTTTCAGGTAAAAAAAGTAAAATATGATCAAGGTGTCATTCGATTCGGAATAGCATGTAGACGATTTCTGATAAAATCAACAGCTGCTTTCCAAAATTGCAGGTTATGAACAACTAAGTACACACGGCTACCATCAAGCTGTAAGTCTCCAGTATAAGCTAGTCTCGCATTGTAAACGATTTTCGTACAACGAAAGGTCAGCTTATATTGATTTTGTATAGCTTGGAGTGTTTTTTTAGAAATACCTCAAATACTATACCGGGTGGAAGACAAGACAGTTTGTGGACAAACTGAGAGGGTGAAATCCGTACATCTTACTGAGATGATCGGTACATGAAATTAGTTCAGGTACTTTATCCAACAATAGAGCTTTGTTTTGCTATACGGAATGTATCACAACTTTAGGGAAACTTGAATGGCGAACGGCCAAACTTTTCGCTACGGGGTTATCCTACCACCAAGTGCACTAGCGCCACGTCATTTTATGCATCGTCCAACTATAAATCGTAAAATAGTCTCATTCATTAGCATATTATGACACCTCGTTCATATTTTTCGAAGAAGGAGAAAAAAAATTGAACTTAAAAGCATTTATTGACCGGATTATTATAATTAACAAAACATAGCGTCACGCCTGTAATTCGGAATGTGAGTTTCACCCACTTCTCGCTAGCTATGTTTAGGTTCCATACGTAATAGGGGGTGAGCTTATTGTCTCGTTAAACACAATTCCAAACTTCGATCTGCAACTAAGATTTTTAAAGTACCTATATTAAAAGCCTTTTGCTCGACCCGGGAATTGAACCCGGCACCTCGCGATTATTAAGCGATCACGCTTACCACTAGACCAACGAGGCAGTATAATGTCCAGGGATTTCACACGCGGACGATCGCGGTTTACAACACACATAGGTTTCCTTGTTTCGATTGACGTTTCAAGACAAGTCGCACCGGTCGTGATCCCAAGCAGATCATCCATAACCCTTAGAAAAGCTTGAGGCTGAGTCGCTGTGTTGACTACAAAACCCTATATTTCGCATGGCCCTCCACTCTACCAGTTTTGCAATAGATACAGTAGTGTTCATTACCGTGGCCAGATTTTGTCGGAAATCGTCATCTAAGTGTTACAGATATCGGTTTCTATTATCGGTAAGCAGATTTTTAAATTTGGTAAGCTGATAGTTTTTAATCATTTGATAAATACATATTTGTTCTGATAACGAGTTATAGCTTAAAAAAACAAAAGGTTTGGCTACAGTTACGTTACCAGCCAGCACTGTTTTTATCAATTAGTTAAACTGATTTCAAAAACTGTTTGTAAATACACTAGCCAGATTTATAAGGCGGAGTGAAACGAGGGTGACTAGTGGCCCACTAATAAAATAAATTCTAGTGTATCGAATAAAATCTTAGTTTCTCAAGTTAAATTGCATTTATTACACTATGATTTACTTGTTCATTGGTAGTGCAATAATGTACATTTTCATATATTTTATTGTAAGTACAATACAACAGAAAACATTTAATTTGGGTACCTATTTACAAAACAAACTTTCTTGTATGTACATACTTAAATCTACCAATACTTAACTATGCAGATTTCGCACATCGGAATCCCAAGTTTCCTGCAGAACTGTCTTCTGTGTTATGAGACCGAGCTGAACATCTATACCGGTAGCAGTATGAGTGGTGACACAAATACGATCCACCCTTTTTTACTTTTTCTTCACTCTAAAAAAATACAAATTTTTAGTATGAAAATCAATGGCTTCATTTATTTGAAGATGAAGAAAAGGCAATTAGATGCCTTACAAAAAGTAATTAATTACGTAGCATGTAAGCTTTAGGCATCTAAAAATACACCTACATAAAATAAAATACATTCTTTTGAAAAACATTTAAATAAATATAGTAAAATTAAAATTAATTTGAGTGAGAGTTACTTACATTTGAACTTGTCCATGTATCTTCTGTCCACTCCCACACATTGCCAGCCATATTGTAAAAACCAAAATCGTTTGGAGGGTAGTTACTGACTGGACTTGTGCCAACATATCCATCTTTAGCAGAGTTATGTGTAGGGAATGTACCTTGCCAAATGTTTGCCCTAAAACAAACAGACCCTATCGTAGACAAACATGGGTGCAACCAATATTAAAAAGGTACCTATGTTAAGCTGGGACATGCAAACAAAAATTTTATGAGCTTTCTATACAGCGGAGATAAGGTTAGAATATTGTTCATGACTAGACATCGGATTATATTATTTGCATGTTTGTAATTCCGATGATTATAATAGTCTACATCTCATTGCATAATTCTATTTACGGGCCGGTGGCGTGGTCGGTAAGACACTTGCTTTTCACGCCGCAGGTCGTGGGTACGATTCCCACCCGAGACAAACATTAGTGATGAACATTTGTGTTTGTGTCGAGTCTGGGTGTAAATATCTATTATAAGTATTTACAAAAGAAAAGTATTATATGTATAGTATATACCAGTTATCTGGTTTCCATAACACAAGCTCTGCTTAGCTTGGGACCAGATGACCGTGTGTGTTAATGTCCCAGAATATTTATTTATTTATTTTTATCGCATATTTTGTTACTTCTACATTGACAGTGCCTTTTCCAGTATTTATCGTCTTGTATTATGCCATCGACATGTCTACCTCACACGTCGTCTACTGGCTCACAGTGGTCGGCGATCAGCGTTGGCGGGATGCGGCGTGTGTGCAGGGAATGTGGGGTGTAAGCAACTACCTGCTGAATTCACACACCTTATTCAATTGTTTTTGTCGGATCGTCGTTCTACGAAAATTTTATTTTTGTTGAAATAATGTCACCAATGAAAAAAATACTTAAACAAATGGAAATCAAATTAAGTTTTTTTGACTGTACATATTTTGTGCATATTATTATCTGTTTAATTGTTAAATGTTTGCTAGCTCAAGATATTTGACATTAATAATGTATATAGTGCTAGATAATATTTAGATTGATAAATTATTTCAACACAATATTTAATAAATTAATAATACACACTCACATATGTTTTCGTTTAGGAAACAGTTTGTCACCCCATGGGTATTTGGTGTCTCTGTGTCCTCCACGACAGGCTGCCTCCCACTCAGCCTCAGTAGGTAAACGCCCTCCTCGCCACTTGCAGTATGCTTGTGCATCTCTCCATGTCACATGTGTTACAGGATGGTCAAGTAATTCTGTTCAACAATAAGTAATACTTAATGGGTAATAGTAGGTATCTTACATAAAACTGATACTATACCTTAATATATTACAAATGAAGGTGATACAATATTGTATTAGTATTTATGTAGAAAAAAATCGCTTTATTATTATTTTTATACTGATTTCCTTTATATATTATTAAAAAAAAGTCTCATACACATAAGCTTACTGCAGTCGATCAGAGCCCTGATTCTCATGCTTTAGTTAGACATTTATCTCTAATAGACATATGGCAAGTAACAATGGTGAACATCAATCGATAACTAATGAAATTGCCAGTTTTTTCATTGTTTGTCATAGATTAATATCTAAAGCGAGAGAATCAGGTCCCAGGCCTAATTCCCAACCTCAAGGTGTTGTCTATCATGAGTTGAACTTGGCACTTTGTAGTTGTTAGGCAGTGTCTAATAATAGGAATAACTAAAGTATATTAATATTACTAAATGCTTACCACAAAGAGTATACTATATACAATGTCGCCCATGCGCATGTGACCGCCCGTAATATTCTGAATATTCATGAAAAAATATCGAAAATAAACTTCAAAAGGGGGGGTCTATCTGTAACATTTATCATGTTATTCAATTTTGAATTTTTTAAGTAGAGTTTGTAGACTTGCTTTCTATTTTTTGACACATCTCCGAAGTTTATGGGTCGATTTGTATTTTGTTTATTATTTCCAAAAGCTTATGAGTTATTTTAACAGGTTAATTAACATTTTACTAAAAATTATCGACTACGAAAAAAAAAACGGAATCGAAGTAATTTTTTCGGGAAAAAATTTGTGTTTTTATTTTAAAAAAACTAGTGTAAGTCCATAAATTATCCCCATAGGACCACTTTTTTAATCATTATTTGTAATCTACTACATAACAGCTAAAAATTTACAGAACATTATTAAACCAAACTGTAACTAAATCCAAAGTAAAACTCTAAAACTCTAAGAGTCAAATTTAGGAAAAGAAAATGTGAAAGTCAATTAAATGTCCCCGCTTTTAGCAGTGAGTACTAAAAGGTTAAACTAATAAGGAGGATGATAATGGAAATAAAAACAAACAAGCAATAGCCAGATTTTTACTTAAAAAATAAAAAATACAAGAATTTTAATTAATTAGATTTTCGAAATGGTCCCCACCCTCCTGTAAACAAACTAAAGCTCTCATGGCAACACTTTTTATTGTACGACGTAATTCTTCACGGTTTTCTTTAATTTCCGCAGCAGCAGCAAAAATCCTAGCCGTTAATTGCTCGCGGCTTTCAATGGGCACGGCATACACTTTTTGTTTCATGTTGCCCCAAAGATAAAAATCTAAGGGTGTAAGGTCGGGAGATCGCGGCGGCCAAGCAATGGGACCTCCTCTGCCAATCCATCGCGGATAATTTTGATTTAAATAATCACGAACTAGTCGTGCGAAGTGTGCTGGAGCTCCATCTAATTGCAGATACATCCGCCTTCTTGTTTCCAGCGGTACTTCCTCCAAAAGCAACGGCAACGTATTGACTATAAAATCTAAAAATGCGTGTTGATCTAGTCTGTTTGGTAACACGAAAGGGCCAATAAGTTCACCGTCAATCATTCCAGCCCATACATTTATGGAAAATTGAGTCTGGAAAGTTGTTTCTCTAATGACGTGTGGATTTTCAGTGGCCCACACATGAAGATTGCGATGATTTGTTATACCCGCCCTTGTAAACGTGGCTTCATCTGTCCACAAAATCTTCCTCATAAAATTGAGATTAGCTCTTTGCTGTGCAATTATCCAATTACAAAAAACAGATCTCGCACCGTAATCGACATTTTCCAAATGTTGTGCACGTCGGAAATGATAAGGATGCAGGCCTTCTTTTTTGAGAATTCTCCAAACTCTTATTCTTGGTATACCTACTCTTATCGATAGAAGACGAATGCTTAGCATAGGGTTAGCGCGCACTAATCGTAACACATCCTCTTCCACGTCTACATCAACAATCACGCCGGGCTCATTTTGTTGCGGAAATAATCCTCTTTCGCAAAAAAGACGATGTACGGCAATGAAGGATCGGTACCCAAGTACTGGTCTACTTGGATATCGACGTCTGTACTCTTCGACAGCAGCGCGTGCATTTCCATTACAAACACCGTAAATGAAATGCATGTCAGCCACATGAGACGGCGGTAGATCACGCAATCGTACCATTGCAATGATACGAGTAGTTAACAAACTTTCCTCACAAGATTAAGTAGTGCACAAATCACAAAACACGTAGCGTCACGGGGTCAGTAATCAAGCGACTGAATGAAGTAACGCTAGCCGACAAGGGTGTGCACGTGGTAGGGACGCAATTGTTAAAAAGCTGTTTCTAGGAACCTGTTTCTACCTGAGCGACCCTTTTTATTTGAATAGTTGCAAATGTTCAACAAGTTGTTTGCTGGTTTTTTTTTAGAGATAGGTATTAGTAATGTTCTGTGAATTTTTAGCTGTTATGTAGTAGATTACAAATAATGATTAAAAAAGTGGTCCTATGGGGATAATTTATGGAGTTACACTAGTTTTTTTAAAATAAATACACAATTATTTACCGAAAAAATTACTTCGATTCCGTTTTTTTTTTTCGTAGTCGATAATTTTTAGTAAAATGTTAATTAACCTGTTAAAATAACTCATAAGCTTTTGGAAATAATAAACAAAATACAAATCGACCCATAAACTTCGGAGATGTGTCAAAAAATAGAAAGCAAGTCTACAAACTCTACTTAAAAAATTCAAAATTGAATAACATGATAAATGTTACAGATAGACCCCCCCTTTTGAAGTTTATTTTCGATATTTTTTCATGAATATTCAGAATATTACGGGCGGTCACATGCGCATGGGCGACATTGTATATTTAACTCCCTCATAAAACCTCATATTGATTACTTAATAAAGGTATGGGGCACAGCTACAAAAACAAACAAACTATATACAGCAAGCTCAAAACAAACTTTTTAAGACCCTTTTGGCTGACTGGCCTGGTGGTGTAATGGTTAGTGACCCTGACTGCTAAGGTCACGGGTTTGATTCCCACCCAGGACAAATCTTTGTGTGATGAACATGATAGTTTGTTCTGTTTGGGTGTACCAACAATCATGCTCAATAATATTGAAAACAATTTATCAATAACATGTATTTACAAAAAAAAAATGCATTTAGTAGTATTAAAATACAGGGCCGGTGGCGTGGTCAGTAAGATACTTACATTTAACGCCACAGGTCGTGGGTTCGATTCCCACCCGAGACAAATATTTGTTTAAATATGTCTGTTTTCTTGTGTCTGGGTGTAATTATCTATATTTAAGTACATATTTACAAAAGAAAAGTAATTTAAGTAGTATATTACCAGTTATCTGGTTTCCATAGTACAAGCTTTGCTTAGTTCGGATCAGATGATATGTGTTAATGTCCCACTATATCATTATTATTATTGACAGGCCGGTGGCATGGTCGGTAAGATACTTGCTTTTCATGCCACAGGCCGTGGGTTCGATTCCCACCCGAGACATTTGTTTAAATATGTCTGTTTGTCTTGTGTCTGGGTGTAATTATCTATATTTAAGTACATATTTACAAAAGAAAAGTAATTTAAGTAGTATTATTACCAGTTATCTGGTTTCCATAGTACAAGCTTTGCTTAGTTCAGATCAGATGACCATGTGTGTTAATGTCCCACTGTATTATTATTATTATTATATCTGTTTGGAGTACCCATAACACAAATTAACATTCATAGCAAATATGATTGCTTAATTTGCATTTTATGTTTTAACTTGTTTACTGCAACTGATAAAGTTTTACCAATACACTCACTTCAACCCTTTTTTAGTGTCCCAGAGCTGGGCAGGGGTCATTGCTCAACTATCTTAAGAGTTGATTGAGTTTAGGCCTTAATCCACTCATGCTAGCCAAGTGTGGGCTAGTAAAAGTTTCATGTCCTTAAATAATTAGTTCTTAGATATACCGGTTGCCAAACCATGTTTTGCTTCACCAATATTAAGCACAGGGATGTAAAAATTCACACAAAGATGTTGGGGCCCACTGGGAATCGAACCAAAAACCTAATATCTAAGGTGAGGTCCATACTGCTGGGCTGCCTTCTCAGCTGCAATTATAAACATATATTGAGCAAGATTTAAGTTTATATTTCCCAGAATATTTAATAATATTTATTATTTATTTATTATTATTATTTAATATGTAAATAAATTTTAATAACTCCCATAATAACTGTGACGTCCAAACCTCGAGGCACATTTAGGTATGTGTAACTTATACCTGTAATATCAGAATCTGGTCCATAAGGATGGTTCCAATCAGCACCAAACACTTTGTACCACCACACAGCTTGTGCCACTCTGTAGTCTTTCAACTCTTCTTTAAATGTTTTATTTAGGAATAGAGAGAATACAAAACTATCTCCAAACTGTTCTGCTTCTGACTTATAGTTAGTATTGTTTATAAATACACTGAAATCTTTATTAGACACTTCATATTTGTCTAAGTAAAAACTATTTAACTTTACTATTCTTTTAGGTCCTTCGTGATCACTTTCAATAGCTACATCATCTGTCCCAAATTGGTACTCTCCGGCTGGGACCATAATCATTTCTTCTGTAGCTAAATTCTTATTATTATATTCTACAGTTTGAAAATCTAAAGGGCATTGTTCCAACAAACTATTCGGAGCACTGAATACATTCTCAGCAATAAAATTCAGCCTTTTTTCTCGTTTTACGTTACAGCCACATTCATTTCCCCCACTATATGTTACTAACTGATGAATAGACCATATTATTACAAAGTAAAGCCGCATATTTTCACCCACCAAAATATTGATACGTCTTAATATTTTAACTGAACCTAAAAAACAATTTTCATGAAAAATTTATGTTTAAAAACAAACAACCAACACGCACGACGGACGACACAAGACCGGGAAGAACCAGGGGTCTCGAAAGATAAAATGTAAATCAGTAGTTGTCAAGTAAGTATATTCGGTATATTTGTGCAAAAATCTAATTATGATTGAGCTAAGCAGTATTCAGCTAAAATAAAAATGCGAATATCTTACTGCCGTTTGACTAAAATTGGACATTTGGAGAAGAATATTTAGGTACGAACATATTTCATTACCTTCCGACGACAACAAGCGGAGCTTTAAGTTAAAACGCGTGTTTTATGCGTGTAAAAGAATTTGTGTACAAGTTTGTGGTATCCTAGCGTGAAATTAGGTAAGTAGCTACATTGTAACTACATACCTAAGTAAAGTTTTTACATAAATCAGTTTTCCATACATTTTAAAATAATATTACTGACTGTGGTTTGATATTTTGTGCATGCGCTACTTTTGCTTGGTTTTTGGTATGAACTTAACCGCGAGTCCAGTCCTATTCTTATTTGAAACGCATAAGTAAGTAAGAATTTGACTATTTTATTTTTATGATATCAAGAATAATGTCATTGAACTCAAAATTGCATAAATACACTGAACCACGGCTTTTGTCCCATAGGAGTAGGCAGAAATTCTAAAGCGTCACTTACTAGGATCTAAACATACTTTCTTAGCCTTATTTATACATTATGGCCATAAATGTACGGAGGTTGTGAGTGCTATGCACCCTTTTGTCTCTTTTGAAGGACATCTCCGATGAGTACAACGAATTTCCTTCTAGAGCGTCCTCTCCCTAAAATAGTTGATAGGGTTGTGATAAATTAAACGAAACATTTAGGTTTGAATGTCATCGTCATGCATCAATTAACTATTATTTTATGCCAAAATCGTTCTTTGTCATTATTAACGGCGTTTTGTATCAACTTAAATTCTTGAAATTATTAGATTAATCGAAAATTTGTTTTATTTCGGTATTCAGAACCTCAGATCAGAGCACCATACCGAAAAAGAAGGTTCGGGACCACTGGAAGAATTTGACACTGACAGAATAAAACAAAATGTCAAAGTTCTGTCATTGTCACAAATTGCTGGTTGGTGATACCATGTGAAACTCAGAATAATTGTTTTTTATGGGCATTTTTCTGAGATATATTTTTTAATCAAGTTCTAGGCTTAGGATTAGTTACTCACGGTGAAAAGAATGGATATGTCATATTTCGGACTAATGATACATATCTTCTTAACATATCTGTGTCCCTTATTATATCCGACGATGTATTGTAACATTTGTAACACCAGCGTGTCCGTGAATAGGATATCTCGGATCTATCGTAGGTAAATACAAAGACACAATAACGTAATGCGAGAGTGATGTGAGCAGACACGCATAGTAATATGTGTATTTTATTAATGTGCTTTCAGACCATTTGATTTACAAATATATTTTTATCTATGAATTGGTGTATGTACATAGTTGTCGACTGCGTTGGAGACTTAGGTAATCGCGTGGACGCCTCTTTTTTATCCTATAATGCTTGCCCTTGACCACAACTTGCCTGTTGTTAAGCAATGATGTGTTTAAATGCCAGTGTTGACTCTAATTTCTCAGCAGTATTTCGTAGTCAGGAAATTGCATGCTGGTGTCTTACCCCAATGCTTCGGAGAGCACGTAAAGCCGTCGGTCTTGCGCTCTCACTGCGAATATGGTCACATACGTGCCGACCAATCCATTCCACCGAACATGGGAGGAAATTTATAATAGGTACTCATAGAAGCTTAGGTACCTACCTCCTAAATCTATGATAATACCTACCTACTGCATTACTATAGCTAGTCAGCTAAGACTGGCTGCCGTAGACAGAAAAATGGCTAGGAAGGGTATTACTATACATATAAGTATACGTTATTCCACAATGTTTAGATTAATAATTATGTACGAATGCGCGTAATAACAAAAAAGCGGTTACGGAAACATCGGTCTAACAATATGAATTTGTCCATCAAGCACTACTTTCGCTGTTCTGTTCAGCGTCACCGGTGTTTATTTATTATTTATTTATTTATTATTACAGTATTATAACATCCTTACAGCTAACCAATTCGATGTTACAATTTTCTTTTTTTTTCTATAAATAATAATAATAATAATGATGGTACCTACGTAGGTAAGTATTAATTGTTTTTAGATCCTAAAAATTGTTATTAGACTCAGTCGTGTTGTCATTGCTCGTTAGTATTCACTCACGTCGCTATTGGATGGATATACTACTACACCCGTTAGCTCTCTCTCTAGTTCGAAACGAACGCAGTTGGACGTGATAGATATCAAGTTCGCAGTTGGGTTGCTATCATTGCCCGTGGGCGTGCGTTAGCACTGCATTACAAAACATGACAAGCATATTCTTATCTCTGTCTACTCATCTTTAAACGATAGAGATAGACAGGTTCTTGTGCATTTTACTCCAGTGGAAACTAGGGGTAAGAGTCTGTTTCACGGAGTTCTTTGGTTAAAGCACGAGGTTTGAGCAGCGGTAGCGCAGCGCTATCAGCCTCACCACTGGATTGGTCACGGGATCGATCACCGATCGATCGTTCCCACACGTCAGTTTATGGTGCCCACACATTCTTTGTGTAAATTGTTTCATTGCCGCTGCTCTGTATCGGTGGAGGAAAATATTGTGAGGAAACCGGCACTAATCATCACCAGAACTAATCATTCGAGGACCTGTGACCTCCACCTACCCGCACTTGGCCAGCGTGGCTGGATTAAGGCCTAAACTCTATCGACTCGAAAGATAATTGAGAGAAAAGCCATGACCAAGAGTGGGACACTATTTGTTTTGTGTCGAAGAAACGCACATTAAAGGTTAAACTCAGTATGTATTACCCATAGATCTAGCATAACCCATAGATTTGTAAGCGTCAGCTTACCTCCTAAATCTATGGTATTACCTACCTACTTAGGTAGGTCACTTGAATGGACACATTTATGTTGAAGAGGCAGGAGTAATTAGTATGGAAAGGATGAAAGTAGACAATGCTCAGAGGGTGCTTCGCCACCCCCATTTAGATTAAGATCTAAGGTTACAATTTCACTAAAGTCAATCGCTGAGATGTCTGTATGGTAGCGTCTTTTCAGACGCACCACAGCAGAAACATGAAGAAACAAATGAAGTTTTATTCAAACTGACCCTCAAAGCACTGACCCAACACATTTTTTTTTAATTTGTCGTTGAACGTGCGGGTGATATCGATAACTTACACAGCAACAAACAGCGACATAACAGTGCGTCTACGCAAGGACACGGATACTCACACGCATGCCTGCCCCCACCCCTCTCTGGCCTCACATTGGAGACTCCAATTTGAAAGAGCTAAAATGAAAGGGATTGTGGGACAATTAGGCAATTAACTCTATTGAATCATTTTTATTGTCCAATCACAACAATATTTTTATCCAAATAATAGTCTGTAGAAAAATGAAAATAAAAGGAAATAAAATCCGAATTTGATGCCCTTAGCTATAAGTGTCTTATAATATGGACGGCGAGGTAATCTGCAAGTAAAATAAACTTATAAGTATCTAGTGAGTCACTATACAAGTAAGTACCTATTTCAATTATCACCAACAAAACACAAACTATCGTATCGCTTTTTAATATTAAAAGTAGTATTGCTTTTTCACAAGCGAGGCGAGAGAATTACGATGCATAAAGCTTTAAGCGGAATCGATCAATAGTGGAATACCGACAATATCCGTAATAGATAAGGTTTTCAACAACCTAAATAATGTTATAAGCTTTTGGTGACTTGCGTGTGAAGTCGTGAGGATATTAATAGGCCGACCGTCTGAGGTACAAAGTCATAAAACATTAATTAAATCTCCTATAGAACTATTTAACCACAGATAAAAGTAATGTAAGACTATTCGTCACTAATATCCATATCGCTTGAATCACCATCACTGTTTGTGCAGCTTGAGGTGTCAGAATCTTGGCGATAGGCGATACGCGAGTTAAACGTCGGCCTATAAACTATGTCTCGCCTCACCTGTGACAAAGGGTGTTAGTAAGCTCCTCACCTTTTTTGAAATAATTACTCGCTTATAAATATATTTATTGACGATTATATGAAAATCTAATTGTCACTGAAAATAAATAAAAACATTATTACCTTTTTTCTAATAATATTTAGTTTAAACATACATAACTAATTACGAACTCTTAATAAAGGAGAAAATGTTTGACGCAGCTTGATGGCTTATGTATCATGGAACTGTATAAAGCTGAACTATGAGTACATTCAATTTCAACTAGGTACTTAAAAGCTATGTATATCTAATAAAGGTGTATCTATGTAAGTACCTACATAACTACGCCAATGCTGTAGTGTAGTGAGAACTTAAACGACTATTAGTCTAGTTAGGTACTTACAAAAGCAGCGGCACAATATCTTCCTGCCTCATTTTACCATAATATTTGACTATGCCATCTACGTGACCCATGCCCACGACTGCAAGAACGCGAGGGTTGCTAACTACTGAAATATTAAACAATGATCAACTGTGACGCCTACACCAGCATAATAGCAATAGCAAAAATAGACATCCGTGTTTTCGTACAGTGCGACATAAAAGAACAGAAAATCACTAAGGGAGTCACACAGAATGAAAAAATTTAGTTCCGGAATGTTCCGAGTTCTACTCTTATAAGACGCACTGTAGGTGCCTTTCATATGAAATATTGTAGACAGTTAAAAGATTAGTATTTATCTAAATGTTTAAAACTTTATTGTAGGTATTGTATACCATACCTATAAGAGTAATAGAAAAGAACCGTAGTCGATAAACACGTTCGATCGATAAACATAATCGATTCTAATGTGTGAAACAAATCAAATAACTTGCCAGAACGAACACATTCTTGCAGCGAGTAAGCGAGACATTTATCACGTTCGTCAACAAACACATGGAATATTTTCTTGAATGCTGGGACATCTTTCGTTATTTCCTCAAACTGAGCTTGAACAAAATCTCGGTCCTTATATTTCTCCAACTGTTGTTTGCTGAAAGAAATCAATCACTCCATTACAACTTAACATCAAACATTACCTAGCAAAATACAGAGAGTTTACAATGTCACAATTGTCTACCTACTTTCGTCATTAAAATAAACTACCTACCTTTGATTAGAAAAACATATTTGTATAAATTGTATGAAACAGTTAGGTATTATTTATAGCAGCAATACTTACTCAATAGGTTTAGGATTCGAGGTAGTAAGGTGATATAATACTTGGCCCAATTCATAAACACTCAGCGTTTGAAAAGCTCGAGCTATCGTAATTTGTATAGGCCTGTCTCCAAGAAATAGTTTACATCCAGGAATACTTTTCATCTAAAAAAACACAGTTATAAAAGACAACAATGTCCATTCACAAAATTGGTTTCCCAAAAAAAAGGTTACGTTCCTACGATTGCGCAGAACACAGATTTTGAAAGTGTTTGACAGAAACACCTAGGTACATAAGTAAGTCTATGCAGTGGCGTATTTAACCTTTTAGCGCCCGCACCCCGGTAGAACCTGCATCCAAAATATATTCATTGTTCTGCTCTGGCTATTTCTACAATCCTATGCTCTGCGACCTGTACCTGGGCACCGAAGAACCGCCGTAGTAACGGCACCGTTGCAAACAAACTGCCGGAATCTGCGCATGTAGCAGAATAAGGCTCACCTCGTGATAAGCTCGTCGAAACTCTCCTCCCGGAGCTACACCTAACTCTTTGGCTATATCAGCATAGGTTTTCAGGAGCATAGCATGTAGCATACCAGAGACAAAATTTTGACCTTTCACTGCGTCTCTGTAAAATAAATACAATTTTTAAACTTGTACTTATGTACTTACTACTTACACCTATCCTTTCATAAAAAATATGACAAGAAAACTTACTTTAGCTTGCGAGCATCAAAATTTTTGGCGTCCTCCAAAAATTTTTTATCATCCAACTCGAGTAGTGATACTCTTTGTCGACACAATTCCACTAATATAGCATTTGGCTTGATAACTCTTACTATCTGATGGTCAGGGTATAAAGAAATTATGTAAAATAAAGTAGGTAGGTATAAAAAGGGCAAATGTTTTTAATATGTAGTCATTGTATTGGACATCTAAGTTATAGTTTGAATGAGTATCGTTTCAAAACACTCTGAAATAGATGCTTAAGTGACTAACCTCGGACACATCCTCAACGGACTGTTTACTGAAGTGCACAGTGCCCAGCAATACAACAGTCGCTTTGGCATCATTTTGTAGAAGAGTCGCAGATCGTGGTAACTGTATGTCCACTCCAGTACAGCTTAAACATCTGTAGTATATCACGTTGATTGCTACAAAAAAGTATATTTTATTAATATTATTCTAATAGGTAAATAAAGGTAAATATTATTCTCACCAACATAATCTGGGAAAAGCCGAAACAGGGGATTACTTTCTTATATTAGTAGGTACACCTACATGAAAGTTTAGTTGCTAATGTGATTGTTTACCTATACAGGGTTTGATAGAATTAAAACATGGTCCGACTGTGTTATTACACAGTTAGACACAGAACCACTCTACGAGAGCGGAACCAGTAAGCTGGTGTAAGTAGCTACAAACAATACATAGCGCTCTCAGGGGTCTTCCGCGTAGCGCTCTCGGCTAATACAGGCATATGACCGTAAGATGTTAAAATATCACTCACATTTCGCTAAGTATTTTTAAGTCTTGTAATAGGGGCGAGCGTATTGCTGTTAAATATTTCCATATTGGTACTTACGTGAGTAACGTTTTACGGGAACATTAACCTTAGGTACATGAAGAGTTCTGCATAGTATCTGTCTCACAAGATTACATGTTCGGAATTTCATATTTTAATAATTATTAGCGCCGTACTTAACAATTTTGTGTCATGTTTGGAGAAAACATCTAAAATTCTAGGAGTGTTTATAATTTTTCAAATATCCCATTTTAACTACAGAATTTATTGGTTTCAAAAGTTATACCTACGAAATTACTGTGACAGACAAGCTTTTTCGTGAAACCAGCAACAAACATTGACATTTCATTTTATTGTGTGAACCTTTTTACCCCAAAACTAATTAACCAACCAGCATTGCGTATCTCAGAATTCAGTCCCATCGTGTGCCGAGATTACAATTTTAATACATCACAACCACCTAAGTCATACAAAAAAATAAACATATATTTTAAAGTAAAGGATATTTATTAATAAAGAGAAAACAGAGCTTTCACTTATATACAAATTGCAAACTTAATATTTCAATTGACCCTTAATATCTTTAAAACAAACTACATCTCTTTCGATTTTATCTTTTAGATATACCATATTTTCATATATATCTAAATGTTATATATCATGGGAATATACTTAAACTTCGTTAATAGGTAGGTATTCTATCACAGTCCTTGCATAATTTACCAACTCATGGATCTATATCACAGAGCACCAAAATAATGCACGTACTGAAGATGTCATTCTTATAAAAATTACAAACATATTTAAGTAACTACTATCATAGTCAATACCATCATCCATCTTTACGTAATCAGATGCAATATTACAAAATCGCTAATATATCGACGCCAAAGCTGCCGTAGTTGGCTCAATTCACGGCAGGACACATTTGATTACATCGCCATCTCTACTTTGCATGTTTAGTACTCTGTGATCTAAACAAATTTGTTAAAATGCTTTTTGAACACGCAGTAGATAATATTATATGAAGGCTTTAGCCTTTATCTTTAGAAAATTTGCATACCCACATAATTTTGTAGCCTTAACATATAAATACATCTAGCACTAGCATTATACCTATTTAAATAGATTAATATAAGTGGAGAGCATACCTCACATCAATGCAAAATTCGCAATGAATTTATAATATTATCGTCTTCTCTTCTCAAATTCAATAATATGACTGTTCATAACGTCTGCCGACGCGACTTGGCATTTTGAAGGTCATCGTGCGGTGCTACTGGACCCCGTCACGCTTTAGACATGTATCTCGAACTCGATATAATAATATGTCTAAAAAAATGGCGAATGTCGATGGAAAGCTAATTTTTGTGTTCTCTCTTAGAATGCTATGTTAGAGATAAGTCTACCACTCAACGCACGCACATTTGCAACGAGTATTCTATAACAATCAACATCATATTATTATGTCAATATCATTAGTTTTCATTAACATTCATCATTTTTTTCGACACATCGAATTAATGATAAAATATACTGTATACTGATGCTTTGTACAATTACCGACAATATTGGATAGAGAGTGATAGAGTTTCAGTCAACATTGTCAACAGTTGACGATACATAAGATTAAGGTCTCTGGTGTCCCAGAGACACCTCACGCAGTTTTATTTCTCAGAGCTATGGAATACTACAGAATGATGATAGTGTTATTTGAAAATATACATAAGAATTTCACACCGCAAGAAAACGCATAGGTAATAATTAAATCACTTACATGATCTAGTCTTATTATTGGACAAAACGTTTAAGTCCCACTAGTCTTAAGAATATAGTTGTGGTAAGTTACTAATATAATCTTCATGACTATTTTAGACTATAATATTTATTACTTTACCAGGTTAAAATCTTACCCTCGTATTCATAAACGTCTTTTAAGCTCATTATAGCTAAAATAGGTTTATAATTCGTTTGTCTTTGTCGGTCATCTTGACATTTATAATAGTAAGAAAGAGACAAAGTCCATTTTAACTAGAGTCTTATAAGATTTTTATGACTTAGACCGTTAAAAATTATTTTAATTTATTAAGTCACAATTAGAGCTGATAATATTAACACCAAAATTTACTCTTTTTTATTGTTTACTATACTTACATATAGCCTGGCAATTGTTGGTATGTTTCAGGGTGATTTAATAATCAGAATTTTCGCAAAACCCTACAAATTTTGAAAACATTTCTTAATTTCACTGTAAGAAGAAACTCGAGTCGCTTTAATAATATGAAACATGAAAAGTTAGCTGTTGTAAAATAACAACGCTTAAAGGCTGGTCGGAGCAATCAAAACGAGCCCTCCTCTGATTGGTCGCAATTTTAAATGTCGTTTTCGCGAAAATTCTAATTATCAAATTATCCTGCGACAGTTACAAACAATAAGCAACACGTGACACTGTATGACACGACTGATCGTGTTGTGTCACGGACAACAAACTTCAAGCGAATAATTTACACAATCGTTTACGACAACCTTGCCCAATGACCGGTACGATTATCCGAACAATACGATCGATCGTCTTGTTTTAATATTTGTTGTACATACAATCAGCGGTCTTTCTCGTCAATTCGCATAGGACGGACATCATTTAAAGTCATGACTAAATTTTATCAGATCAGTACCTTGACAAACTATAACATAGATATTTCGCAGTCACAATGATTTCAAATCTTACTTAATTATTACATATTTATTAATAGCTTCCGCCCCAGAACGAAAATTATGACCGGGACAAAAAGTACCTTAGTTGCCATACAAAAAAAATATTTAAACCTTTTTAGTTAGAACTGACCGTGTGTGGGCGAGAATTGGCATAACCTGCCAATACACGATCAGTGGATGCTCATGCCCATTGGATGATATTAAGGATGGTGTTTGGCCTGCATAACTTTACAAATATACACACTCGCATAATTAGCGGAGCACATAAAAGCTAATCAAGACGAATCTATTAATTTTGTGTAATTAAAAAGAGAGTAACTATGTTAGAATTCTCCTTTAGAATCCCTTTCAACTTACATTTTTACATTATTTTATTATTTACTAGCTGAGATTTTTACGCGGTAAGTTCGTAGTTACCGCGTAAAAGTCTTCCTTGGGTTTCCACAAATATTCCAAAGCTAAAATCAGCCCAATCGGTTAATCCGCTCTCGAGTATAAGAAGTTAAGTATTATTTAGTGAAATAAGAATGTTTCTCTTATTGAAAGTTTTTATGCATTCCTCTAATTGTTTGTATGTTTTACATTAGATGTATAACTTTTAAACATTCATTTGTAATAATTACAATTGAACTGCGGCGTACAACACCTTACAGTAACTACTTCTTAAATTCCTTCATTGTAACATATTTAAATTGTATATCAATCAAGTAACACCTTTTATTGATACATCATATTTTTCATTTACATTATAATGTGGCAAGTAATTAGCCGAGTAGTCTGACTTTGTAGAATAATATTTATGTTTTCAACATTCATTGCCATTTTACTTTAGAAAACTTTAAACCTATAGCAAACAGTTGGTCAGTTTTACTTCACAATTATTGTTTCACAATTCAAAATTCAATAGTTGAATTTGTGAAATACTATATATGTATTTCACAATTCAACTATTGAATTTACAAAGGGCAAGAAGAAAAGTTCTAATAATCACGATAACCAACGTCGTGGGATGATCTTGTATCCGGCGTAGATGAGGGCGCCCACGCACGCCACGCGGACTGACACACGAATAACGCGAGTGGACAGAGATGGTGGCGGTATCCTGTATAAAAAATCGATAATTTATGATCGTGTTTATCCGAGTATATATTATGGGTAAAAATAAATATGGTCCGTTTCGTCTGATTTATAAGTCCTATTTACTCAGAAACGGTGACATTGCTGTTTTTCGACCACTAATGCAGTTAAAAAGATTAAAAATAAGAATTCAGGGACACATAACAACTAGAAGGCTCTTATGTAATCAGCACTTACTTGAGCAAAGGAGGTATATCTTGAGGTCCTATTTTTCCCCAATGTTCTACAATCCCTGCAACATGACCAATGCCGACGACTCCTACGATACGACAGGGTTCCCTACCTGCAAGCATTTTGAGACAAAATTTCGAGTCAATATTAATGATAAGTACCTACTCATCAGTTTCACTATAAGGAATTTCATGACAAGCAATAAACAAGTAAACTTACGTGGTTGCAAAGCAGCGACTTGCAACGAGTGACAAAGATACATGTCCCTCTCAACAACAAACACTCGCTTGAGTGCAGGAAACTCTTCAGCCATTTCTTCCAACATATCCTCCAACATTTTCTTTTGTTTGCATTTTTCAACTTCTTCCAGGCTATAAATTACAAGTAAAATAAATTTCATGTTGTAAAAACTTTTACTAAACTGTAAAAAGATTACTATTGATATTGATTGTACGGACGCCCGCTCGCCGCCGTATCAGCTGTGTGCTCACTGGGGTCGTTGACCGCAAATTTGACGCCACGCACTTTAATACTAACAGATCATCCATAATTTGCTGATTATATCAAATAAAAAATTAAAAAAAAAACGTTTTAAACAATTAGTGAAAATTTTAATGTATTCTAGAAACTGATACAGAACCACAAAAAATTGCGCACTTGTCATTCGTCGGCATAAGACCGGGTCCCACATACTACAGCCAATTTTTTTAGTGCCTTAATATTCTTAACTTAGTTTATTTACAAACCTTATAGACTGGTTAGAAGTAAGTAGATGCCAAATAAATCTGATAGTCTGTCCCCATGAAAGTGATGCAATAGCTCGGTGCAGAGTGATGTCTATCGCTCTGTCTCCTAATTGCACTACACAGTTTGGAATCTTCTTTGCCTGAAATAAAATTTATTTAGAAACACACATCATCAAGAATTGGACAGACAATCTAGTTAACCAACTGGATGCTGTATAGCGTGCTGAAGTAAAAAATAAACACAAAAAAGTCCAATCACAGTGTAGCGCTTCTTAAAATATGCTAGCTGCCAGTGAGTTTAATTACAATATAAAATAAACAATACCTCAGCCATAGCCCTTCGGAACTCGCCACCAGGAGCCATACCTAGCTCTCGTGTTATGTGAGCAGACATATTTAGCAATAGTATGTACATTAGACCATTGAAAACACCGTTCTGGGCCATTGTTGCTCTGAAACAGGTAAAACAATAGCCTAAATTTAAAGTATACATTATGCTACACTAACTTCCTGCCTGACGTTTCTTTCTTCCATGAGAGCTACTTTTAAATAATGTCCAGCAATTGGATAAATAGTAAATAGGCTATCTAACAGTACAAGAATTTTTCAAAACCTACAAGTAGTTCCTGAGATCAGCATGATTAACTAAATAAAACATAACCACTTTAGCCTTATAATATTAGTATGACTATAACATTATAGTACCTGATCTTTTTGATATTTATATTTTTTGCTTCTCTCAAGATGATCTCTTCATCTAATAACAGGATATTAGTTCTTTGTTCACACAGTTCTACCATCACAATATGGGGGTTTACTTCTTGAATCACCTGAAAACACATAACCCATAGTTAAATAATCATATACCTGGCTCTATAGAAAAAAAATGTTAACCTTATCTGATCACTGTGCTGGGTCACCTACTTTGTTTCTGTATTATATCTTTGAATAACAAAGTATTCAACGAAGCTGAAGTGAGCCGATACTACTACCTACCAGCACCATTTACAATAGAAACTAGACTACTTTTACTACACTTTTTTAGTTTGCTCTGATTACAATAGATAGTTTCTATTATAATCTATTGTTTCTAACACAATTACAATAGTTTACTAACTCATATAGATTGAAATGAATATGTTACCTTCGAAACATCCTGTTGAGACTCTATACTGAAGTGGGCAGTGCCTACTAAATACACTTTACCCCCATCAGGGGCATCTAACACTGTCACAGTACTAGGTAGTCCATCATCCAGTGGCAGATCTGGGACACCTAATAAAATAAATAATGTAGTCTATCAGTTTCATTATTCTCAAAAATTAAAGCTGAGTTTAGGCCTTACTCAACAATAATGGGCAAGTTGGAAATGGTGGATATCATAATATGTCATCACATATAATAAGATTAGTTGAATGCCAAATATTATCAAATTTCTAAATTTACCATCCATATCACATTCAGGATTGGAATCTGCAATCTGAATTTCAGAAAGATTCTCTTTCTTCTGATCTGGTGTAGAGGTTACAAATGATGGTTTTTCTGTAATATAAATAATATTATTTTAATATTTATTAAATAAAGTATAAATTTTAAATCATATTTGATATAGTGTTAGATATCAGCAGCATGTGGTATTTACCTGAGATTGGATGCATCTTAGGATCAGGATTATTCACTCGTGCATCACCACTGCCATCTTCAGCCTGGATGAATACTTGAGATTCATTCACCAAGTCATATTTTACCCCAGGTCTTTGTGACTTTAGGAACAGTTGGTCTTCTTCTATGTCACTATATTGCAACTTTTCTTTATTTATTAATAGATCAGCAGCATCCATCTTAGCAACTGCAACAAATAGCAACAAAAACAGGGTAGAGGTGAACCAGCTATAGAAAAATATATAGTACAATTAAGTATAGGCACAACGTACGGACGTGTTCTTAATTGATTCTACTGCAGGTGCATTAAAATCAATAAAATACGTGTGCCAACTCAGACACAAAGTGTAAACGTTAATCATATTTTTCCAAGACTTTGTTAAGCCTTTACAGACTTACCGACAATTAAGATCGAATTGTATTTCCTACAACTTTGAAATCTATAATTGTATTATTTTAAAGATTAATAAACGAAATAAATTTGGGTCATGATGACTAAGCCAGCATAAAAATTTCGTAAATTTTTCACTTATTAGTTTTTATTGTGACAACTGACAGTGACAATTGAATTCATAAGTCTGTTTAATTTGACATCGACAAGCAATAATTTAAATAAGGCTATGGAAAATCCCATATTATGGCGGCTAGAAACGTTCGTTTTTGCCTAAGAGCATTTTGGTATCGTACTGTTAGAGTAAGATCCCAGAGCGATCAGACATAACTTATTTTCACACGAATGAAATCTTATGTTTTCAGTAGCGTCTCGTGTGCCTTGAATACCTATGCGCTTGTTGCCGAGTGACACCTGGGCAGGTACCAGGTGAGATAGGTAACTAATAATAAGAGTTAGTTTAATTATTTTCACATGGCTGATTTTTATATTTATCATGTAGAATAATATTTTAAAGTAATATCATAAGTGTCAGACACTTTTGATAGACTAGAGCTTTTGTCAGACGCTTTTAAGCTACCCAAAAGTTAAATGAACTTTACTTATTTTCATATATCTGATTTTTGAATATGTTATTGAAGTATTTATTTAAAAGTTATATTCAATCAGTCAGACAAATTAGAGTGACCAAACATCTCCTTAGACAAAAATTATTCAGCCAGAAGTATGAAGGCGAGAGCACTATGCAGCACTAGTGAGACATCGATAATAAAAATGATTACCTTATATATGTGCAATAAACTTATTTACTTTAATATTTATTAATTACTAATTTCCCATACGCGGCTTCGCCCGCGCGCACGTCGGTTATAGCGCTAAACCATTAACCTTTTTTTTCTCAGTCGGATAAAACTATAATTTTTCGGGTCTCGAACTATCTCCATACAAATTAGTTCAGTAGTGTAGGCGTGTAAGCAACATTTTGAAATCGGCAAGCTCCCCTATGCACGTCCATAAATCTATAGGAGTAGTAAAATTGTCATGATAGGCTCCAGAAAATCGTGCATTACATTGCATTGCAGCTGCTCATCAACATTTCAAACGTGTATATTATCAAGTTCAACTCCAGAGTTTGGAACCCCAGGTATGGGGTTGGGCAATGCGAAACGATTTTCTGGTTCTGGTGTGGTTCGCGATACGCGATGGGCTCGCGGCTAACTTCGTATCAAAAACCAAGCAAACTACTTTTGCTACGTCAGCATAAAATATCAAACCACACAATAATATTACATTAAAATGTATGAAAAAAATATTTTTGTACGTCATTACCTATCTAAGTATGTCATTACCTATCTAAGTAAAGATACGCGTAAGGATGCCACAAATTTGTACACAAATACGCAAAAACTCAACATACACATACGTTTTATCTTAACGTCTTTACTTAGGTGCAAACATACTTTGTTGACTTAAAACATATTATAAGATATTATATATTATAATATCTTATAATATGTTTTAAGTCAACAAAGTATGTTTGCACCTAAGTATTCCAGTCTGAATCTTGCTGAAACCACAATAAAATACACGCATTTTTTTAAATTTTCTAACTGTCAATATTTTTTCAAACAAAATTTTTGCCCATTGTACTAAAATTGTGAAGTTGCTGCGCATTCCATTCAAAGATGGGAGATTTCCAGTCCTACTCTTATTTGAAACGCATAATATGTGTAGTTAATTGCTTACTTGTGGTAAGAAATGCCTTGTTTAATTAAATCTAAATTATCCGATCGTCTCTTGCAAGAAAACACCGCACGTCCAATCATTTTTCGTAAGCTCCTTATGGCGATGGATATGAATGCAAAATGGCGAACAGTCGTAGAAAGTAGTTTTTATAAACGCAGACGACCCTGCAGCCAAACGACGCGACGTGTATGTACCAGAATGTACCTCAGCATGAGCAGAGGGAACGCGTACTGATGGCTAGTCTTTTTTTGATAAATCTATGGTAATTGATTTCATTCAGTATTTCTAATTCAGTCACATTCGATTTCGGAACGTGTGCAGCCGTCGTCATAGTGATTATTTGAGGCATAGATCTAGCATAAGTAGATCGGAAAAGCGAAAGAGATAGAGAATAGGATACACATATGTTAGAGTGAGATAGATAGACGAGACGAGACAAAACACGTACACGCTACGGTCCCGTACTGTAAAATTGTTAATCGTGACCGGAACAAATAAGACTATATCTCTCTATATATTAAGTTTTAAAGCGAAATTTTGTATTAAATAGACGATAGTTATTATGGTTACCTGTTCTGTACCTGCATGTCACGCATCTAAAAGAGAAAACTCACAAAATTATACTTTTTACACTTAGGTAGGACTGATATGTTTTGCTCCCTACATGCCTTGTTTTAAAACTGTTGCAAAAGTTTTATACATAATTAGATAGGAAAAATTATAGTGTTTTATCACATTAATACTCTAAATGCATAGGCAGTCAATTTAAAATAATATCAAATACGTGAATTCCCGCTATTTTTAACACCACTTCTTCAATATAGAGTCTTACTATTATCGATAATATTTATCGATTTTTATTTATAGTGTAATATATAACCGGTATAGGTTCCATACAACTTTCGTGATGTTCGTTATTTTTTTTAAGTTTTAACCGACTTCTGAAATATGAGATATTGTTTTGGGTTTAGGTAATTATGTTTTTTTTTTTCGATGTATGTTCTCCGATCTCTCCGTCAATTGTGAACCGATTTTGAAAATTCTATTTATGTTTGAAATAATATACTGCCATAGTAAAAAATGGTGATCTTATGATGGACTTCGGAAATGGAAAAATATCTTCATATTTTCGCCAAAGAACCGTTGCTCTCGCGACAGATAGTTGCTTGGTTTATATGTGTAGTCCATGGCTAAGTACTAACTAGGGGTAAGAGGACCACCGAGGCAGTTTTAATGATTGCAGTATTTGGACCAAAATGGTCATGCCTTTTCTAAGACTGGAACCACTTTTGTCTCAATTTTGGGTTAGAAGGTCCCAAACACGAATTAACTCTCCTTTCAATTGAAACATTTGTAGCATTGTTATGAGTACCTAATATTGAGATTTATTTTGTGCATTTTAGTTGCATTTATGAAAAAATATCTCGAAACTAAAAAAAAATTCCAACAGAAACGACGGCGCTAAACAACTATCATGTGGCCACTGTTGGATTTTAATGAAATCATTTGGAACTGTTTTTGCGCGATAATTTTAATTGAATCCGCAATCTTTGCCAAATTATTTTTTTATTATACTGGTGGCTACATGACAATCGTTCAAATAAAAGCAAAAATTTACTGAAATGGCATATCTTATAAATTAACCAAAGCATTCCACTTCATAATTAACGAAATATTGATTTTCAAACTGTTATATTAACAAACTTTAAATATTGTAATGTGTCTTAACTTACAAAAACAATGTTGATATAAATAGTGTGATATCATTGAATTATTACTAATTATATATTTTGACGTGACAACGTCTTAAATTAGGTTGCGGCTGGGAGGCACTTATGAAAAAGTGTAACGCTCGGTAACGTTACGATGAGTCACCGAACGAGAGAGAGGCCCGCCGAATGCCTTGCGTCTCTCTCCCACTCAACTATGTTTCATCCTTCTTCCTACTATACGAATGAATATTCACATTAAAATTATTTTACCACTCAAAGTCGTTGTCACGTAAAACTTTCGCCCGTATACCGAATTTACAGGCAACCAATTTTTTTTTATTCTGTGAGAATATAATCACTACTCGTCAAATAGTGTTATCGATAATCGAAGTATCAGGCAGTGCATGGTGCAGCAAGCTCTATGCGCCACGCACACATTCACAAATCACGGACACGAAAACAAGCGCGGGAAACCTAAAAATTGGCTGACGCGGTTTTTTAGTGTTTCAGATAAAAAATTATTTTACGTAACTTTTTACCCAGGATAAGGTTTAAAATTAAACTCTTTTTATGTAATTGTATGTATGTAATATAATTTTGTACATTTTTATGTAAATATAAGTATATTTATAAATTAGTGCCAGAAGAGCTTGGTAAGTTTTAGTACATAGTTTTTCATTACCATGGATCCCCCCGGGGATCCCGGGGGTACAATACCCGACATTGCCCACAATGTTACTATAGATTATAATGCTGAAACTAGCATGGACACAGATGCTTCATCCGTGTCATTAAGAGGCGACAAAAGAAAACGAATTGCGGCGAAACGTATTTGCAGGACGTGCAACAAAAAACATACAAAACGCACTAAAGATGGTAAAAAGATCGACGGATATTGCGGTTGTGGTTCCGACGTAGAAAAGCCTGTTCAGCCCCCAGTAGTTCCTCCTCAACAGCCACCAGTAAGGTCTTTGTTTACCAACAGTGACTCTGCCCCATATGTTGTACATATTGTAAAAGAAACACAGTCTCAAAATGATGGTACCACATTACACCCGGTTACATTTGGTCGATTTTTAAAAAAACACAACATAAAAAATGTTATCAATGGTAGTTTAAAACGCATTGGCAGAAATCGCCTATCTATTTCCTTCAATCAGTTAAATGACGCCAACACTTTCCTCAGTAACACTGATTTAATAACCAGCAACCTAAAAGCATTTATCCCTTCTTTTATCATTACGAGAATAGGTATAGTTAGAGGTATCCCTTCGGATTGGTCTGAAGAAGAAATAAAAGAAAACACTAATATTCCTACAGGCTGCGGCCCCATTATCAAAGTGAGACGATTAAATAAAAAGGTAGTAGTTGATGGTGTTACATCTTTTAAAGCAACAGAAACTGTAGTTTTATCCTTTGATGGTCAGGTTTTGCCAAAAAGAATTTTTGTATGTTATAACTCATTGCCTGTAGAATTATACATTTATCCAACAGTTCAATGTTATAATTGTTGTCGTTACGGACACGTTAAGGCTCAATGTCGTTCAGTTCCAAGATGCTTTCGATGTGGACAAGGCCATTCTGGCCATGGCTGTTCAGCTGATGAGGATGATGTGCAATGTTGCCTCTGCAACGGTGCACATCTTGCTATTGACAAGAAATGCCCTGAGTATGTTCGGCAAAGAAATATAAAAGAAGTTATGGCAAAATCATGTATTTCTTATCTAGAGGCTTCAAAATTACACCCTCCCATTTCTAGGGTCTCATATACAGATGCTGTTCTTGCTACTTCATTTTCATCTTCCCCTGCATATTCGCAACCCACAGCCCTACCTGTTAATTTGCCATCACCTGTAAAAAACACTTCTTTTAGCTATAAAAAAACCACTTTTAGTAAACCTCGTCCTCCTCCTAGCCCAAGAAAGGGATATGACAAGGACGCTCATAGAAAAATAATCAGCGAATATTCGATGCCTGAGCCATCTAATGGGTGTGCCATTACAAATAAAAGTAAAGAAAATGATACAGAAATTAACATCAATGATTTCCTTTCCTCCTTAATTACTTTGCTTTCCCAATTTCAAGTTTTACCGTCAAACGCTGCCCCACTACTTGAAGCATTTTCTTCTTTTATTAAAAACAATAATGGATCAGTCCGCAATAATTCAGTGGAATTGTCGTAGTCTTATATCAAAAAAATCTGATTTAATCCATATAATCAATAAATACAAACCATTTATCATAGCAGTCCAAGAAACATGGTTAAAACCTGAGTCCATATTCAGGATTCCAGGTTATGCATGTGTCAGAGAAGACCGCTCTGATGGTTATGGTGGGGTAGCATTGCTTATCCGCCACCCAGTATTATTTTCTCACTTTAGTATCCCAACTCACAACAATGATTACTCTATTATTGCAGTTACTGTTAAGAACATATGCTTTGTTTCTATTTATATTCCCCGTCCAACTAATGACATATTATCTGAAATAGACACAATCATAATGGCTCTTCCAAGACCATTTATATTAATAGGAGACTTCAACTGTCATCATCAAACTTGGGGAAGCTCTGTTTCAAATAGTTATGGCAATTTAATTTTAGACATAGTTGACTCCCATAATTTATGTATTTTAAACTCGGGCTCCCCAACAAGGCGTTCAGCCCCAACGGAGGGGCTCAGTGCACCAGACCTATCAATCTGCACTTCGGATCTTGCATCTTTGATTACTTGGAGATCCCTCCCTTATACATATGGAAGCGACCACTATCCTTTACTTTTAGATTTTGCTTTTGCGGTTGAAACTCAACCCAAACGTAAATCCCGTTTTAAATACAAACTAGATAAAGCTAATTGGCATTTGTTCAAACAACGTTTAGATGACAAGCTGTCACAACTTCCCAATGTCACTCAGGGCTCCGAACATGAATCTGCCATTGCCATGGCAAATGTCATTATAGAGGTCGCGGATGTAACATTCCCGAAAAAGTCTAGCCATCATAATTATATTCCATCCCCTCCCTGGTGGGATAATGATTGCACTCAAGCTATCAGGGATCGCAAGCTGGCCGAACTAAGGTATAGGGAGTTTGCTTCAAACGAAAACTTTGAGATTCTTTGTAACTCCATCCGAGAAACTAGAAAGCTATTTAGGAAAAAGAAACAAGAAAGTTGGAGAGCTTTCTGTTTATCCTTATCCCCCCAAACTAGGCCGTCTGCTGTTTGGCAGAACATCAGGAGATTTAGATCTGCGTTTAAAGAAACATGCTCTGCAACGCTTCCATTACCTCTAGCTGATTCATTTTTGGATAAACTTTGTCCTCCCTCAGTGGCTGAGCAAATTCCTTTATTAATAGGACCACCGGTAAATACTGAAGGTACACTAAGTTTCATTAGTAGTTTATTTACCCTTTCAGAACTCAAAGCCATAGTTAATAACTTTAGTAAAGAATCCACTCCTGGAGAAGACGGAATTCCTTATTCTTTTTTTTCTCATCTTAGTGACAGTTTCCTTTCTTACCTACTAGATGTCATCAATAACATCATGATTACTGGTAATGTACCTTCTTCTTGGAGAGTACAAGAAGTCATACCGATTTTAAAACCTGGTAAAGACTCATCAGATGTTTCTTCTTATAGGCCAATTGTTTTATCTCCCGTTGTCACCAAAATCGTTGAACACCTAATTAAAAACCGGTTGGAGTGGTATATTGAGAGTAACCAGCTGTTAAGTCCTTCTCAATATGGCTTTCGCCGTGGTAAAAGCACTTTGGACAGTGTCAGCATATTAACAACTGATATTAGGTTAGCATTCTTATCTAAAAAATCAGTCGTGGCTGCTTTCTTAGATATAACTTCTGCGTATGATAATGTAGTATTAAGTATTCTATATCAAAAATTAAATGCTCTTAATATCCCTGTAATCCTGTCTAACTTTATTATTAATATTTTGTCCAGTAGATACATACATCTGCAAACTCCGAACGCCGACTCTTCAGAAGACTCTTTCCACACAAGGCGTAATTTAACACGCATTGTGTGGAAAGGTTTACCGCAAGGCTCAGTGTTAAGTCCAATATTATACAACATTTACGCTTATGATCTAGAATCCTCTTTAAATGGCCCTGTTAGTGTTTTACAATACGCTGATGATTTACTTATATACTGTTCTCACCAATCAATCGAGTCCGCTTGTACTTCTCTGTCCTCGGCACTCAATAGTTTGAAAACTTGGTTAGATTATAACGGTCTTGAACTTTCTTCATCCAAGAGCTCCGGTATGCTGTTTTCCAGAAAACGTCTTCGTTCTCCTGTTCTCGTATATTATGATAGCCAACCAATCCCATTAAAGAGCCATGTTAAATTCTTAGGAGTAATGTTAGATTCCAAACTTTTAGGTGTTCCACACTGTGACTATTTAAATTCGAAATGCGAACGCCTTCTAAACATTATTAGATGCCTAGCAGGGGTATGGTGGGGTGCTCACCCTTATACTTTAAAACTTATTTATAACGCGCTCATACGTAGTGTCCTAGACTACGGTACATTTTTATTGGCCCCTGGCAATTTGGCTGCATTTGCTAAAATTGACCGCATTCAGGCTAAGGCTCTCAGAATAGTATCTGGGGCTATGAAGTCAAGTCCTATCAATGCTCTACAAATAGAATGTGTCGATCCTCCTATGTTCCTTCGCCGTCAGTATCTATGTGATAAATTCTTGTTTAGAGCTTTTCAATTTTCTAACCATCCCTTATATGATAAACTTAAGGCTCTGTCTACTCTTATTGAAACATGTAATTCCTGGTCTCATAAACCACTTCCATGCACTGTTGTCAGTTTTCGTAAGTTTATGTCCTTACAAGCCCCCACGCATCGATCTCCTACACACCCTCTCTTTTCCAGCGACCTAGAATCTCTAGTAAGATCTATTGACATAACATATAACTTCGGCATAGATAAAGACACCTCCATGGCTAATGAAAGATTTAACATCATCTTAAATAATGATTGGAAAGATTACCAATACATTTATACGGATGCCTCTAAAAACTCTTCTTCAGGTAACGTAGGTGTTGGGATATTCCACCATCAATCTAAAATAGTTCAAAAGGTGAAATTCCCTCCGCAGACCTCTGTTTTTACCGGTGAATGCTATGGCCTCCTCAAGGCCGTAGAATTAGTCCTTTTATTACAGTTAAAGAAAACCATAATATTTTCCGATTCTATGAGTGCGCTACAAACGTTATCGAAGTTTCCTTTTAAGTTGAAAACCGTTTTCCCCATTATCATTAAGTTACGTCAGCTTTTAAACATGTGCAACATCTCGGGTTACTCTGTTTGTTTTGCGTGGATACCTGGTCACTGTAACATCTCTGGTAACTGTAGAGCAGATAAACTGGCCAATGAGGCTGTCGCCGATGGTGATATGTTTCCATATAAAAACTTTTGCCATGACCTTGGCTCTTTACCTACAGACTATCTTCAAGATTCTTGGAATAGCCTCTGGGCGGAGAGTTCTACAGTAAAGGGCAAATATTACAAAATAGTCCAGCCTTCTATCCCGAGCAAACCGTGGTTTTTCAAACAAATTTATAACAAACGTACAACTTCCTCACTTATACGCATGCGTTTGGGCCACAACAGCACACCGGCGCATCTTGCCCGTCTCAAAATTTTACAATCTGATGAATGCGAATGTGGCATCGGTGTAGCTGATATAAATCACATATTTTTTTCCTGCCCCCTCTATGATTCCCATTCATTTTTTAATAATTTGATATCTATTCCTGTCCCTTTACCTACATCTATCCAGTTACTTCTATCTTATAATAACCCTCGTATATATTCTATTCTAGCTGATTTTATAAACTTAAACACCAACTTAAAAATTTAATCCTTCCCAAATCCTATCCTGGTTTTTCCATCCGCTCTAAATTAAATTGTTTTAATGTTTTATAAGTTTCCCTAACTTTGTTATTGGCAAATGGTCTACAACCGAGCCATTAAAAAAAAAAAAAAAAAAAAAAAAAATCACGGACACTACTGCAATTGGTTTTTGGTCTCGTCTTCTTCTTCTTTTAATTATGGCCTCTGCAGAAATTATTCCGCTTGCCAGATCACTACATTGCCAATCTACTGTAAGCGTCAGCTTACCTCCTAAATCTATGGTCGAACCGATAGCGCTTTGTCTGTGGCGTAAGCGTTTATATGCTCTTTGGTGCTAAGTAGGGATGTGACATTCTATGCAGAAAATCTATTTTTTAATAATAGATTATTTTCCGTGGTACGAAATTTAATTTCTAAAGAATCAATTATTTTTAGAAAAATAATCGACTTTTCTAGAAAAATCTGTTTCCTAAAATTTATATGACAGTTTGTCGATTTTTTTCTGTTTGTAAAGTGTCATTTTTGAACATAATAACAATATTATCTAGTCCATGATTACTCAAACAACGGCAACCAGTTATTAAACTGAAAAATAAGCAAAGTTATTTTTAACTTAAATAATGAAACCGAATAAAATTGTTAGTACAACCTTTCAATAGTTCTGGTAACCTTTTAGTGTTATCTATTATACCTGCGTGAACCGATCGTTTATGTATACGTGAACGACAAATGGACTATTACTTTAACATCCCTAATGTTACGTAATTTTTCGGAGTTTATGACATCTGTCTGTCTATCAATTATTTTAACTAGTACTATTCGGGCTAAGTTTTTGTAAGGGCTAATAATTATACCTGAATTTAGGTTCTAAAACCTTCACTTTTATTCAAAATGAGCGCGTGGAGACAAGTTGGTCTAAAGTAAGTATCTTATAATTGCAAATCCGGTTTTATAAACGAATTTAGACTAATAGGTTATATGGTTCTAGTTACATAAACTACTCCAACATCGCTGCTAAGGTGCTGCGACGTTCATTAAAGGCTGATCTTAAGGCCGATGCATTGAAGCGCGATGAATCCCATATCCGTATCACACCTTGGGCAGATGGCAAACCAGCACGTATGTATCCTACGATTTCAAGGTTCCTTAATAGTTTAAATTTCAATGAAAATATCAATAGAAGTAGGTATAATCTCTTTATTTTCTTTTTATTAAATATATCTGCAACTCTTTAGTTTGAGTAAACTAAGATCAACAGCTTCAGTTATCTGTGATCATCATGGAGAGACACCTGATTTCTCATATTTAGTTATTTACTGGTTTTTCAGATGAGAAGGCGTAAAGGTGTGATCCTTAGGTTTGTCAGTCATTTAGACTGTATGTGTGCATAGTTGGCATTGTGGGCATTAGTTCAGATACCTATAACATTGTTATTATTAATCACTGCTATGAGTGATATTCCACTAACATACTTAAATAATTTAATTTATTAATAAGTGTGAATGTCTGCTGCATTTAGCAACATAATCTAACTAATGTTTGGTTTTTAATGCCTTTGTTAATTAAATGGCATTAATGTGAATCAAAAAACCAAATAGTTTACTAATTATTTTAATTAATATTAGTGGCAAATCCTACTGATTTTATAACAATCCAACTAGCTTTGATAGAAGATAATAAACTTATTTTTATTTTCCAGATAAAGCTGCTGCCACCAAATAATTAGGAAAGGACTATTTGCCAGCATGCATGATTATCAACTAATAATAAATAAATAATTGTTAGTCAATAAATTATTACATAAATTTTACTGAGTTGATTATTTCAATAGGCATAATTTAAGGGTATGAAAATCAAGTATATTATTAGGCTACTAAGATTGTTAAAAATATTGGACACATTTTTTTTTTACATTAATGTTAAGAAGGATGAGTTTTTGTCACACTTGAGTTAGCTTGACTTTTGTGTTTGTAATGGAATTATCAAGCATGATGTTTTACCCACTTCAAACTGTCGACTCATCTGTTTTTAATTTCTCCATGATTATCACACAATACTGGCTCAATATTTTATGTCCAATATTTTTTATCAATAAACAAGATGGACTAAAAAATAAAATGTAGTCATCTTGGCTAGAAATTCTACTAATCCTAATCCTAGGTCTTGACTGATAAGTGTCACATAAATTTGACCAAGACAGGCCCTATGCTAAAAAGTATCCCATCGCCCAGTTTGTGGTATAATATTTTCCAATATACTTATATTATGCTAGTGCAATTGGATTAAGTATGAGAAACCACTTCCTTATGGATAAAAAGATTTTGTTTATATTGAATATATATTTTTATTGGTCACCCATTTTCAAAATTTACAGACATTTTTTAATCTTGTAATTTTAGTTTTGATATTTGCAGCTGCAACTTGTTCTATAATACTTTTTCCTAATGGTGCTACAGGTTCCACATCATGGAGCTCAATGTCACTCTTAATATCAAGGTTCAATCTTAGTTTCTCTAAACCATTCCAAGCTATCATTATTCCATTGTCTGTGCATACTTGTGATGGTGGCCGGAATGCAGAATATCCTAATTTATCAGTAAAAACCTCTATTGCTTTGTATATATAATCATTACATGCTACTCCACCAGATATAACAATTCTTCCATTATTTGGGCTAATAAGACCAACATTTTCACAATACAAAATTGCTCTGTGAGTTCTATGAATCAGATGTTCTGTAATGGCACCTTGGAAAGCAGCACAGAGATCATTTACTTCAGGTATGATCTCATCCCCTTTCAAACCATGTTCTGTTTCTTTTTTTACTAATTTACGAACTAATGCATCTTTAAGACCACTGAAACTAAAGTTACAATCTCTATTTCGTAACAAAGGCAATGTAAATTGAAATGAGTCTGGATTTCTTGCCATTCTTGCAGCCAATTCAATTGCTCTTCCACCAGATATTTTGGAGAACTCTGTAATATTTTTCAATTTCATCCTGCGTGCAACTTTGTCTAAGATTTCCCCAGGTGCATTGTCTAAACTTTTACCTAGTAATATAAAGTCATTAACATCTCTGACAAGAGATAATAAGCAGTGACCTCCTGATATAAGCAAAACTAGGAAGGGGAATGGTATATCATGATACATACGAGCAACTAGTGCATGGGCTTCCATATGATGCACAGGTACCAAAGGCTTACTGTGTTTCCTAGCTATATACCGGGCATATTTAACTCCCACCTGCAAGCTAACAAGAAGGCCAGGTTTTACTGTTACAGCGATAGCATCAACATCGTCTATGGATATTTGCGCCTTAGATAATGCATCATGAACAGCAGCTTCTATATTATTACGGTGTAATTCAAAGGCCATAAGTGGATTTACTCCTCCAAATTTTGTATGGATAGCAGTCTGTGAATATAGTGCTTCTCCAAGTATTTTTCCAGTGCCATCAACAACAGCGCAGCCTGTGTCATCACATGATGTTTCAATCCCCAAAACTAACGCTTGTTTTGTACAGGTTGAAAATCTTCCATTATCAGTTTTTATGAAAGAGAATGCCTTTTGGCCATTCCCTTTTAGATGCTTGCAAAAATTACTTATCATATTTTATCTTAAGATGGTGTCATCATCAATATATTTACATAAAAATGTTTAAGTACTAAAGTGTTAAAGTCTATTTATAATGTAATACACAAAGTGTTAACTATTCAATGGTAATAAACGTTATAATTAGTTGTTGTCCCAGGTCTTCTCCGAAGGTTTTCACAGAGCTAGGACAAGTTTGTTATTGAGATTTTATTTATGTGTTGGTAAGTATTGTAATACTGTATCGCCTCTGCTCTAAACTATAACCAAGTAACCAGCCAGCGTAATTAATATCATAAGAACAAAAACTTTAAGTTTAAAATAAACCAAATGCACGTTGACTTGACTTCTTCTTTTAATTATGGCCACTGCAGCTGCAGAAATTATTCTGCAATCACAGACTACTAAGAGAACCTAGCGGTTCAGACGGTCATGTTTCATTTATAGATAATATACCGTAGCAAAGTTAGAAATTGACAAGTGTAACAAACGCCATCTACCATCAATAGTCCATACCTTAACAATACTCAATACCTTGCTGGTTTTAAACTACTAAACGCCATCTAGTGAAGTTGCGTGTACTTACTCGTACGCACACAGCCGTCGTCGCGTGTATCGTCGAGCCAACAACTCACACAACTACATGAAGGAATCAGTTATAAACCGAGCCAGCGCCGACAATTATTCATTCGTTAGCTAGACGGATCCGAGTGCGATAGCCCCGCAGTCCACTCGAGATTCAGCATCACCACCTGTTCGATAGCCTAGCAGTCTTCAGGTGCGTGTTTAGGGAGAGCAGGGAGCGATACCACGTGTCCTTCCTAGTTCTCATCGGTAGGGTTGAGGAAGTACCTACGTGTACTTAATGTATGGAACCTATGTACAAGTTTGACCTACAATAAACGTCACATAGTTCAAGGGGCCTTTCATTCAGCCATACACCAACCTTTACACAAGTAATTTTTTTAATCAAGGAATCGGGCTCTGGCTACTTTTGTCTAATGAGCCTGAATTTAGTCGGTACAATGTTGCCGGTAAAAAATAAAATATTAGCTGCGCCCACAATAATGTTACCAGTATTGAAATTAAAATTTTAGATTTTTTACCATAGCCTTATTTACTGGGAGGAAATAAAAAAAACAACAAATGATTATTTACGGAGTTTCTTTTAATTACTATTTACATTCGCATTATACCCTATTATCAATTGATGCAGTCTTATTAATTTCACTAATCAAGGTTCTTCACAGTAAAAATTTTCTGAAAGGAACGCTGATGTCGTACACTTTGATAACGATTTTCTTTTCTCACATGAAATTATTAACGTGTATAATTTTATCAGAACTGTAAGAGACTAACAAAATAATATCACTATCAAAAATTACTTTAGTTTTATTTGCACAATTTATAATTTAAGACAATTTTTATTTTAATGACAGCAATAGAGAGAATCGAATAACAGCACCATGGTAACCAACTTAGTTTTTCAGTAGAAGAAAACTTTTGACAACTAAAGAGGCTGAATACTATTCAACACTCAATAGAAATCAATGTTATGTAGTGTCCTGTTGCTAGAATACACATTTGAGAACACACAGTTATTTCTTGTTGTTGTATCACAATATTTTTAAATGGGTTGATAATAATGTACAGAAATTAATCAACGCAAATACTTCAACACAACACAAACCATAACAATAGGTATCCCAAATCTATGACGCCAACAGTAATGGCAGTCATGCATAGATTAGTAATTAAATGAGGGGTAGTCGGATTTTTACATTTTGGGAATCGGGAACGGCTTTACCTACCACAAACTATTTAAATGTACCCTACAATAGTGAGAAAGTACGTAAATAGTACTCTATGGTTTCAGGCGCGCCACCCCCTGACAGCTATCAAGTAGTGACATGAGAGTGACAATCCTCTAGCGGGGGTGAAGAAGGAAGAGGGAGAGGCGTAACTGTCACTTTTTAGCTTTGCATTGACATATCGTACGGTCGTTTTTTTTTCTAGAGCTTTGCCAGGCGTGTCTGCAATTTTGCCAGTGTCAAGTTTAAATAAGTTTTTAAAGATTCGACAATTGATAGTCTGCGGTCTGCGGTAGTCACTTGATACTTTTTTTTTTTTTTTTTTTTTTAATGGCTTTTGTAGCTAGTTGTTGCCACAATTCTGCCAATGTCCGTCAGTGCGAAGTTACAGTTAAGAGCGGAGATGTGGAAGATTAAGCGCTGTAGGTGGAAAAACATGAATTAATATTATAGTTTTATCTTATTGATTTCAATAAATTTACATAATATATGAATAATCGCAGGGAAAAGAAAGAAAAGTACACATTTGAAAGAGGTAGGACGAGGAATTTCGGTTGGGAGGACGTCATAAAGAGAGCGGTGGAGTCTCGGGCAGCAGAAAAAGATATGATCCACGTCTCCCTCGTCCAGGCCGCATTCGCATATGGAGCTATTCCTGATCCTGAGCTTATTGAGAAATACAGGCGTACAAGCGTGGCCAAGTCTTAGTCGACAAATAGTTGATAATGTTGCTTTATTTGCCGTGTGAAATGAAAAGAACCATGGGGTGTGCGGAATCTCTGGTTGTATATCGGAATAATGTCTTCCTTTGATTTTTTTTGAAAGATTCCAAGCCATTTCCCAAGACTCACAGCGGCGTGAGTTGGCAAGAAGGCAAAGGTCGTGCGAATAAATTCTAGAGTGTTCGAGGGAGCCAGAGTGAGCCGCAAATTTTGCTAAAGAATCCGCAGATTCATTTCCCGGAATGCCGGAGTGACCAGGTATCCATGCCAAAGCAACATCTATATTTAGATTGTGGCATTCAAATAAAGCCTTTTTGATTTCTAAAATAACGGGAAAACAAGATGGAGATCTAAAAGGGTTAGATAGGATGGCTTGTAGACAACTTTTCGAGTCTGTAAAAATGATAAAATTATTAAGGTTATGTGATTTCACAAATCGAATGGCAAATAATAAGGCTAAGGCTTCACCGGTAAAAACAGTTGTGGAAGAGGGACATTTGAAACATAGTGAGATTTTGGTGAAAGGGATCCAAACGGCTGCGCCAACTGTGCTGTTTCTGAGAAGTTTAGAGGCATCGGTGAACACAGGGCGCCATCCGGGGAAGTTATGATTTAGACGGTCGTTAAATAGAGTTCGGGCATTCATGGATTCTTTGTCTATACCAAAGGAAAGAAGGATGTTAGGTCGGAACGTTAATGCATCATAAGGGGTAAGGTAGAGGGGGAACGTTGGGAACTGTGCAACAGGATTGGGAAGTTCAGAAAAGGTTTTGTAGCTCCTAAGTATACATGGCAATTTGTCTTCAGTAGCGTATAGACCTCGCAGGTGGGCTAGTTTTGAGAGCAGAGGATGATTGGAATTTTGGACAAGTTTAAACAGGAATCTATCGGAAAGATATTGTCTACGTATATTCAAAGGTGGCTCACCGCATTCTACTTGCATAGCGTTAATGGGTGACGATTTCATAGCACCAAGAATGATACGTAGACATTTAGAATGGATTTTGTGAAGCTTTAGGAAATTGGAGTTGTTGCAGGAATCTAAAAGAAAGGAGCCATAATCAAAACGGCTTCGGATTATGGCATTGTATATTAGTTTAAGGGAATATGGATGGGCACCCCACCATACTCCTGAAAGTGAACGGAGAATATTAATATGCTTTTCACATGACTCAGTAACTCTAGAAAAGTGGGGGTTGCCTGTCATTCGGGTATCCAGCGTTACTCCTAGAAATTTCACTTCATTATTTTGGGGGATGAATTCATTTTGAACGGAAATTTTAACGGGGGGAATGATTCTTTTTTTGGAAAAGACGACGACAGAGCTTTTAGAAGGAGATAGGGATAGACCGTGATCTTTTAGCCACTCAGATAGATATCCTAGTGCCCGGTTGAGACGTTTGGTAGCTTCTTCTATAGAGGAACAGGATACATATAGTGCAATATCGTCGGCATATTGCAGAATTTGGCAAAAAGAGTTTACTGTTTGTTCGAGGTCATAGGTATATAAGCTATACAGAAGTGGGCTGAGCACCGAGCCTTGCGGAAGACCCTTCCAAACTTTCCTGGGAGGACTGAGACCCGAAGGAGATTTTACAACAACAGATCTATCCACCAACATATTGAGGATAAAACGCACCAACTTCTCAGGGATTCTCAGCTGGGTGAGCTTGCTCCTGAGAACCGGAAGTAGAACGTTATCGTAAGCTGCTGTGATATCAAGGAAAACTCCTACCAGAAATTTTTTCTCCTTGTATGCGATTTGGATATCAGTGGTAAGGATGCTTAGGCTATCCATAGTACTCATACCTTTTCTAAAACCAAACTGGGATCGCGCTAATAACGAGTGGTTTTCACATAACCAAACTAATCTTTGTTTAATCATATGTTCTGCAACCTTTGCCAGTGTTGAAGAGAGAGCTATGGGTCTGTAACTATTCGGATCTGTAGGGTCTCTATTGGGTTTATGAATTGGGATTATAATTTGGGTTTTCCATTGGTCAGGAGTTATTCCGGAATCAAAGAGAGAATTGATAAGTGATAGGTAAATTCTCTTAGCTTTTTCGGAAGATTTAACTAAGAAGGAATAAGGAATGCCGTCGATGCCGGGGGCTGAGTCAGTCAGTCCGTCAAGGGCGAGAGACAGTTCATCATATGTAAAAGGCTTATCACAATTATTATAAGAGGGGAGTACTAAAGGGGGAGAGGGGATAGATAGCTCACATGGAGCAGAAGGAGGGGCAAGCTTATTAGTAAACTCTTCAAGCCATGATGATGTGTCATTTGCGGTGATGTTCTCTCTATTGCAAGATCCTTTGAATCGCCTTAGCTGTTTCCAGACGAGTGAAGATGGAGACCTGGGAGATAGAGACTCACAGAAGCGTAACCAACCCAGTTTTTTCTTTTTTGATACTAATCTAGTATATCTGGCAGCAGCTTTTTGATATCTGGTAAAGTTTGCTACCGACATGTCACCAGAGTATGCATGTTCGGCTTCAGTCCTGTCCTTGACTGCTGCGGTACATTCAGAGTCCCACCAAGGTGTTGAAACTCTGAAGTCCTTTGCAAGTTTTTTAAGAGGTACATGAATATCCGCACTATAAAGGACACTGTCGACGAATGTAGTGTAAGCCAATATGGGATCGGTGGAACTATTTTCATCCAACATACAGGAGTTGAGTTTCAAGTCGAGTTCTAAAGAATATGATTCCCAATCTGCTTTTGTGAGGTTGTATTTTAGAGAAGGAGATAGGTTATGGGATGGCGTGGCGCCACTAGGATAAGAAAAAGTAATTAGTATAGGAAAATGGTCGCTGCCATATGAAAGGGGAAGGATCTTCCAGGTGGACCCTGGGAAAAGAGCTGGGGAGCAAAGCGAGAGGTCAACTGCACTTTTTTGGTTTTGTGACGGTGGAGCTCTACGGGTAGGTGAGCCATCATTCAAAATACAGATGTCAGAGTCGTCAAAAGCATCTAATAGGGACTGCCCGAACAAATCTGTGTGGCTGTGGCCCCACGCAGTGTTATGGCCATTAAAATCACCCATGACCACCATTGGGGAAGGAACAGAAGCGAAGATAAGAAGTAGGTCGGGTATAAGAGAGGAGTTTGGGTGAGGGATATAAAGAGATAAAAAGGAAATGTTATTAGCCCTGACACCAACAGCATTGATGCCGGGGTGATGGGAGGGAAGGGCAATTTGGGAGAAGGATGTGGAGCGTCTTATGAATAAGGCGCTTCCAGCATATCCATTAATACAGTCATCACGGAGACATGAGTAACCAGAGAGCCTAAATTTGGATTCCGGTTTTAACCACGTTTCCGAGATGGCAATAATATATGGATGGAACTTATTGATTAGGTAAGCTAGTTCGTGTTTTTTAGTTTTGATGCTGCGACTGTTCCATTGAAGGGCGACGATTGGATCCATTTTTGTTATATGATGAGAGAAGCTGGGAAAGTTTATGGGCAACGTTGGACGGTAGGTGTTCTGGGTTTGACAGGATTATGTCAACCACAAGAGATATAAGTGTTTCGAATAGATTGTCATTACTTGAATTATTATACAAAGTGGATTCGATGGCACAGCCATTTGGGGCTGTCGATCTCGGGGTATAGGTGAGCTCTTTGTGGGCTACTTGGTCATAAGACTTACCCAGAGCCACCCTTGGACGCGGAGACTTATAGGTGGTTTTGACGTAAGACTGTCTTTGTGGAGGAGAAGAAGGTGGTAGACTGTTAGTTTGGGAGAAAAGAGGTTGGGAGAATAACTGTTGGGCTACTTCCGAGTATGAGCGGGATACTGGAGGGAACTGCGAACAGGCTTCCTCGTATGAGATAGAATCTTGGGCCATGACGGATTTAATATTGCGTTGCCTCTCCTGTTCCGGGCATATTTTTGCGGTAGCGAAATGGCGACCAGAGCAATATAAACACTGTGCTTCGTCTTCAGAGACATTGCAGGTATCGCCATAATGTTCTTTGGAGCAGCGGTAGCATCTCAAACTAGATCTGCATTGCTGTTTTGTATGTCCGTATCTGCAGCACGCGTGACATTGAACTGTAGGGTATTGGTACAATTCGACAGGGAGGGAGGTATAGTAGAGGAAGATACGAGAGGGTAGGGATTGTCCTTGAAATGTAACCACTACAGTTTGGGTAGGTACCCAAGAAATCTGGTCATTTTCAGTTACCTTTCTGTTGAGTCGGCGAGCTTTTATAATTATACCACAGCCGGTTGGTAACTTGGCATCATTCGCAAAGTCCTCCATTGACAGATCCGTGGGGACCTGGCGGACTATGCCCATCCTTGTCACTATGTAAGTAGGGATAGTAGCGGTATACTTACATTGGGTCAGCACAGGGGAGATGGTGAAATTATTCGCGTCTTGAGCCGAAAGGAACTGCACAGCGATTTTATTGCGGCCGACTCTTTTGACGCCATCAGGACAAACACCTTTTATTTTATGGGTGGACAAAAATTGCCCAAACTTAATCGGTCTGATCGAGGTACCAGCTGCAGGATCAGGGGTGGAGCGGGAGACGTGGACTATATATGGACCCTTATCGTCAGGTGAATAACTGTTTATAGCTCCTACAACTATGGACGGGTGGGTATAAATAGTCTGTATCGATGGGATAGTTAAGTCGTTCGATACGGCTTTTTTAGTGGGAGTTGGAGTATCCGCCTCTATTCTCCGTTTCAAAGAGACCGAGGGGCTACTATCCATGGGGTCAGGTGGATCCGGAGGAACGGGGGGAGGCGGCACTGGAGAGTCGCCGCGATGCATGTTTGAGGTTAACCTCAAACATGCAGGTTCCTACCCGGGGATAATACTTAAAATTTAGTTTTATTTGTAATAAACAGGAAACAAGATAAAAGATAGGAAAGAAGAAAGGACAGAAAAAGCACAAATACAAATAGGAAAAGCACTTTTTTCCGCACTCGAACTGAACTTTAACACGTCAGGTGACAGAAGAAAAACCACTTGATACTTGTCAGAATTGTTGTAAACTGTCAAGTCAATCAGCTGTCAATTAGTGATGAAATAATGGCTGTTTTGAAATAACAAACACTGTTGTCTTATTTATAACAGCTGTTATTGTAAACTGTTGTCTGTTATCCTATTATATTGCTGTTTTGGCAAATTGCTGTTGGCACATACATAAAAAAAAACATTTGTTAGAGTTATTTCTATACGATAAATGAGCTGCGGTAGCGCAGCGGTACGGGCCATGCTTTAAATTTATTAGGTCACGGGTTCGATTCCCAGTCGTACTCACAAATCTTTGTGTGAATTGAAAGAGAACATCGTGAGGAAACCGGCATGTCTAAGAACTAATCATTCAAAAATATGTGACATCCACCAACCCGCACTTGGCCAGCGTGTGTGAATGAAATGATGTGTGTTGAGAGAAGAACCGTACGCACAAAATTAAGAATTTGTGATTATTATAAGCAAACTCGTGGATAAAAATTAACAAATAGGAACTTTATTCCATTGCACGACAGATTAAATTATGTAAACAACTGGCCGGACTGGCGATAATGTGGCGACGACGCCCAACTTTCTCTCGCTCATACATTTGCGAAGTCACTAGTAACGTCTCGCTCCACATGTACATAAGTAACGGCAACAATGCAGTGCAAGACGTGTGGCCAGGCGGCGAATTATCTACAGCAACAGCTGACGGCAAAGAACAGGATAACAGTATGGACTGTTATTCAATAATGAGTTTTCATTACGGGGAAATAATTCATTATAATAACTGCTGCTGTAATAATGACCATTACTACCAAAGATCATATCAAAATTTCTACTGTCAAGCAGATAGCAGTTGCCTTAAATATTAAGTCGGTACAATCATACATTCGATAATTGTATACGGTTGGAAGCACAGACTACTAAGAGAACTTAGCGGAAGTCATTGTAAAGAGTTGTCATGCTATTTATTCAATACTCTTTAGAGTTAGTTCACATCACTCTTTAATACTTTTTATACATAGAGTAACTCTAAAGAGTGGTCGGTACTGTAAATAAATAAATACCGAGTATCAGTGCAATTACCGATGTTGTTTGTACCGACATGACATAGTACGTATGTAGTAATCTAACTTCATGACGTTTTAAATTAAAGACTACTGATTGATGAACTGACTGACAGACAGTCACTTACTGCGGTTTTTGACGTTTTGACGTCAAGAAGTCGCCTTGCTTGATGTCCGATTAGCGCATAATTTTTCTTTCATTTGGTTTTGAAAATTACATAAAAATAAGCAAGTATAAAATCTTATTAGTGAGTGACTTAAAAAACAAAGAAGTGTTGATATTCAGTTGCTGGCAAATCTGCGGCCTTGACTTGCTTTCAAGAATTATTATTCACCGCTAACGGTAAGCTACTTAACTGTTTTATTTTACTAATTAATTTACTCCCGGGACCTTTAAATATTATAGTTTAATTAAAAGCGTCATATCAAAGATTCAATATTAAATAGAGTTATAATTTCTTGTAAGTTCGGGTAGGCCATGTGATAATTCGAAATGACGACAGATTGATTTAATTAAATAGTATAAAAACGCATTGGCCTGAGAAATACATATACGAAACTTTAACCGATCACTTAGTTACATTGTTTACATATTGTAGCGTCTAATATTTTTAACAAGACAAAATTATCCTGAATCCATTGTGATAATCTTAGAATGCTCATAATCTTAGTTTCCATGTGGTGACAGACTTGAAAGTCCTATACAGGGAGCACGTCAAACGCGCACGTCATGATATGTGTATATGGTGGTGTATGCAGTTTGTATGTTTAGAAAAACTAATTATTAATACTGTGAATTAAAAGATTTCATTTTGTTTCAGGACACATGACTTAAAAGACGATTAGAATATCATTCAAAATGATTAACCTAAATATATTAAAACAGTCTACAATTGTTCATTTATGTTTTGCCATATCCTACTTTACATCGGGTGTGATATTGACATTTGTACAAGCTCTTTTATACTTTGGACTCAAGCCTTTCAATAAATCTTTGTATAGAAAGATAATCTATTATCTTTCTTACTCATTTTACAGTCGTAAGTATTAACTCAATATCTATTTATATAAAAGAAGAAACTGACTGACTGACATATCAACGCATAGCACAAAGTGCTGGGCCTGGAGACTCTAAATTTGGCACATAGGTTCTTTAAGGGGTCTAGGGGTGCACTAAGAAAGGATTTTTAAAACTCACCCTTTAAGGGGGTGAAACGGGGTTCCAAAGTTTGTATGGAGAAACAAGATTAGTGAGATCAATTTCACGGGTGAAGCCATAACATATAACAGAGCTCACACCTGTATTATTTAAAGTTGTTAGCAGAGGTGAATATCACCCAGTTTTGCTTGCGTAGTTAAGGTCCAATGTTTAATGAATATGGATAAAGTGATTGCCATTTATTAAGAACAATATCTATCTTCAAGCTGCTACTTAGATTTTTATAATTACATGGTTATATTGTAGTAATAATAATGTACTTATGGCAATAATTAGTATTGGTCTCAACTATAATAAATGAGGATCAAGGTTTATGACACCAATAGATTCATTGGAATGTTTAATGCTATATTGTCTGTAGCAGAAAGTTAATAATGACTGTAAAGTTGACTTTTATTTACACTATAGTTCTCACACTCCAAAGTATTAGTCAGAGGTTAATTTTACATACTTTATTCATCTATGTTTGGGTCTAAAATTTTTCTTCTGTGTAATAAGAACATTTTTTATATACCCAGTATTCAAACCCAGTTTGAGTTTGTTTAAAAACTGACACATACCACTCCATAAATGGATCATTGTTATCTGAATGAATAAAATTTTGAATTTAAATAAATGGGGCAGTATTCAACTAAATACATTTAAATGTAAATTATATGTAAATAAATTATAATATAGTAATAAAAATTATGAAGCCTAATTAAAATGCAATTAAAATATCTATTATAATATCTATTATCTAGCCCTTCATTTGCCTTCCTAATATTGTAAATAATGTTTCAATGTTCAATTAATTTATTACAACAAGTTCATGCCCTATATCTTCGTTCCTTCCTTGTTCAAAGTATCTAAAAGACATCAAAGCATTTTACTAATATAGGATAACTATGTGAAAAATTTCATTCACATCTACTGCTAGCTGTGAAAAAGTAAGAAAAAGCAATATATTTTTGATCTGCTAGAAATTAAACATGTAAATATTAGGTTCTGACCAGTTGGTACTAAATGATGGAACCAGACCTAAAATGGGACGGCCTCTAACAGGCAAGGTTTCAATCAGACTTTCAAACACTCATTTCAATTTTTCCTGTATTGACTTCTGTAGCAACTTTTCTTCTGTTTCTGTTTTTTAATTATCCGGGAATTCTGGAAGCTTGCAGTCCGAGTCTGATAAGCTAATATTTTGATACTATTTTTAACAACAGGTAAAACAGATGTCTATATTGTTTCAATGTTTGCATTTGTTTCAGAATTAGTGTTTATGTCAGAATGGTGGTCAAATTCAAAACTTTCTATCTATGTTAAGAAAGACGAATATGATAAATATTATGGTAAAGAACATGGATACCTCATCATGAATCACAGCTATGAAATAGATTGGCTTATGGGATGGCACTTTTGTAATACTATTGGAGTATTAGGGGTAAGTAGTACATCTAAAGTTATTAATAACTAGCTTTCCGCCACAGCCTCGCCCACGTGATGCATATTTTAAATTATGCCCAGCTCTGGGACAAAAAGTAGCCTTTTTTCAATATATGAGTTATCTCACAGTGCCAGATTTTTCAAATCAGACCAATAGTCCCTGAGATTAGTGCGTTCAAACAAACAAACTCTTCAGCATTATGATATTAGTATAGATTATCCTCTCCTAACCATATTTATGTTACAGCAGCCAGTTAAAACTGGTTACTCATGAAACATAAATATGTCAGTAAACACAGGTTCACTCTTTATTCCCCTGCACTCTAAGCCTATTGAGATGATCAGGCCCTGGACCCACTGCTCTCTGAGGAATTGGAGTGTTGTCCTACAAACTTCTTGTTTATGAACTGTTGAGATATTAGAAGTGTCCCACACAGGTTTAGCGTGAGATATTATTCCTACGACCTCAAAATCTCGATCTCGGACATAATTACTTTGTAACATTGTTCAGTTTACCAGTGAATGTGTGCAGTAAAATAATACGGAACTTTCGCATTTTAAATAGTAGTAGCTCGATAATGTCAGTTATTGAAGTCCACATGTTACAAGAGGCCATTTCAAATAATTTTTGAAAACCTAAAATATTTAATTAAACCCCCTTAAGTTGTTTAATATTTTTTTTTTTATTCCATTTTCACCTCTCCAGTCAAATAAACATAGTTTATTTGTTTATTTGACTGGAGAGGTGACAAAAAGGAACCTATATTGTAGTCAGTATTTTTTTTCCTTCATTCACTTTACTACAATCCTTTTTTAGGGTCCCACTGCTGGGCTATCTCTCAACTATCCTACAAGTTGAGAGAGTTTAGGCCTCCACAGCACACGCTACCCAAATGCGGGTTGGTGGATGTTACATGTCCTTGAATGAATACTTCCTAGACATGTCGATTTACTCACGATATTTCTTTCACCGATATTGAAAAGCGACAATGAAACAATTCACTCAAAGATGTGTGGTCACGACCGGAAATCGAACCCGCGACTTTATATTTTAAAGGCAAAGCCGTGACCGCTGCGCCACCGCTACTCCTTTTTGCCTTATTTTATTACAATAATATATTATTTTATAATAATTTGACGGGCTGGTGGTGTGGTCGGTAAGGTACTTGCTTTTCACGCCGCATGTCCTCGGTTCGATTCCCACCCGAGACAAACATTTGTTTAAATATGTCTGTTTGTCTTGTGTCTGGTTGTAATCAATATTTATTTATGTATTTAATTACAAAATAAAAGTATTATATGTAGTATATTACCAGTTATTTGGTTTCCATAGTACAAGCTCTGTTTAGTTTGGGATCAGATGACCGTGTGTGTTAATGTCCCACAAAAAAAGACATTTATTTTAAGTTTCCATATTAATTGTTTGTACTGAATGCATTGGAGTGATACCTACCTACCAAACTATTAACATTAATTATTTAAAAACGGTAATTTACATACCTACTTACTTATTAGCTCTCTAGCAAAACGGGAATGTGTTCAAAGCATTGCGCTGTTGAGCATGCTATATTCAAACTCTTTGGCAGACAACTCATTTTGCGCCGCCATCTGAATGAAACCGGACTATTCTATGAAACCGAATGCAGTATGAATTCCACGACTCTTTTTACGCGATTCAAAGCTTAAAAAGTTACGTCTTAGTTAAGCCAACTGAAATTAAGGGACTTATATCAAAAATTGGCCTCATCATAATGGTCGAGTACCTAGCTACATTTAAATTTAAATTAAGTATTACTATCTAATTCACAACTCTACCTCCAAACAGATCTAAAAATTAGTAGACCATTGCATAAATTAAGTAAATACTCATTTTATGAGATGGCTATCTAAGACTGACATCGTTTGGCTATTATAATATTATCATAATTGGTTTTCGTGACGGTATTTTTTGAGTAGGTAATTTTGGTAAAGTTTTAATAGTTAATGTGTATTTTCAATCAGTACCTACATTATTATACTTTTTAATATGAATCATCGTCCACCTTCATGATGCTGGATGCATCATAAAAACAAAACAATATTAGCGGCTAGCGCTTCTAAGTAACATTTTACGTATTTTATTATGTGGACTTCGGGTGTACAAAAAAACGACTTTTAAATGGGCCATAACAAAAAAATAATTTTGCGAATCCGGATAGTAATGAAATGACGGAGGCCTGAACAAATTCAAATAAAAAAACATTCAAAAATCAAGAATTGTATGGGTACCTATTAGAAAGGTCTAATTATTAAATAAACTTAATTAAAATGTACCTAGTCGCTTCAATTTGAAGTAAGTATTTGATCATGTAAGTAGGTATCACTGTATCACACAGTTCACACTACTCATACGCGTATATCTTTATGGTTACATAAAGATACCTAAGAGTGTTCATTACTTTAGCAAGGCAAGATGTGATTTGCAGGTTGCACTTTGCACCCTTGATACTTAACAATCTGCGTGTGAAGATCTTACGTCAGTATTTTTTGTTTGTTATACCATTGCGTCATTATTCATCGCCAGATTACCTGCACACTTAGAAAATTTAACACGGAATTGGTATTGCGCGCGTTCCCCTCTGCCAAGCTACGTGAACAGTTTGTGTGCATAAACTGCTCAGGTTTCGTGTTTATGTGTAGATTTTATTTACGTGTGAATCTGTAAAGACGCTTAAACTTTTACATGTGTGCTGTACGTGGTTACCTCTTCTCCCCCAAAAACTGGCCAAAACAATTTATTATAAGTTTTTATAACACCTCCTGTGTTTATGCTCTAAGCCTACACAGTACAAAATATTATCAAATACAAGAGCTTGACGGAGAACGTGTTAATCTGTGTACCGTAACTGCGCAGAAGCTAGTAAAGTTACCGGAGGTGACCGGTTGTTGAACTGGCGGCAAATAGCCTTGCCTTGCATGGATATGTCGTAGTCATATCGTAGAATTGATTACTTCATGATATTGGGCATTTCATGAAATGGTTCTGTTTAGTGTCAACATTTAACGATATGGCCTTATCATTAATGCAAGCTTAATTATTTTATGTTGCACTCATTTATTGAGTGACTTTAGTATAATTCAAGTATTTTGTCTTAATAACATTTAACTACGTTTTTATCTTCAATTGCCACAATACTACCTAGTCGAATAAATATTTAAAACAAATAATTGTCTGCCGCCATTATAGATCACAAAAATAAAACAGTAATCAGCACTACTAATGGCGAAAAGTGTAACTATTTTACGATCTGAGCTGATGATTATTATATCATAAAGTGACCTCACGTTGAGATGTTCTTATTATTACCGTTGAACGTTTTTTATTTTTTGATCAGGCCAATCCAGCCAGACCACAATGTTGGCATCTAGTACATTATACCCATTTTCCTTTCCTTGAAAAAGAATCATCATTCATCATTCCCCTTGCCTTTTTCCCATTTCTATTGGGGTCGGCTCCCAGTCTAACCTGATGCGGCTAGCTACCAGAATTATACGAGCGACTGCCATCAGACCTCGAAACCCATAGGCTGGGTTCCCACTACGCCGGACTGGTAGATTTGCTGGGCCGGTAAAACTGCCGGATTGACTAGTGGCTGTACAATTTATATGAAGCTATTCACATTATCCCGGGTCCGGCATTTTTGCCGAGCCCGGCAGATCTCCCGAGCGTTTTGTCACTACTAAATGCCGGCAAAATCACCGGACCGGAGTAATGTGAACCAGTTCCGGCCCGTGTTCCCCGCCCCGCCCGTGCTCTCCGCACTTCATTCAGCTCGCATTTTCTGAGTTAAGTAGACGTGTAGCATGAACGACATTCAAATAGAAACATTAATTACGCTTGTCCAAGAAAGACCTGTTCTGTGGGACAAGACTGAAAATGTCTATAAAGACAAAAACTTAAAGTTAGCAGCATGGCATGAAGTATGTTTAATACTGAAACCAAACTTCGACGAACTTAAAGAAAATGAAAAAAAAAACAGTACCACCACCACCACAACACAACAATTTCGTCGCCCATTGTGGACACAGGTTCAAATTGAACTGAGGTGGTCCGATTTTCTTGTGGGATCCGGTGTAATGTGAACACTCTGTCCGGTGTCCGGTTTCCAGCAGATCTGCCGGTCCGGCATAGTGGGAACCCAGCCATAGGGAACCAGTAGCCGAGATGGTTAGACCAGGTGTCAGATTATATTGGCTTCTGACTACATGTAACGATTGTATAGATATGTTAAATGACAACCGGGACCGACGGCTTAACGTGCTCTCCGAGGCACGAAGGGTAGTCCCTCAACCAACCAGACACCGAAACAATTTTTTGTTGTTACACAAATATTGTCCGGGGCGGGAGTCGAACCCGCGACCTCCCGGGCACAGTATAACCCAATCGGACGGTTTACACCACTCGACTACCGAGGTCGTCCTTTCCTTGAAAAAGAATTATTTTTTAAAATAAATAAATAAAATAATATGCGAATGTAACTTTGTCCGTTTACATTTTAACCTTGAATCTCTTACTGATTTAAATGAAATTTAGTATAGACATAGTTTGAACTTTGGCGTAGGGTGGGCAAGGTATTTTTTCCGACTAAGCAAAAGTGAATGACATAGAGTAAACTACACTGGGAGGCAAAGTTAGGTAATAATAATAATAATAATAATAATGTTTATTTGCCATTACATAAAGTTACAGAAGATGACATAAAAAGAACTTTTAAAAAACAAATTTCAAGCTACATGAATTAATGTTCCCCATGCTAGGAAGATCCTGTGTTATGAGGAACATTCATCCGTCCGGTATATAATAAACATTGTTGTTTTAAAAGTAGATTGTTAAAGTTACAGACATTTATTGTAACAGTTATATATATTTGGCAAAAATAAATTAATAATTTGATATGAAAAAGGGACCAACAAAAGATGAGTGTGTTGTAGTGTGTGTGTAGTGTGTATGTGTGTTGTGTTTGGTATGGATATGATATAAAGTATAATGTGGATTTAAGACTGAGCTACAATGTTATGTTATAGGTGGTTTAATCAGTGCCTCTGTTTTATCATAATCTAGCGTCAAAAGGTAATTTTTGGTATTGAGTCTGCATTGGTATGCGTTTAATTTATGAATGCAAAGTTGTGTATTTAATTTATTATACAGCAGAGAACTCAAGAATGGGTAATGACGTTTTGCGAAAGAGGAGTTAACTTTTAAATTAGGGCAAACGGGAATGGGTCTTCGTCTTTGAGTGAGCCTTGTTATATTTAAGGGTGGGAGGAGTGTTTACGCATAATTACGCGAAACACAAATAGTTGCCTAACTGTTAAGGCGTTATAATCCTGATATAGCTGATGCGTTGGGTATCGACGGGACTTGCCCAAAAGAACCTTGATCACAGCACGTTGCGCTCGCTCCACTTCAATAATGGAAGTCTTTGCGGCCCCTCCCCAGGCAGTTATGCAATATCCCACTATTGATTCACAAAGAAAAGGTAGTAATAATAAAGGTAGTAATGCCAATAGTTGAATTGCCAGGACAGTACAGAAAGCCACTAAAAATACACTGTATTGGATTGTCCTCAAGACAGTTGCCCTAATTTACGCGATGCTTTTTAATTGCTTGCTGCCCTCTTACTGTCCTATCCCAGCTATTGTCCTCGTGTAAATGACCCATAATACACGTACCTATGCTATTGTTGTCAGACGAACTGACCTATCCCAACCTTGGAGCTACGAGTTGAAGAACCCAATAACAAATAAATAAGTCCTTGTATTAAACACCTATAGATTAATTTGTGAGATTAGCGTGGACTTATATATATTATCAAAGTAGATACAGCTAATAATATACCTACATACTTCAAGGTATCTTCTGCCGGGGCTTCATACTCGTTAAATGGAGGTGGTAATCTTAAGTAGTAAAAACAATGTATGATAACGATAAATTTCATCCAAATTTGTTCAAATCCATACCGGAAGTACCTAAGTCTATTTATTACTTACCTTTTCAAGGCAAAATCACTCAATTGAGATGACCTCTGGATTCGAACATTACCTTGCATAATTATGCTACTGCGCAAAAGGGGCCAAGGTTTCTGCGCGATAAACAAATAAACCGCGAGCCTAGCTGGGAACAGGAAGTCAGTTTCTATTATTTGTGTAATCACTAATCAGTATTGAAATCGTCTAATTTATTGCAGAATTGTAAGGCGTATGCGAAAAAATCCATCCAGTATTTGCCACCTATAGGTTGGATGTGGAAATTTTCCGAATTTGTATTTCTAGAACGGTCTTTTGAAAAAGATAAGGAAATAATTAAAAACCAGATATCAGAGATATGTGACTATCCGGATCCAGTTTGGGTGAGTCATTAACTGCAAGATAAACTAATTAAGTACCTAATTAATTATAAGTTTTAATTGCTCATAAGCAGTATAAATATCTGTTTAATTGTCACTATCGCAGTAAACAATATACAACAATCGCTTGTCGGTTTGTTTATGTTTAAGTTCGGATCTAATTGAACTATAACCATATTTTATAGGTTTTTTTCACTCTGAAATTGACTACATATCGCTTGATGTTATTCAATGCTGTAGTCTACTATGAAACGCGCCAGCCCCATATACCGATTCACTCGAGGTTGCGAATGATTTTCGGTGAGAAGATGGCATTGGAATAAGGCTCCATATGGTTAGAAACCATAAAGGAACAACAATTTGGACTCTCTTAAATGGTGTCACCAGACATCACACCGTTAATTATTCAATTATTATTGTTTTAGCTATTGATGACTCCAGAGGGCACTAGGTATACAAAGAAGAAGCATGAAGCCTCGCTGAAGTTTGCAAAAGAAAAGAACTTGCCTCTTCTCAAGCACCATTTGACGCCTCGCACAAGAGGGTTCACCACAAGCTTACAATTCTTTAGAGGAAAGATCCCCGCTATCTATAACATACAACTCGCCTTTGAAAATGATAGTAAGGTAAGATAGGCTGATATTACCTCATAGCGTTATCTTGGAAATTAGGTAACATCCTAAGTTAGATAAAAAAAATTAATTGAATTAAACATTTTAATTATTATTATGACTTCATTGTTATTACAATTTATATACTACAACTGACATTTTGTTTATTAGCAATTTAAGTTTACTATAAAAACTTATTGAAAAAACGTTCTTGACTGCTAACTTAGTTACAAACATTTTATAGAGTGGCTGGTAGATAGTGAAAAATACTTTATCACACGGTAGTGCTTATGATTACATTACAAAAAACTTTTCCCAAGCTATTTTTTTACAACTAAATAGCGAATTGAATTTAAAAAAAATACTTCAAAAAGTATCCTTGGAAAAGTAGTTTGTACTCAAGAGCATTACTACGTAGTAAAGTATTTTGCACTAATTACCAGTCACCCTATAGTGTAAGTGGTGGCACCGGTTGGCCTTGCGTCATGCGTCATGCATGATGTCTCCGTACCACTGTTACTCTATCTAAGCCTACTGTACCTTTCTCAAATAATGTTGGATTTTAGTCTCAGTCCATAGGCGATTTGAGTGTGGTCACTTAAAATAATGCATTTCAAGTAACGAACACGTTGTTTTGGATCGAAAAAGAACAAAATTCTGAAATCAAACGTAAACTTCGTAATTGAATGAGTTCCAGAAACCCAAACTTTTGGGTTGTCAACAGCATACTTATAAATCGTAGTGTAGCATCATTGCTGTCTGACTGAAGGACAGATTCAGTAACTCCGTACTGTGTTTTGAGACGCATGCTGATGTAAATCGGTAAACCGCTAAGCTAAACTCTGTTTGGGATGGTCATCTCTGTCGTATGCCAAACGAGCTATGGGCAAAAGTAGGTATCCACGGGTCTACCGCTCTCGCTGAAGAAGCAGAAAAAAGTGGTAATTGTAAAGAAGCGCATCAAATTTTTAAGACAACCATCAATGTCACCTGCTCTCACTTGTCTGTTTGCGTTCGGGTAGCTCACTCATGCACGTCACCGCTAGCACCTTCGCTTCGCCGTTCCAAAGTTTGTTGCATAGGAAGGATTCAACTGTTCTTCTCCTTCAGCGATTAGTGGCAAACCCTGACAGGATTTGACTTACCTATTCTTTAGGCTCCGTAAGGAGTACAAGTGCGCCCGCTCTAAGAAAAAATTTTTCATAACTCACCCCCTAAAGAGGTGAACGGGGACCACGAGGGCGAAGCCGCAGGCGGAAGCTAGTAATTTGGAGGCGGTCTCGAAGGTGTTGGGAAAGACCCAGCAGTGGGATGCCTAGAGCTAGAAATAATATTAACTGAAACCATAATTATCGGTTCTAGATTCCCCCTACATTGACCAGTTTATTGTATGGTAAACCAGTGCACGCACATTTATACATCGAGCGAATTCCAGTGGAAACTGTGCCCGAGGGCGAAGAGAAGGCTTCCAAATGGCTACATGATCTCTTCGTTGTTAAGGTAATATTATTATTATCTCGTCGAAAGTTATCCTAATATGTCTCTCCATAGCATTTTATAAAATTAATCCAGCAGTTTAACATGAAGATGTAATAGACGAAGTTACTTCCGTAATTAATTAAGAAACACATTGGCATGAATTTAGTTATGAAAGTTGAATTTCAGCAAAATGTATGCTTGCTTCGAGAAGAATTTCATTGAGACAATAATAAAAACGTTAAGTAGGTAGCTCTATCTATCTAAGAACAAAGACTTGCCTAAATTTTCACAAGATAACAATGACTAGATGTAATTATTTAAAAAAAAGTAACTTCATAGCTGACCTAATAATTTATTTTAGAAATAGTATCTGATTGTAACTTAATGTATGTATGTACCAACTTAATAAATAAATGAATACACTTAGTTAAATTACTTGTCTAACTATAATTAATATTTTAATTAATAGGTAGAATGATGTGTGCTTACTTAATTGTAAATTAATATTCACATTACAGAATCTGCATAAAAGTTTAGTGTCATAAATACAGTTATGTTATTGACAGGGCGGTAGCGTGGTCGGTAAGATACATGCTTTTCACGCTGCAAGTTGTGGGTTCGATTCCCACCCAAGTCAGACATTTGTGTGATGAACAAGTCTGTTTGTCTTGAGTCTGGGTTATTATCAATATTTAAGTATGAATTTACAAAAGAAAAGTATTTTATGTAGGATATTACCAGTTATCTGGTTTCCATAGTACAAGCTCTGATTAGTTTGGGACCAGAAGGCCGTGTGTGGGACATTAGTCCCACTATAATATTATTATTATTGTAGTATTGGGTAGGTATACTGTTTGTTTTATTATTAATTGGGAACGCAAACTAGCTTTTAAAATATAAGGTCGCGGGTTCGATCCCTGGTCGTGCCCACACATCATCGGAAAGCTAGTAATTAATACCTACATATAAATTTTGACTGTTCGTTTTATTGGGAAAAAAAATATTGATTAGTTGTAATATGTATGTGTTTGTTTTAGGATAAAATGCACGAGTCATTTTTAAATACTGGCGACTTCTTTACCGAGTCTGGGGTGGAGCGAGTGGAACCGTTCACTGTACCACCACCTTTGTATTCGCTGGTCAACTCACTAGGATGGGCGGTGATCACACTGACTCCAATGTTGTACTACCTGATTGGCCTGTTGTTCAGTGGGAAGCTACTTTATTTTTCCATTGCCAGCGCTATATTTGGAGCTTGTAAGTACTCTTTTCTGTCACAAAATATAAGTAGTTATTAAACAGTTTCATTGGAAGATAAAAATAAGATATGAAAATTAATAACCAGTTTTTAGGGTTCCGTACCTAAATATGTAGTAACAACAAAATCCTTATTGAATCGCTCCATATAGGAATACTGAAGTTATCTGAGAAATTTTGTTTTACCACCATTAGGCCTCAACTTTGAACGTAAATGTTTGGTATTTAAATTATTGAGAATCATAACAAAGTATTAATGTTCGCTATAAACTCAAAAACTACTGAACGGATTTTCATGCGGTTTTCTCCAATAGACAGAGTGATCCCTGTGGTAGTTATAGGTGTATGATTTGTTCCTGTGCGAAGCCGGGGTGAGTAGCTAGTAATACATAGAAAAGAAAATGTAAGTATAGGTACTAACATTTTTACTTGATTGATCTAAGTTTATTAGTGAATCGCCTGTGACAGGCGAACAGGTAGTAACGGAAGAGACGAAATTACGTTGAAGTGTTTAAAACAATTCTACTACCCTCCCTGCAATTAAATGACGCCCTCTCCACACAATAAAATTGCTGGGGTAGTATCCAATAGTGATGTTAATTAAAGCGAATACATATAAATTTCATAAGCATGTGAATTCATTGCTAAACTAATTGCTAGTAGAGAAAAATATGATTTTTGTTAATCTGCGAATTAAACAGCTAGGAATTTCACTCGCAAACGATGCAATCAAGGTCACGTGGAAAGAGTAAAAAATATAGTACGTGCGACAGAGAAAGCACGCTGCCGGTGCAATGTGCATGCTACAGAAGTAGTTATAAAGCGAGTGGTAAATTGGCTTCATACTTTACGGAAAATTTAAATTAATAATTGTTAAATGATAATGAATCATTCACATGCTAACAATTAATGTGAATGCTTTGCATTAATAAAACTTAGTAATCGAATCTTAACGTTAAGATAGTCGTGGTCGCCATCATCGTAGCGCGTGGCGTCCTCGGTAAGCCTTGCACGGAGGTGTCAAGGTTTAAAGTACTATCTTGATGTCATCAATCGATTATAAATTAGCTTTAAGTATGTAGCTAGTACTTAGTATTCCTATACGTAAAATTGTTTGAGTAACTATGTTCATTTTAGTAACAATAATGATGATGACATTTATTATGTTTCTAATTTTTTTTTGTAAATCTTTGTTACAGTTTTCATACTCCTACAAAAGTCTATCGGGATGTCCCAAATCAGTCAAGGATCCTCCTATGGAACTGAAAAAAAGTAAAGTACAGTACATACCTTTACAGTATTCACTTTTAACACTTTTTTTGTTTCGAAAACAAGACTAGATCATGTAGTCACATACAAATATAGTATGTATCAATTTTAGTTTTTATTTAAAACCAAAATAGCTAAATTACTTTAACCTCTAAAATAAATCAAAATGATAAATGAATTTAGTGATATGAAAAAAAGAGTAAATATGCTAAAAAAAAAAGAAGTTTGGTTTTTGTAAAAATCTGTGCGAAATTTATCTAAATTATTTATTTTTTAGTAATACGAATATAACTTATTTTTTTGTGTTGCTTATTTGGTGTTTGACAAATTCTGACATACAGGTTTTGGAAGCGCTGGGTAGACCCGTTACGTAAATGCGCTGATATAATGTATGTCGTAATTATTACATGTCATGTGCATTATTATCCTAATTTACAATGTTGATAAAATTAATCCAATAAATTTTCAAGTCGCTTGATAGTACTACCACAGATAAAATTAAATAATACTTCACTATAGGTAATACCAAAACAAATGAGCACTTGGAAATAAATTGAATAATATTTATATGAATAGTGTTTTCTGAAAATTAGATGTTACAAACCTTTTACAATTGTTCGTAGAAACCGTACAAATAAAAAGTCCAAACATCTGTATTTTCATACCTACTTTATTGTTTTTATAGGTGTCGTATTTAGAAGTGTTTGTTGTTCCTGTTCAAATATTGTTCCAAAATATAGGTACTGAGACTGAGTTAACAAAAGATGTTGTCATGTGCAAGTCGTTTGAAAATTGACAAATCTGCAATTTAGCAGTGATGACCTGTTCATAAAACATTACGATAGGTCGTATTTATCGACGCCAACCGGTTATTCGTTATTTATTTTAAGCATTTTAGGCAGCATTAGATTTTATGATCATTATCAGTCAAAAATATCTACATAAACCGGTTCAATGATAAATATTGCTAGTGTAATTTGATTACTTATGCATTTATAGGAAAACAAGCATTTATTTTCGTATTATTTTACACCTGGTAAACTCGAAATACATAAATTGTGAAAAATAAACAGCGTTATACCTACCTATAGACTACAGAACATTGAATATACGTTTAGAAGGGAAGGTATTAAAGATTGAATAAATTGTTTCCTTGCTTAATCAGATCACGTGTTGTAGCGGTAATATTGAGTAATAGACACATCCACATGCAACAAATAAAGCATGCTATGTTGCATTTCCACTGAATATCCTTCATGATAAAGAAATCGTTTTGTATGTTACTTCACTTTGGTTAAGGGTATCGGTATCGGAGCATGGAAGGGATATTACTTGTTCGGATGTAATATTCCTGTTTGATCATAAAACTTAAATAACTAGTATACAAAACTTTACGCAATATGATCAACTCTAATAAAAATAAAATTTCAGTTAAATGAAAGATTGGCGATTGAATCTGGGACCTCGATTTTCGTGCTTTAGACATAATATATGTCGCGTTTGAGATAAAACTCGACATAAGACAACGATTGCTATATACTATAGTACTCGTTGCATATCGTGCGTTGAGTGGCAGACTTATCTCTAACGTGACATGTTGAAAATACGAAAATTAGTTTTCTATCGAGATTCACCATTTTTCCGCCATAGATGTCTAGTAAACATAAATGTCTTAAAGTGCGAGAAACGGTGATCCTGATTAAAATAATTATTGTTGTATTTTAACTACTAACTCAATAGTTGTTTTATTAATATAATCGCCACATTTTCAATTTACCTTTGAATACTAAAAGAATATGCAAAAGTAATCGAGTACCAAGATATATTTTCACAATTGTATTATTAATTTGAATAGACACAACACTGCATTGTACCTAGATAATATGTACATATTTTGAAATATGTACAATGATGCGTTTTATCTCTCCACTTAATGATAATGTCGTATTGAACTTTAAGTAATGTTAGGTCATATTTTGACTCCAATCTGTACACAGGGTGTTCTAGAAGACCACCGACTAGATACCTACTGGACATCACATTATTAAGATATTGTATGAAATTGTAATCGTCAAAAGTTGGCGGGGTGTCGGGAAAGATATCTAATTTTGATTGGTTCGGTCGAGTTTTTGTTCTTGAGCGAATCAATCAAAATTAGCTTGTGGCCGGATGATCTATAGTGAGAGGTACGACATAAGTTAGAGAAGCGAGGTGGTGCAGCGTCTATAGATATGTGGTCGGTGTGGTAAATGAAACATTCCTTGCAAGGGATATTAGTACCTATATTAGCCTATTTCCAACTACCGTGGTCTCTGTCAACACTGCCCAATATTTATTTATTGTGTTGAATTACTATCGTCTAAAGTAATGTTAATATATTCATGTTATCTCCACAAATTACAATTTTAGTGTATACATACCTACATAATGTAAATTTTTCGAAAAAAATTGTAATTTGTGGGAGATCGGAAGTCTAAATTATCTCAAGGCCTGTGCTATAGAACTCCAAACTAGATATCAGTGAGGTAAATAAATTCGAAACAGTTATTTCTGTGTTTAAAAACTGACAGTTATACCTACTGACATAATTACATTTCGGCAAAAATAGGCTACACTTTTAACTCGTAGCAAGGTTGCAAGGAATATATCGTTTTACTATGTGTGAAGGATGTTTAATAAAAACCAATGGCTGTTACTGGGTTCTATTGCGTTGCTGTAAAATACTTATTTCTCATGACTTTGTTAACGCACACACAGCACAAAATATAATGAATTGTTTGTATTTTTTATAGTTCTTCATTATATATCTACCTTACTTATTCTATTATGTACAAGAGGCTTTCATTTATATTTTAATGTTATTCAATAGTAGACTTTTACATCTATCAATGCCGGATTCAGAATGGTTAGGCCAATTATGTTATTTATTACCTACACAATATCTTTCTGCATAATATCTTGGTTATCACGTAAAAACATTAAACTCTTTTTGCACAGTCGGATAAAAACTATTTTATGTCCTTCGCGCGGGTCTCAATCTGTCTCTATACCAAATTTCATCCATTTGAGTTTAGGCGTGAAAGCGTAACAGACAGACAGTTACTTACGTATTTATAAGATTAGTAGGGATTATTAACCTTTCGGATCGACTACAGAAATGTATAAATTAATTGTATTCTTTGAAGAATTTTAGTATGGCTAAATTGATGTCTAACCAAAATGAACATGGCTAAGTCAATGAATAGTATGTATGGAGGTCACCAAATCAATAAGATATTTTGAAGTTTTCTTTGTATAATGTATACCTAATATATTTTTGTTAATAAATGAGTAGGTAGGTTATACGTACGTACTAACAAAAGTGCAACAAAACTCAGTGTATTCTAAAGTGTTTTAAATTAATGCAAAATAAGAGTGCAATTCTGTAAATAATTTATGAGTTGTAAATGGTTGGTTGATTTTATTTAGGTAAATAGATGTTGTAACTTTGTACGTTTGTTTATTAATATTAAACTTGTACTATTTATTTTGTTTTTATTTATCAAAATCAGACATAATTTGCGGCCAGGGCCTCCACTCCTTGGTTGCCCTGGGGCCTCCAGACCAAACGTTGTTACTACATGATGTCCTTTGATGCTTAGAATAGTCAGTTTTTAACCATGGAAGTATGAAACCTAATTACAAACAATTGACCTTTGTCTTTCTAAAACTCTAGAACGGCTAAATCGATTTACCTGATTTTGGTAATAGTCTTAGGCGGATTTATGCCAGGGACGAAGTTCGCCTGCCCAGCCAGATAACAAGAAAAATAGTTATGAGATACAGAGTTAAAACGTGGACATTTAAGATAGTATGGTCCATAAATTAAAAGTTGCTCAGAGCTAGTTTTTGTTTGGAAAGGATTGGACACGCGATAAAGTGGTCCGACATAAAACTGAGTAACCAACGAACAGCAGCTTATGCCGAAGAACTGACAAATATTGCTAGGAATATATGAGTACGAGATGTAAACCGTAGAGCTAGAGGAGGCTAGGTGGAATGATAAGATAGAGCGTAGAGGCGCGGGTCGGTCTCAGTTGCGTTCTAAGAGGCCTAGCAGTGGACAAAAATAGCTTGATCATGAAATTATATTAAAGATAGTTACTTCATTGAACCTTTTTTTATTTTAAAATAGTCTTGCCTGATGTTAAGCAATGACGTGGTCTACGATAGAACGGGCCAATGTGCCGATTTACTCAATTTTCGGAAAGAGGAGGCTCCTCGTATAGGTATATACTTAACCATAAACAAGCAACAATCTCGATCCACTCTTGTGATTGTGTCACCACAAATCGCACCGGAACACGGCAAAGCCGCTTATAGGTGCGGCAGATCAGCATCACTTGGGGACTTGTAGAGATTCAGATTGAAGGTGCACACTTTCACACAAATGTAACTCAACCCTCAAAAGCTTCATCATTGCTTCACATCAGGCAAGTTGTGGTCAAGCGCAAGCCTATTTTAAGTTAAAAAAAAAAACAATGCCTTTTTGGATTTGATAGGTACCTACTACTTTTTAATTTATTATTCATGAAGTCTTAATAAAAGACCAACATATTGTAACATTTTTTAATCCTGTGGAATGACCATATTGCTAAGTCTTAGTATAAAATCTAGGAGGTACATTTGCACTTTAACTTCTATTGGCTTGTTTGTTACAAAGAATCCTGGTACTCCAGCTTTTTCTAATGTCACTTGTTGGTCACTAACCTGAAATATGAATTAATGTAAATATGTGATGCAACACCCTGAATAAGTTTTATGTAATGTGTAATGTTTGAAAGTAAGTATCATTAACCAAGCTGGGGTTAGGCTCCAGAAGATAATTTTTCTTAGTAAGTAATTAGATACCTAGTATAGAATGTTATCAAAGGTAAATTTACCACGGTTTTGCCTGTATGGTACTTAGTGGGATAAAAAAGGTAGCCTTTGAGTAAATCCAGACCATAATCTATCTCTCCTTTCATGTCAGAATAAAAGTAACAAACAGACATCCATACATTCTTATAAACCTACATATTTACAATATAAGTATGAAGTAGGATAAGCAAGGATGGGTATACAAAAATCCAAATTTATTACTTTTTGATCTAATTGTAGTACTAATTTCATATCTGTTTGTCTCAATTCTTCTCTGTGTCTTGTTAATAGAATTGTTTTTTGCAGTTCTTGTTGTTCCAAACTGGGTGTGGTGTTGATCATAGTTTGTATTTCCACTGTAACATAAGTAGATACCAGTGCAGAGAGTCTAACACAATTCCCACCAGTTTCCCTTTTGAAATAATATATTGTAGGTACTAAATTAAATATTATGTAACGCCTAAAACTTTTAAATAGCATCAAAAATGCAGCACATACTACTTAGTAAGTTTGACAGTTGGCGCACGTAACCAAGGAATACTTGTCATATAATTTGCAGTCTTCCCCTTTTCAAATTTCCACACTTCGCGACTGGTAGATACATATTAAGACAGGCTTCCTATCAATAAACATAATTTTGAATGATAGTTTAGTAGGTACTATTATTTCTGATATGGAAAAATGAAATTGAACATGTGTGCATTTTTTTAGTGCTTATGTAGGTATCAGTAATAGAATTCATTTCCATCAATTGTTCCATCTTTTTTAATGTATGATTTATTCTTAAAATTAGTGGTCAGAGACATATAGTGGTAAACAACCTATGAAAGCAATAACTTTAATTTTTTTGTACTCAGGCATATCAAAATAAATGTTTATTTATATGTGTATTAATATGCGTTTTTTTTCCTATTTGAGCAGTGGTTATAAAGTTTTCCTGTATAATCCATTGCTGCACTTAATAAAATAGGGAATAAATTAAATAACTTTTTCTGTCCTTTTCATGTTTTTACTAACCCTGTAAGGACCTTTTAAGGTCTGAAATAAATGATTATTATTATTAATTAAATAATAAGTCAGAAAGTAGCTACTTACTTGTGTGTTTATTGATAATCAGTTGTCTTTGTTGATATAAATGTTTTTCAGTAACATGTTGGATCTCCATAAGTCCTTTAACTATTTCAAACACAGTTTCATTGAGTAGGCAATTGGCTAGGCCCGAGAGAAGTTCAATTGGAACTCTCATTTGATATTTTCTGTAAGATTTAAAAATAATATACAAAAAAAATATCTCTGCTACATCTAAGTTTAATCTAGTTTGAGTCCTACTTAAAGACTTTAATTGAATTTGAGTTATACATACATTCTCATTTATAACACGAAAGTTCGTTAGAATGCATGGAAAAAAATACAGAACTAAGTTAGTACCTACACATTAATAAAATAACAAGGTTTAAAAAAAAATCATGTATTTATTCAGCTGGCCTAAGCGACCAGGTAATTGCACTTTTACCATACCCAGTGCCCCAAGACAGCTGAATCAGTTCTTTCCTTAATAATAATCTTGACAATGCCATTGGTTGCATAATCATTTGATGTTAATTTTTAATGGAATTCATACAAGACCACTGAAGTTTGTAGCTTGAAGCTTGAATACTTAATTAAACTTAACACTGGCAAAATTGCAAAATTGTTTTTGCAAAGGCCTTTGTAAAAAAAATTATTAATGATCTTAAGATGACAAACTAAGTCACTAAGTGGCTAAGTAAAGTGGTGTAATAAGATAATAAGACGTACGGTGGCAACTCTCTGGCCATATCTTGAAGTTGCTCTAGCAAGAAGTATAACTTCCTCTGTAATGCTTCAGGAGTAGGTTCCGAGAATTCCATCATGGTCAAGAAGGTTACACCATAGCTAACGAACAGATAAGACAGTAGGTTGTTGAATACTTGAGTACACCAAGTCTTTGTTTATAAACAACGAGTTAACATTCGTCGGAAAATTACAAAAAAACTGTAGACAAGAGGCTTTTTCATACAATAAATCTTAATGACATAACACGCTCTATTCTTAATTTATTCCCTTGACTCAGTGTGAATGGGTACAAGAAATATTTAATTTCTAGTATCAAAAAAATAAACAAATGCATGGGTACATTGCATGCACCGCACGACATGCACTTGCACGCTGACAGACCACAGACTACTAAGAGAACCCTTGTGACAAACGATCCACCCAGTGTTGCCAGATCAAAATTTCAAAATCCAGGAAATAATAGAAAAAAAATCAGGAGATTGACCTGAAAAATCAGGAAATGAATAAAATATTTATTTACTTTTACGATATTCATAATCAATAACTAATACTTTTCATACATTTGACTTATTAGCTTTGTTTTTGAAAATTAAATCAATTTTTATATTTCAGTACAATTTTAGTCCTTATTTCTGCAATAACTGTTGTTCAATTTATTTCTCAATTTGGCCTATATTAAATTAATTTGTTAAAATAGTCTTGCCACTGCGGTACTATATTTAAATCTAGCTAATAGTAAAACGTCTTTTATCTCCAGTTGCTGCAAACAAAAAACTAAACGACATCTATTACATGCAAAATTTAAATGTATGTTTATCATACCTATCAAATGGTACCACAAAAGTAATTCAGTGATTTAAATAGTTAAATTAAGATTTTTTTTATTTTATAGTAATTCCTATCAAGTTAAATGATTTATTTCTTTATGTATTTTTTTAACTGCAATGTCCAAGAAATAGACTTTAATATCACTTCAACCCTTTTTTAGTGTCCCACAGCTGGGCACGTGTCTTCTCTCAACCATTTTACGAGTTAAAAGAGTTTAGGCCTTAGATAGATAAATACAAAAAAACGTGTTATTGCAATCAATAACACGTTTTTTCTTAATTACACTTACCTGAATTCGGTTAGAGAATTTCATTTAGTGTTTACACCGTAAACAAAATCTATTCTATTGAAAATTAGTAGGTAGATCTCATATGTTATTTACTCTGTAGACGTACCTATGATTTTATTTTATGACACAGATATCAGGAGATTTTACAGTAAAATCAGTAGATCAGGAGAATCTCACACAAATCAGGAAATCTCCTGATAAATCAGGAGATCTGGCAACACTGGATCCACCGGATCCACGGAACGGATGGACTACTAACTAAGAGAACGAGAACCCAGCGGTTCTCTTAATAGTCTGTGGATCGTCTGTCAGCGTGCCGTACATCAATACTTACTTTGACACTTTGACTGTTGACAGTAATTAATATTAGTGTTATGTAGTGTGTGTATTATTATGACTTTTATGACTGATAATGACCCAGTTTTGTTTTGATCTTGTTAAATTATTTTCTATTTAATAAGTAACCTTACGTTAATATGGCAAGTTATTACTATTTACACATCTTTAACTTATTTGTGTGTATAACTATGATTAACGCAGACCCTCCTGACAGTACATTCTTGAACACGAACTCATTATTGTAAGTTTTGTTTATGTTTCATCTTTGTTTGCTTTTAGAATAGTAGACCTATTTCATTAATAACTTATATAAACACAATCCTTAACTTTTTCAGGGAAGTGACGGGAGAAGGCTATTTGTTTCCCCATTCTGATGAATGTGAGGATCTTTTAAACGACTTTTCAGATTCTGCTGCAATTTTCACTAAATGCTCTATAAAAAATGCCAGACCCATACGCTTATGTCAAAATTGCACTGATCAGTATATAGACTTCGAGAAGAAATATAAAGAGCTAACTACTAGTACCATAAATGGAACTTATTGTAAATCTGTCTATATATCACAAGATAGGTTGGATGCTGTTTTAAAGTATCATGATAATATATTAAATATTTGGCATGAAGCACATTGCTCTAGTGAGTATTTAAATTGTTCTATTCTATATTTTATACTATCAGCCTAGGTTAATAGATCATGCCTAGCTTCACACTTTCATAAAAAATGTTGCAACTCTGTCTGTATGAGTCAGTATAATTAACAATAATAATTTACTGTCTCAGAATTGAGCAGGCGTCTCAACCTTGCCTTTGAAATATAAGGTAGTGAGGCTGATTCCCAGTTGTGCCCACACATCTTTATGTGAATTGTTTCACCACTGTGGCTCTGTGAAGAAAAACATTGTGAGGGGACTGGCATGTCAAAGAACTTATTATTCGAGGACATGTAACATCCACCAATCCACATATGGCCAGTGTGTGTGAATTAAATCAGTATTGACTCTCTCAGGTCGTAACTTAAATCATAGATGGGAGAAGACCTGTGCCCAGCAGTAGGACACTAAAAAGGGTTAAAGTGATTGTCTCAGAAATATATAGACAGTGGATGACGTAAAAGCAGTCTTTATAATAACAAGTACCAAAATTTACTTCTGGCAAAGGTATCAGGGCTCCTAGATAGTTACATACATAATATTATAGTAAAATTGACTCCTAATACAGAGTTGCTTCAGTTATTATTTCTTTGACTGACATCATTTAGCTGATAGTGAAAACTGTATGAAATATTTGAGGTCATTGCCACCAATCATCAAATAGACAGACAGTGGCAAACTTGTTCTAAATTATGTAGTGATTTACAAATAACCTTATTTGTTTTAGGATGTTTTGACTGGTCAGGTGGTGAACCAGTACTGTCCAATGAAACAAAACATTTTAATGAAATATTTAATGTAACAATGACTTGTATTAAACAAAGCCTAAACCCATTCAAGAACAATTCAGATGAAGTGTGTGACAAGTGCAAACAGACATATTTGCAATTAGATAGTTATTATAAAACATTAAGCACTGATGCCATTGGTGTAGACAGTATTTGTATGGATATTGTAGATTCTGTAAGTTCATTTATATGTTGAAAAGATATATGATATATATTATGAAAAGGTCATACATAGCTTACCAGAGCCACCTAGCACCACCACCTGTTTGTTGTACATCTACTCATTGTCTACAGGTTAGACATAGGTGAACTTCACATTTTTTTAATCTAAATTAGGCTGGTGCTTGCCTGATCTTAAGCAATAATAAAGTCTACAATGGGATCTGCCCATTAAACCGATTCACTCGTAGTACTGATGAGGTGGTGGTGAAAAGATGTTCCTTATAGTTAAAAGCTAGAAAAGAGTATCAATTCCAACACACCCCCTCTCTAATGGTGTCACCACATATCACATTGTAACACTGCAAGACTGCTTGGCAGTACAGCTTTGTCTGGTCAAAGCCGAAGCACCAACAGAGAGAGATTCAAATTGAAGGTGCACAGAGGGTGACAAATTTCAAAATATGAAAAATTAGGTCCACACTTTCAGAGTAGTTTATGAACTTGTTTACATGTCAAACATTTGAAGACAGTGCTTGAACCTCTCAGAACCTGTGCATCAGCAGTAAGCAATGGCTCTCATATGCTGTTAACATAATAGATTCTGTCTTTTTGTGTCACAATAAAGTTGTTTCTCTGTTTTGATACAACTATTTTTTATGTTTTAGATGAATGCTACAAGATCAATATGGAGTAAAAGTTTAAATTGTTGTAAAGTGAGAAAAACACCTGAAGTAATATTCTTGTGTTGTACTGCCATTATTTCACTTTTACCAGTACTTTATTATTTAGTACTGAGATATTGTGGCCCAATGAGGGACTTGCCAAATGTATTAAAACGTAAGTAAATAAGTTATTCTTTCAAGAAACCATCACAAACACATAGTTTAGTGAAAAATTACAGTAAGCTGCAATGAAGAGACCATTGTAGTCAAATTATGGTTTGCACATTTACATTCAGTCAAGATAAAAGGCCAAGCTATTTGCTGGCCACTGTACTATATAACTTTATCTGGAAATATGTAGCATGGAAAATTTTATTTATTAAAAATACTGTTTTTTTTTCAGAATCAAGATTTAAGCAAACAATCCTGAGATCTGTCAATGGAGGAATAAATTAGTAACCAATAATAATAATTATTTTTTGAATTCGCAATGAAACATTTAATAACATAAAACATATTACTATTGTATATTTACATTCAACCAAAGAAATAAAATTATTTTCTTACAATTTGATATTATAATTAAAGATTTTGGACATAAAAAGTTGGGCTATTGTAGATAAGTGTGGTAATAAATATAAGTACTACCTATGTCTAGCTTTTTTGTTGTTACTTTTCTTTATACTGTTACTATTACTTGTGCTGCTAGACATTTTATGTTTGAGGGAATTGGGTGTCATGTCACCCTTGTTCATAATGTTTATAGGAGAGTCCTTGTCTTTAGGTGTACTTGGGCGACTGTCCAGTCCAATTGCAGATAACATTTTACTGTCACCACTAAAGGCTTTTTGCAACATTCCAGAAGATGAAGCAATCTTCTGTGTAACAGTTTGTTTTGTTTGTGAATGGTTGATCACTTTATCTATGCCTCCATTGGTATGGTTTTTGCCTGAAGGTTTTGAAGCAATGCTTTCAGTAGACCCATGTATAGTAGTATGGTTTAAACTGCCGACATGAAGACCTGTGCTGATTTGTGTATCTGAAGAATCTTCATTAGTTTGTGACTCAGTTTCACTATTCCTGTCATCTGAAAGACAAATTTTATATGAGATACCTGTGGATTTAAACTAGATAGCACAGATTTTTTGATAATCTACTTACTCTTTGCTTCAGCAGGGTCTACTAAGCCACTAACAGCCTGAAGAAAAAGTGAAGATAATTAAGACAACAAAATACACATATTATCATTTCACTCAAGATATTTATGGTACTCACAGCCATTGATGTTATACTTGATTTAGAAAACAACCTCTCAGCTTCCTTAAACTTTCTATTCCGTTTATCTGCTTTTGAATTTGTACTTTTGTTTGTTGTGAGGTATCTGTCCCATCCTCGTATGATATTGCCATAGAGTTGGGTATCTTCTAAATATGATCCTTCGAATGCATAAATTTGCCGCTCCAAGTTGGCAAGTGTTTCCTGCAAACAAACAGGCAAAGTAAGAATAAAATGCACCAAATAATAATATGAATAATATAATAATTATGATCAGTGACTAGAATTGATTAAATTTTTATTTATGAATATGTTATCTTACCGCCACTTCTGCCTTCCTCTTAACTAATTCTGCCAATTCGGCCCTAGTGTCAGCTACAGAGGACTGTTTAGCCGCCATATTGTTTCTTTTAGCTTGTACGCTTTGGGTCTCGTTTTCGGGGGTTTGTGGTGAAACAACCATATCGTCGGCTGGGATAAGTTTTTCTTATAATTCCATAATTAGTAAAATACGTATGAAATAAATCAGTGAAACGTTTAAGGTGAGATACAACAATAAATAGTTATCTTGCAAACTCGACGCAAAATAACAAGCCACAACCTTTTGTGAGAAACTGTAATTACTGACTGACAGTTACTAGTCACAGGTCACAGGTGTCACTGTCAGTGTTAATCAAATTTATTTAGCAACAGTATGCAGTCCGATTCGATTCGATAGTATCGAATCGATACTCAGTTTTTGGATCGTGAGATGAAGCCACTGACCTCCATATTACAAGTACGCTGTAGTATGGAGGTCAGTGGATGAAGCTAATTTTTTATCTCTCACACTTAACCATGTAACTGCGCTGCGTGAAGAATGATGCAGAAAAACAACTGAAAAATGTTTCTAAATATCAGTGTCACTGTCAGTCAGTTGACACTTGATAGGTTATTAATTAAATTATTCTACTCATTCTAGGATTTTTAATAACAATTAATAAAATAATAAAATTAATAAAACAGGCAGTGCAACAGACGGTGATAATGATTTTAGTTGCTAGAGTCCATTAAACATTTTGTCAATATATTATAACCAAAATGTCTGTAAATTATATTCCTCGTGTAACACAGGTATTACTATCTCTAAAACAGATAAGTTTTCATTATTGTTTTCTATTATAGCTAGATGATATTATGAATGATCTTGTTAGTGCCTAAAAGATACCTACCTATTCACTATACATATACTTTAATTTTTAATATCTATCAAGGTCGTTACTATAATTTACCTGGTGTTTTAGTTGGATGCTGTGCAGTTGGATAATCAGGTTGAAGAACTATTTAAACAACTCATATTTCAAGCTACTCAATTTATAGAGGTGAGAAACTTCACTAAAAGTGAACTATAGATATACTCATTCGTATAAACACCTAAAAATATACACCTTATTACATTTTATTCTTTTAAATGAAAAAGAATTGTCGAAATCGGTCCACAATTGACCTATACTCATACAGCCGAAAATAGAACCTCTTATTTTTCTTCGGTAGTCTTCGGTATTCTGCCCTAAGCTTAGATAGTTAAATAAAACTTTGTTTTATTTTTTCAGCCCCGATACATCCAGCCAGTGCTGCCTGAAATAGAACTTATATTAAGAACATGGATTTTCAAACACTCTGTGTTTGATCAACAAAGCACATTTGGTCAACAAATGTTGTCACTTAAATACATTCCAAATAATTTTTCTCGAAGCAAATTACTGTGGTATTATGGGTACATGATCGGGCTTAAGTATTTTAAAGAGAGATCCATTTACAGCTTGACATCTAATCTAAAAGTACAAAATTTTGTCCAGAAACTGGAAACTTTCCAGTTGATAGGAGATTTATTAAACTTCTGTAGGTTTATACAAACTGGAAAATATCCATTGCTCATAGATTTTATATTAGGACTTGAGTTATCAGCTGATAAATTAACAAGAGAGGATTTAACAGACTTTTCTTGGACTAGAGAATTACTGTGGCATAATTTTATTGTGAGTATACTACATTTTTATAATGTTTTAGACAAGGAACAATGATCATTTTTTTAACTAATTATTTTGTTAATAATTTGCTAATAAAAGTTTTTTAAGCTATTTTTTGTCAAATGTACTGTATCTTTAGAAAAATAGATAAACAAACAGCAGATTGTTTAATACCTTTTTTATTTTAGCTTGATATGTAATATATTGAATAAAGTAAAATATCAATAAAAACCTTTATATAGGTACTTTGATCTAAAGTTTTCATGTTTCAGGAATTAATAGGCACTACAATAGCATTGATAAACATATTTGGTTTGAAGAGTCGTCTGTCTACTATATTGAAGTATGTGTGGTGGCGGAAACATGTTAAGACTAGTGTTGCAAGCAATACAGCTGTGATGACTTTGAATACTGTGTGTGCTTGTTGTTCCAACAAGCCTGTGTTGCCACATACTATGGGCTGCAGTCATATATTTTGTTACTACTGCTTAATGGTAAGTTAAAATATGACAAAAAACCATTAAGGCATTGTCATGTCCACAGAGAAAAAAAATTATAAGTATTAATTTACAATCTGCATGTAGATCTGTATTTTGTAAAAGGCAATGCAATGTGTATGGAAGATTAATAGCTAGTCCTTTAAATTTTCAAAACATTTTATTGATTTAAACAGTTGTAGGTATTACAATTAGTATTAAAACTGAATGTTATGTAGCATCAGTGTGTTTGTCAAGACAAAACAAATGACACCAAATTTGATTAATCATATTAATAAACAACTTTCTGTTAGTTTGGGTGCAATCTTGCAAATAAATTTCGATGATTGTGTGCCTGGCCAGACCATCATGTGGATAGGTTCAAAACCATTTGTAGTTAATAAGCTGAACTTACTACTGCTTTAGTCACCGAAAAAGCGCGACTGCATGGCCTGGTTAAAAATGTGTGCCCCAGACCCACATATATCTGTAACTATATATACTGAAACTATATCTCAAATCAATGTACACATAAATATGTACCGCATGATGAGCTAGTTCTATTGAATGGACTCCACCAACCTGTTGGCCAGCATGTGTGGATTTAACTAGGGTACACTAAAAAGGGTAGAAGTGAATTGTTTTTAATTTAGACAATAGGTTAACCGTATAGTTAACTTTTTTGATGAATAATTTTTACAGACTCGCCAAAGATTGACTGTCAACACGTCAATATTACTGCCAGATAACCATCTGGCATTTAAAAATCAGGTCTTAGAGATGAAGGTAATGTACTCATGGAGTATTTTTGATTTCCAGGCAAATAAGACTGCAGATCAAGATTATGCTTGTCCAAAGTGTTATTATAATGGAAGAGATATAAATAAATTTGTAATGCCATAATTATTTTATGGAGTTGGGATTCATTTCGTGTGCTGTGATAAAAATAAAAGTGTTATTTGATAAAACGATTTTGTATTCACAGTTAGGTTATTGTAGTTGAAAAGGTATCGTCTTGTTAAATAATTCTTAGTAATAATGGGTATATAAATCACATTTTTATACTTATGTAAATAATATGTATTGTTTCATTATTAAAGAAAATAAAAATATTTTTATACTGTATAATTATTTTTCTTCTTTGCAAAATTCTTAAATTTTTATTTTATGACGATCACTAATGGCATGCAATATACCTACTAATTAAATTGTAGAATTTGAGATTATCTTTTTAAAATGTTACTAGAAATAAGTAATGTAGTGTTAAATTTCTTCCTGGTTTTGTGCATTATGGTAACTTGACTACCACATCAGTCTCGGATTAAGTTACAGTACAAATTATATCTTAACGTTTCTACCTCCTATCTTCAATTTCTAGCCTCTCATAAATATAAATCACATATTTATTTTAAAAAAGTAAACCTCGCATTGAATGGCATTGGAATAATTCCACTCATTTACGAGTATATTATTTAATATTATATACACACCTTATATCTATTAGGGACTTAAATATAGCTGGCGAAAAATAAGTGATTCACCTCTGTTAGCAACTTCTTACATTAAAGGGATGAGCTCTGTCTGTCCGATCCTATACAATCCATCTACAGGCCTTTGTAACAACTGAAATGAATGTAACTTTAAACGGGTTCAAACTTAATTTAATGTTTGTTGTCTTTGCTGTTGCGAACGTCGGCGTGGAAACCAGTCTCCCAGTCGGCTACGTAGTCCACTGTCCGCACGGAACCGTCGGGTTCGACCAGCGAATACTGACCTGCATAAATAAATCATAGTTAGATAGACAGTACGTACTATTCATATTACGTCTATAGAATGCATTTCCGCTGCCCTACTTTGAGCGTTTGATTTATCAAGCTTGTAGAATCTATCTATTTCTTGTTTCAAGGATATACGTGGTTATTCGCGTAGGCTCCTTGCTTTTAATAATACTAAGCCGGGGTTGGTCAGTGAATTGAGAAACATTTTATTACGGCTTTATATGACACGACAAAGTTCATAGTAAAGTAGGAAGTTCGTCAACAACAACAAGACTTAAGAAAGTAAAGTTTAATATTTTTGAATCTGATAGGCTTTTAATATAGGTAGGTACCTATATAATTGGCTCTTTTTACGAGTTTTACTCGTTCGGCGTCAGTTTAGCTACTACCAATTATGGTATCTAGTTTGTAACAATACCTACAAAAGGTTACGGTACTGCCTATTTATGTAATGTGAAAACGTAAGTAATGCAAATTCAAGATATTGTCTTATGTTTTAAAGTTCAACAAGTTTCTGGTTATACATGACTACCTACCTATATCCGAACAATAATCCGAATGAATACTTACTAAACGCAGGCCTCTTTTCTAATTAACAAACCAATCGCTTACGAGCCGCCCCGGGCACGAGACAAACACTAATTTATAGTTTGTGCACTGACTCGAGTCTTTAACAGAGCGACAAAGTAGAGCACAATGTCTGCTGAAAACGAAGTTCGCGGACACGCAATGATCTTTGGAGGCTCATTGTAAGTTCAAACTTGACGCTGTGAACGACGCCAAGTAGAGAGACTCAGCTTGTAATCGGCTGTACCTAAGCGTCGACGTTCCTTTTGTTTAACCCAGCTAAGTTTTTGTTACTCACCCTTGACGACCTCGCCATCTCTTTGTTCCTTCTGTTGTTTGATATCTCCAGTGTGAGGGTCATTGACACTGTACTCAAATGCATATCGTGGGTGGGCGTCCTGCGAAATAATATTATCAGAAATTAAATCGGGTCGTGAGAAATGTCAGTGCAACTACTTATTTATTGAACTTTGCAGCTAAAAGGCTTTGAAGGTGGTTACGTGTTAAAGTTTAATTGAATGGTACCTGCAGGTGTAGCGACGGGGAGTCTTAAATTAGATCGCTGTCGGCTTTGTCCCATTTTATAAGTTTAAGTTTACCTAGTATCTACTCATAATGATATTGTAGATGCGCCAGAAAGAACTTCGGTAGAGCAGACTTCGGTAAGACTAAGTAGGTGCTTAAAGTAGGTAGAGCGGCAAGTTGTAGGTACGTTCGAATCTAGGTGGCGCATTATTTGTGTCAATTTCTTGCACTGATGCTAAGGATGAAACCAACAAACCATTCGCAATAATACCACTTACCTAGTCGTATTTCGGCTACGGCGGTCTAAGCTAACCGATGTGCCTACGCAGGATTATTATAGTGCAGAAGTGTGTGCTCCCTTTACTCTCAAAGATGGATTGTGAAAGATTGGGCGCGGGATCTACGACTTTACGTGTTCTTAGAGGTACGGCTGTCACACCGCCAACTTCCTGATTCCGGACTAAGAAATTAGAAAAGTCACAACACTCTTTTAAGTCCGTCGTGGAATTTGAACCTACGACCTCAGAGGCTTGAGGCGAACACTCTCACCCCTAAGCTATCAAGACAGCCAAAGTAGTGTAGTGATTACTGTAGTTAGTACATTAATTATGTAGATAGTATTATATTATCTATGCCTATGGGAGAGTAGTAGTAGTATGGGTGATGAGCCTACAAATAGGCTATGGTGTGATGGCGGTCCTGGATGCAGATTTCCGAGTACCCAGGGCTGTTATTTTAACACTTGAGGAAGGCTACCGTGGCGTTTTTAGTGCGTAACTCTAGCCAACTCACTAGATAGGCAGGGACTCCTACATATCCCGCTGTCTCCCCAGTTGTTAGCACCTATAAAGGATTTACAACACGTAGTAAACGTACCTATCTAAGTAGGTATTGTATTTCTTTGTTCGTTATGCAGTTCTCAAAGTATTCTAACCTAGTCAAACTAAACATTCCGATTAATTTCGCTTTAACGGGTATGCAAATAATATTGTTCAGTCGCACTGCTGACCTTTGATTTAAATAGGTAAGTACCTTTTACTTACAATTCTGTCTGTTCTCAAAGCCACCCATGAATAGGTAATCTAGCTTAGATAGGTTAAAGTGTCTGTGTAGGTCTACGATTATGTAAAAAGGGTGACTATTAATATAGTTAGTATTGTTAGTATTACCACGTGATAATCATAATTACGAACAACTCTCCCAAATAAAATTTTTGAGCAACTTTTTAATTTAAAAATTAGCTATTATATATAGAGCCGCGCAGTAGCTACGACGACGATAGTGGAGTGTAAAGTAGGGAGGGACTTTATAATGATCGTTGTTGGTACTAAGTATGCGTCTCAATATTAAATATAATTTCCAAAACTTGTTTATAAAAATGTTTTTTGGGAAAGTTGTGAGCAAGAGCACGTGATTAAGTATTTTACACTAATTACCAGTCGCCCTATATATGTAGGTACTAATTTATTTCTAAGTAGGTATTTACTAAAAGTTTTGAAAGTACTGAAAGTTTTAATGTTGTACAAGTTTCAGCTATATCAATAAATATAATTCAAAGCTAATCCATCAATGTTAATTAAATTGAAGCGTTAAATTAGTTATGATACTAATCAGATAATTTAATGGGGTTTTTGGACCATTGCACAACGATATGTGGGCAAGTTTATAACATATGACAATTTCTTACGTTTGAGTGTACAAGCAATCAGTTAAGATTTCGATGTAACGAACCACTCCTGGATCAAATTGGACAGCCAATCAAATTGATTACATCATGACGTTAGTTGTGGGGATATGAAGCAACATGTGTGTAGGGTGTATATACTTAGTAGGTGCCGATGCAATGTCCTGAGGCGCATTCATTGGGCAGACCTGATATTTATTGACATTTTATTGCTGCGATTAGGACTAATAGATGTAAATAATAAATGTTTTGTCAACAATACATTGGTTTACCTAATTGCAACGGTAAATATCTAACGCAATAAATGAAATTGTGGGCGTAAGTTTGTTTATCTTTAAAAAAATTAAGGACTAAGTAAGATACGATGTATTTGCACTAGAATCAGCACAACTTAACTTTGAAAGGAAGTGATTGTGTACTTACGTAATTCTCCAAGAATTCTGTGTGGACATTCTTGGCTGCGTGGGGTGCCACGCCGATCTTAGCGGGTATCGCGTGCGATACCGGCAATGGGGCAGATGCGTATTGACCAACAGCTGCGGGGGCAGGCGCGTAGTGGCTTACAGGTGCTGGGGCGGACGCGTAGTGGCTGACAGGCGCAGGGCCAGCTGCGTAGGACACTTGTGCAGGCGTGAAGTGCGCCAACGATGCTACTGATGCCACTGGTGCTCGGTATTGAGTGATTGCCGGTGTTATGTGCTGCTGGACAACCGCAGGAGCGTACTGGGTCACTGGCACCGTATGGTGTGTCACTTGTGATGTGTGCTGAGCTATATTTCCACTAGAGTGCTGGGACACTGACGTAAACAGTTGTGCTGGTGCGGGCGCATGACTCACAGCTGGCGAAGCATAATGAGTTACTGGCAGGGCAACAGGTGCTGGTCGGTATTGAGGGACTGCTGGTGCTGAATAATATGTGGGAGACACCACTTGTGCTGCTTGCTGCACTTTTAAAGCCGCAGATGTCGCGTATCCAGAAGTCGGAGCAGCGTACACTTGAGAAACCACTGGTCCTCCATATTGAAGATTGTTCAACGAGTTGAGGGATGCCTTCGCAAGAGAACCACTTGTAAACAATGCTTTTTGACTATATGAGTTTTGTGCAATATAACTTGTTTTAGGTGGAATGTATGAAAATTTTGCAATCAGAGGAGCTGCAGTTACTTTAGCGAGGATCGGGGCTTGAGCGTAAGTCGCTTGAGGAATCACTGTTCTGCCAGTCGAAGATGCTGAAGAAAGTCCGGCCGAAGTGGCATAACCATGTTGTTCTTTAGTATATCCCTGGGAGGTAAGGTAGTTCGAGGATGACGTTTGGTAATTTACCACAGGTTGTGTTGCGTAAGTAATCTTCGGTGCTGTTGTTTGATAAGTAATTCCAGTTGAGTATCCCAAGTTAGCGGAAGACTGATATCCTGAGCTGCCCGAGTACTGGTATCCCGACGCTCCATTGTATTGGTAGGCGGGTGCTGCTATGTTCAGGTTAGGTACTATTGCAGGTGCTGCAACGGTTTTGACTCCAGTAGTAGTGAGTTGCACCGAGGGAGCAGCATATGAATAGCCATTGTCGCAATTGGGTCCTACCTTTTGTATCTGACTTAGGTGGTAGTTTAAATCAGGATCGTGATATGCAAATGCACTTTGAACCGCTATTATTGATAGAATTATCTGCAAACAGGACAAAATATTTATTTTTATAAAAATAATCACATACTTTCATATGCACACACTTGTACACTTTAACATCTTTACTCACCAACTTCATATTAATTCTATTTATTTGCATTTTATTTACAATGCACTAAATTTAATAAGTTATGGCACAGATATTAAATTGTCGAAGGCTTGGCGTGTATTTGCCAAAGTTAAGCGTAAATTAAAATGAGAGCAAAATGGGACCGCAAAGACTTATATAGCAATCTCATATGTGTAAGAACGGGTCACACTTTTTAACGTTCGCCGTCACAGCACGTATAGTAAAGGTTGAATCACACTTAACCTCACATATTCCGTTGTCTCGCATTGCTTAGTTTATAATACAATTTAGAGTTGAAATAACAGTGATGCGGAGTGGAACGGGGACCACGGTGTTATGTGACGTAAGGAAAGCGGCTTGACTAAACGTGATGTGACCGATTGGTTGCCGATAAGTGTGCTTTAAGCTTTAAGCCATAAGATAAGCACCGGTCAGTGGGCGCGGTATGCGTGTAACCTACGGTTTATTTACTAGTATGCTACGACCACACTGAGACACCATTATCTCGAGACTAGTTATTTAATACTATTATTACATATATTATGTATTTAATTAAACGAATACGTGAGGTACATTGCGATTAAGTTGTCGACTTAATGCGGCTTGTAAATGATAGTACCTATGTATTTTCTATTGTGTGAGATAAGTAATTTATTTAGATAGACATTTGTAATAAGACCTCTATGTTATAGATAATTAGATTATCGCTACAGTTAAAAAGAATAAAGATTAACATATGTAATGAACAAGCTCGTAATGAAAGGAAACTAATATAGATATTATCTAATATAACACTTAACAAAAACAAGAGCCATCAATAAAAGCGAAACAGCTATAAAAATTAGCCAATTAAAATACATAATTAGGTATTTCTTGTAATGTGTATAATATCATTATGCGTAAATATGTACAAACAAATCAGCATTAAAGTGTTATCGTGGGATTAATTTCGTAAGGTCTATTAAAGTAAGTACCTACGTGTTCAAGTATCAATGTCACTTACTAGATCGAATTAAGCATTATAATTAAATTTCATTTAACTAGTTTTCGACCGCGACTTTATAAGCTTCAAATATCAATAGCAAACCAAGGGAATTCTACCTAATATTCACTTCAACTCCTTTTAGTGTCCCACTGCTGGGCACGGGTCTTCTCTCAACTACCATACGAGTTGAGTGTGGGTTGGTGTATGTCACATGTTCTCGAATCATTGGTTCAGAGACGAGCCGGTTTCCTCACGATGTTTTTTTTCACTGATATTGTGCAGCGGAGATGAAACAATTCATACAAAGGTGTGGGTACGACCGGGTATCGAATCCGTGACCTTATATTTCTAAGGCGTACCGCTGAGCCACCGCTACTAATAAAAAAAAACTAACCAATTTACGCCTAAATATAGAACTCTACCTACTTCAATATCGAAATGAAATAAAATCGGTTCACCGTTTTACTTGTGAAAACGTAACTAACCAACAAACATTTGGTCAGACAAGAATTATTCGGTTCGTAGTCTAAGTTCAGAGTGATTAATGACAATGGTGGTTTCATGGTCACTTTACATTTTTAATAGCTTAATTGCAATCTTTCTTCATTAGTAGACACCCATAATCAAGTGCTCAATGAGATTTTAAACATTAAAATACGGTTCATTACAGTAAATATTTAATTGGTATGTCTATCCGGTTTTTTATATTATGTTCTTAACCTTCAAACTTTTATTCATGATATTTTAGAAAGCAGAAATACTAAGCCTGATGAAGCCATAAATCGGAACAGGTTAGGCTGATGTACTATGCTTCGAGCAACTGGAGTTCCCATGCATCCCAAATAAATAGAAAGAATTGGTACTTACTGCACTTGTATCATGTTTGTGTTCATTATTACTAACGTAAGCGTTTATATGATCTTTGGTTACTACCGGGTCAAATCAAGGAATAAAAATTAACCATCATATTAAAAGGTGTGGGTAACTTCTTTAAAACTACGTAGCCACGAAAAGTAAGCAAGATAAGCGTATTGTGACATTGTCTGAAAAAACCCTCCTGTCTTCAGTTCAACTTTATAATTATACACTACTGTGATATCTAAGAATGGTTATGGATTTCCTGACCTTTCTCAATAAACCCGTTTCAGAAATCTGCACGGAAATCATTATGTGCGTTGATGTCTTTTCTTTGAGCAATTAAATTAAAGCGATTAAATATCCTAAAAAATAATTGTTACATTATGTGTATGTTAAGTTCTTTTTATGTAGCTTTTATTTGTATGTTTACTTAATAAGCTATTGATATCTGTTACTCGCAAACGTAAATTTTGTTGACGGCGAGATAAAACAAAATTTTGCATTCCGTCTAATTGCGTTGGTACATACTAGTAAATGAAACATTTCCTCACACATGCTCCAGTAAGTAATTTACGTCATTTGAACCGTTGATATGGGTTGTGGCTCGCCTTACATAAGCCAACAAGCCCCTAAGCTCTTTACAGCTTACATGCAAATTGCAACACTAACTTAACGGAGGGATTTGAAATTGAAACGTACGTACTTATTATATTATATTAAATTTATAAAGTTATGTCTTACCTGTAAATTTATATTTTTAAGTTTAATAAAAGTTAGTAAAATGAGTAGAATTAAATTTCTCCTAGTTAAAACCTGTTCTCTGGATTATTTTAAACGTACAGGAAGTATAAGGATTTTCTCTATTATTCCGATAACCGCGACTTGGTAAAAAGTTTAAAGTGTTTAAACGGACACGAAACTATGTGGATAAGCAAAGCGTTCATCTGGCGATAGAGTACAGATTGTCAAAGTTAGGTACATAACGTATTACTAACTTAATTAACTACAAAAACAACGCTGATTAAACCAATTTTAATAGCTTCCTTTGATCTATTAGAATAGTAAAGAGAAACGTTCTAACTCTTCTACATTTTAAACAAACTATGAAAACTAAATAATTTAGGTAATCAAATGAAAGTTGTATAGCTATGTGCCATGCATGCGTATAATTATTATCAATTACAATTTATATAATGTGTGTCATTTAAAAGATTAAATCATATATTACACAGGTAGAGCCGCATAAATAGAGTTAATAGAAGTAACTTTAGCATAATCATACGGTAAATATATACTTTACCTTCAGTATTGCCAATATAATGCTAAAAGATTTGCTTGTGTAAAACATGTGAGTGATTGTGGCGATATATCTGTCGCCAAATAACTGCAGGCTTCTGTTCTATTGCGCAGATACACAAACCCGTTTGTTAATCAACAAGCCGTCACTGTACGTTTTATCGACCAGTTTTCATAAACTATAACACATAAGCTCCAATGTAATTCATTTTACGTAATCTTCTAATATGTAGCGCGAGGTTCCTAAAGTAATGGTCTCTTTTATTATATGTGCAAGGTCGATTTACTTGTACAATAAATAAAATAGTCGAGTACGTAGAAAAATTACTTACTCTTTATTTAATGAGCTTTTTCACGATTGTCGCCTTGAGGCAGAAAATGAAAGAGTTTTAAAGTAACCGTAACGGCGGCGGTAATCTAATAACTTTGATAATGATCGTTATGCGTAGGTATGAGTGTTAGGTGTTAGTCTTTAAAACGAGATGTTTAGATATACGTTCTTAATTCTTCTTTTTCAGTCCGACCCCCCCCCCCCCCCTTTATAACGTAGATACGTTTTTGCTTGTAATTTATTTGTACCTAGGAGTATAAATGAATGATGTTAGGTATGTTAAAATGTTATTTTTCTGAGTGACACGGGCTCCAGAGACGAGGTGAAGCTAAGTCCACTCCCCGAATATCGTAGTAGTATCGAACACTGTATTTTAGGGTGAGCTTCATTATTTACGAGTCATTTCAGCTAAACGAAGAAATTATTAAATATAGTTTTCTTAGAAATACCCTTTTTGCAGCTGGGTTAAGCAAATTTTTGTGGATGTTAAAAAATTACGGTAATCTGTTGTGTTTATTATTGTTGTAAAATAAAATCTCAACTGTGTTTTAATAATAAGCCAACTCATACAACTACCACTAAATTTGTGATACATTAGAAAACTCATATTGTTCAAACGACTTGTCAAAGAAATATTATCTATCTAGCATGATAAGGTCCAATCTGAGGTTATTATCGTGATATGGGGTTAGAAGGTTACCTTTTGTTCTAAACCTAATAAGTAGAGTTAATACTCTAGCCACAAAACAAAAGTCTTACTGACTTAGTACTGACTAAGAAGCGTGTCGTGATTGCAATAGTTTAGGTTTAGAGCACAATATAGAAACGTTAAAACGTAATTATGTTTATTTATCATTATGAATAAATTAATATCGTTCTACTAATAAATAAATAATAAGTAATGCTACTAATATCCAATCTACTATATATATTTGAATTAAAAAACTTTGAAATTTAGGTACCTAAAACAACATAAATTGATATTAATAATTTAAAGAGAAGATATTTATCTATAGCAACCAATTGGTATAGGTAACAAAATAGTTACAAAATAATGTTCGTTATTAAATTAAATAGTAATAATAATATTTAATTAAATAAATGAAAAGATATTGAGGGAAACAATATTGATTTCAATTATAGGGCATAGATCAGTTAATTTTATGGGTAATAAATAATGGAGTTATTGTTGGGCCGTGTTTAACAATCTAACTAAATCAACTAACAATTCAGGTCAAATTCCATCTTAACTCTAGAAAATTTCGTTACAATACTTGTTTACGTGTTTGCATATTCTTACATGACTCATTTAATGTGTACTAAGTTAAATTCGGTTAACGTATTTCTGTACTGAATCATATTTTTATAGCAGTAGGTACCTAAAACAGGCAAAATGTATTCAGCTGGATCATTGACCAAACCTGTTTAATGTAGCAAAATAATTTTTAAAAAGTAACTTTTCTGATTAAACCTTTTTAACCTACTTATCTACTAACTTTATATGCTTCTTATGCTCACACTCAGTTTGTTACACGTTTCTTGAGTTTTGTGTAACCGTAATCTGTTTTACTTTATTCAAATGTCAGACCACTAGACATTATAATGGGCTTCCAGTGACGTTTTGACCACATGCTATATAGTTTGTGAACTCATTATGTAATTTATTAGAATTAATCGAGGCCAAGATATATATGTAAACCAAATTTGTATCAATAAAGTACATAAACAGGTGTATAAAATGTAATTAAGTAAGTTCTATTAAAATAGCTACATACAAGGGAAACGTAGAGGTTATTAGTAAAATAAATTGTATCTTTAAAACGGTTTTATTTAGCTTGCCCTGTTTGTTGTTGTTGATGGGTGAAATTTACTGACTGAGATTATACACCCGCCTTATTGACCATATAATAATACGTATTCAACATTTTTATATATATTCAGGATGGTCAACGTCATAAGCTTGCGAATCACAAATTTTCTTGCAAATCTCTCAATATGGGTACCAAATAAAAGATCAAGATTTGGAAAATTTATTTAAAATAAATTACTATAAAATGATCGATTAATACTAATTTTATTCTTATTAGTTTTTGAGTACCTACATTTATAATAAAACTGTTTAACCTAAAACTTTTTTAGGAGTTATTATTAATTGTGTTATACATATTCTAAGTGAGTACATGAACTGACCTCAATACGTACCTATATATACTTGGTGGTCCTTTTATGCGGGCACAAGGGCGTGGCGAGGGTACACCTAATAATTTACACATGGCCCTTATGCTTTGCTTTAAACATAAATCATTGCTTTTAAATATATCTCAAAGTTCGTTAAAATCTCTATAAATTATTGTCTTGTGTTAATGACAGTACCTACACAACATGGAATCAAAGTATTACATCAATTTTGTGGTTTAACAAGCTTAAGTAAGTCAAAAATCCATTTTTAGACCAAATCTAATCAAAGTAATATGTATTGCATTCAAGCATTTAGATGATGTTGTAAAGTTTTATGTATTTAGCAGTGAACCATTTAATTGATATCCTCTTGGTGACAGTAGGTATTGATCATTTAGAATTTAGATAGTTAATCAATACCCACAGACATTCAACTGTTCGAAACCATTTCATATTATTATGTAATGACATGGTTATCTCAAGGATCTGGTAGTATCTGGCGTTGGATCGCGCTTGCCTCAGCTCTTCAAGTTGACGGTTAAGCAACAGTATCACCGGATCTGATCATGACCTATATAGTAGTTTGATCTGAAATCGACACTTATTTTAAGTTACATACTATCGACCAAATCTAGCCTTAACCATTGCTAGATTATTCATGGTTGTAGATGAGTTACAGGTTTATAATATATTTGTTAATGGTGTTTCGTTATGGATCAATAAGGTAAATGTAGGACAAAGGAAATGTAGTAAATTATTTTCAAAATGATTACATAAAATATGGTTTTGTTTGAAAGTACATAACATTTTATGTTATCGTATATCTTTGAATTTAGTTTAGGAGATAAGAGCTTAACTCATTTATTCAATGTCAACTTGGTATTAGGTAACAGTTAAGCGTTGATAAATAAATAAATTTTGCGCTTATTCTACATACCTACTCATATTTTAAATAAATACACCTGTAAATATTATTAGGCAAAACCATAAATATTTAGACTTGACTCTCCTCCATTAAGCTGTGAAGTGAATACAAGCAAAAGAGACAACTACCACGTCTTTGTCACAGGCCTTTTTTGGGATCTGATCCACCACCACAATTCTGATACTGCTGCTCCTGTATGCCAGGATCGACAGCGAAGCCGTGAAGAGACTCAGGATTGATAGATCGAGTCTTATCACAGAACAACAACTCTAAATGGAAAATTTAATAACTTCCGACATTTTTAATACCTAGCTAAGAATCATCTCTATTACTTTAACTAGCGATTAAAAAAAGACCGTATTAACACCGGTCCTTCCCTTTAAACTCTACGTAGGAGCAACGCTTATGCACACACGGATAGAAGCGTCAATCTTTTAACCCTCATTTATGTCGGGGGTTAAAATGAGACAGTTAATATTTAAGGACAAATCAACCAATGATCAATCTGAGCCGAGTTCATCCCATAAAATGGATTAAATAACTATCAAAAATTTATTACCCAGATAATCCTCAAAGAAAATGAAAGAAAATAATCTAGTTTAGGCTCCCTACATAAATATAACTTATTACTATGATTACATTTTAACACCGCTCTGATATAAAATTTGTAAATAGTTCATTTGTGTAGATAAATAACATTTTTCTGGCGGCAACTAAAGATAGGCGTGTTCTAACACGTCTTGTCATCGGCTGTCATCATCTTAAGTGGCCTAGTGTAATGATCGATTATCTTATTCACGATTTGGGTTACTTTAACACAGTAGTAAGTTACAACCGCAAGCTAACATACAATATGTGTTAACAATATTTAAGTTAACACGAGCTATGTGGGTATGGTGTGGAAACACGTGTGCTTTTGTTCATGTTAATGTAGATTTTTACTTAATTTATAGCAGTTCACTTGATTTATATAGACTTAATAGTGCTAAAGTAAGATACGATCGAATAATTTAGAGGTATATTGTAGCGTATTAATATTGTAACGGTAATAAGATAATTACAATAAAATATTGCATTTACAGTATCATAATGTGTTGCATTATTGAAAATTTACCTCAATGGTTTAATTTTTATAATGATTGGCAAGGGTTCCATAGGGCTATTTAAAAAACTTTGAGTATTAACCGTAGAATTAACATTACATAATTATACCATATACCATTGAAAAGTGTTATAAATCGGACAGTAGCTTTCGTCCTTTTCACCGAATTAAAGAAAAAAGGTTCTTTGTAGTTTCATATTTTCTGTTATGTCATTTCTATTCACAATGGCCCAGCTATATTGCACTATCGCCATTTTAAATTTGCAGTGTATTGACATTTGTTAAAGTTATAACTAATACTAAAGCAGGCTTTACTTTCGTCAACCTCTATTCTGTTATTCCGCGAGATAAATCCAGTTGATAATAAACATTATGCATTGTGTACGATCTATTCAATGGCGACGCAATGGATTTGTGTAGTGTTGTTGTGTTGCACAACCAACGCGATTTTTTTAATCCTTCGAGGATTAGTGAGATCATTTCTGTTTGTGTGTAGGTGCACGCACAGTTCCTTGAGATTAACCTGCTATGTAATAATACATTATTAAATGTCTAGGTATAAACAAGGTCTCTATTCTGAAAAAGGCTAGCCATTGACTACAACTTGCCTGATATTAAGTAAAGATGATGAATAAGTTTATGATGGGATGCGCCTGCTCAATATACCTATTCACTCGTGATTACAAATCACTTTCGGTGAGAAGGTGCAGTGAGATGAGGCTTCATATGATTAGAACTCACAAAGGAGCAACAATTTCGACCCACCCTCTTCAATAGTCTCACCGGACATCGCAACGGAACACGGCAAGTGTTTTGTTTATAAACAGGATCCAGACTTGATTAAAAGTGTACTACCTCATTTACAGAATAATAACATGACGGAAAAGAATAACTTTGAGGCCCTAATAAATCGATTCACTGATCTAGATTTGATTGCTTCGTTTTAATTGCGCAATTCTTAGAGTGTGTAATTATTTGACTATGATACATAGGTATAAGATAAATATATCCAGCATATATTAGAACAGTTAATTAACATGTTGGTAATGATAATAAATATATTGTACATTTCTCAATTAGTAATTTATGTGAGTAATGTGTTTGATACGTGTTTTGGCTCGTGGGGATTAAAACACAACATTCATAAGTATTTAGAATAATTTAGGAATACTAAATATTAGGCCAGTTTAAGTAATATATAAGTACTTACAAATTAAGAAATTCGTTAAATCACCAGTAACTATTTATTATGTAAACTGGTTTTTATTCAAATATATATTTTAAGATAGTTAATTATTTAAATTTAATTAAAGACTTAAATTATCTAAAAACTAGAGAAGGCGTCATAAAATGGATGTGTAGAAAGAATATGTCTAGAAAACGCAGCATTGCAACGTGCTAATGTTCATTAAGTTATAATTGTGGTGATTTCAAGACATACAACAATTAACCTTTTGTATCGTCCACTTATAAGTGATACCTACGAAACATGTGCTACAACGTGAAAGTTGTCGGCGTAAGAATTAGGAATGTACCTATGTGGGTAAACGTGTGTAGGTACTTATGCTATGTAGGTACTTGCAGCATAATGTGTAGGAGGTATATTTTTATAGTAGGTATATTTAGCATCGAGAAATGCTTAAAAATGCGATGCAAGAGAAGATAATGCGCAATTTTCGTACTAAATGAATCCAAAATTATTGGAATCTGAATTACATAACCGTTTTGATACGAAGGTTTCGATTTCGATTACACTGATTCACTTATTAAATGGGTTCAACATTTAATTTGAAAGTTAAAACATATCGCGTTTAATACGCTATAAGTTTATTATGGAGTTTATTAATTTAGTATCTATTATGTATTTTGTATGTGCCTGCGGTTTTCCTTGGGTGGTATTAGAATAAAAAGAAGCCTATGCGCTATTCTAGACTGCAATCTGTCTCTGCGCAAAATTTGATACAAATCTATCAAGTAGTTTTTGCGTGAAAGAGTAGGTAACAAACATCCATCCACACTTCCACTCATAAAAACTTTTGTATTTGTAATATTAGTAGGATAGAATAAACCTGTGTATAAAATAATTAAAAATAATTATTTTCAATTATTTTATATAAAATTACAATATGTAAGAAATATACATATTAATGATGCCTCTTATTACTATTATGCATATTTACTGGCATAATTACATGTGTAATTAATGACAAATAATTTCACAAGAAATGTCTTATTTTGTAAGTACTTTTATTTGAATATTGAATTTATGCAACCATATAATTTTAATAAACATGAGTTGAAAATGTAAAGGGGCATAAAAATTAGAGAAATAAATTTAGGTCACTACTTAGACCTAGGGTTCTAGGGGTGCGGTAAGGTAAGCTATAGCTAATAAAAGATTATCTAAAAAACACTGAACCGCTGAACCGATTTTGAAAAATCTTGACTATGATTCTGCACTAAATACCTACTTCCTACAAAACCCGCCTCCATCTCCACCCGTTTAAGCGCTACAGTGGCACTGAAAGTTTTTTGCGTCGGGTTTAAAATGCATCAATATTTCTAGTAAGATAACTTTTTTATCTTATTGCTTGTTGCACTTTTTAAGTTTAGTATTCAAATTGTACAGTTTAACGAACTAAAAACAATTGACCATTAAATCTTTTTTACTCGCTGTTGTTACTTTGAATACATTTAGTGCATGACTGACGCCCTCTATTGAATATCGCTTAATGAAATCTAGCTACATTTTAAAAGCTTCATTTTTTTTTAAAGTAAGAGACATTGCATTTCATTTTATAGTCTAATAATTAAAGAGATGAGACTTAAAAGAACCCACCAAATACGAACTTATTACAATGCTTTAAATTTAATACAAAAATTTTGTTTTTTTAATATTTAAGAATTCAAGTTATATGCAAACCATAAATATTTAATACCTACATAAGTAACAATTTGTTAGATATAAGTAAATTGTATACGTTATAGTATAGATACTTAATTATAGTCTATCCACGTGTTAAGTAACTTTGTATGTTTGTCTATTGAATTTTTTATACATTAACCGCAGTCTTGATAAAATTAACACAGATATATGTAGTTTAAACGATAAGGGTGTACAAAAGTCCCTTTTACCCGTTTGAGTAAAAGAGAAGAACTGTGATTAAACGATAAATAACAAACGTAGGCGGATCGGCGGGTGTAAAGCTAGTTAATACTAATGCGCTTGTCTTGTAACACGTAAAAACTATGCAATTGTGTTGTAAGAATATTAAATGACAACAATACACGGCTAAAGATGTTTTACTACATATCTCATTTACGTTTGCATGCAGTGGTATCAACTATTTTAATTGACAAGGACCTTTGTCGATGCAAATGCATCCGCCGACAGCCACATTGTTTCACTTATCAGATGAGATGACCCTATAAAATGCTCTTCGTCCAGACCAGACCCTTCAATGTAGTGACTTTATTAACGTGTTATCATCCTCCATTATGGAATTTATATACATCAAGGCAAGCATCCCTTTTAAAATAACGTTACATGTCACTTATTGAATAAATATTAATGTTTTTGCGCCGCTTTATAAACATGTGTTATTTTTTAAAAGTTTTGCAATATCCTCAATAAAAGCCCTTAATTTGAGCACCCATTAAGTGAAGGTGACATTTATTTTGTAATTAGAAACGGATATGTTTATTAAATATATTAATTAATATGTTTTGTTTGTGTTACAGTTGATGCTCTTAGTGAATGGTTGGTTACTGGCGCGAGGTTCGCCTGTGGCAATGTTGCAGCATGCTACATCTTCGCAAAGCATTGTCTTTCACCAAATTCAGGCACCAATCATGACTCCAATCGCCAGTAAAGTTTTATACTTAATACTTACCTGTATTCATTCCTGATTACATAAATAGGTTGAATGTTTTTTTAATTACGTATCTCTTATATTTTCAGCCCCTCCTTCAGTAAGTTCCAGTGAAGGGCAAGTAAGTAAGATCTTTATTATTAAAACGCTCTCTCTAAAAATATATAGTTAGTTTGTAATTACTTATTCTACCTTTGTTCAGGCTAAATATGAATATAAATACGAAGTATCCGATCATCAGACGGGGGACAGAAAGAGTCATTGGGAGTCGCGTGATGGCGACAAAGTGCGGGGTGCCTACTCACTGTATGAACCTGACGGTGCTTTGAGAACTGTAGAGTATACAGCTGATTCCGTGCATGGGTTAGAAAATTAATTACTTACATTTTGTATGTACAACTTTTTCACAGGAGTAGGCAAAGACTAGACTAAGTAAGCAAAGGCTAGACCGGCATTTGGTGAGCGGTTCGAACAAGTGGTTCATGGCTTCATTTATGTTCATAAATCCATGCCTAGCCACATAAACGGACAGCGGTTGAATTCTACGTATGCTAATTAATTCAGATATGAATGACAATGTATATTTATTTGTTTACCCCCGAATAATTTACATTTTAGTGGTAACCATGATTATAACTATACTTTCCCCTCTGTGTATTTATTTTTGAAAAATAACTTTTAGGATGTCGCATTTCATGCATTTCATAAACTGGTAAGTGTGATAATAGGTTTATCAGATCTAGTCCAAGACCAGATCCAGGCTGATGATGATGATTTTTTTTAGATTCAACGCTGTAGTTACAAGAAACGTGGCGTCTAAACACCAGCAGCCACACAGCAATGGATATTCACGAGACACACCTTCAAGTAATCGTGATGATTTTGATCCCAACCGCGGTTTTGTACGAGGCTACTCCAATCAAGGCCCACCACGCTCCAGAAAACTAAATCCTTTTAATCAAGGTGTAGATTTTAATGTGGATCATGGAGACCATTCTGATGTTTATTAGTTTAATTTACGAGAGGGTGTGGGAGGTGTATGAGAATCTCTGTATGGCAGTAAGCAGTATTTCTTATAATGCAATAGGAAAACAAAAAAAAAACTTCCGTTTTAATAAAAATGGACACACTATGATATTACTATGATATTAATCTACGCAATAATAGGTATAATAAATATTATTATTTGATTGTTGAAACTGTTTCATGTCTATTGTTACCACGCAGGTTCTAATATTATGAGCTAAATCTTTGTGTGATGAGTACGATTGTGTGTTCTGTGTCAGGGTTTAATTTATCTATACTTAAATCGTATTATATATTTAAATCATATATCAGTTCCTGTACTCATAACACAAGCATTACTACTATTATTTTTTGAAATAAAAGTAGATTTGCTATGCTTTTGTGTGCGAAAATATTATTGATTTTCGGTGTCCACTTAGATTTATTTATTTAAATAAAAAAATTAATAACAATTATTTTATTTAAGTATACTGCATGAAGTGAGAACGTGTGTTCGAAAACGAATATAGTAATTAGTTTTTTTTATAGATTTAGTATGTCTTTGTAAAAAAAAATAGGAGTGTTATTTAAAACATATATTAAACGTCATTTCTTGGCGCGCCAATCAAGTTGCGGTGCAAATGCAGTTAAGTTTACATCTTAGTGCGAAATGGTATTCTTGTAATTGTCGTATAAATAACTTAAAGGCTATAACGCTCGCGTGATGCGAACTTGGCGCAAGCGAATCTGACATTGGTTGTCAAAATTACGAGAGTACGAAAAGGGCTGTTTTGATCGAAACTTGATTGCAACTGTGCTGCAATTGAACTTACATATATAATTACGTGAATTAGCCCACTGGTCTAACCATCTCGGCTACTGGTTCCGAAGTCTGATGGCAGTCGCTCGATTAATTCTGGTAGCTACCGGCATCAAGTTAAACTTGGAGCCGACCCCAATAGAAATGAGAAAAAGGCAAGGGAAATGATGATACACAAAAAGTGACTTAGGTATTTCTTTAAAATATTTATTCGTCAGCGCTGGCGTCCTAGACAGGAAAGTTGCTATTTTACAAGTATTTTTAAGGTTTACATTACTATATTTGTTAGTCGAGATCGATGTGGTCGAGTAAGAGTATATTACAGAGTCCAGTTTAATGATGATGGCCATCATGATGATGATGATGGTGATGCGGGATGACGTGGTGGTGCGACGTCTTGTGGTGAACATCAGCACGGAATCTGAAATAGTTAGTGCATTAAGTAATAAGTGCTTTTTTTTCGACGCACTTATATAATAATTGTACAATTCAATGAGAAATTCTAAATTTAATTGAGGCTCTTCAGTTCTGGATCTGATTTCAAAAGGAAAAAATAACTCTTTCTTTCTCTTTGGCAGAAGAAATCAATGCATGACGCTGGTAGACATGGTCTTAAAATTTCGTGGTTTGTCGTATTGTCTGTATTAGTACAGACATTTGAATGACGTATGTCTGAATGTAAGAAGTTGATCCACGACTTCGCAGTTCTGTCACTTAAGTCAACCTGAGGCTTCTGTGGTGTTTTTAGTGGATAATCGAAACATGTTTAACAGAAACGTCTCTCGCCATGCCAGCTATAAAGAGCTGAATCCTGATGATACTTGCGTTCTACAATACATATGGAAAATACAAAGAAAAACTTGAAAAGTAGGTCAAGATATACTAACCCGTGGTGGTCGTCAGCAACGTAATGAACGGAACGCACATTGCCGTCGGGCTCGACCAGCGAGTAGGAGCCGCTCACATGGTCGCCGTCGCGGTGCTCGTGCTGAGACTTTTGGTCATGTGTGTGGGGGTCCGACACTGAGTACTCGAACTTATAAGCTGGGTGATGCCACGCCTGAAAAAGAAAATTACTCTTAAATTAAGTACAATCCTGTCGCCAGTATCAGTTTTCAGTTAAATGTTGGCGGTTTTCTTTTCTGCGAACACCTTCGGGTTGTATCGGTGTAAAGTTATGTTATAAATGCTATTTTGAGACGCCAGTAGATTATTAAAATACTTCAAATTTCAACTCAATGACTAGGCACTAGACCCCTACTACATCTGACTTGCTAGCCGATCGATAATAATGCCTGTAAAATCTTTAAAATTACGAGTAGCACACATAAGAAAGTTCAGTGTTTTTAGAGTTCATAGTAACAGTTGTAGAGTTGTTAACTTTAATAAGAGGTACTCACGTGATCATGATGATCGTGATGCGCTACGTGTCCGAGATGATGGTCGTGATGTATCTGGTGTCCATGAATGCCATGGTGACCATGGATCTCGTGGTGGCCATGGTGTCCGTGGTGGATGTCGGACCGATGCTGGTGAGACACGGCCCCTGAGTGCGCCTGCACACTCACCGCAAAGACACAAAGGGCGGCTAACTATGAAAACATTAAATATAAATTATGATATGTTTCTTATTTAATAAGAAATTAATTAGTTATAAAAAACTTCCCTTGCAACTCTATGCCTAATAATTTAACTCTTCAATAAGTTATTAACTCATCATGGGGCAAGATTTATATATTAAGATGTGTTATGATAGATATTATAAAAAAAATTGATAACTTACTTGGAAAAACATTATGTTAAAATAATATTTGTTTGTTAGCTGGACTTCAACTATAAATAATTCGCGATGCGTTCTCCTTTTATTGCAAGTTCGTGTGTATTTGGGGGTGTAGCACAATGTTAACGACAATAATCCGATTCATCAATTAGTTAAAATAATAACGGGCATAATACGTGAAACTAGAGTTTCTTTTGCAAGAATGAAGGGCGACATGCATCATTGAACTGTTTGATAGAACTTGCCGATATCAGTAATTCTTACAATTATTTAATTAATGCATAATATACATGCGATGTTATAATTAAAGTTCCTCAGGAAATCTGAAGTGATCTATGATGTGTTGAAAATATATAATGTTGTGTTTTAGTAATTCATGTATTTGACTTTGGGAATTAAAGAAAGTATGTACTTCAAAGGAACTGCTTGGAATATAATTTTAATCTATTAATAAACATTAATAGCTCAAAATATACTCCAGATCTCCATAACTAGATAGTTCAAATAGGTTAAAATATGCGTATAACCTAGCCTATTTTTAATTTTACATCTTGATTTTTATAAAGAAAATTCTAGATGTTACACATCAATGATTTATCGTTTAGCCAATTTATTAAGTATTATTTTTTAAGCGTTAAAAACAATAGACTACGACATATAGATAGTAATAAGTAGGTTTTGCTTTATCACGCAGTGATCATCTTGATATAGAATACCAACTCTGTATTTTTCTGGTTTCACAGCACTGTTCACATCCGTGTCCTCATGGATATAGGTACTTTCGTTACCTCAGGTAACTGCTAGCTAAATGAGCTAAAGCCTCTATTAGTAAGCTTCAGCCACAGCTAGTCACCACCTTCCAGGCTATGCTTTGTTGTTGTGTGGATGACTCAAGCATAAAACGATTTGCTTCCACTTTTACTGTGCGACCTTCCATGTTTTCCGATAGCTTAGTATTTGTTGTTTGACTTCAAGTCACAAGCGCGTTCTATCGTAAACCTTGTCATTGCTACACAACAAGCAATTTGTGGTCAAAAGCAAGCCTATTATAGAAATAAAAAATTACAAGTCGCCTAACAACTCAGCCGTATTCAACATTTCACAAAATCTCTGGTGAAGCTAAAAATGAGAAATATAAGCTGTACTGTGCCTCAACTACTAAATGGAGTAAAAAGGCACTCACGACTTACGCGAACGCAATATTAGTTTTCACAGTCGCTTAAAAAAATTAAGGAATCAATGAAATTTAAGGCAAACGTGCGTTACGTAAAAATCAACCAAATGCTTGAAATGGCATTGAAATGGTGGATTTTTGAGGAACGAAAATGTTTGAGTATATTTGAACAAGAGACCTGTGGATATACAGGCTCACAATACTTTCAAAAAAGCTGTCACGATACACTACGCGAATATATAAAGCTGTGCGACCCAACGTAATAACTGTAACGCAGTAATTCTTTTTTTTCCTGGAAGCATAGGCATAGGTACTTGGTTTTTTGCAAATAATGCCTAGCTAGGCATTATTTGATTAATGGATCGTCATAGTACAATTGAAATTGTTATTGTTATTGTTGTAAAGGCAATATTTAAAATGACCGGGCGTTATAAATATTGATAAGTTATGGCCAACGGAATAATTATTATCTAAACATTATTATCTATCACATTGTTTGGTCATTATGAATATTGCTACATATGTAAAGCTACATTGCACGAGGTACTGGTTTGAGCTGACTCCTCTTAGGCATTGAAGATGGAACGCCCTAAGTTAGTTTTAGCAATAATATCAACGAAAAACGAAAATTCCTAGGTTAGGTTTCGCAGAAGGAAAGGGAGAGGGAGATCTTGACCCCTAACCCGATTCGCAGCAGACGCAGCCCCCTTACACTGGTCCAGGGACGATAGATTCGGGCACGTCCATCGCCCCCTATACATCTATAGCCAAGGTGGCGGTACGAAGTGTTCTACGCGCGCCCTTTTTAGATATCGCACGGGGAACCTCCCCCTTAGGTTATTCTTTGAAATATGACGAACCGTAAAGCGAAATCTACATTTAGTTACTCTACCCTATAAGTGATAGACAATCCGAGTATGTGCAAAGCCCGGGCAATTTATTTGAGTAGTTTTTGTCAAATTGCCCTCATTGTTTTAGACATTTGGTAAGGCAATGCAACCCAAGCATTACATATAATGACCCATATATTACTTGCTCCATAACATATCGAACCCAAAACTCCCTGACTACATAAAAAGATCAAAATCATTTGTGCAATTTTTTTTAATCTGATAAATTTGGATAGAATTTAGTTTAACATTTTTTGATAACATCTCAGACAATTTACGGTATATTACGGTAAAATATTACGTTTTGCCTTAGAAGATTTAACAAGAAACTGGTATTGCGCGCGTTTCCCTCCACCGAGTTATACGAACGGTTTGTATGCATAAACTGTTTGTTTTTCGTGTTTGTGTGTAGTTTTAATTCAAGTGTGCATTAGTAAAGACGTTTCAACTTTTACGTTACCTTTCAACGTTACCTCGCCTCCTCTAAAAACTGGCAGAAACAATATAGTACTAGACGTTGCATATAACACCTCCCGTGTTAAATGCAATAACCATTTCGCCTTGACAAAATAGCTGGCCAGGATACCTAGCTGTATGTGTGAAAATTATTACTTTACCTAATCATTTATGGTGAGGGAGAGATAAAACCTAGTAATAAAGTTTCAATTATATCGTTCAGCTAACCTACGAAACCCTAAAAATAATTGAAAACAAAACACCAAATTGAAAAAGGTTAATAAATTTAATTTCGTCAAATATTTCAAATAGAAGAAAACACAGAATTACTATAATCATTTAGAATTTTTGTTGCAAAATAATATTAAGGTCATAATATCTGAATATAAAATTAGGTACGCATTTGAAGTTTGTTAATGATGACGATGGCTTTTCTGCGTATGCTCAGCAGTGCTGTACGGGTTAATGTACTGGCGAGCATGCGGGTTGCTGTCGTGTCTGTATACATTTTCTCCGTGGACGTCATTTCCGTGGGCTATTCGTCCGTGGGCTTCATGAGCACGGCCGTTAAGATTATGGGCATCAGGAGCATGCGTATTATGTGACTGCCCGTGACCATGCGCTGCATGCCCATGGGCTGCATTTTCATGGGGATTATGTACCTGACTAGGTCTAAGTAGCTCTGGGCCATGATGTCCATGCATATTACGCTCATAGGCTTTAGCCCTTGCAGTTTCTTCTGCTATTCGGCTTAATCTCAAATGCTCAAGGAGCTCGTCGAAATCAGCGAATTCCTTGTGCTCATTAGTCCGCGTGTTTTTGGGGAGGATCAAAATTTGACCACCGGGGCCTCGTGTGTAGTCCCGTCCACCAGTTTTTTGATATCTGTAGTCCAGAATCCAAGTTGGCTGGTAGTAATCAGGGCTGAATACGTGAGCTATGATCCTGAAAATGATAACAACTTTTTATTGATTTGTAGGTAGAGCTGTGAGCACTTAATTATAAATAGGCTAGCTTTCCGCCCGTGGCTCTACCCGCGCTTAACCATTAACCCCTTTTTGCGCAGTCAGGTCTCGGGTCTCAAACTATTTCTATACCAAATTTCATCCAAATCAGACCAGGCGCTGAAGATAGACAGACTTACACAGATAATGGTTTACTTTCACATTTGTAATATTAGTAAGGATAATATTATTTCTAATAAATGTCTTCCGATGAGCCGCAACACAAGAAAATATAATTGCATATTTTGGGACTAAATGGCGCTGTGTAAAAATATTAATATTATTGTAAAGATAGTTCTTCAATTAAAAACTATAAGGCAGTTTTAGGTAGCTGTGTTTATCTAGTATTTAATTAGGTCTACTTACTTGTTCTGGCGTTCAATATCTGGGTGCTCCTGTAAACAATATAGAACAAAATTATTTCCAGGTTGCAATGTACCTAACACATAAATACATTTCAATACATACCTACATTGCCTGATTGCCATGGTAAATACCTAGTATCCTTATCTTACTATTCACACTAATACTGAAAACCTTTTTGATTCTTTCTTCTTAAAACCCATACTTACGTGGTTATGGTGAGGGTCAGCCGAACGCAAAATATAAGGGCCGCTGTGTCCTTCTTCGTTCATGTGAGGTCGTTGCGCACCTCGGCGGTCATCGTGGTCGCGCTCTAGATGTGACCGGTACGCATGGTCGCGGTACCGGACCAGTTCCAACCCGTCTTCAAACCTGTATCTTCGTTGGTCGTCGACATCATGAGGGTCGTGAACACGGATCGGCATCGCAGACTCAGCGGGTTTGATTTCGCTGTTAGTTTCAGCTATTTCCTCGGCCCATGTTGTTGTTACAATCGCTAGGAGCAGCAACTGTTGAATACAATTACAGTAGCATTATTTATTTGTAAAACTAATATCTATGTCAATCTATTTTTTATTCAGTCATATCATATTATATCCCTTTAAAAGATAAACCTTCCTTCTTATTTAAAACTTGTGTCATCCGATTTTTGTCTATTTAAGGAAGAAATTAAAAAAATAAGTAAAACTTACGTAAATCATGATGCACACGTTATTCCTAAAGCATCAAAGACTGTATACAAAGTAAATTACGTAGAATATAAACGTTGCTATTATTGCTTATGCATCGCCGAATTGCCGGATCTAAGTATTTCCTAGCAGTTAAACAATCAGTTATACAAATTGCAACAGGGTTCAGTAATTATAATGATATGGCCTAAGATTGTCTGATTTGTACCAGGTACCTTCTATATTATACTAGAAACAAAATCAATTTAGTTGTATACGTATAACCAGTATCAAAAAATTTCACTGTCCTTAATGTTTCTTTTATCCTTAAATAAGCCTGCGCTTGACTACAACTTACCTCATGTTAAGCAATGATGTAGTCTACGATGGGACGCGCCTGCCCACTATACTGATTCATTCGTGATTACTAATGAATTTCGGTTAAAAGGTGGCAGTGGAATGATGGTCCTTATGGTTAGAAACCATAAAGGAGCAATTTCGACCCACCCTCTTAAATGGTGTCACCAGACATTGCACCGGAACACGGCAAGGCCGCTTGGCGGTGCGGCTTTGTCTGGTGGGTAGTCACTAACCACGGCCGAAGTTCACCAGTTAATTACGAGTTAACTTAATTACCAGTTGATTGTCACCTGATTTGCACCACCCGCGGGCCACGTGTGGGAATTCAGATAAAAGGTGCACTCCCACGGACGAAGGTGACTCAGCCCCCGAATTTTCTTTCAAACGCAAAATTTAAGTATCCAGTATATTTTTTTGTTAGAATTTGAAAATAGTTTTGAAGTGTGAAACATTCAAAAATTTTTTTGAAGAAGTTAAAGTAAAGAAATATATTTTTAAGGACACATGAAAACAAATAGTTTAAAAATACAGACAGAACCCAAAAACATTTTATCATAGTAATGTAGGACTGGCCTTAGATTTTAAATGAAATTATTTTCATGTGATTATATTCGTGGAAATATACGATTGGCTAAAAACTATTGATTAGAACATTATAAATAAACATTTAGTTTGTTATTAAAATATTGTTTCGCAAGATAATCAGTATTTCTAGCAATCATTGCAATTATGGTAGAACATCAGTTAAAGATATTATTTAATAACTAGCGGACCCGGCTGACGTCGTTCTGCCCGGTAAAGCAGTTCCATCTACCGGGTCTCAGACCTACTGAATACAACCAATAATAAATAATAGGTATCTAACCCGGTTTTCGGCACTTCTTCGCTTTCTAAATTTTCCTTTTTTTTAATTTTTCTCTACGTAAAAACTATCCTCGTACTTAAAGGAAGATTTTAAAAAAAGAATTAGCGAAATCGGTCCAACCGTTCACGCGTGATGTCGTGACAACGGAAAACGGGTTTAATTTTTATATATATAGATAATGTTAATAACTTAAGATTTAATAATGTAATTATGTTCATAATGAAATTAAAACAAACTTTGAACTAAAAACAGAGTTATAAAGATGCCTGAACTAGTTGGTGAACCCTGTGCTTTAGCGCTCACCCGTTCCTTTATAAATAAAGTAAAACTCAGTTAAATAAATAATTAAATAAAAAACTAAACAGTAAAGTTAAAGTAAGTTTAACTTAAGTAAAATTTTCCACTAAATGCTTATAGTTATGTTAACATAAACATAAAATAAGATCCTTATGATGTTCACGACTATTGTCTCCAGCTATCAATAACAGAAACTTTTCCTGTTTTCTATTGCTTTTTTGTTTAAGAAAATCAAAATTTGTTGGTTTTCTCTTTCCACAGACAGAGCTCCAGGTACATTTATCTATAAACAATAAAATTTATTTCATAATTTTTTTAAGATAACTATTTACACTTTTTACCGGTAATAAAATAAGCTGTTTAGCTAGTTGTGTCATATTATCAATAAAAAAAAACAGAGGTTATCAATTCGATCTGGATGTGATATTGTTGGAATTGCGCCAAATTGGTAGAGGACCTTTATGTGACCTTCTAAACTTATATACCAAGTTTCGTAGAGTATTTTATTATATACTGTTTGTCCCACGATTACTCTAACTAACCATGGGATTGCGATGATTCTTTTTTGTTAGATGTGATACTTTCTAATTTAGGGATAAATTAAAGTCTCATCAAAATGGATAGAATTTAAGATTTTGTTACAATTTGGGTGTCGTTTTCGGGATTATCGAGAGCGTAAATTACAAAAAATTTTTTTGAAATCATCATGAAGATTCATCATCAGCCTATTTTAGTCCACTTCTGGCCATAGGCCTCTCCTAAAGTACGCCACTGAGCACGATCCGCGGTTTTTCCCATCCAGTTCTAGCCGGCCGCCCTGCTGAGATCGTCACTCCACCTAGTCTGAGGGCGTCCTACGCTACGTTTGCCAATTCGTGGTCTCCACTCAAGAACTCGTTTACCCCAGCGGTTGTCAGTTCTACGGCAGATATGACCGGCCCACTGCCACTTCAGCTTATTAATCCGGTGAGCTATGTCGATTACCTTGGTTCTCTGTCGGATCACTTCATTTCGTATTCGATAAAGAAAGAAGAAGAAGAAAAGAAGAAGAAGAAGGATGAAAATGAAGGAAGAAGAAGGTGAAGATTACGAAAATAATATCTATTTTTAGTTTTATTCATTGCGGAAGTATTTTTTTAATTATACTCTTACTAGTACAACACAAGTTTTGTTGAGAATTATATAGAATGATAATTAAACTGCTGAATACAAATATAACATTTCCAACACAGTAAAACAGTCAGTACTCATTAGTAAAGTAATTTACTACGTGAAACGTTTTCAAAACTTTTATGGATCAATTTACCTATCTACATAATACCCTATTTATCCCCTATAATGAAGGGTTATAATAAATTTTGGGGTCGTACTTTTGATGTGAAATAAAAATCTTAAAAATAAAACTAATTTAAAAAAATTAATCCGACTTAAAAAAAAAGGATGAAATAATAATTATGCAGTTGATAAATAATAATAAAATATAAGTGTAATAAGCATAAATGTGTCTCCTCCTAAATAGCTTCATACGCTAAGTACTTGGCGTATGTAAAAAATACTTCCCCACCACAGTATATAAAAACTTACCTATTTCAGCTATAACATTACAACGGAAATGGGATTAAAATTGTATTTAATTTTACCAGTTATTACAACATATAATGTTTCCTTTGGCACTTAGCCGATATAATGTATTAGGGTACCTACTTTAAGTTTAAAAAGACTACCAATTAATTTATATCCCTCAATCAAACTCTAACGAAACTCTTTGTTCAAGGACTGGCTCCGACTTCAAAAAAGTACTTGGCGTAAAAGTAACCTATTATGAATACTTATGCTTTTTATTAGGATTTTATCAACTGTATGTATAATTATTATTTCACCCTTTTTTAAAGTCGGATTAATTTTATAAACTTGTTTTATATAAGCTACTAATTAAGCCACCGCGGCATAATTCACTCACAAAATTACTTACAAACGGTTGCAGGTTGATATGATTATTTGAATACCACCTATGAGTTTTTGTATGAAACATTTTTCTTTTAGAGTTTTAGGTAGTCAGTTGTAACAATTGAATATTGGACTTATGGGCAAAATTTAGGATTTAGGTTTTGATGCGAGTTTAAGGGAATTTAGGAAAATACATTATAATACTATTGTTTGCGTGCTAACACCTGTTCTGCATATTTTCGGAACAGCCCAAGCCCAAGATCGAACTCATATTGAATTCTCGACTTATTTTTCTATAATAAATTCTCTTTTTACAATTGTTAATGCATTAAGCCTGGTCAATTTTTAATTAAGTTTGTTGTAATAATTATAAATAGTTACTTCTGCCGTGATTGCGCTCGTTTTGGCTTTAAAAATACTTGCGACTAGTTAATGCAGCCAGCATTAACTAGTCGCAAGTATTTTTTCTTACCAAAGGAAATAAAATTGAATAAAAACTACTTGTAACTTTTGAGCGCTCTATTGCATTTCAAACATAGCTTTTTAAAAAAAAATACCAAAAAAAATAATATCACATTGAACAGTTACTCTACATATTACTGTTAGGCTTATCAACTAATCGTTTACTTTAACAAAATTACTTAGAACATTTAATTTATTAGTTTCGCCTCGAGTTGTTACGATAATTCTGATTCTGTCTGTAGAATCGCGGGTGCATTGCTGGGCGACCGTACTAAGGAGTGTTAAGCGACGGATAATAACCACGCCGTTCGTCGAACTTGCGACGTTCTAGATTCCTACGACTTTCTTCAGATTTGCCTCCTTCTTCTTTGTTTTCCTTTTTACCATGTGTTTCGTCATACCAATTTGCCTCTTCATGATGACCCTGTTTAAGACCGTAATGGCCCATATGGTCTAAGATAGACATGACGTTTAATTCTTTATGGTGATATTTGTTCACGTTTCTTAATTTATCATTGTAGCCTTTCGAGTCTTTCTGCTCTTGTAACTTTTCACGAGGTTCTTCAAGTTTCACATCTTCCTGATTTTTCATATCAGTTTGTTCACTTTCTTCCCACTTGGGACCATAGCCCCATTTTGTAATTTCTCCTTTTTGACCTTCCTCTTCTAAAGTTTCCACGTGGCCTTCATATCCACCTTCCTCTTCAACTGGCATCGGTTCTTCATTTTCAACTTCTTCGACCACTTCTGGTACTTTTTCAGCGCGGTTTTCTTCTTTGTTGCCTTCTTCCAATTGTTTTTCTTCTACTTTTGTCTCTTTATCTTTGTGTTCGTGATGCAAATGATGATGGTGGTCCGAGTAGTGGACGATTGCGTTGAAACTGTGAATAGAACATATTGTATAAAACATAGGAGTGTACTCATTGTACATGAAATTAATAAATAAATCATAAACTACTTTCAAATCTATGTAATATTATATCGGGTGTGTGTTCTTTAAAGATACCCACCCACTATGTTTATCCGCGTGGTAAGTAACGGTGCGTTTGCGACCGTCGGGTTCGATCAACCAATACTCGCCCTTCACCTCATCTCCATCTCGTTTCTCTTCTTGAACTTTCTTGTCATGGGTGTGGGGGTCATGCACTTCGTATGAGAATTCATATGAAGGATACGACCAAGCCTGCAACAAAAACATTTGACTACTCGAACTAGCAAACCTGAGTTTTAGTAGTTACTTTATCCCAGATTTTTTTTCATGAAGTCACTGTGTAGTAACTAAACGATTAAATATTCATTGAATGGTCTTATTGGCTTAAAGGTAGTAAGTAATCTCATTATGCTGATTAAAGAAATATTACGTATTCTCCATGATGCTCAGGCTTCTTGGAACCTATATGCTCTAACTCCCCACGATGTTCCTTATGAATCCTTCTTATTCGCTGCTCTGAGACCGCGTGACCGTGGTGTCCATCGCCAAACACGGATAGTGCACAGCTCAGAAGAATTATTGTCTATAGAAGCAGAATAAGATAGTATTAAGAAGGAAAAATTAAGATGCTACTACAGTTGGTATTGTAAGGCAAACTTATAGGTATATAATTCTAAATAATTACTACTAAGCTATATAGAATACAATTCAACCTCCACAAACGTTTCTAAAATAGTATTGTTCACGTAAACTACATTGATCTGTACATGCAAGTAAGTACACATTATGTAATTAGTTACTGAACTAATTGTAGGCAGTTCTATCAATTAACTCAATACATAGTCTTAAAGAATGTATTCATTTTTATTTTACAGGTGGTTAAATAATATAAGACGTAACTACAACTGGGGACTCTTTTGGGCACTGCTTAAATGTTCAAGAATTTTTTAATTATGTGCCACCCTTATTGTGGCTAATAAAACCTATACTTGGCCAAATTTGCCCATTTGCTTTAATAATCTGCACAATGATTGTAGGTATGTCTATCTACTGTAATACTACTACTGTTTTAGTAAAGCGCTCTTGTGCTTATGAAAAATTAAAAATATAAGTCATCTCAAATATCAAGGAAGAATTCTACTTATGACTAACCGATTGGTTTATTGTTCAATTATTGTCTGGATTAGTTTCTAGTCTTGCATGCTATTATGAAAAACTCCAAAAAGTTAAAAATAGCTCTGATAGTCGTTACTTAGCCATAAATTTATTTATTTTCTTTCAAACCTATCATTTTCTTGTGATTAAAAATAGTACGTACCTTCCAAATCATTGTGGATCTTTTGTTAAATCCTTACACTGAGTAATGTCTTTCGTGATCTCTTCTAGTATTTATAGGAATCCTTATGAGTTTAAACATCTACATCCTGTAATATAATACACTTAATAGCAATTAAAGATGATTCTTCATAGATTTTCTCGGCTAAGGGATGGGCGTGTGCCTATCAAATTATCAAAAGGATATTCTAAAGGTTACATTATGTTTTATTTTGTATCATAAGTGTTTGAGGTTTGCACGATACTTATCGATCAACATGTAATATGTACGGATAACATGTGAGTTTAAATTTGTTATTTTATTTTGTTATAACAAGAACCTTCTCTTTCTTGTTTTGAAGTCTTATTGTACTATAATTATGTTGATGACGTATTCGTCACGAGGTGTTTTCCTAAATTAACTGGTCACTTTTTAAGATGTCCTAATTTTTCCTCCATAAAAAAATTTAAGAATAAATATTCCATCAGAAATACACGTGTTCGCAGTAAAATTAGTTAAAGGTAGAGTTTTAAACAAAGTAGAGCCTGACAAAATCGAACAAGCAATGGTGATGAAAAGAAACCAGGTATACCTTAATAATATAGTTTACATTGTATAGTGATAGTTGTAAAAATCTGAAATAAAAGCGTAAGAATAGTGTAATAATAGCCTAGAATCAATTAGATGCTTTTTAAAACCTTTTATAACTAAATTAGTATTACTAATATTAATAATAATAATAACCATTTGTTTATAAAATATAACACTATGAACAAATACAATATTAAATTTCATCAAATCTAAATACTATAAATATAATATAAAATATTTTATTTTTTCCACGCTGCATAGTGAGTGTTACTATTCCATAAATTATTTGAAATTATTCCATTTATCTAGATCATATTATCAGTCTCTAATCTTGTTAAAATTTACTTTTGAAAACCACCTTAGTAGTTATTTGTGGCAATTAGTAAGGTCGAATGTATTTGGTATCAGGTAATTGTTAACTCAAAGTAAACCAAATAGAAATTAGACGTGCAAGGTGGTGAAATAAATACATCAATTTGATCCTCATTTTAGGTAGATAAATTATTCTTGGGAACTATACTGACCCATATCTGTTAGTGTATGTGTGTAGCGGTACTGTACGCCTACGTTATTTACGTAAAACTTTCAAGCTGTCGTAACTGTTGATTAATCCAAGGCGCCTCATAGTGTACTATGAGTTTGTATTACTGCCACACTATGATATCAAAATGTCTAGTAAAGTTATTTTTTAGTGTCCATTTAGTCTGAAATCTCAATAGGGAGTCTGTGTAATCATCAAACATATATTTAACGATTTCATAGAAATACTGCTCTAGAAAGCAGCAGTAAGATAAACTTGACTGTATGGACTACATACAATTTTTATATTACAGATTTTCTTTCAACCGCCTTATCAGTTATATGTGGCAATAAATCGTAAGGCTTAATGCATTTGGTATTAGGAAATTACTCAATGCAAGTTAAATACGAATTATGCTTACAGGGTGGTAAAATACATAAATTAAGTCCCAGTTTTAGGTTAATAGATTTGTCGCAAGAATAATAGGTAGCATATTACCTGTTACTGTAGTTATTTGTGGCACTGTACGCCTAAGTTATTTATGAAATCTTTTAAGAAGTTATAACTATTTCAATAATCCAAGGCGCCTTTTTCGTTGTTTCATTTACTCCTTATGTTTACAGTTCGAAACTGTTTTATCAACTAAGTATGTACCTAAATAGAGTTCATGCCGTCGAAAAAGTGCTATTTCGTAACGATTCCTTTTCACGACTTTTTAAGTATTTGATAAGTAATTTATGTATTATAATATATATTATATCTAACAATGATTTCTTTGTAACAAGAAATGTGAATCTCGGAACCTGAGATAATGTGCACCAAATTTGAACACTACATAGGATTTATGTAAATAGGTGCTAACGATTATTTAAGGGGAAGCTTGTTATTAGCAATATTGTAGCAATGTAACAAAGTATATAATAATATTTAGGCGTAAACTTTCCTAATCCAAATAATTAAATAACAATTTGTTTAGAAATAATGAGTAGGTATCTTAATGGTCTTATTTGTTCAGATGTAGAATATTTAAGATATGTAGCTACTGTCTTTAACTTAGTCTTTAACTTAATAAATAAGTATTACAAGTACCTACCTAATTTAGTTTCAGCATAACTCTATTTTATAAATTATTTGATTACATCGAGGTAGTAATTAAAAGTGCAGTTTATGACAGATTTACATTCTTTATTGAAGTTTCCAAATTTTATAAAGTACTTTAAACTAAAAAGCCGGTCGTCAGTCTTGAGGCAGCAGTTAGGAAAGGTCGACGTCGCTCTTATCATAGACGCTTTAAATGAGATGATGGGCATGATGAACATGATGATGAGGCGATGAATGATGGACGATGGCGTTGAAACTGAAAGAAAATTATTTAATAATAATATAGTAGGAAATTACATTTTCTTGTAACTTGAGGGGAAACAGACGAACGCGGTGTAGGATTTTGTTTAAATACCTAGATACCATTGATAGTGTGGTGATGGTAATACATTTTAATCGTAATGTAAACTTACCCGGTGTGATCATCGGCCTTGTATTCGACCTTTCTGAATCTGCCGTCGGGTTCAACCAGCTCGTAACCACCCTTAACCACGTCTCCGTGCCGAAGCTCGTGTTGAGACTTCACGTCACCGGTGTGGTGGTCGTGGACGGCGTACGAGAATTTGTACTCGGGGAATGACTGTAAACATTAACCTTATAAATATTGTAGAATCGCCACATTATCAAAGCTTTCAATAGTGTTTATATAGAAAGTAGAAAAGAAGTAAAATTAGGATTTTTAGTGACATTAGGCTCACGGCCGATTTTTGTGTGTGTATCCTTGAGTTTAGTATAGAGTTGCACAAAATAGGTAATAGAAATCTGTGAAAAAATTGGCCGTGTGCAGGCATCATTATATGTTTACGTGTTAACTATGTAGACGACTTCCTCTTGTCTGTTAAAAAGTTATACTTTATAAAAAACTTACATTATATAAAAGTTAAACTTCTTTGTTAAAAAGTTAGACTTTAGTTGCTAACCTATATGAAGGGCACAATATGAATTTAACATGTGATACATAGTTAAACTATTTTATAATTAACTGTTGTAATTAAACGGAAAGTAATTTCCTCTCTTAAAACCAAACCATACTTTAATTATAATGAGAACTACTCCGGAAGCGTATGGGGTAATATTGTAGCACCTTTCGCTTTACGGAATATTTACATGCAATTACTTCTCGAGGAATTCACTCAATATAAGTATTTATGTGCGAAATGACGCAAGATATTGGTATGTAAATAAAATGCAGTCCACTTTGGATGCATTTTATCAAAAACAAGTTATTGAACTTGAGAACCTTTTAATTTTATGTGATTAATAAAATCCAGTCGACATTGGTAGGAATTCACCATTTTTAATTGTTATTGGTAATATGATGTAAAATATATCTTTGGGTTTAAGTGTTACTTAATATCCAAAAATAAAAATGTTAATCCTTAATATTTTAGTATAGAATGATATTTTAACAATTAGCCTTGGTTTTGTTTTATTATCTTTTAAATGGTTCAAATGATCTTGGTTGAGTTGAGTAGATGTGACATTCTTTAATCATAATTATCCAGTTTTCTTTATCAGTTATCTTAACTCCTAAATTTTTATTTAGCTATAAGGTAAAAAAAATATAACTTACATAATGATCATGGTGCGGTATATGATGAATCGGTACGTGATGCACTAAAGGCAAATGGTGGTGAATCGGTTCATGGTGGATGGGGAAATGTAGGAGTGGCTGGTGATGGTGAATAGGTACAGGGTGGTGAGGCCCGTTATGCTTCTGCAGGTCCTGGTGGGAGACGGCCAGGTGGTGATGCTGATGGTGGTGGTGGAATGGGAAGATGGCTTGGCACGCGGACACCACCGCAAACAGAGTCAATACCTGAAAAAATATTACAATTTTGTTGTTTTGCTGAAAAAATATAATTTTTCATTTAATTGTAAATTAAGTTTACTTAATTTTAGAGTTGATTGTATTAAATTAGTTATTTGTTAATTTGTTATTTGAAACATTTTTATTACAAGCTTTACGGTTAATAAATCTCTTAGAACTGCTTCGGTGGTCTAGTGGTAAGCGTGTTTTCTTATTAACCGCGCATTCGATTCCCGGGTCGAGCAAGAAGACTTTTCTAATAAACTTAAAAAATCTTAGTTGCAAACCAAAATTTGGAATTGTGCCAGCTGAAAAGTAAAAGGCTCGCCTTTTTAGTTATAGGACCTTAACATAAAAATTGCAGAAAGTGGGTGATATTTACTTGTGCCTAGGTATAGGCATTAGTACTATGTATGTAATGTCTTACATTAATCATAAAGTCCTTTTACGTTTACGTTTACAAACACTTGATGAATTCACTGTATGTAGTAATATTTATTACTTCACTTGTTTGAGTTAATAAGAATTATGTAGCTATTTAATAGTTGCAATTATAGTAATGACTCTAAATATATATCGAAATTTTAATGTAATAATTACAACAAAAGGTTATTAATATATTTCAATAAACCCTTTTACTATTTAGTAAAGTAACACTATTAGTAGATTGATAGATAGATAGATTATCACAATATTAGTAGATAAAAATCACTTGTTTGTCTTTAGTGAAAATATCTTGACAATAACATTGAATAAACTTACCTTTGACAACATTTTAATTAACACTTAATTAAAGTTAGTGTTTAATATGCGTACAGTTATAGTGTGTTCAATATGAGTACAGCTATAGTGTATAGTGCTATAGGCTTAGGTTCATTAGTTTATATAGAGTTCATAATTGTGGGAATTATTAGAGCAAAAATCCATTGATCAATTTCTCATAGTTTGCTAATAGCCCTATCGTAATGTTGTGGAAGTATGCATGCAAGTACATACGGTGGAAGTCGTAATATAGAATTAACACAAATTTTCAATGAGCCAATTACCCTGAAAATGCTCGGTATTTAGTAGAATCGCCGGAAATCTTTTTTGTTCAAGTAATTTTCCTTAAGTAACTAATACTTAATGTTTTTATTTGATTTAGAACAATACTTTTCTTATTACCTTCGAAAAGTATAGGTAATTAAATTTCCCGGAAAAGTGGTGTGCTTTTAGAGGAAGGGGATGAAACCATTTGTTAATAGACATCTCTTTTTGCGCAACCCCTAGTACGGGTAATGCGAAAGCGAAACCGCGGCCTGGCAAGTGGGGTGTCATTAGTACACCCTAGGTTTTTGGTCACTAAAGTTTTTTGAAGTCTCACATACTCGCTGTGTAATCCACGAAAAACAAATTAAGGTGGTCTAATTTGTCATTTTATAATTAACAATAATATTTTTTTTACATAAACACAGCGTCGTCTAGTCTCAAATTAAGCCATTAAATTGCTTGTGTTATGGGTACTAGAAACTGATACCTTATCTAACCTACTGATAATTACGTGAATATTGTAATATTACATATTGAAATAAAACTTTAACGTATTAATCGAAGTTTAAATTACCATATACAAATAGAAGAATTAGAATACCTGCCTTTTTTAATTTCTCCTTAGCTTTAATATTCCTTCTTATTTAAAAGTAAAGCAAACAAAAGATTTATGCGTTTAAAATTTCTTTACAAAAAAACCGTAGTGTTAAAACAATATTACTCAAGACGATTAGTAGTACATGAATTGCGACAACATGCATGGTGAGAATATCCCGCAATTCGAAAGAAACTTGACAATATCGACATACTAAATTGAGAAAGACACAAATGCATAGTTTAAGAACGTTGATAAATGCATATTTCTATCAGTATGTTGTCAGATTGGAAATCAATACAGCGGTGGCAGTTTACTCAATTTTAAATTTACAAATTACTTCCTGATAACTTAAAAAAGTTATCAGGAAGTAATTTATTTATAATATTTGAGTAATTTAAACACCAACCTCAGAAAAATAACTATCAAGTTGTTTCTTCTTATCATGGTTTCCGGGCAGGGATCCTTTTAAGTAAGTGTTTTTTTTTAATTCTTAAATAGGCTTCCGTTTGCCCCTACAGCTTACCTGATGTTAGTCAATGATGAATGCGCCTGCCCAATATACCTACAATCGTCATTACGAATGATTTTCGGTGAAAAGGAGGCAGTCGAATGAGGTTCTACATAGCTAGAAACCATAAAGGGGCAGCACTTTTGACCTACCCTGTTAAATGATGTCACCAGACATCGTACCAGAACACAGCATGACCGCTGACGGTGCGGCTTTGTCTGGTGTTTGGTCACTAACCAGCGGTAGCCTACCACCAGAATAGAATATAATTTATTTGCATAAAATGCAGGTACAATTAAGATAGGTGTATTAGTCATTACATGTGTGTGAGTCATAAAAATATTAAATTAGTGTAGTAAGTTTATAAATATTTATACTAAATAGAATAGTAAGCATGTCAATTTGAATGGTCTTAGAATGTAAGATCCTATATCTTCAGGTACATTGTCAATTTTAAGATTTCAAATAAAGATAATACTGAATATCATTATTTGAAATCTTAAAATTGACAATAAATTATAATAAAATATTTAATTTCAATTAAAGCAATAAGTTAATATAAAAATATTATAATGTATGTCATTTGAAATATTAAAATTAGGAACCTTCATCTTTCAAAAAGTCATCAACCGAGTCTAATAATAAAGCCAATAATTTATTTATAAAAATTTTAATTGATTCACTTTTTACACAAAGAGGCATTTTCTTGTATATAATGAGGCTCATGCTGTATAAACTTTTCTTTAGTAACGCTACTTCTAGTAATCTGATTTGAGGTGGTGTACGGGGGACCACGTGTGTTATTATATTATTATTATTTACACAAATTGGTCAAGATATCACATGTACATAAAAGTTTCCTCCGGACATTTTCCCCGGATTTGTTTAGCCAAGGAACTGTGTTTAGATAGTTGCAGGAAGTGCTCCACAGTTCCCATCAACTCCCATGGGAATAATAATAAGTTAAAATATTAACAAAAAAACCGACTTCATGGATGCCATTCTCAGAACTAAACCAAACTGAATTGGGACCACACGGGAAGCATCACATTCAATTAAAAAAAAAAAATCAAAATCGGTTCACCCATTCGAAAGTTCTGAGGTAACAAACATAAAAAACATACAGTCGAATTGATAACCTTCTCCTTTTAGAAGTGGGTTAAAAAAAGGCTTGACGGTATGTTATTGTTTGTTAGGTCATTTAGCCACAATATTTGTAACTACATATTAAGATAAGGCGGTATAGCTTATCCGTTATTATAATTAATTGTATCGATTACTGTTAAACGGGGACACTTTTTATTATCATCGATTATCGATTTGCAATCCTAACCGATAATCGACAGTCATAAAATTGAACCAACGGCCACGACGAGAATATAAAATGAAACGTTTTTGTTTACATTACATAGCCATGCTATCAGAGTAATTTATATTAAAACTATCTGTCCGCCCGCGGCTTCACCCGTGTGTGCGCTAAACAATCAACCTTTTTTGTGTTCCCGAGTTTCAAGATATTTCTTTACCAAATTTTATTCAAATTGGTTCAATAATTTTGGCGTAAAAGCGCAACAGACAGACAGATAGAGTTACTTTCGAATTTACAATATTAGTAAGTAATGTTTTATGACTTTGTACCTCAGATGGCGATACGCGAATTAAACGGTCGGCCTATAGTAAATAAATAACAACGCAGCAACGTCCCACGGCTTGGTACTTTTCTCTCAATTGTTTTAGGAGTTGAGAGTTTAGGCTTCAATGTATACACGCTGACGAAGTGTAGGTTGACGAAATGTAGAATGCTACTTATACTGGACTGTTCTTAGACATTCTAATTTCCTTACGATATTTTATTTTATTAGTAGTGAGCAGCGGTGATATAATAATTGAAAAATGAACCAAGCTTGAACCCGGAATCTATATTCAAAGTTGAAGTAGATATTAAAAATATACTTAGAATTATAAGTGCTAATAATATAGTAGTCTTTAGAACTAATAATATGTAAGGGTTTATTTATTTCTAATTAAGGCTTTATTTCTATAATCCTTACAATCCCTACTAATATTATAAATGCGAAAGTAACTCTGTCTATCTGTTACGCTTTCCCGCTTAAACTACTGAACTAAAACTAAAAACTGAAATTGGGTATGGAGGTAGTTTGAGACCCGAAAAAGGACATAGGATAGTTTTTTCCGACTGCGCAAAAAGAAGGTAATGTTTTGGCGTGATAACTGACATACACGCTGGCGAAGCCGCTGTCGGAAAGCTAGTACGCTATAGTTTTAAAAAGTTGGATCTTATTTAAGTTTAATTTAATCAATTGATAAATCTATCGGAAAATATAGCCTTGGGCTTTATCGTTGTTACGGCTTTGAGTGTGTATAAAGCAGATAATAATACCGTCTGTGGCATACCTATTTAAATGGAATTAATGTTCAATGTTCATGTTAGTGGTTTTGTTTTGTCAAGCCCTATTATTACTGTGGGTAAACGAGCCGGCTTGCTCAATACTAGCATGCTGTTCGCGCAGTGTTATAGTGATGGGGTATCCATATGCTAGCGAATATTCGATAAAAGTTAATAAAAATTATGCGACATCTCGCGATAAAATTTTAAAGGTCTTATTTGATATAGGGCCCTATCCCAAAACAAGATTAAGGTTTAATCTGAACTCGCCTTGTGTGGTGTGGATAAGTTAAGTTTTATTTGTTAGATTAGATATTAACTAAAATTATAAGTTTGACCTTCGCCTTAAAAATATTAGGTCGCGTGTTCGATTCCTGGTCGTGTCCACATATATTTGTGTGAATTATTACATCGCTGCTGCTCATTATCGGTGAAGGAAAATATTGTAAATATTGGAACAGGTATGTTATGAATGTTATTCCAGGACGTGTGACATCCGCATTTGACCAGCGTGTGTGGATTAGGGCCTCTCTCTCAATTCGTAATATACTTGAGAGAAGACCCATGCCCAGCTATGGGACATTAAAAAGGGTTGAAGCGATAAGTTCGACCAGAGTCTGGACTAGGTAGGGCCAGATTAAACATAAATCTGGTTTTGGGTTACTGTGAGGTATCCCAATAACTTTAAGATTACTTTAACATAAAGGGTTAAATCCAAATACCTAACCAAGGTTTACATATAAATGAATCCTACTTCAGAGCTTAGACTTTTATTATCTAAACTTTAAGATTATTACTAAAAGTCTATTTTTTTAATTTCCTCTTGTCTACATAACGCTAAGAGGAAATTCAAGTCATCTAAATATCGAAATTTCTTTGTGAAATTAAACATAGAACTCGTATTTTTTGTGTGAATCTGCGAACATCACTAGCTGCTATTTATACTTTTAACTGTTACACTTAATTCTTTTCAGGTCAATGTCTAATGAGGAGGTAGTTGCCGCTGCCGGGGGCCGAGACGCTTATGACACAATAAACAGTGAAATATTACTATTATCTTTATTAACATTTATTTCGTGGCACGGCATAATACTCGCAGTACTCACTTTCCCCGATCTTTATCATTTTTATTATGCAGTGCGAATAAATAATTGAAATACGCTGAATATTTAAAAAAAAAAACAATGAATATAAATAAATATCTATTTCCCTTAGTTACGCTATAACTTGAGAACGACTGTACTGAAATGGAAAACTCTTATTTTTTATTATTTGGACAAGGTTTTATTGTTGTAAAGGAGAAGTAAGAAAATAAGTTCAGGTAAGTTTTTGAAATCGGGTCGGACTACATCGTTCGAAGTTAGGACAAGCAGCTAGTATATTAAAACAAAGCTAGGGTATATTGAGAAACAATTGCACTGCGGGATCGGAGTCAGCTTTGAAACCAATCACGGATTCTGTTTGTCATTTTTTTTCGCCGCTGCCTTCTTTTGGTCTGGGAAAATATCGCGAGAAAACTGGCATGTCGGTAACCCACCAAAACTCCCCTAACTTATAAGATAATTCAGAGAAGATCAATACCCGGTACTGGGATGCTAAAAAGTTAATACATAACTTTTTTTAATAAAGCATATCAAACAGTTATAGTTTATAATAGTTCTTTGATTAGCTTTGTTATTTGAAGGTTTTTTGTATCACCTATCTATTATCTAAATATATAAAAAAGTCAGTTTCTGACTGACTGACGCAAAGCCCAAATCGCTGGGTCTGGAGACTCTAAATTTAATAATATAGTGGGACAAAACTCACCCTTTAAGGGGGTGAAACGGGGTTCCAAATTTTGTATGGCGAAACAAGATTAGTGAGATCAATTTCGCGGGCGAAGCCGAGGGCGGAAGCTAGTTTATTATAAATGATATGGAGAAAAAGTTTGAAGCTAAACCTTAAGTTGGTATAAAGAATATTCTTTAGATTTTAGGTACAACTGCTTAGTTTTTTCAGCAGATTAATCATGGTTGACTCAATTGGTATCAAAGAAAACCAGTCCTATAGTGCTAAGTTTGCTCAAGCTCGGCCAGCGTGAAGAAACAAAGCAATTATATCAGCTATATTGTTGGTTATGCACGACGCGACGCATAAAATGATAATTGTTGGTAATTTCTTAGCGAGTACTCTTGCGTGGGAACATTTTGTCAAACGTATGTGCAAAACGACGGATATTGTGGCCTACTAACTGACTGCGATCGATTAGTTTGGTTATATTAAACTCCAGAACTCCTTGAGAATTTTTTTCATAGTATACTTAGGAACTAGACTTTAATGTAAAGGTCGCGGGTTGAATCCAGCTGTCTGCCGTGTGATTCCGTTGAGAGAAAGCGAAGCGGTTATACAACGTGTACATCCACATCCCTTTCTTTAAACGAAATCACAATAGCTTTAAGTACTCATCATACAGCAGCTCGTCGTGATTAATAATCTTTCAGCGTCCCAAGCCTGGGCACAGAAATAATAGAAACAATATTTGCGTTATGGTATTAGGAAGCAGATGTAGCAGTTAAACATAATTTTCTATAGATAAATTACACCCAGATTATAGAACAAACAATCATGCTCATCACTCAAAGATTTGTCCTGGATGGGGATCGAACCTTCGACCTCCGGCTTAGCAGTCAGGGTCACTAACCACTTCACCAACAAGTCAGTCGTTATATTGTTGAGATACGTTGAAGAAATGCAGATTGGTGGATGTTATGGATGTAGCATGTTTAGTTCTAAGATATGCAGAGTTACTCACTATGTATTACAATTATTACGGTTGTATAGTTGAAACTGTAATTTAATTAGTCGATTCAGTGCAAGAATGACTGCATTTTTGTGTTTGACTCTTAAGTTACGTATTACAAGGTCGCGATATTGAAATTGATATCATGTGGAGTCAATCAGGTCGTAACCTTGGGTACTGCTCGAGGCTGTTTTGGCATTCATTAAAACAATAACAACGTATTATTATTAAATACTTTCTCACCAACTTAACAAATTGAAATTTTAATGGTGTTTTATCATGAGAGTTTTTTTAACTTATCAAATATGATTACATAAATAAATTATTAAGTTAAGGTTTATCTTAGTTATTGTAAAACTATCTATGATATAAAAAAATAATCAAACTGCTAGGTATTTCAAGTTCATTAAACGATGTAGTGCAACCACCGAAACGGATGTCATCGCAGTGTGGTACCAGACGTGACGAATTGTGACCGTGACATTGGATTATATAGTGATAAAGACTGTTTATTTAAAAATAGATTGTTGATTTAGGGTCTAGTCAATCTTTCTTGTAAGGTGTATGTAGTAGCAAATTCTGCAGCCCGGCACAAAGTGCGGGCCCGGTTTATCCACCTAAAACTAAGGAATCCGCGGGGTCCCGCTCGCTGGGACCACGAACGGAAATCCTACAAATCCTACGCCAAATCGAGGCGAGGGGGTGTAATGGGAAAATAAATTGACTTGCTTCACCAGTAGTAATTGTCTATAGCTGAATAGAGTTTTAGCGTTTTACAATATTAGAAGAACACGTACCAATATTCCTTTTAAAATAATGTTTTATTCAATCACTATTAATGCTTAAAATATAAATTAATTTTGCAGTGCTTAAACCTGCGTTGATGTCTTTTGTTTAGAAAAGTTGCCTGTACAACTTCATCATATTTTCTAGTAAAATATTGTTGTTTAAATTATGGAGTCCCTAAGGACTCTAAAGTCCAACGGGAAATTCAAATGAATTTCGTTTAAAAAATATTGTAGAAGTGAAATTCTCATATGGATATAGTTGCTCCATACAATGCTCAATAACGACGCATTTGAAGAAGCTCACAGGAAGGAAATTCTTTATTTACCTAATCGGAAGCCGTTAATTTTGATAAGCCTCTTACATTGTCTCTCATTTTGTGAATCACGTGTGTAATAAAGTTATTAGATAACGATTACCTTAATTTGTGTAATTATAAATTAATCGTGTATAATTAAACACAAGTAGTTGGAAATAAAGTAAATTAAACCTTTTTTTATTTTAGATTAGGACAATTTTTTTTTAAAAAGGTATAATCAAAGACACATTTGGTTCAATGAAATTTATTCTTTTCAGCCGTACAGACTATAATAAGTGGTCGGTACATACTACACAGTTAATAGATGAATCTTATGATCATGGAGAATTCATATTTTTAGTGAGGGCTGCAAACTGCCATTTTCTCCGGTTTTATTGAGTTTTAGCGGCTGTAAATAAATTTCCTTAATGAAATATTAGGTTTTTATAACTGTATTAAAAAGCGAACTTACAATAAGACTGTGATAGTTAATGAAAATTTATCAAATGTCTACAATCTATGTTCCAACTATTGGCAGGTATTGTCATGAATCAACGCAAATCTAAGCCAATCATGGAGCACGAAATAATACGAACTTGTGACTTAAGTTGTGTTCACAAAGTATTGACTAAATAAAAGTCTACTCCTTTACTTGCATAACTTGGTCATTTAACTGTTTATGAATAACCTATTAAAAAGAAGCATAACTTTAAAACTTATTTTAAAATACCAAGAGATCAGAGATTTCAGCAAACCTAGTACCCGATTAGACTAATTATATTATTCTCCTAAGTATTACACATTCTATGTGTCTCTTACTTTATTTCATAAAGGTAACTATTACACGATATTGCATTCTATTATATCCAATATTATACTATTTCGTCACTCATACATAATTAAAATATCCATCTTAAACAATAGAAAATTAAAAATACACCTAATTACGAGAACTTTATTTAATAAAACCGTAATGGTTAACCCCAATTACATTATGGGTGGAATAAAGTGTAATATATTGTCGACTATTGTTGCAACACAGCGCGCTAGATAAACGTAGCCTAAGTCACGCGTCGCAGTTGATCGTAATCTTGTGGGCCCAAGGTCGCCTCTCGACCAGGTTAACTAACTCAGACATGATTCACCCCATTCTCGATTTAGTTATTCTTAGGGTACCATTGCAAATTTAGTATATATTATGGTATGTATAAAGAATGATTGTTGGTTGGTTGGTATTATTTTTGTCGAATCCAGGTATTTACGCAATGCACGACGTTCGCGACAATAGCTGAATATCGCAGGCTAATGCAAGCATGCCAAGCAATGTTTGGTAGTTTCAGATTTTACGGCCCATTCACGAAACTCAGCGACGAGAGGCGCGTCAAGCGATTTTGTCGTCCATTGCGTATTTCGTAGTGTAGAGAAACAAGTTAGCGTGCGCGTGCAATGAACTGCAAAATCACAACTCTCGCCGCTCGACGCTGGGTTTCGTGGTCGTGCGATTAGTGTGTTTAAGAAAACTCCTTAGGTTAGCAATTTTGGTAAGTAGTTATTTGATTTCCACAAGTAACTTCATCAGCAAGAACTATACCCTTTTTAGTTAGAAGAGTAGTTAATATAGTTCACAGTACTGTTACCAACATAAAAATATATTTTAATAAATAAAAAATATATCTTGTATTGGCAACAAAGTTCAGTTGCATTCTGTCTCGTGTAGCGTCCGTGACAATAAACTAATGTGCAGTGTATCCATTTTGTGTTTATTTGAACTCCAAAATCACCTACAATACAGTCCGCTACATTTCCTAGGGTTAATAAGGGTTTCAGGCCACACAGGCAGAGTTTCTTTCAGTACTTAATGTATTTTGGTGCGAAATTTAATTTTTCTAGGTAAAGAAGAGTTTGAAATTTCTTAGGAGCAATTGAATTTTATACTATTACTACTACTTTGTGCTACTTATTAGGATAAAAAGTAGCTTATATGTTAATATTGACCATAATTTATCTCTGTGCTAAATTTCATCCAATTACGTCTAGTAGTTTTTGCTTGAAAGAGTAACAAACATACATCCAGACGTCCAGATTAGTAGTATAAGATAATATAGATAGGTAAAAGCAGTTTCTAAAGACATTAGGAACTTTGATTAGCTAGTGAGTAACAGCGTTTGAAAACTACTAGAAGAAATCAAACGATATTTTAATTGCGCATGTAATTTAAAAGTATAAGTCACGCAATGCATGTACTATTATTTTCGCACAAATCATACTCTAAGTAATGATTCCAACCACTTGTATTGTTTACATTTGGAATGCATTATAGACTAATTTGTCAACACCTAATGAGGGTGATCGATCACAACTGTTGTTCAGTGTCGCAATGTAACCTTTACTCAGCCTGCATGCACATTTTCGTAGACAATTGTGGCAATTTATATCATTACGATTTACACATAGTGGGAATTTATATCTAAGTCCACAATTGGCTGTCGTTATGATGATTACAAATAAATTGATGTTCTTTGGATAAAATTTACGGTTGTAGAAGGATGTGTGGATTTATCAAAACAAATGAAAGGAAAATAAAATTGAATCTTTACATTATTGGTTATTCATTAATATTAACTGAGGTTAATAAATTGGCCAAGTGTGTGTTGTCCCTGAGTAGTCAATACACCGGTAGTAGGTTTTTAAAGATTTTGTGATTGGTTATAAAACTAAAATGATGTAGGGATGTAGGGACAGTAATAGACGCCTAAGCAAAGCTAACTTAGCTGTTCTTTAAGCATATATAAAGGAATTTAGGTACCTACCTTGTATATGCTAGTTTCAAATATTTCAGCCAGTAAGCTAGTTTTTTGGGGTGAAGTAATTTTTAGATATCTGCTTCAAAATTTAGTTGATTCCATCCGTAACTACATTGCAAGTTCATTTAAAGATTGTTATGATAAAAAAGCCGAGGAAAAGTGTCAGTTTTGTTTAGTTTAAAAAAAAATGGTTAAGAGAGCGTCAGGCCACACGCAGTGTAGGGTTTCGTAGCTGTTCGCCCTAATATGCAAACTTCTAAGTAGGCAAGGGAACTTTCGATAGTATTAACTACTAGAAGTGAGCCCACATAGGACTTTTTATTAGGCTATCTGACGACATGCCTGATGCCATACGACAGGACTAGTTAAAAAAAAACTGGGTGATCCAATTCAAGAAATCCCTAAGTCCATTGTTTACGGTTTTGAGTTAGCAACACTGACTCGTTAATTATTTGACATTTTATTAGAAACTGCCGTTACTTCATATCGTTTTGGTTATTTCAATAAATAAACGTACTAAATTTACACTCTAATGTCTTTTTTAATTGATTTTTTAGCCAACCCATGATATTTCAGCATACACTAAAATCATTCGATGACTACTATCTTATTTGTCACTTTGAAATATTTTATATTTATTTATTTAATATATATTTTTATATATTTTATTGGAATGAAACTATTTTATAACGGATTTTATTGCGGTTTATTTTAGGTTATATCCCGACGTTTCTAACTCTTTTTAGACTTCATAGACAAAACTATCTACAAATATTATATTATTTAATTGGCGTTCTAATTTCAGTGAACTGAGCTTACAATGAATTACTTTTCTTGGGTCTTGGTACAAGTAAATTAAACACTGGGTCCCAAGCAGGTGGTATTTTCTCTTTTGAAATTAGGATTTTTTTATTCTAATAGCTTCATGGATCATCCTTGGTAGGAATCGGTGTTTTTTAACAATTACCTGTGTTTTATCAAATCTCAGCCTTTTTAAGATATGTTCATACACTGCAGACTTCGAGCGTTGTTGTCATTTGTCCCTTTTTGCACTTAGTGATTTCTTGAATTTGATCACTCAATTATATCACCGTTTAACGTGTATACTGGTCTTATTTCAAATTTTTTTTTACAACTTTATAGGCGCTGTTGATATGACGTCCTAACTTGCCAAATAAGACATTTCTATAGTAACAAACAAACAGCTCTATAGTACCAAACATCCCTAAGTTAACCCGCCGACAGACAGACAGGCACACCGATGGACAGACAGATGAACTTGAAGAAATTATAAGGGTTCCTAGTTTACTATGGAACCCTAAAAACCTATGAAGTACCTAGTCTCAAAATATGTAGAGTCAAAGAAGTAAATTTATATTATGTTACAAAATAGTTAGTAACTATATACTTGTAACAACAGGGAAATATAAACTGAACTGACTGACAGTTTAACATAATTTTGTGCAAGAGATATTAAGACAGAAAATATATCTGTAGGTCATGATTAGTAGTAGAAACAGTCAACAATTTTGCGCAACTCTCCATCCAGTGTTCTGTAATTATCAGCAAATCAGCGGCAAGGAATGCGCCGCCTGCGCACACGCAACGCAATGCGTGTCCACAGAAATAACTACAAATAATTATTGCTATCCAATGTCGAATCATTCAAGGACATGCCCGAATTATTGCAATACAACTACCAAAGGGCTTTCTGTGTATATTGTGTATCTGCTGTACACACGTAAATTGTACTCGATCGATAGCATATTAGCTAATGGATTTTACTAGATTTCCATCCAGCGTTGATTTGTTTGTCACTAAGTTAATTTGTTTGCATTTATTGAATATTGAAATTAAACTATATTGTTGTGTGGACTCAGTCCACCTGTGACCACACATTCTGAAAAAACTTTAAAACGCTGGGATTCAAAGTCCGCGATATAATCCGTTATAGAATTGTTTTATTTCAATGTGTGATATTCGCGTAAATTTAAAATAATACTATTGATTGCATTTAGTACTGTTTATATTATATTTTGTTGGTAAATTTTTATAACCATTTCACTTAAGCATTCAATCGCTATACTACATGGTGGAGAAGACAGCCCTCCACAAGCTGAGAGGGTGCATTCAGCTTTCTTAATAGAATCATTTTTCACCGTAAATTATATTAGGGTATTTCTAAGGCTATACATTCCATATAAATTAATAAAAAAAGGAACCGTTATTTGATCCCCTTAAAGTAACTGAACTATTTTCATGCACCGGCCACCTCAGTATGATGTATAGGTTTCACCCTTTCAGTTTATGGAGGGTGGTGCCCTCTAAGTCTTACAATTCTTTCACTGCTCGTTAGATTTCACAAAATAGTAAGAAAAATAATAATATAGGAATTTCGCGAGCAACTATTGTGTAAAAACTTGACTATGTCTTGTTTGTCTTAATTGTTTAATTTTTTTATAATTGGATTCCAAAGTAATATAATTTAACCTATGTTTGTTTTTGGTAGGGTAGTGAAAACTAAAACTATTGTATCATATTTCAGCAGCTGAGTATTTTATTTACATTCGAGTATAAAATCATATTAATCACCATATTTACACATAAATATCACAATTCAGTCATCCATCACGATCATATCCACAAAAAAATAAGCTAGGATTTAGTAATGAAGGCCATGATATCCGTGCGCGAGGGGGGCGACGGCGTAATGCGTAGCGTGGACCACGGGGGCTGCGTGGACGATGGGGGCGTGCACGACAGGGGCGGGGTGGTGACCAGGGGTCTTGTGCACGACGGCGTTGAAACTGGAAAATTGATTTCATATTAATATATTAATAATTGTTATAGAAACCGTTTCTTTAGCTCTACAAATGGTCTGTAGATTCTTACCCATGGTGGTCATCAGCGGTGTACTCTACTTTGCGGACAGAACCGTCAGGCTCGACCAGGGAGTAGCTGCCGTGGACGGCACCACCGTCGCGGCTTTCGTGCTGGGACTTGTGGTCGCCGGTGTGAGGGTCAGCAACAGAGTAGGCGTAGTCGTATTTGGGGTGTGACTGAAACAAGAGGGATAAATTAGTATAAAATTCTTTTTGCTCAAAGTAATATGAGGCTGAATTGAAAAATTTACTAATGAATATTTTAAATAATGTGTGAATTACTTACGTATTCACCGTGAGCAATAGCGAGGGGAGCGGCGTGGACTACGGGAGCAGCGTGGACGATTGGGGCGGCATGCACAAGGGGAGCGGCGTAGTGAGCAGGCGCATAGTGCGCAGGCGCATAGTGCGCAGGCGCATCATGGCGCACGATGCTCTGGGAGGAGATCGCGCTGTGGTGCAGCGGCAAGAGACCGGCATTGGCAGCAGCCAGCACGGCGCTAAGGGCGAATACCTGCACAAATACAACATTATTAAATCCGTTTCACTAGTGAGCATAAAATAATATTCCGAGATATAAATCCTTCCTTACTTTGGTGAACATTTTGCACTAGTTAATGGAAACAGGTGACTGATACCCTTATCGGGCCGGAGTGTGACTTTTATATGAAAACCAAAACGGAGGCAGTGTCCTGTCGTGGTGGGGCGTGCGTGCGGTCAATTCAGTTCCGTAACTTTGACACCGCGAGGTCACCGGTACGTGGGTACCTAGCTCCGGTTGTGATATACAACAGACAATCGCCTTCCTGCGTCGCCCGCGGGCGCCCTGTGCCTACATTCAACATTATCTACGTCGACATTATCTCTACAATATCGATGTGGCGTGAGTAATTGCAATAATCAATCTAGTTTTTATTATGATTTGTGTTTAGGAAAGGCATGTAACGTACTAATGAATGTAAAATAATGAGTTGCATTACGCACGAAGGTTCGGGTTATTAGGTCAATTATTTGTATTTTATTGTCATACGCACCGTAGATTGTTTTAGCTTTAGTTGCTATTTATAGAAAAAATAACTGAACAAATATTGTTGTGCATTCATAGAAATTTTATGCTTTTTTATCATGTAACAAGGACTTTGTATTCGTAGCTAAGAGAAATCCTTATTTAAAGTACTGAATCAGGGAATTATCCCGTATTCAGATTATCTGTAAGTTGTACATAATAATTGTATATTTTTTTACTCTGCAATACGTTTGCGCTTGACTACAACTTGCCTGATGTTAAGCAATGATGTAGTCTAAGATGGGACGCGCCCACCTAATACACCGATTCACTAGTAGTTACGTATGTTTTTTTATTGGTTACTAGCAGACCCCGCGGACTTCGTCCTACAAGGTAAAGTAGTGCCACCTACCGGGTCCAAAAGTAGATTTCGACCGATTCTCAGACCTACCGAATATGGATATGTATAAGGTTTCATAAAAATCGGTCAAGCCGTTTCGAAGGAGTTGTTTTTAATTTGTCTGCGAGAACCATCTCGTACTTCAAAGATTTTCTAAAAAATGAATTAGCGAAATCATTTCAGCCGTTCTCAAGTTTTACGCTTACCAACACATTTAGTAATTCATTTGTATTATAAAGATTGGTATTCGTGAGAAATAATGCAGGATGTTTAGCAAAATGTCCTACATTATCGCAGCTAGAGGTAAAGAACTACAGAATATTATACCAGTAGTGTCGTTAAAACGATTCCTTCCAGATATAAAAGATGATGTTTTGTGTATTAATGTAGGACTAGCAATGCGATTCGAACAACTATTAACATGCTTTACTGCTTTCTTTAATATCAGTAATAATTTTAATAAAATCCTGATATCTTAACGAAGGTAGAAGATAGAAGCCATTTCAGATATATTTAGAGCAAAAAAAACTTTTATAATATACTTAGGGAAACTTAGTAGTAGCTCGAAATTGTGCCTCGAAATAAACGGTAATAGCATGCCCCCTGTTAGGTACATATGGCACTAAAATATAGCCGGCGAAACGTGAGTGAATTTCATCTCTGTCTACATCTTTGAGTAAAACAGGCGTGATGCTATGTTAAGAATTTAAAGGCGGAGGCTGAAAAATATCCGAAACTAAGGGACACCAAAAAGAAATTAACCTAGATAACATCCGTAAATGTAAAAAAACTTCTAAATAGATAAATAAAAAGTTAGTACTTTGACCTACTTTGACGTCGCGATGGAAGTTTAAATTGTTTTACTATAACAAGTACTTATATATTAAAGTGTGTAGTTAGTGGTCGGTACGTAATTTCATAGACGGATACTCGACACCGGATTAGAATACCAACAGACTAAATTGTTCCGTGCGGAAATTTGTAATAACATGACCTTTGATTTAGACAACTTAATACCGTAAATACTTAGAAACTGAACACTTAAATTTTTAATTGTACTTCAATAGTTTTCAATGATTTAATGGGTATGAAGCCTTGACAGAAAATTTATCAATCAATCAGCCATAGATCACTGTAGGACTGATAGGAAAATTGCTACATACAATAATTAAGACAATAATTAAACACAACAATTGAGATTTGATTGTTGAATTTGACCAACATTGCACTGAGTGTGTAGTTGCAACACTTTAATATCAAATACACTAGTCAAACCACATGGCTGCGGTCGAACGACTACTTACAACAATATTGGGCGGTATTTAGTTTCCTAACCGATGTTCGAAACGCGATCACAGTTGATATCGTAAATTAGCTGTTGTAACTAACCCAAAATTAGTACCTACACCTAATTAACATCAATAAAATCCTAGCTTTGCTAAATTACTACACAGTTAATTTTAAGTTAATCAAAATAATTAACGTTGCAGACTTAGAAGTAATAAAGTATTACGTATGTTCTTAAAATAATGTCAATTAGGTGGAAAATATACTAATAATATTTTATAAGACCATTGTTTTACTTCAAATTGTGTGTACGAATATCCGCGTTGTTTACTTATTTGATGTTGTTGCAACTAAATTCCATACCTCCTTACTAATAAACGATGTAAGTATAAGGTGTGAATAACTATTAAATGTTTTGCTTGTTCTCCTGTATGATACTTTTAAATCATTTCACAGAGACAAAACATAGAAAAGCTATTCATACTTATAGTTCCATCATTTATTAGTGATGGGGCTACTCTGTAACTTTTCGTGTGACTGAATAAACGATCGTTTATTCAGTTAGTTCAGTCTTCTATGGAAAAAGTACCACCGTGGTTTAAAGATTTTTTTCCCCAGAAGATACCCCAATTCATCTTGACATATTAAATTCTGCGTAAATCAGTAGTTCTTTCGGCTGTCTAAAAAAATCACAGGTAATATGAGTGAGACATAAAATTAATATTAATTTAGCATAATAATAAATCACTTTAAAGTTATGTTATGGTACTTTCCTAGAATTAAGTAGAACATGAATATTCAAGACAATTGAAATGCGTTCACGATTGTTTTACAATATTAATATCGATGTTATTATGATAATCTGTTTATGGTGTTCGGTATGTTCCGGACCTTACTAACAAGGTCAGGGTGGGATTTTTAATTTAAAAAAATGTAAATTATTTTAGTGCTAAATTATTTCACACTTATTTAGTCAGTATGTGATTTTTTATCCTATAATAGGCTTGCGCTTGACCACAACTTGCATGTTGTTAAACAATGATGCAGTTTACGATGAAACGCATCTATCCAGTAAATACCGATTTACTTGTGATTTGAAATCGGGTAACATTTAACAAACACGTGTGCACAATTTCATTTTCATCCTGGAGCTTTTCGTGAAAGAGTAGCAATCGTCTATTTTGTTCTCTTATTATTTTGTATTATTAAAAGTGAAACGATGAGAACATGTTCTAAATAAATCAGTTAAATATGAATTGAGGGGTGTAGGGGTTATAGTGGACACAAATATATAATATAACTAATGTTTTAAAAATTTTGTAGATTTATGTGTAAAGAAAAAACATAAACATGAACTATTTATTAATGACAGTGAATAACAATAATATTAACTGGCTGTATCTGTGATAAAAAAAATACAATTTAATTAAAAAAATAATAATGACAATTAGGTGATACTAGACCAATAATATTTTTCAAGACATACTTCTAGTTACCTGTCTTAATGAAAATGGTCTCAGTACCTTCAGAACGTGTAATTAGATCAAATGACATGCTTAACTAAGCTTACAATCTGCTTCAGAATGAGACTGGTAGGTATACTCTTAAACAGCTTGTACTTATTTTAACACTAAGATAAGTGTTAAGCGATCGTGAGTCAAAATGACTACTGGCGCGGAAGTTGGAACCTATTTTGAGCCGAGAAAATGATCATTGTTGGCAAAGTTACAAGTAAAATTAGATTATCTTGAAAGGTAATAAGGAATGATAGTTCAGAGGTTGATCACCCACTGTCTGGCCGTGACTTGGAACTTGCTATTAATATCAATCACAGCTTATTGTTGACAATGGTTTCCTTTGTTCACCTAACAAAAAGATTATAAATAATAAGTACATTTAATAATCTATTAAACTGATTTAGTTTCCTGTTATATTTTTATTTCAATGATATTGTTGTGTTTTATGGGTAATTATTAAATAGGTGCCTAAGTTCAGAATACTTTTATATTAAATAAATAGACTATTTAGTCACTATTGCCTTTCACATAATATTTATTTTCACATGGGTTTAATAAAAAGTAAATTCCAAATTACTAATTAAAATTCAATCCTAAACGAGAATATTACCTGTTATTATTCCTTACTAGCGGACCTCGCAGACGTCGTCATGCCCGGTAAAGCAGTGCCACCTACCGGGTCCGAAAATAGATTACGACCGATTCTCAATCGGTCAAGCCGTTTCTGAGGAGGTTATACTTTTTTTAAATTTTCTTTGCGTAAAAGCCATCCTCGTACTTCAAGGAATATTATAAAAAAGAATTAGTGAAATCGGTTCAGCCGTTTTCGAGTTATGCGCTTACCAACACATTTTGCGATTCATTTTTATATTAGAGATTGTACACAAAACCCTTACATAGACAATTTATAAATAGGAAACAACACATGTACACAGGCGAGCTTAATTCAAATACTTATAACTAAACAAGATTACTTTATGAGTTTTTATAGAATTTGGTTTTTACACCTAATATTTGCAAAATCTACATACTTACGAGTACATTATAGTAAAATTAGTTTCTGTCAATATCCAACTCACTAAAATTAGCTGGTACGTCCATCATAATTTATGAGTTTGAACCATTATTTGATTAACCCACTGAAAATAATTCAATGTTGTTTAGTCGCTTAGTACCTAAAGGCTAAATGGCGGTGTGGAGTAATATCAGTAATTCAGATAAAAAACTCATTATAGGTACTATTTGACAAGTTAGTTTGACATCAAAATTTCTTCACCCAAGAAAAGTGCAAAGCAAATTAGCTTAGCCTTTAGAATAATGAATTGCTTGTCTATAATTATACAGGATTTGAGTTTGCGAGACTTGTTAATCTAACTTTAATTTGAATGAACTTTTGATGAGACTCTGACCTACATAAGTTTATAGCCAATATGACATCCAGAAGACATCCATACCTGAACACAAAAGTAACTATGGCTGTCAGAAAATTACACTTAAATCTAGATTGCATTCTATTTTAAAAATTCAATCATCGCATTTATCAAGTAGTTGGCTGCCCTCTACACTCACTTGTTAGCAAACTGCTGAAATTGACTTTGAAAATAAACATGAAAATACCAAGATTGATTTATCATGAAAAAAATGGTAACACATGTTTTGCCCAATGACACTGGCATTTATCAATGTATTTCAGGTAACGCCTGTAAGTATTAATTTTGTCTGTCTGTTACATTTTCACGCTCAATCTAGGAAACCGATAAACTAAGATTTCATTTACTAGTTACGTGCTACATTTTTCCTTCAAGCTGGTCTTCATGCCTAAACAGCGTTTAAGTTCGATAGATGCACTTAGTATTTTCTACTTTTTGATATAATTGTTGAGTATATAAGATTACTCTAAGATTGCAGATTGCAAAATTTTAATGTAGGGAAATTAGCAATACCAAGGAAACAGGTAAGGAGAGAATGTTTAGAGCAATATTCGTAACAGTTTGTAACCTGTTTCTTATGACACACTAAACTTGTAAATCTAGCGAGTAATATCATTGATAGGGCGTAAATACTACGTAGATACCAGTAATTGGAAATTGTAGGTCCTAGAACGTAATATAATTATTATTGTAAGTATTGACAAATCCAAAGCTTCTGGTATTGTGTCATATTATTTCGGAATACATAAACGTAGTTATCAATATCTCAAAGAAAACCGGAATGTTCAAGATCTAAACATTTGAGGATATGTGACATCCAACAAAACACATTTGGTCAGAGTGTATGGATTAACAAAGACCACTCTGTCAACTCGAGAGAGAAAACTCGTACAGAGCCAGATTGTTGTTACTTTACTCATAAACATTTTAATACGTGTCATAGAATCTACTTCTGCTTTTCTAAGGCATTGTCATCAAGTCACGGTTGTCTTTTGCAGAGTGCATTAAGTACCAGAAAGATCACGTTGAGGTTGTTTTAACTATGTAAGATATGATCCTAAGGGCCTGTTGAGTCACGAATGCTAAATGTCGTGTTGGGCCTTATACCTATAGCCTATATTACAAACACACTATAACAGTGCACGGAGGTGATAATTTTGTGCAGCGTTATAGCATTAATGTTCATAATTGGAAACCAAAGATACATTTCGAGCATTCGTTTGTAAACTTGTATGTTGGGTAGGTATTTCGAATAGGTACTGTCAGTTGCAAAAAATGATTTTCAGATTCAACACTACAAAACATGTTATCACCAAAAGAATCTAAAAATAAATGTTGCGATGGTTGGAGAAAGTAAGCTTGTCACTAGTATTTTGCAATGAACAAACACACGAAAGTTATTTATCGTTGAGATGGTAATAAACTGTTAATTAGCCATCGATGGATCGATGGTCGATAGATCGATGGATCGATGGAGCGATGGAGCGATAGATCGATGGATCAATGGAGCGATACATCGCTGGTTAAAATTATACACACAGTGGTTTAGCGATTGTGACCACTATTCCCTCTGTATACCTACCAATCTAAAATTTAAACACTTTTTTTAGTGTCCCACTGTTGGGCACGGGTCTTCTCTCGACTGTCTGACAAGTTGTTTAGGTCTCCACACACGCTGGCCAAGTGCGGGTTGGCTCCTACCTACCTAACGAGTGGGTGTACATCGAGAGATTTAACTGCAAGACTGCTCTAAATAACCAATAAAATTTGCATGTCCTGTGTACGGTATGCGATATTGCAACTATCGCTACAAGTTGTTTTGAAGCTATACCTACCTTAGACTTATTAGTGTGTCTTAGAACTGTCAATCAAAATTGTTCATTTATTTCGCAAAGAATTCCTTGGTCCCAGATTATTTACCAATAGTTTTGTCACAAGGTTAAAAACAACTATTAGAACAACAAAATCTAAATGAAATGAAAGCCAAATGTCGACCGTCCTATATCGTCTGTATTTGGTAATTACTCAGTACTAATACTATAAAAAGAAAAGATTTCGCATTTTAATTCAATCAAATAAAATGCTATAAGCAAGAGATCGTCCAAACTATGGATAACTTGACTCATCGGCGACGCAGCAGGATTATTGCATACGATTAACAAGCGACGACGGCAAGTGACTGATGGTGTAACATGAAATATAGGCTGCCTTCATCAACTTTTGACTAACTAACAAGAAAGGTTTGTTGTACCTACTATGAACTATTATCATGTACCTAGTGACCTACACTACCTGATTACTGTTCGTTTAAAAGATTACTGGTTCAATACCTGAAATAACATATAGTAATGCTTATGCTGGAAATAGATATGTATCCTTATTTGTCATTAAAAACATCGGTGACAATCGTCAAAGGTAGTTAGAAAACTAATATAATCTGACGCCTGGTCTAACCATCTCGGCTATAGATTCTCTACGAGTGTTGAGGTCTGATAGCAGTCGCTCGTTTTATTCTGGTAGCTACGGCATCAGTTTAGACTGGGGGTTCACCTTCATAGAAATAGAAAAAAGCAAGGTAAATGATGAATAGATATGCATCCTTGAAGTGCTTTCAGAGGTACGCTGTTGCAGTAGGAGGTGGAAGAATAATAAGAGATTTACAATAGTGTTTATTGATTTTTTGTAATATGTAAATTAGATCACAGTAAGAGTATACACTATAAGGTACGTTGTGGTGAAGCTTCTTATAAAGAAGAAATTTAGTAATGATGGTACTGCGAAGAATAGATGTGATGGCTGGGGCCGGAGTTGTGGACCACTGCGTTGAAACTGTAATAAAAATACGTTTCTCTATGAAATAATAAATATTAAAGGCAAATCATATGTTCTTTACTTATATAGATAAAACCTACACAAAGTAGAAAACAGTTATCTAAGCTAATAGTAAAAATCTACGCAAGTAAATGTATACCTTGCTTTCCAAATTAGGATACCTGTATCTTAAGAGGCAGCAAAATGGCAGTATTGAACTAAATACCCAATAGTAGCAGAATTGTTATATAATAGCAGTTGACCGGCAAACCAGAACTGCATAGTTTCAAGACCAGTTTGTCAAAGCACCTGTTTGCACTGTAGACGTGTGAATAACACATGTGTCGTGCGGGTTCATTGCTCACGTGTGGCCGCCGTTCGGCCTAGTGACAACACCGGTTTGACAACCATATGACTTACGATACATTACGACTCTGTATGTAAACAAACTTAACGAGGATTATGGGTAATTTAGCTAGTCATTGTATTTTGCGTAATTTGGGGAAAGTTTAAGTCAACAGTATGTTAATACAAATCTTTGTTTGTGTTTCATGCAATTGCTAATCGTTACATAGCATTACAAAAAGGCAGACTAATATTAGTAGTGTCTATAGTTTCCTAGGTGTTGTCGCAAAAGTATAGGCTCTAAAATATACACTTCAACCCTTTCTAGTGTCTCACTGCTGGGCACGGGTCTTCTCTCAACTATGTTACGATGTGAGGGAGTTTAGGCCTCAATCCACACACATGTCCTCGAATGATTATTTCTAAGACAAGCCGGTTTCCTTATGATGTTTTACTTTACCGATAGTAGTGTAATGTGGTAGAGTAGCGGTGATAAAGCAATTCACACAAAGATGTTTGGGCATGACCGAGAATCGAACTTGAGACCTTATATTCCAAAGGTGATTAAGTTCTACTATTTTATGTGGGTTTTACTGACTTCAGTAGTGTTTTTCGAAGTTTATTTGATAAGTTAATTAGAACATTTTTTAAGTCTTACTAACCCATGGTGGTCATCAGCGGTGTAAGAAACTTTGCGGAAGGAGCCATCAGGTTGGAGTAGAGAATATTCGCCCTTCACAACATCGCCATCACGTACTTCATGTTGTGACTTGTGGTCACCGGTGTGGGGGTCCTCCACAGAGTAAGAATATTTGTATTTGGGATGAGACTGCAAATCAAAAATGTTAAATATTTTAACTCACTTACGATGTCCATAAATAAATCATCTACTGATGCCCTCAATTGTAAGGTGCCTTCAGGTATGACAAAAGACTTAGAATACGCACGTAATAGTCCTCATGTCCGTGACTGTAGTGCGTGATAGGAGCAGCTGCAATAATAGGAGCGTGAACTGGAGCGTGAATCAATGGAGCGGCGTGGACGAGCGGGCTGGCGTGAGCGAGGGTCTCCAAGGGAGTTGCGTAGTGATCATCATGGTGGACCAAGTTATGTTGAGATGACACCGAGTAGCCTCCGTGGCCAATCACGCCAGCCTGAGCTACCGCTACTACCGCACCAAAAGCTAATACCTGCACAATAAAAACACATTTAGCTGCTTTATTTGAATATTTCAAAGCTCACTATTCACTTCACTTGACAACACGAGATAAAAACTTACTTTAGCGAACATTTTTGTGGGATAGTTATGCGTGACTAACATATACATGATAACCTACGGTGGGTTTTATAAGAATTGGCTCGGCTGGTCCGGTGGGGCGAGCTGCGCCGAAAGCACTCAAAGAGTCCCCGCAGCGACAAGGTCACCGCGCTTTGTCTTTACGTTCTCGCGCTAAATTATCAAAATGATTGTTACTTAATAAAATACCATGTGAACTGTGATACTACGCTTTGATATAGTAGCACAATGTGTAAAACGATAGGTGAGTAGATACTCACAAAAATTATATTGAGTATGATTCTTTAGCTTTATTGGTAAGTTGTCAAAAAGATAAATGATACGTTATTGTTTTGCTTTCAACCATATTTTTTTAATCTTCACATGCCTTTGATGATCCAGAACCGATCTCGGGCTCAAATCTCAGTCGAGACAAAAACGTGCTATAGGTTTACTGAGACTTCGGATTTGAGCCTAGTGAACGCCATTAGACTCCCCCATATCTATGGAGCCTATTAGTTACCTATGCACAGGATTCCACTTTTACCAGCCTCATGAAATAAGTAATATAAACATGAGCAATTTTTTTAATGTCTTCGAGCTCTAACTTATTCAGCTATAACTTCTAGTTACCTATGCTATGTAAATACGTTATACTGTTATCTCTAGATTAGATTTGGAGTGCATTGTCTGACTCTTTTTCCCACCCCTTGAAATAATATTAGAACGATTGTATCAAGTAAACAATGCGTAGTGTTCATACGTAAATATCATTATGATGTAGTACTAGGGTAACGCTTTTAATGAAGTTCTCTCACTCTATAATGTTATTTTTGATGTATTATGAAGTTCCCACATAAGGAGGTACCTGCGTAGTTGGTCCGAGGAAGACTTAAGTACATACTGCTAGACTATAACCGACACTTGCCATTTTAGTTAGGTTAGACGAAAATAGGAAAATATTGTTCGACTGTACAAGTGATTCTCATAAATATAAGTATTATGTATTACTTAAGTATGTAAATAATAATGTTGATAGATGTATTTATTGATTAGTTGGCTTAAAGATATCAATTTGTTTGCTATTTTCCGCGATCCTTGGCATCCTCTCATGAGTTACTGGCTTAAACCTCCCTTTCTATATATACCTCAATTATATCTATCACGCCAGTAATATCCGGTTGATTCCGTCAATGGGTGTCGTCATTTCGAGCAGATATACTCTCTTAATGCTACGATCTCATCCCTAATTCTTACAAAGTCGCCAAATCATCGTCATATCGCTTTAGTTTCTCCGTTGATGTCCGAAGGTCTCCAATGTTCCGATATATTATTAAACTTGCCATGCTCCGATTGCGTTTTGAAGATAGTATATTTTTTATTATCAGTAGGTAATCCACGTTAATTCTCTTATTAATAGTGAGCGTAGTTGGGTCGCCTAGATACTAATATTTAAAAGTTTAAGATAAAACCCTTTTTATAACAATTGACCTACTTTTTATCCTCGTAAAGATTTTATGCATCAGTTTTTTGGTTTAAGGTTGATTTGGAGGGCAAAGTGTATACTTAAGCGCATGCGCTCTCTTACACAAGCGAAATTACCGAGTGGGTAAATAGTGTTTATATTTTTACGGCCGGAATCACGCAAGCACAACAACCTTGTTAAAACGTAATATAAGATTAAACGGCGGCCTAGCGCTAAATAGTTTTCTTTGTTATCTTGCTTAATGGTTAAAAGGAATATTAATCACAACATTAAAGTTCATTAGAGTTTATAAGGAGCTCATCATTAATCAAACTATTACGCAACAGTGGTATGAAATATGTAGCACTTAACAGCTAATAAACATAACGTTCTTGATAAAAGCAATTGACCTAATTCCGAAATAAGGTTTCATTGTACTTTATTCGGTCTTAGTAACAACTAAGGGAATGGCCTATAACGAGACAAAAATAGCTGAAACCTCATTTTGGAATAACATTGCAAGATGTATTTGGAGAGTGTCAATAAAACAGCACATGTAAATTGTTATAAACATTTAATAAATACTTAATTTACTTCAGGTCATATTTGGCAACAAGGAGCAGATAGATGTAATTGAATCAGTAGTGATGATACTCAGGTGCAGGATGAATGGAAGGCGCGGAGTTGTGAACCACTGCGTTGAAACTGTGAAAGAAAATAACACTCATAATAATGGACAATTAACTTACATACAAATTTAATAGTAGGGAGTATTGAATTGTCCCAAATGATTACAGGCACGTTAGTACGTTTACTGCCATGTCAGGTACCGGTCCTTGACAGACATGGTATCTGTTGAGCATGTCAGTCTCGGGTGACTGACGCATTGTATGTAATTTGAATGATCTCAAGGAGCTGTCCAGCACGATTAGCGCATTTTTTTCATTATTATATTTAACTAGCAAGGCCCCAGATAAACGTATGTTCTGGTTGGCCTAACATATTTATATTTAGAACCGGATTTATTGTATGTTTATAAGAAAAATAAAATATTTTGCCTCTATAATTAACAGCCTCCGCGGTCCAGGCAGGCGTGTTTACTTAATAACCGTAAGGTGCTAGATTCGATTCCCAGGTCGGGCAACAAGACTTTTTTAATGTTTTGAGTTTCAGCTGGAAGTTTAGACTTATACCCGATAAACCTCAATAGGCTTGCTCCTATTACGAATGGGCCCTAAACATTGCTGGCAAAAAGTGGCAGACATTAGTGGCATTCATCTCTGACGTGATGATAAGAAGTATTTTATGTTCATCAGGGATAATGTAGGACAGTAATGGTGAAAGATTTGTTCAAATCGGTGTAGTAGTTTTCGAGATTAATTAATTCAAACAAACACAAATAATATCTTTCCTCGTCATAAAAATAGTATTCGTGACACTTAACAAAACTTGCAACGATGCCTCCGCGACTTATATTACTAGTACGTAGTGTGTATATCAAGTAAAATAACCGGGGTATGAATAAATTATTTAAAAATTAAATATATAATTATAAATATTCTTGGACATTAACACACACGGCCACCTGGTCCCAAGCTAAGCAGAGCTAAGAAACCAGATAACTGGTATATACTTATAATAGATATTTACACACAGACTCGACACAAACACAAATGTTCATCACACAACTTGGAAAAATATTATGATTATAATACACAAGAAATTGATTCAAGAATAGACTAGGCAGACTCTTCAAATGTAAAAATACACATGCATCAGATTTATAAGCTGCCAGTGTGCTTCTAATATTAGTTATTTTTAGTGTAACTTTAACTTTTACTTACCCGTTATGGTCGTCAGCAGTGTATTCTACTTCACGAACAGAGCCATCAGGTTGTACTAATGAGTAATACCCGTGTACTGTGTCACCATCACGGCTCTCGTGCTGGGACTTGTGGTCACCAGTGTGAGGATCGGACACAGAGTACGCAAAGGCGTATTTGGGGTGAGCCTAAAAATAATGTTGAAGTTACAAACAAATTATGTAGAGATATATGAAGTAGATTGAATTTAAATAAACTTTCGTAATAACTGGATAAAAAATTGCATTTATTACTTACGTATTCATCGTGGCCATCGTAATGTCCTTCGTAGGCTACAGGGCTAGCGTAGGCTATGGGAGCGGCATATGCTACAGGAGCGGCGTAGGGAAGAGGCACGGCGTAGTGATCAGCAGCGTAGTGTGCTTCCGGTGCGTAACCATCGTGACGTATGATGCTTTGAGAAGACACCGCAGGACCATACGCACTGGCAGCAGCCAGAATCGAGCAAAAAGCTACCAGCTGCAAACAATTTAGATTTTATGGAATTAAGTAAAATTTAGTAGGTATCCTAGCTACCAAATTTTTCATTTTTAAGGCTGTTCCTCCGCCGTCACCGATACCTGGTAACGGTCACCGACAACGAGATGACTGCGCCGATTTAACGATATATAGGTACATATACTATGGCTGTTTGTCTACCACCACCGTCCCCGGGACGTCGTCGCGTCCTATCGTAACTTGATCTTGGCCAGAAATAATCTCGTTCTAGGTGACGTCTCGATGACAGTGGCGGTAAACAAACAGCCTTAATTGCAATAAACTAAATGAATCAAACTGAAATATGGCAATATTTTACTTACCTTGCTGAACATTTTGTTGTTATTTAGATTGGTGTTGATTATTGATTGATATCGATTGTCACTGGCCGTCGTTTTTATATGAGTAAGTATTAACTGAATAAGAACAAGTGGGGTTGTCTATATAGCATGCGGACCTCGCGACAATGACAATAGTTGAGGTCACCACAAAAAATATCACAGAGTTTCAATACATGTCATGGTACGAACAAGCCTTCCAAATTATAGAGGTAAGTATGTATCTTGTCAAATATTATTACAAAAAAAAACGATTTGATAGATACTAAATAGTTTTACTTAAAGCACTAAACTTCAGTTACATTCCAAGTCTCATCATATTTACAAATACAAATACAAATAGAAAAATACAAAAAACGTTTATTGATAAAGAAATAAGTAAGTTTTACATGGGACGGATTCTTCCTTTAAGCGAAATGCCTGTGTTGGAAGGATCCGCTCTTCGTAATAAGTAAAATACAAAATACAAATATTTAACAAAAAACGAATGATTTAGAATAGATTTAGAAAGTAGTGAACACAATTAGTGGTTTAGAACTAGGACATCCCTATCAAATACAAATAATAATAAAAATAATAATAATTTATTTTCAACCCTTATTGATCATGTTAACAATTATTTAAAAACGTGTTTCTGCCATTTTTTTTATAATGGGATATATTAAGTCCATCTTTATGCACCTACAAGAAGCCAGGCGGAGAAGTTAATGTTATAATTTGTACAACAATTTAAAAACTACCCCAATTAAACGTTAAAAACACATTAAGAAGATTTAGGTGTTAAACAAATAGTATGTGAGAGAACTCGTGAAAATAGGTCATACGGCAGGCAAGGTCGTAGTAGACCGCGAGTAATTACGTGATATCGGACTGAATGAACAAAAACCAACGTGATACAATAACTGACAAAAAAGTCAAGATTCGCATTCTGTACAATTGATTGTAATAGATGTTCTTTTGTTGAGGTCAAAACAAATACAAATGTTTTTGTTGTAGCGTTTATTTTGTGTTAAAACATTTTATCAATGAGGTTTCATGTTCATTATTGTTTACATTTTAAAAAGGATTGGAATATTCAATAATTATTGTTTAAAATAATAGAACAGTCAAACACCTTCCCGCCCCAGAGTGACGGGGTTTTGATGGTGTATGGATAAGATAAACAAACTACTTTAAGGAGGCAGATAACGTGCTTAGTAAGATACTTGATTAGCACACCGCCCGGTTGTGGATTTGATTCCCACTCGACAGACATTTATCTTAATAAACTTGTCTCTTTGTTTTGAGTCTGGGTGTAAGTAATTCTTAAGTATGTGTTTACGAAAATGTATTATATCTGCTTATTTTGGTTTTATAATACAAGCATAATGTGGAAAGAAGCGCCTATGAAGTGGAAGAATGAAGTGGCCTAGCCATTTGTGTCCAATGCAGCCGGAGATGGGCCCGAAAAGCCACGCACTTGGTGCCGCAAGACGGTAGGCGTCGCCGAGGCAGACCGAAAAAAAGATGGCGGGATGATTGGGATGCATTCGATGTTAAATAGCCACAGGTCGCGGGAGACCGGACAAGATGGAAGATTTGGGGATGCCTTTGCTCAGCATTGAGACACTATAGGCTAGCAAAACAAAAATAAGTAGGTACAAGCATATTTAATGTTCCTTAGCATATATTGTATGAGAAAGGGCAAGACACTTGAGCATCCTCCGTAGCAAGTTTTACTTTAAATGTGAAATTTATTTTAACTGACAATTGTCCCTGTATGCGCCATATCAGTACAATCCCCAATTATTATTAAACATATAACTTTAAGGCAGGCATAACTTTTAAACAATTGCTCTAAATATTTAATATAGCCATTGCGATCATTCACTCAATAGTCCGTACGCTAATATTATGACTTGGTTTATTATACGCTATTAATAATTTATCCTTTTATTTAGTATAAAACTAGGTTTATTGTTCGTTTGAGGGCAAACAATCAATTTAGAAGTATAAAATGACCTATTTGGTTTTATTGCATCGTATTTAGTAACAACGCGGAGCCATTAAATAACAAAAAAAGTGCTATTTTCAGCTACTTCAGCGTATTGTCGGGTAATAAACAAAATTAGCTAATAGTAAATAGAAGAGTGCTAATAGTAGATAGTGCTGTGATGTCAATCCCCCTATTCCTAGTGTCGTTATTCAAACTCCTGAGGACGGCTACTATGGTGTTTTAGTGGGTAATGCCTGTTTGTGGGTAAAGAAAACATCTCTCACTATTCAGACGGGATACTCCTGCATACCCTGCTAAGGATCCATAAAGAGTCTCCACCACACGTAACGAAGAATAGCAGATGGTGCTATTGTAGCGCTAATAAGTCTTACAGACCACACTCTTACGTAAGAAGAGGGGCAAAGAAATGCTCGTGCGCACTTGACTTTGAAAATATTGGCAAATCAAGGTCAGTGTTCTGAGTAATTTTACGTAACGATATTCGTTCGTGTTGAAGATAATTGGAGCTATGTATTACTAACCGTTAAAGATATTTGGGGTTTTTGTGTTCCGATTTCGACTGTTTTGTTTTAGTAGTGATAGCGACATTTTCTTTTCAAAGGCAAAGTTTTGGTGAGTGACTACTAATTAAGTGAATAAGTAAAGAGTCAAAACTTACCCATTAATATGGTGTTTATTACACTCAAAATAAAATTTGTGATAAACTCTTAAATGCAAATATTTTTTAATATATAAGTACGATAGTAATAATAAAATAATCACTTAAAATTTCTGAGAATTGTAACTTTCGTTTTAGATATAATGATAAAGAGTAGGTACACATTTAATTACAAATAATATTAAAAAAGCACTTAACACACAACTAACTAATTACACATTCTTTCTAAAACTGAAATCAGCAAGGTCACATTTGAAATAAATTATCGTACAAACAAAATAATTGTTTGTGCATTTCTCCACCCCCTCTTTTACTGCAACATTAATTGGGTTTGAGTTCTATAAAACGGTAAAGCGAGCTATTGACATTATCAAATAAGTATTAACTATTGAAAATACTAGATAACTTAACAACAATGTTCAACAAAGTAAGTATTGCTATTATCAAAGTAATCCTACAATTGTAATCAAATACCTACACTGGTCGCAGGCTTCGATATCGCTAGTTGCCTCCCATCACGCAAAAGCTCGGCGCTAAAGCTTTTGGGTGTGTCGACGAGATGCATAAGCCATTAATAGTAACGGGTGGGCTGTACTGTGTTGCGACTAACTGCCATGAGCATACCACAGCCCTAATAAATAAGGTGCATTTATATACTCTCATATATATAAATAAACTCACTGACTGCACCTGTACCATCTGTGTCTTCATTATTAGTCCAGGTGATACGAAGGACTAATTTTAGTAAGCAGTCAATTACGTAAAAAAAAGATATTATTAATTTTTGTATGATTTCAATTTACCTAAACTTATTTCAGATCTTCGCTTTCGGAGCTGTCGTGGCTGCTGCTAGCGCCAGCTACATAGGCCATGGTAACATTGGCTACGGTAACATTGGCCTCGGTAATATCGGCTACGGCAACATCGGCCATGGTAACATTGGACATGCCACCTCTTCTCAAAACATTATCCGCCACGATGTAGCCACGCACTACGGAGGTCACTCTGCGGCTCCCATCGCCCACTACGGCGGCGCTTCCCTCGGTCACTACGGTGGCGCTACTCTGGGTCACTACGGTGGCGCTTCCCTTGGTCACTATGGCGCAGCTTCCCTTGGTCACTACGCCGCTGCTCCCATAGCTCATTACGCTGCTCCCGTATCTCACTATGATGGGCATGACACTTACGTAAGTTTTGTCTTTATTGTATACTTTTTACTCAGGTGAAAAAGAAAATAATTTTCTAATAATGGTTTGATTTTAACCAACAGGCCCACCCTAAATACGATTTCGAGTACTCTGTTTCTGACCCTCACACCGGTGACCACAAGTCCCAGCACGAGAGCCGCGACGGTGACGCCGTGCACGGATATTACTCCCTCGCTCAACCCGACGGTACCATCCGCAAGGTTGAATACACCGCTGATGCGCACAATGGGTAAATTGATATTTTTTTGTACTATTGTTTAGTATTCCAGTAGTTTTTACTAAATTTACCGTTTCACTCACTAAATGTTTTCTTTTACAGTTTCAACGCTGTGGTTCACAACTCCGGGCACTCTGTTCATCCTGCCCCGATCCATAACTACCATCATTATTGAATACCAACATACCCCAAAACACTGGATTTATCCTGAAAATACAAATATATCCCACAGAACTGATTTATTTCTTTTACAGCTGTGCCAATAAAAAAAACTCAACTTCTTACAAATTATTCGACATATTATAAGTAGCTTGTCTTGGAAAGCGGAGTGCTAAGACACTCTAGACCTAGGTAAAGTGATGAGTTGCAAAATTCGTAATGAGCTGGATGTAGGAAGCCGAAAACAGGGTGAAATGACAGTTATTGTAACAGGCCAATGACGATGATAATGATTTGCTTAGCTTCAGGTGTGATGATCTCGCTGCGGTGTCGTAGCCTGTTGCTAAATCTTCCAAAAGGTTTTTCAAATCTGACATAAGTCAAAAATAAGCTTATTAGAGTCACTTATTCCGTTTTGCTATATTAATACCCTAAACTCTCTCAACTCATACGATAGTTGAAAGACGACTCGTGCCCAGCTGTGGGACACTAAAAGTGTTGACGAGAGGAATTCTTCTCTAATCAGAAGAAAGAAAGAAAGAAAAAAACATTTGTTTGACACAAACAGGACACACACAATAAAATAAAAATTAAATAACACAAGTAAAAAGAAACTAAAAACAGACAAAACAGATAAAAAAGAAATGAAAAACAAAAGAGTATCAGTGTGCAAAATAAAAAAAAAACACTTGTAAAATGAAAATAAAACAGATATTAATGAAATGAAAAACAAAAGAGTATCAGTGTGTAATCAACACTAAGATTAACTGCGAGGCGACTCACGGACCTATTTATAAAGTCGTGAAGTACGATTCGCAAGTTTCAGCATTTTCTATTGAAGATTTCTGTAGATTGAAGTGTAAACTTTCAATTTATCAAAGTTGAGAAAATCTTTTCATTCTGATTTGTGTTTTCAGTTATCTAGCTTCCTTTCGCGATATGCAGAAAATATCCCATGGGAACATATTCCCTGATAAAGTTTACTACTAGGTATAAGTGCAAATTTTGTTCCTTAGTCTTATCCGTGCCATGGTAGGTACTTAGGCCAATGATGAGGCCAAAGTCCTTTAATGGGGCAATTCAAACTCTTCACTTTCTATGTGTCGTCTCCCGCTTTGCCTGGAAAGAAGTGGACATTCTTAAATTCCAACTCTTCCTATCTCTCTGATTAAATACGTGCGGGATCCGAAACAGTTTAGGTGTTCCAGGACTTGGCCGGGTTCAATTAACGAGTTTCTTCACGGCAACGCTGTTGATCCTGGCTTACAGGAGTAGCAGTAGTGAGTTTGCGGTGGTGGGTCAAAAAAATATACATACTACCATCCTCACAAACTTTCACATTGCTACAGGAATACTTTATAACCAGTGCGCTAACTTTATGAAAATAAACATGAACATATTTTAATAAACACGTATTTATTATTTTGATATGTTTTAACAAATAAGTAATCGCTAACAACAGATGATTACTATTGATGGTGGTTACCCGTGCGCTTGCTAGTATCACTGACGGCTAATTTTACGTCACGCGCATTTGTCGTTATTATTGGGTATGAATAGATGATAAATAGCTTGCTAATTTTACGTCAAATAAAAAAATTAAAAACGTATTAAACTACTAATAGAAATGTGTTCTATTACTGATTTATTCCGTAAAAAATTGCGCACTGGTTTAAATAAATATATAACTTTAGGAATTAACATATAACTTTTTAAAAATATAAATATGCCTTTTTCTCAAACTGACATTGCAGAATGTATGTATGTACTAATGTAAATTAAAGAGAATGAAATGATGTTTTATAAACTTTATTTTTCTGAAATTCATGAAGCTAGTGATAAATGACCATTATCTAGCAAATCAACAAATATTTAATTTAATATCAAGGCATTTAGTGACTACATTTTAATGTCTTTGAATTAAAAGATTTATAGTCTTTGGATTGAAAACCACTGCCTCGCCGCCGCCGGTCCAGCGGTGTTTTAGCATGAGATCTAAACATAGCAAGTAAAATGTGGGTGAAACTCACCTCTGCCTACACCTTTGGGTTATATAGGCGTGAGCGTTATCTACCTATGTTAATAAACAATACAACAGAGTGAACTTTGTATTGAGAAATAAAAATGTTAATCATTTGAACGTGCCATATTGAACATTTTTCTTTTTAAATAAATAAATTCTTTATGGCCACTTTCGTTTTTAATGCCTAAAAACTTATACCGAATAATATATTATTGTTATTAAATTCTCATATTGCCCTAACTTATTATTATTCACTGCTGTGTGGTTTCAGACCAATATGTTCATCCTCCTATGAAAACACAGAGATTTGTAACAAAGTCGCAATGAGAAGTTGGTAATCTAATAAAAAATTACCATGCCAAAAGGGAGCCATTCAAGAATTATTAAGTATGCATGTAATTAAAAAATATGCTTTCCCTCGAAACATATGCTAAACTGTAAAAAAATTACATTGAATAATCAATGAATTTACATGATAATAAAATGACTGCGGTAAACACACAGAGTAGGTACCTACAAAACTTTATAATCACACATTCTCTTTACCTAAAGCTGAATTCAGAAAGGTCATATTTGAAATAATTAACTAATAAGTGAAATGCATTTCTTTGCCCCACCTTTTAGTGCAACATAAACACGGTCTGTGTTCTATAAAACCGCAAAGCGAGTCATTGACATTATCAATTAAGTATTAACATTTGAAAATACTGGATAACTCTACAAAAATGTTCAGCAAAGTAAGTTCTGCTTTATATATATATTTAACAGGCACCAGCAGTCCAAATAGTCCGATGAATATAATAAAATACACTGGTTGCGGTTAGTTACCACAAATCAGGCTAAAGTAAATTGCCAACGACTCAGTCGTGTTTTGACAAGAAGCTATAAATGGGAACGGATCTTATGGGCTGTACTGTGTACTGTATAAAATGAATAGATTGAATAAATGGACACAAAAAAGATATTTGATTTCAATCAACTAAACTTATTTCAGATCTTCGCTTTCGGAGTTCTCGTAGCTGCTGCTAGCGCCAGCTACATAGGCCACGGTAACATTGGCTATGGTAACATCGGCCTCGGTAACATCGGCTACGGCAACATCGGCTACGGCAACATTGGTCATGGTAACATCGGCCATGCCACCTCCTCCCAAAACATCATCCGCCACGATGTGGCCACCCACTATGGAGGTCACTCTGCGGCCTCCATCGCTCACTACGGTGGCGCTTCCCTCGGTCACTATGGTGGCGCTTCTCTTGGTCACTATGGTGGCGCTTCTCTGGGTCACTATGGTGGCGCTTCCCTTGGTAACTACGGCGCGGCTTCCCTCGGTCACTACGCGGCTGCCCCCATAGCTCAGTACGCTGCTCCCGTATCTCATTACGATGGGCATGACACTTACGTAAGTTTTGTCTTTATTGTACCTATACGTCTTATCCAAGTGCAAAATAAGATAATTTTCCAATAATGGTTTGATTTTAACCAACAGGCCCACCCTAAATACGATTTCGAGTACTCTGTTTCTGACCCTCACACCGGTGACCACAAGTCCCAGCACGAGAGCCGCGACGGTGACGCCGTGCACGGATACTACTCCCTCGCTCAACCCGACGGTACCATCCGCAAGGTTGAATACACCGCTGATGCGCACAACGGGTAAATTGATTATATTACTATTTTGTACTATTATAGTTTAGTATTCCAGTAGTTTTCACTAAATTTACCGTTTAACTCACTAAATGATTTCTTTTACAGTTTCAACGCTGTGGTTCACAACTCCGGGCACTCTGTTCATCCTGCCCCCATCCATAACTACCATCATTAATAAATACCAACATACCCCAAAAGACTGGATTTATCCTGAAAATACAACTATATCCCACAGAACTAATTTATTTCTTTTATTTGTTATCCTAATTTATATCTATAGACAACGGCTGTGACACCAAAAATACTCAATTTATTACAAATTGATTGGAATATTATAAGTAGCTACTTAGTCGTGACCATTTGCGAAATATCGCCGGCAATAATCATCGTTATAGGCATTTCTCTATAAGCGCTATTTCTAAAACTACTGAGTTCGGAGCGAATTGGCTGTGACAGACGGATAGACAGTCGTGTGTTTACCATTTGTCCCACGGACTACAGTGTAAACTGTAAAAAAAAATGGGAATGTGAATGAATTTAAATGATTCAATCAATAGGAAAGAACCCTCTTGATCGCGTTAATATTAAGAAAGCTGCATAAAAATCGGTCTATTTGGTTAGTCGCTGCGATGTCACAAATACACAGACGTACACATGTCGAACTTATAACACCGCTTTTTTCGTTGAAAGTTAAAAGACTGCAGCATACCTATCAACTACATAAGGAAAAAGGGCACAACTTTGTAACTGAGTTATTGATACCATCGTGATCAGTATCTTTTACTAATTCTGACAATGTAAATAACTTAGTAATGACAAAAAATATCAGATATGCCCTTTTACCTTATGATGGCAGTTACTAATTAGTAGATTTTAGGGCCGTACGTTTCTTCTACAGCCTTTGAAGTTTTCATTACAGATATCGTTCAAAACTTAAAAATACTTCACAGATAAGAAGTTATCTGGCTTTTAAACAAAATATGAAAAAAAAAAAAAGAAATACATATAATCAGTGTAAATTGTCCTGCAGACGCAGCAGTGAAAGACTCGGGCAATCACATATAATATTCTGTTTAGAAATGGTTCGCAACTACTTTATGTTGTAATAATTATTGCCTAAAACACACGATAAAGTAAATAAATTAATGAGTTATAAAGGCTTCAAGTGATTATAAAAATAAATTACTGATTAGTTGATAGTGGATACAAACAATTTAACAAAGTGTTAAGCAATTATTTTTCAACATTTCCTTTTAATTATATTTATTTTATGCTGTTTTTAATTAGCATCTGAATCATAAAATATTAACAAATTTTAGGATTGTTTACATGAATAATCCTTCCTATCCTATCCTAGAAAATGCCTTCTTTGATATTTTTTGTGCAGGTAGTTCTTTGTCATCAAATACATAGCATCACGCCTATATTACCCGAAGGCGTAGGCAGCAGTGTATATCATCTACTTTTCCCTGCTATGTTTAGGTCTCATACGTAATAGGGGATGAGCCTATTGCTGTTCATCAGGCACAATTCCAAACTTAGTGCTGCAACTACGATTCTCTCTAAGTATGGAACTATATTAGAATAGTTCTTTTTGTTTTTACCTCGCCTCGGGTTACGAATCAAACACGTTTACTACTGGACCACCGAGGTCAAAAAAATCCTTAATCATTAGGGTCTAATGTAGCATTGTTTGGATACAGTATTATAATTGCAGTTTGATACTGTTACTATGCAGTTTAAATAATAATATGCAGACCCATGGCAGACTACCAGAATAATGACTAGTATCTAAAGATCTGGGTTTCCATATACTGAGATTAGTACTTAAAGGCAAAAAATAATATAGGAACCTAAAAATCTTAAAATTTTCAAGAAAAGTCAGTAATTTGTTCAATAACTCTTAATGTCTATTTTTAGTATGGTAATATAGTTCAGTAATGACTGTAGCCATGGACAGGAGCAGGGTGCACGGCGTGACCAGAGTTGCGTACAACAGCGTTGAAACTGAAAGAGGAAATAATATTTTTTTGTAGAATGTCTAACGTAAAGCACTGAAAACCTATCGAAACTATTTGATGAAACTTACCCGTTGTGGTCATCAGCGGTGTAGTGCACTTCACGCACGGTACCGTCGGGTTGCACCAGGTTGTAGTAACCACGGACGGAGTCACCGTCGCGTGTTTCGTGCTGGGACTTGTGGTCGCCGGTGTGAGGGTCAGCCACAGAGTAGGAGAAGTCGTATTTGGGATGAGCCTAAAAATACAACAGTAATTAAAATATAGCTGGTGTTTAAAAAAAAGTAGTAGTTTTTTAGTAGGTAAATAATAACAATAAACACTTACGTAGGTGTCATGGCCGTCATAGTGAGCTGCGGGGGCAGCGTAGTGAGCGATGGGGGCGGCGTAGTGAGCTACGGGAGCGGAGTAGTGAGACACTGAGGTGGAGTAGTGAGCGACGGAGGGTGCGGCGTAGTGCGCGATGGGAGCGGCGTAGTGCTGGGGCTCGTCATGGCGGATGATGCTCTGAGAGGACACAGCACCGTGACCGTGACCATACCCGTTGCTGTACAAGCTAGCGCTGGCAGCAGCCACGAGGGCTCCGAAAGCAATGATCTGAGAAAAGGTTTTGAATGTTATCTTTTACATCTACGAATGGAAAAATATATAGATTAGATTATACATTCTTTACTAGTTTATGCTTACTTTGCTAAACATTTTGTGGCTCTGTTAGTAATGATTAAAATGTAATTAATTTCATTTGCTGTTTAGTTTTATACATTGTGCTCAGTGTAGTATGCATAAAGTGGTGGGGTGCAAAAATGCCTTGTTTAAACGGTTGATATCGTTCGAGGACCTTGTAAATTTCAGTTTAGATAGAAATATCAGGATATTGCGTCTGCGTGGTTGGTAATTAAACTATGATTTATTTTGATGTCAACGCCTCAGCGTGAAATATTTTACGCTTCCTTGATTTTAACATCATAGGCTTTGGTCATGGTTTAATAATCGTTATTTTATGGCACGCCTTTAGCATTGTAGTGTTCATAAAATCTGTAGAGAATAAGAACCATTATTATGTACGTCATCATCATCATCATCATCGGCCTATTGAAGTTCAATGCTGGACATAGGTCTCTAACAATTTTCAGAATGTAAATTTGGTTTTGATCAAGATGATTTTGTTAAGTCATACTATATGTTATAATTGTGGAATTTTGTAATCGGTATTAATTAATTAATTTCTATGTAGTTAAGAATACATGTGTAAAAATCCCTAATCATTAAGGTCTAATGTAACATTCTTTGGATAGAGTATTATAATTGCATAGAGTAAAGGAATGATATGAGCATCGGTACACATGGTTCATGGGTTCAAATTGACTCATTTACGATACGAGTTGCTTACCTATTCTAAAGTTTTTAACTGTATGGGCATAGTAATTTTATTAGGTATCAAATACCTGACTCGAAAGACATTATTCCGTTTTGCTACAATTTTTGGGATAAAAAGAAATGTCTGAGATATTGATGCTCACTCATATCGACCGATTTGGAATAAAATTTCGGATAAATATAAAATAGTTTTATATTTTTTATTAAGAACAATACAAGTGATTATTTTAGGTATATATTCCCTATGTGTTCCCAAATAAACTCCCGTAGTTGTTGAGTAAAAAAAATTGTATAAAATAAAACTGATTTTGCGGTGCTCCCTAAATTATATTTTTCCAAATGTTTCCCTGTTTAACGATTATAATGAGTAAACGATACGAGTATTTCGGACTTATACCTACTCGGTACTCAGTTATAAAGTATCGATAACAAAAGAACTTGTATCTAGTAAATATTTGTATTTACTCGTATCGTTTTATCCTTGTATCTCGTAGTTAAATCTTATCAACGCGAATCGTTAAATGTGCAAGCGTTGTCTGAACTAATCCAATTTAGAGACTACTGGTGAAAAGACTCCAATTATTATTAAAACCTTGTACGGGTATAACGTAAGTTGAAGTCAGTGCTTCCAGTACCATGCACTACTCTCTGAGGTGTCATTATTAGCATAACACTAGCTCATATAATTTCTATACTCTATTTCATACTCAATGTTTAAGTTAAAAGCGTACAGAGAGGCAGACTGACTGCAAATAACTAAAAGAGTATCTTAGGTCCTTAGTTCAACATGTTGTACATAGTAAGAAGTGCCTAGTTATGGATTGTACAAATTTATCAGATATTACTACTATTATTATTAAACTGACATGAAATCTGTATCTTTAAACGTATAAATATTCTAGCAGGGTAAGTTTTGAGCGGGTATTCACTCAACTAACTAATGGAAAGTTTACGCTTTAATTAACACAGGCTGGTTAAATGCGAGTGTGCGAATGTCTCATTTAGTGTGACCTGTACCTTTCCTCATGATGTTTGCCTTTATTAAACTAAGCAAACGGCTCGGACTCATTGATATTACAAAGTTGAGATGTGAAAATTATGTTATGTCCATTAAGCCATCAAATGTTTTGCAGGAAATAATTTTAAAAATCTAAGCACAAAATACGGATTTGTAAATAATTAAATCTTCTAAGTTGAAAATAAAGGTATGAATCTAACATAACTGAACCCTAAATTATAGTGCTTCACTTTAAAATTTAAATATTTGATAAGTACCTAGGTATGTAATGGATGACCTAATTCTTTTTTTCTCTGGCCTTTCCAATACATCTCTAACATGGGTCTAGTGAAAACATGAAGTTAGTTTAAATTTCTTTAAATAATTTATTTTTATAATTCATATCTTATTATTAGATGACGTTTTAGGTAAGTATAGTTTTCAGTAATGACTGTAGCCATGGACGGGTGCTGGATGCACGGAGTGGCCGGAGTTGTGCACGATGGCGTTGAAACTGTAAAAAATTACAGGAATAAGTATACCAGACCAAACGACATATTTAGTTGTGTTTAATAGCTGTTGAAATTTAATTAACTTACCCGTTGTGCGCATCAGCGGTGTATTCAACCTTGCGGATGGTACCGTCGGGTTGTGCGAGAGAGTAGTATCCGTGCACGGCGTCACCGTCGCGGCTCTCGTGCTGCGACTTGTGATCACCGGTGTGAGGGTCGGCCACGGAGTATGAGAAGTCGTATTTAGGATGAGCCTTAACATAAAAAATATTTAGAGCTCAGGTGGTGTCTATGGATGAAGGAAACAACTTATTAGTTTTCTAAAGTAGTGTCATAAAAATACCGATTATTGTTAGCGTAGAATATCAATAAACACTTACGTAGGTGTCATGGCCGTCATAGTGAGCTGCGGGGGCAGCGTAGTGAGCGATGGGGGCGGCGTAGTGAGCTACGGGAGCGGAGTAGTGAGACACTGAGGTGGAGTAGTGAGCGACGGAGGGTGCGGCGTAGTGCGCGATGGGAGCGGCGTAGTGCTGGGGCTCGTCGTGGCGGATGATGCTCTGAGACGACACAGCACCGTGACCGTGACCGTAGCCATTGCCATATAGGCTGGCGCTGGCAGCCGCCACGAGGGCTCCGAAACTGATAATCTGTTGAGAAATAATTGGTGTAGAACAGTTCTGCTATCGTTAGATTTAATTTGATCACGTGTTTTAATTTATACAAGAACTCTTACTTTAGCGAACATTATAATGTATTGTAAAGGTATTCTAGTTTAGTGTATTGTTTGCTGAAATCAAATGTTGATTGTAATTATTTTAAAATTGTTGCAAGGTTTTATAGATCGCGATCGTTGTATACGACACCAGTTCGGGGGGGCGGAGAAATGTTAACGCGTACCTTGACTATGTTAAATAACCTTGCGATCGTTGCAGTTTGTCAATAAAGAATATCGCACAGGAGCTTCTACTTGATTATAGGCTTGAGTTTTCTCGGAAATATCAAATGTGAGCTTTCGTAGCCTACAAGGAGATTTTTTAAACATTTATAACTTAGAAACAAGAGTACGACGTGTTGTTGGAATAAAAAATCGCGTGCGGTGTCTTTAGGAAACCTGGTTGGAACTGTTCTTTTAGCTATATATAAAAATAGTATGCCCAGTATTTATGACTAAAACCTTCAGCTTGTGCAAATTGGGCACAGATTGCCTATAAAACCCCTCGGTATCCTGTTTGCCACCCATGTTCTCGGTTTGCGTGATAGGTGTTTAGCATTCACAAAAAATATATCATGGTCCCTAGACAGATTACTAAGCGAAACGATAGCGAAAGATCGCAAAGAAAAAAATTTAAGGCACTGACATTCACCTTTAAAAACAAATGTCTTTCACGTGTCAATCACATGTCAATTGTTTCAACATTGTCCATTTCGACCTTTCGTTATCGCTTCGCTTTGTAATAAATGTCTAAAGGCCTAGGTAGTGAAAATATTGGGCAGGGAGTATAGTATTATATTATCTGTAGGCAGGCAAAATTCTCATGGACGGGGAATAAAATGAAATCCACATTTTACAGCTTCATAATGGGTTGAGTGAGTCACTCTCAGCGTCCCAGCATTGAATCACTGCTGGGCCAATAAATTCTTTTTATCTTCTATTTAATGTAGGTATGTTAAATAAATTGTATAAATCATAACAATTTTACAGAAGTAACTTATATTTTGTAACTTGCTTGTCAGTTTGTTTTGGTATCATTGAGTTACAACTGTGAAGAACAATTCATTTTATAATTCAAACTTCCGTACATTTTATGCGATATAATTATGCGACCTTTATGAGTCCCTTATGAAACCTAGTCCTGTTTTCACTAAACTTCTGAATCCACAAATTGGTTGTAGAATTATTTATACTATTCTAATAAATAAATAAAAAACCTTGTTAGTGTATAAAGTCGTCTATAGAGGAAATCGAAAAAGAAAATGTTATCCATAGTTTATGAGTATTTCGTGTATAGTATTTCGAGGTACATATGTAGTGGCCATTTTGTAGAATTGATCACTTTATCATGATGTGACCACCTAAAATTGACCATATTGTTAAAGCATCAACGTTTCATCTACGCTTTGCCACATTATTAATTTGAGTTTTCTTTTGTGTTGTGCCGTTTATTTAAAATTTAAACAATTCAATTGATTTTTTAAGAATATTTTGTCATGTAATTTGCCTTAATAGATCACAAAAGTAAAACAGAAATCAGTGCCTCTAATTGAAGTGAAACTTTTTTTGCGATTCGATCACTGATATTTGATCTGATCATGCGTTTAAATGTTCATATCGTTAAACGTTGTTTGTGTATTGATCTGGTTAGACCATATCAGCATGTAGGCAGCTAATATTTTGCATTTCATGATATAGAATTTATTGCAATAATTGACCACTCCATGAAATAATCATTTTTACGATATGTTCTGTTCTTCTGATTATAGCATTTGTCAAAAACAAAAATCTAATCTAGTATTTAAAGTAACTATGGGGTAACGAACTGGGCCATCATAAAATATAAATGTGTTTTTAATAGACAATAAAATTTCGTTATTCACTCATCACAACTGAGCTCAGTTTGAGTGAATCAGAATCAGAAATGCTCCAGGGTTCCGTTATTGGCAGCTATCACGGTTGTGTTGTGGTCATAATGTGTATGGCGCGATTTAGAGTAAGATCCTAGAGCGATCAGACATAACTTATTTTCACACGAATGAAACCTTAACTTTTCAGGGGCGTCTTGTGTGCCTTGAATACCTATGCGCTTGTGAAAACTTGGCAGGTACCAGGTGACAAAGGTAACTAAAAATAAGAGTAAATAACTTTTATTTTTAGTTACCTTTACTTAAATTCACATGGCTGATTTTTATATATATCATGTAGAATATTATTTTACAGTAATATCAAAAGTGTCAGACACTTTTGATGGACCAGAGCTTTTGTCAGACGCTTTTAAGCTACCCAAAACATAAATGAACTTTACTTATTTTCACATGTCTGATTTTGGAATATGTTACTGAAGTATTTATTTAAAAGTTATATTCAATCAGTCAGACAAATTAGAGTGACCAAACATCCCCTAAGACAAAAATTATTCAGCCAGAAGTATGAGGGCGAGAGCACTCATACTCTATGCAAATCCATTTCATTTTGTTATCGATTTCAATATTTAGGGTTGAATTATAGATAGCATACATATTTGTATCAAAGCTAAATTAAAAACCTTGATTTAGTTTTTTGTAGTTAGTACCATCTGAAAAATGTTATAATATTAGAGTGCTGGATAACTGATAGTATGATCAGTGATGATATAGGTAGGTAGTGCTACCTAAAACATTTGATGAGCTTTTAATAACCATCATGCACATTAAAATAAAATTCAATAAATATTTTTAATTATAGTTTATATAATTTATTTTAATATATACAAAACTGTTTATGGCCTTAAGAAATTATCAGTCCTATAATATTATACTTTTAGTAGTGGTTGTAGCCATGAGCAGGTGCGGGATGGATAGCATGACCGGAGTTGTGGACCACAGCGTTGAAACTGTAAAAAAAGGCAAAGTAGGTAAGTATAAATTAAAATTAAAGTTATGTTATGGAAAAGATAATACTAAATAAAAGTTAATGTGAAACAAACAAGAAATTAACCTACCCGTTGTGATCATCAGCGGTGTAGTGTACTTCGCGCACGGTGCCGTCGGGTTGCGCCAGGTTGTAGTAACCGCGGACAACGTCACCGTCGCGGCTTTCATGTTGGGACTTGTGGTCACCGGTGTGAGGGTCGGACACGGAATATGAGAAATCGTATTTGGGATGAGCCTAAAAGTACAAAAGTAACTAGAGGTTAAATTCGGATCACAAAAAAAGATTATAAAAAAATTAGATTATCATCAATAAATAAATAATAAATTCTTACGTAGGAATCATGTCCGTCATAGTTGGCTACAGGGGCAGCGTAGTGAGCGATAGGTGCTGCGTAGTGGGCTACGGGAGCGGAGTAGTGAGACACCGAGCTTGAGTAGTGAGCAATGGAAGGTGCGGCGTAGTGAGCGATAGGAGCAGCGTAGTGCTGGGGCTCGTCGTGGCGGATAATGCTCTGAGATGATACAGCGCCGTGACCGTGACCGTAGCCGTTGCCGTATAGGCTGGCGCTGGCAGCAGCCACAAGGGCTCCGAAAGCGATGATCTAAAAAAGATGTTTGTTTTTAGGAAATCCGGGGGAAAACGGAACTGAACTTAATTACTTAACAAAAAACAATGAGTATTTAGAACTCTTAATATTATGTTGACAATTCACTCACTTTGCTGAACATTTTGGTGTAATGCGAATAACAATCAAATGTTATTTGTTATCAATCTGGGCTTGTTGTAACGTATTTATACAAAGCGGTCAGTGTGTATGACATTACCGCGGAGGGGCGGAGAAATGTTACTAGCCACCTTGAATGAATAACTACAATATCGTACAATTGACCTTGTAATCTACCTATTGTAATGTAATAAGACAGTTTTAGTGTGATTAACGTGATTATGTATGTTAAAAGGAACAGCACCTCCCTAAATGTTATCTATGTATAGTTGAAATAGGCATGCCATTAGAACTTTAGGAGTATCTGACTATTTACTGATACTTTAAACTGGTTTGTGAGAAATTAGGAAGAAGAGTATTCTAATTATAAGTTTTTTGTATATCTACTAACTATTGAATTTTGTTTGAACATAGTGCTGGTTAATACTGATAAATTAGTCTATTTCGGATGATTTTTGACAGGCCGGTGCCGCAGTGGATCGGTTAGACACTTGCATTTCACGCCGCAGGTCGTTGGTGCGAGTCCTACTCAAGACAGACATTTGTGTGATGAACATGTGTTTGTCGTGAGTCTGGGTGTATCTTTTACCTATAGGTATGTATTTACAAAAGAAAAGTGGTATATAGGTATAGCAATAGTATATCAGTTATCTGGTTTCCATGACACAAGCTTTGCTTAATATGGAATCAGATAACCGTGTGAAACCATATAGGTTTCTCTCGGTCATCATACTCTCACTCCAAGTTGATATTATATAATATGGAAAATATTGAAGTAAAGTATTTTTTTATAATTTTTTAAAATATTTTCAATCACTTAAACAGAAGAAAGCGCTCGGCAGAAAAGTCTCCTGGAACTATAGTAACCTACGTTAAAACTTTTTGTTGGAAAATTTCGAAATGCATTTTACTCTTTACAATCTATTCTCCTTTTATTATTTAATTTCCTTTTATATCCAATTCCTTCGTAGTCTGTGGCCGAATTTAATGTCACAATAGCGCCAGAATAGAGAGATAAACTGAAGATATCTCGGAATATCTGATGGAGTTTAAATATTCCATCAGAAATTACAGCATATAGCCAAATTTTTAGAAACATTTTATATTTTTACATTTCGGATAAGATGAAGCGCAAATGCAATAAATTTCAACTACGAGCTCTGATAAATATTTTCATATCTTGCACATCTTGTGGCGGGGAAATCTACAAATTTTGCAATATTTTTGGCATCACTACTGCTTAGCTATCTTGACCACGCATTGGCTCTGAAGTAGTTCATTTGCTATCAGAATCATTGAAACGTGCAGTTATCTACCTAAGCCAACTATTTGCAAAATTCTGATTAAAACATTTTGATTTATTTGCACCGATGATATTAAATACAAATGGTTTTTAATTGTAGTTTGTCCTTAGAGATGTATAAAAGTAAAACCAGTATCAGCTTAAAAATATATTAACAACATTGATAAGAATTAATAGCTTTTAAAATGTAACAGTCATCTTGTCTTAATGGTGGTGGTGATGGACGGGATCAGGATGCACGGTGTGACCAGAATAGTGCACCTTGGCTTGGAACCTGTAATAATCAGACACTTCAGTTAACATTTTTTCTAACCACTATTATCTCATATTATATAACGAGGAATTAAAAACTGTTTACTTCTGGGACATCTAAACAGATCGCGGAATGATTGGTCCGTTTAACTTTCCTCCTTTTAATAGGAAATCGGGAATTAGTGTTGAAGTTATCGATGCCAAATATTTTTTCAGACATTGTAAAGAAAACTTACCCATGGTGAGGGTCAGCGGTATATTCAACCTTGCGGACGGTGCCGTCGGGCTGAACAAGCGAGTAGTACCCGTGTACTGTGTCCCCATCACGGGTCTCGTGCGCTGACTTGTGGTCGCCGGTGTGAGGGTCAGACACTCCATACGCGTACTCGTATTTAGGAGCCTGTCATCATAAATAAGTGTTGGTTATTACCGAACACTAAAGTTAGCTAGTATTTTTTTAAAGAGAGTTTGTCTTACGTAGACGTTGTAGCCATAGTGGTAGTCTATAGGGGTGGCGTGGTGACCTCCATGGCCGCCGAAGTGATCTACGTGTCCTGTGTAGTGAGTTTCGGGAGCGACGTAGTGATGATCTACGTGGCTGCCGTAGTGAGCATGAGCATAAGGCGCAGCGTAGTGCACTGGCTCATCGTAGCGTATGATGCTCTGGTATGACACGGCGTGGCCTTTGTGCCCCAGTTCGACGTGGCCGTGGTGCCCAATCCCGGCGTGGCCATGGTGCCCGAGCGCGGCGTGTGCGTGGTCGTACAGACCGTGCTCGATGTGTCCGTGAGTATAGTGACCGTGGCTATAGTGGCCTAGGCCGTAGTGGCTTAGGCCGTGGTAATTGTGACCGTAGTAGTCGTGGATATTGTGGCCGAGATCATGATAGCCGTGGCCATGATAGTCATGACCATGGTAGCCATGGCCATGGTAGTCGTGTCCGTAGTAGCCGTGGGTGTCGTGGCCATGGATCTCGTGGCCGTGGGTCTCGTGGCCATGATGACCGTGACTGAGGTAACCAAGGTCGTGATGGACGACGCTGTGATGATGTTGGTACTCGCCTGCACTGGCAAGTGCCAATAAGACTCCATATGCGATGATCTAGAAAACAATACAGCAAATATTAATCATACTTGTCGCCGTTATGACCACAAGTAAACTACTGCAATATTTAAATATTTTTATTTACCTATGTGTAATTTATATAATGTTGTAATTATTTTGGTGGGCTACTTACTTTGCTGAACATTTTGCGTAGTGTTAGTCCGTATCAAATGTTGTTTGTAGCAGTCTGGACTTGTCGGTAGGTTTTATAGAGTCGTAGTGGATGACACTGATGCGGAGGGGCGGCGAATTTTGCGTATACCTTGATGACAATGGCGCTGTGGCCTTGTGATTTGCGTATGCCGAACTTATGCTAATACTAACTGTATAAGTAGACATTTATTAGGTAATTTGATTTGCTTTCCGCGTGGCGCAGTGGAGGCTCATGTCATAGACACTGTCAAACTTGTAAAATGGCTGTATAAACTAGAGCCAAATTTACTTCAATAATATAAAACATTGCATTGTAAGGAAAGTGGCTGGTCCTTATTGTGGTCTTACATACCATAATCCATAGAAGTATGTTACCTTTGTTTGCTAGGTGATCCTTGTCTAATGTATGTACCTACTGTTTAATAGCAATAACTGTTACTAATACCGGCATTTTTCTGTTGGATACGACTGTTAATTTCAATGAAAACCTCAACCTTGCTAAATTATATCTCTATCGCTTTAGTTTTTATATACAGAACATAACATCAAAATTTGTCAATTTATTTAGGTGCTACAATTTCACAAGCCTGATCTGCCAACGGCTTGTACTTTTCCTTTTCAATCTTTATGTTTTACTGTAGAAAATGCTATTCGAAATAATTAAAGGTGATGGTTTTAAGCCGATCTTTATGTATAAGAAAGACCTTTTTTCTCTAGAAAGAGATACATTTTATACTGAAATTGTTATATTGTTAGGTAGGTACCTAACAGTTTTATATTGATCCCAGTATCGTTTTAAAAAAAAAACTGTCAAGAAAGTATATCTCTTACTTAATTACTACTATTTCCACAAGTGTTAATTCTACATCCACTAGCTGAAATAAAAGAAGTTATTGAAAGTATCCGTTATTTTTTATATCTAGATATTATTTCGATAAAAACCGGATGTTTTCTCTTAGAATCAGTGATACCAGTATTATTCTTTTTCTCTATATCGAGTACTAATGTATTTTTAAGGAGTCTAGGTTTTTCTATTATTCATTTAATATAATAAAGGTGCCTTATAAAAGTAACCCACAAATTTGCTCTCCGCATCAGCCTGTGCAAACATCCGTTTAGACATCAATTCAATATTAGTTAAGTAGTTTTTTCGGGGTAGATTAATTACGACGATAGCACATGTATTGTGTGAAACATGGGCGGGTGGTTAGTGACTTCTTCTAAAGAAGTTATGGGTATGAAACGAGTTGCGCAAACACAACTCGCATTTGGTTAATTTAATGAGTAACTTTAATTGTTGGAAATGAATAAATTATTTCACCATAGTGCCAGTGCCTATTAGCAAATCTGGTGGATATCAAAACGCATTCTAATACACTTCTTAGGACACGAAGACTCGTTTAGAAGTAGCAAATTCATTACTGAAGTTATTAGTTACTTATAGTTATAATAAAGAGCGGTGGGGAAATGGTATCGGCCTCGCGTTTGAAATATAAGGTCGCGGGTATGATCCCCTGTCGTGCCTCCACACTTTAGTGTGAATTCTTTCACTGCTGCTGCTCAATATTCGTGAACCCGGCATGTCTAAGATCTGATCGTTCGGGACATCCATCAACCTGCACTTGACCAGCGTGTGTGCATTAAGGTCTAATCTCTCAACTCGTAAGCTAGTTGAGAGAAGACTCGTTCTCAACAGTGGGTCACTACAAGGAGATGAAGTGTGTGAAATGTATAGTTATAATATCCCAGAATATTATTACATTATAATAATATGTTTGTTTTATGTTTAACTATTCTATTAAAAATACAGCCTAGAAAAGTGCTCTATTGATTGTAAATATGTTAACCGACACCTGGTATGCATAGAATATCCCAGATAAGATAATCCTAAAGAAGTATGTTAATGGGTGGATTTGGCAGACAATGAAAATACTTAATATGTTTAAATTGTACTATTTCATTATACAGAATTGTTAAGGCTATGTTTGGTTTCAGTCATTTTAAAAGTTTTTAGTAGTGATTGTAGCCATGGACGGGGGCAGGATGCACAGCGTGACCGGAGTTACGTACAACAGCGTTGAAACTGAAAATAATAAAATAATGTAAATATATTTGTAGTTCAATACAATCAGTCACGCCTTTAGTGTAGTATTGCTGTTAAGAATTACTAACCCATTGTGGTCATCAGCGGTGTAGTGTACTTCGCGCACGGTGCCGTCGGGTTGCGCCAGGTTGTAGTAACCGCGGACAACGTCACCGTCGCGGCTCTCATGCTGGGACTTGTGGTCACCGGTGTGAGGGTCGGACACGGAGTATGAGAATTCGTATTTGGGATGTGACTGTAAAATTAAATTAATGGAATTAATATTTAATTTATAATTTTGGTATAGGATGTAGGTAAGTATTAGTGGAAGGCATTAATCAAATATCTTACGTAGGTGTCATGTCCATCATAGTGGGCTGCGGGAGCGGCGTATTGGGCAGCGGGAGCCGCGTAGTGAGCAGCGGGAGCAGCGTAGTGAGCAGTAGGAGCAGAGTAGTGAGACACGGAGGTAGAGTAATGAGCTACAGAAGCACCGTGGTGAGCGGCGGGAGCTGCGTAGTGAGCGATAGGAGCGGCGTGGTGGATAGGCTCATCGTGGCGGATGATGTTCTGGGAAGATGTGGCGTGGCCGAGGTGGGCATGACCGTGGTTGGCGTATCCGAGGTTGGCTTGACCGAGGTTGTTCCACCCGAGGTTACCATGACCTAAGTCACTATGACCGTAAAGGCTGGCGTTTGCAGCGGCCACGAGGGCTCCAAAAGCAAAGATCTGGAATTAAAAAAAATATCATTTGATATTAAACCCTTTCTTAAGATAATACAATTTTATTACAGTTCTGTTTTAATATACTCACTTTGCTGAACATTGCGTATTGTTTGTTAGAATTAACTAATGTTTATTGTTAACAAGTTTAAGGTGCTGTAAGGTTTTATAGATGCTTGGTTGTATAGTTGTGTACATCACTGACTCGGAGGGGAGCCTCTGAGAAATGTTTTCACGCATCTTGACTACGATAATGTAACCTTGCAAGGTCTAGTTTGGACGACGTGTCGAGAAAATCTACTTAGAGAAAATAGTTTATTTCTTTTAGTAACTTAGATGATATTGGTATATAATTAAGATTTTATTCATCAATACTCGTTCACAACTAAAATCTCAATTTAAAGTTTATATAAATTTTAACATCGGTATAATAATATGTCGAACAAAATTGTCATCGTTTACATCGGCTACATGTTTTGTCAAAACGATAGTTCAATGTTATAAATATAATATTTTAAATATAAGATAATTATACAAAGAATAACTAATTACGGTATATGTAGCAATTTTGTATTAAGCCATGTTTTCATAACAGTTTTATTAAGTGGCAAAGTAGTTAATTATCATATCAAAATTTAAGTGAAGTTAACTAGTGTAACTTTTAATTAGATATTTGTACGTTGTAGCTCTACATTCAAAATAGGCATGTTTCTTGAAATTGTTTTGGAGTTAGTACCTAAACTATTCAAAATAAAAATACAAAATTTAATGTCTTGAAATAAAACTGCCCAATAGCGGATTTTATCGCAATCTATTTTAGATTTTATGTAAAGGAAATACTAATATTAATAATGTCTTCACGTAAAATATAATATTTAGGACTTTTCTATTTATCTTTATTCGAAAATTCTGTATAATGGTTTGTATATAGCAGCAATTCCTATTGTCCTCCGTTGTTAAAAAGTTAAGGTTATGATAATGATTTGATACTATTAGGAAATAATTTATTATAATGTGCCGTTAAACCGAAATAAAGGCCTTGTTACTTAAGTGTTTACAGGCAAACAGGCACATTTGTTTACGCCATACAACCGTTTTATAAAAACCATTTAGTAAGTGTAGCTCTCAATCTCTTTTTGGATTTCAAAGAGTACGCACCATGTTTATCAATATTATTAATAGTGATATTGAAGTTAAAAGAGTTTTTACAATAAACAACAACTACTAAATTAGCTTGTACTTAGTTGATAGTTGAAGGTGTTAAGTAATAATATTTTATAGATAGGTACTGTAATAGAAGTTACATAGAATATAATCAGACGCTAAGATGGTTGTCATTGAAGAGTGTGATAATACAATAACAACAAAAAAATCAAAGGAAATAAGAACCGCTTTCAAAACCACGAATTCAAAAGTGAAAAATAATATTTAATTTACTTCAATTAACATAGATGTCGTTCCAAATTTCACATATCTTATTTTTAATTTATAGTACTTTTAAGGTCTTAAAATTGGTTAAAAGATGTAAGTATGTTAATTTGAGTGAATTAAATGCATCTGACCGGAATACGGCCAGCGGCATGCGGTACACCTCGGTATGTGCGGTTTACCGCAACAGTGCGTTGAGATCATGCGTTTTCTATAAAAATTGAAGTACGTCAGCCGCATGCGGTACGCCACATTCCGGTTTAACGCTATTGCGATTAGGCTTTTAAAGTTCTTGGTTCTGAAGGCAGTTCTTTTTTCCTTTGCAAAACGTTTTCCACAATTTTACCGATATATTATTGACTTATATTTACATGTTCGGTCGGTGGGATTTGGTGCCAACTTAAACTTATTTAAAAAAATCCTCACAAAACGAGCACAGTTAGTGAACAGAAATATAAAATACATGTAGCGTACTTTTACTTTTCCTTAGACTTTTCTTTCGGTACCTACATCAATAATTTATTTATAGCAAGTACTTTCGTTGCAGTTTGCTTATAAGAATTGTACAGAGGTCCTTTATCGATTCAGATACTCTTTTTCGGCTTTGTATAATTTATATTTGTATAGTTAGATAGTATGATGCGGAGAAGAATTGATAAAAACGTTGTATTCAATTAGAATTGAATACAGCTATCTTGTTGTGTTCTGTCTCTACTGTTCTTTGACGACAATTAGAGATTACAGTATATGATTGATGGTTATTCTACTGTTATGTAGCTTGAATGTAATATTTGCAACATAGATCTATACTAATATTATAAAGCTGAAAAGTTTGTTTGTTTGAACGCACTAATCTCAGAAATTACTAGACCGATTTGAAAAATTTTTGCACTGTTAGATAGCCCATTTATTGAGGAAGGCTATAGGCTACTTTTTATCCCACTGTTGGGTATGTATATGTAGTTCACGTGAGCGTAGCCGCGGTGGAAAACTAGTAAATATATAAAAGTAAATAAAGAGAATAAAAAAATAGTGCGATTGTTCAATTCAATTTATTAAAACAGAGTAACAGTAAAAAGAGTTTTCAATGAAATGCATTTTATATAATATTTGCTTCAAGTCCTCGAGTAAACACAGAGTTAAGTTACTTAATTATAATGGATGCCGTGAGGTGGAGCTGGGTGTGTGGATGTAGCAGAGTTGTGTACTTCAGCATTGAAACTAGAAACAAAGTAGACACATACACATATTAATGAATATGCTTGATTTGCACGTGATCATTTTCTCTCTTTCTTTAAAATTAGTACCTTCAAGTTGTACAGCCATTTAAAGAAATAAATTATTTATTTACTGGCCAAAAAAATATAGTTGAAGAAGAAGAGGACGCTGGAGTCATCCCTTATGCAGGCATGACCAATTATATTTTTTGACCTAATAATATTTAGATCAAATTGTCCTTCCAAACCGTCCTCTTTTCTTCTTTTTTCCCTTTGAGACCACAGCGTGCTCTAGGTACATAATTACTTCATGTCTCAATCACAGAGCAGCAAACCACCTCTGGAGGATTTTGATGATCCCTGTGTCTCAATTTATCAAAGTTATACCTGTAGAGAACGCATTCCTATGGCATTTTATCAGTAAGATCTTGAGATATAAATTTTTACAGACCCATGGGCATCAGCGGTGTAGTGTACTTCGCGGACTGTACCATCAGGTTGCACTAGGTTATAGTAACCGCGGACGGTGTCACCGTTGCGGGATTCGTGCTGGGACTTGTGGTCGCCCGTGTGAGGGTCGCCCACTGAGTACTCGTACTCGTATTTGGGAAGAGACTAAAATAGTTTTAAACAATTAAGTATGTAGTTCGCAATCAGCCACTAAAAAGCAATATTATGTTATAGATTATTCTAGTTCACTTACATATCTGTGATGATGATTGTCGTTTGTTAAAGATCCAGTGGCGAAGTGGTGGGGCACAATGTGGTGAATGACGTTATTTGTGGATGAGACGTGTCCATGACCAAATCCAAATAGCCCAGCTTTGACTAAGGCTAAGGTGGTTCCAAAAATAATGATCTGAAATACATATATAGGTATCTGTTTCACCAAACAATAAAGATTGCTTTCTATGAAAACATCGATCGTAATGTGATCCAAAATCCTTTAAAGATTTTATTTGGGGCCAATATGTAATAATTGTAAAAAGAATTTCATAAGTACCTAAAGATTCACTTAAGATGAGTCTTACCTTGATCAACATTTTGCTGCTTAGTCTGCTATTATCAAATTAATGTAGATTTGTTGTTAGAACTGCCTGCTTTTATAAATTGCACACACTAATTGTTATTTGAAACATTAGTTGTACGTGGAGGGGCAGTTACTTGTGATAATAATGTATATTTCGTCTAAATTTATTCACTTACATAATTCGTAACTGCTAATATTTTTGAAATTGTAACAAGAATATGATTTCACTGATATAGGGTACTAATCAATGATATTTTTAATTAATGTATAAATATTAATTTATTAACATTTAATTTTATTTTAATCTTACATAAACTCTATAAAAAATTTTAACAAACAAGGGTAATAATAGGAAAGTCAGGAACAATTAATGATTGTAGTTTTTAGTCTGCGCGGGCTCGGGGTGTACAGCATGACCAGAGTTGCGTACTACGGCGTTGAAACTGAAAGTAAATTAAATATGTGTTTATTAAATAAATAAAGTTAAGTAGGTAGGTATTTACACATGTTACTTGTAACAGTTCTTACGCAATTCTAAAAATTAGACGTAAAGTGATTTTACTTAATTAGTAAGTTTCATAATGTTGTAAAGCGCACGTTTGCGTAAACTCACCCTTGGTGGTCGTCAGCAGTGTAGTGTACTTCGCGCACGGTACCGTCGGGTTGCACCAAGTTGTAGTAACCACGGACGGCGTCACCATCGCGGCTCTCTTTCTGCGACTTGTGGTCACCGGTGTGAGGGTCGGCCACAGAGTACTCGTATTGGTATTTAGGATGGGCCTGGAATAGTTAAAATCATTTTGATATTTTTTTAATCTTACATATAACTTCTGTAGTATTAATAATACCTGTAACAACTTACATAAGTATTGTGTCCATCGTATTGGGCAGCAGGAGCAGCGTGTTGAATGATGGGAGCAGCCTGGTATTGAACCGCAGAGGCAGCATATTGCGCAATCGGGGCAGCATATCTAATTTCCTTGGTTCCGTATTGAGAACCATAGTTTCTGATTTGAACTGTGGAGGTAGCGTCTTGCTGGACAGGGGTGGCGTAGTGACCAGAGTTAGTGGCGTATTGCTGTACAGGGGCGGCGTAGTTGGCACCATTGTTTGCGTATTGCTGTACAGGTGCGGCGTAGATAACAGCGTTGCTTGCGTATTGTTGAGCTCGACCGCCGTAGTTAGCACCATTCGTTGCGTATTGCTGAGCAGGGGCGCCGTAGATAATATCATTGTTAGCGTATTGCTGAGCAGATGCGCCATAGATGGCACCATTGGTTGCGTATTGCTGGGCAGACGCACCGTAGTTACCACCGATGTTTGCATATTGCTGGGCAGATGCGCCATAGTTAGCACCAATATTTGCATATTGCTGGGCAGATGCACCATAGTTAGCACCGTTGTTTTCATATTGAGCAGCAGAGTTGGAATATTCGTCGCTGGCACCATATTCTTCTACAGGGGCGGCGGTGTATTGAGCCTTGTTGTTTGTGTACTGTACTGCAGAGGGGGCCCATTGAGCTTCATTGTTTGAGTATTGAGCTCCAGATGAGTAGAGAGCTCCATTGTTTCCGTATCCTGCTGCAGAGTTGTAGTAGCGGGATGGTGCTGAATAATATTGGTCACGGCGGATGAGGTTCTGCGATGATACCGCTGCAGCATGGTTTCCGCCACTGTTTATCACACCAGCACTGGCGGCTGCCAGGATGGCGCCAAAAGTAAGGATCTGAAATTGAACCACTTTTAAAAAATCACGACATAAAGTTTTAAACATAATGTTTATAAAAGTTTTCCGATGTTTTTAGGGATGCTGGATGTTTTACTTACTTTACTGAACATGTTGAATGCAGAAGAATCAAGTTGTGATTGATATCTTGAGAATAGTTGGTTGGTTTTATAGATCGAGTGAGTGCAAGACAGCGAGACGGCTTCAAGAGGGGCGCTCATGCTCTTGCGTATTACTTGCCTTTGACATGTATCAGGGGCAGATTTGGAATTTAACGATGATCTAGATTTTTTATTGCGGTTACTATGTTTCAGTTTGATTTAAAGTTTTGATTAGAACTAGGTATTGCTTCATCTAAATTAAATATGAGGGTGAGAATTACTACCTTAAATGTGTGAATAATAAATTAATACAAAATTAATGGTTCATGCATTGTTAATAACGCTTGACCGCATGTAAAACTTATAACAGAAAAAACAGCTACATTGGTCCATAGTAACTTTAAGATTGCTTTGCATATTGAAAAGCTGGGCAAGTGAAAGTTAGACCCCTTATAGATATAGTTATAGTTCAGATAGACTGTATAAGTACCGGAATGATGGGTTAAGTCCTTATTTCAACAATACAGAAAAAATGCATAACAAAAATAACAATAATATTCTGGGACACACGGTCATCTGTAGGCTAATTCATTGGTATTCTTGTAATTGTCATATTTATATCATGACGCTCAAACGCCAAAGCTCTTGAGTGACGCGTACTTGACGCGAGCGTATCTGACAGCTGGTTGTCAAAATTAAGAGAATACAAAAAGGGCTGTTTTGCTCGAAACTTAACTGCAACTGCACTGCAAGTAAACTTATTTAATTATGTGAATTGGCCTACTCATCTCAAGCTAAGCAGAGCTTCTGTTATGGTCCGGTAGCCAGATAAACGGTATATTTTACTTTTTAAATACTTTGTACCAGCTGAACGTTATATCAAAATTAGATATCTGGAAAATAAAGTACCTAAAGTAACAACCTTTGTCTCACTGCTGGGCCCGAGTCTTCTACTATCTTGAGATAGTTGAGAAGACTTTAGGCTTTAGGCCTTAATCAACACATGTTGGCAAAGTGCTGGTTGGTGGACGTCACATGTCCTGCATGGTTACTTTTAAAACGTGCCGATTTCCACTATTAAGCAGCGGTGATGAAACGATTCACAGAATAATTTGTGGGCATGATTAGAGATCGAACTCGCACCCTATATTTCAAAATGGAGGCCGACACCACTGCGCCGCCACCGCTGCAACTACTATTTGTAAGCAAAAGTAAAATAACTCTTATTTGATACTCTTATTTGTCCTACTTTCGGCACGGGTCATTTAAGGCAGGATTAAAACCCAAAAAATTACAAGCATTTTAAAAATTACACTCAAAGAAAGACGTTGAGAAATATCATTGCTTATTTTTCAGGTTTTGATTCTAACGTAGGGCCTAGCAGCTCGAAGTTGAGAGTAAACTATGATAATAAGCTCGAGTAGGCCTAATTAAGGATCTAAACATAAATGGCGAAATTCGGGTGACTTTCCACTTCTTCAGGATATACATGCTGGAAAGTTAATAATTTCTGAAATTAAAGAGCCCTGGAGGGAAACCACTCAAAATCCTTAAGATAGATTATTTTACTTACGGGAAAGAAAACACAACAAAAAAACAAAACTGCATTTATAGATTTAAAAATATTTACTCCGCCAGGGAATCGAACCAATCACATGTATAAAATAGATTTTGTATTATTGTTGATGCCAATTGAAATAGTACATATTAGGAACAATTTCTCTTAACATATCTTAAACTAGCACTTTCCGCGCTTTATCGCGCCAAACCATCAACCTCTTTTTGGCAGTCGGATAAAAACTGTCGTTTGTTCTTTCCCGGGTCACAAACTATTTCCATCCTAAATTCTATCCAAATCGATTGTAGTTTTAGGGTGAAAGCGTGACAGACACACAGACAGATTATGTTACTTTCGTGTTTGTAATATTAGTAAGGATTAAAGAAACACGTTGATGTTAAACAATATCTTCCCAAAATGTTCATCACCGCAGCATCACCGTCTACATTAAAAGTATTCCCTTAATTTAAGACACTATAAATTATTTAGAGGTTATTGTTGCTAGTGTTTTATTGAAATGAAATAAAAAGTAATTTGAGTAATTTTTCAATTAGCATCATAAAAATAGAGGGTGATTATTTTTCACATATTTGTCTGTAAGTATGATACCCAGGTAAGGTAAGCGTAGTTTTAAAAATATGTAAATGTAGTTTTTTTTACTTTTAAAAATAAAAGAATGTTTCTTTTATGGGAAATAGTTGGTATATTTCATTGATGGATTTAAAGAGGGTGCTCTTTAGGGCCCATCAAAACTCCATCTTATATAGAACTGAGCGATACGTTATGTTATCAAGGGCCTAAGTGCATGTAGATAGTTAAAAAATCTGTCTCCCGATTTACCTGGAGGGAAGTGGATAATCTTACTTTCCCACTTCTCCTAATATCTTACTGATTAAATTCGTGATGGTTCCATGACAGAGTTCAAATCAGGAGTAGCAGAGGCGGGCTAGCGGTGGTAATGGGGTAAGGTCAAAAATCTGTTATAATCATAGACTATGTAAATGTTAAACTGTTTGCTCTGTTTGTTTAAGATAATTATATCATTGTGCTAACTCAAAATTATGAAAACAATTACTTTTACGAAGTGCCGTCTTCAAATATAATGTAACGTAGCGAATGTAGGCGTGTGTACGTTACGCGTATGTCTACATTAAGAAAAATATCAATATCTTATCAATTACAACTAACAATTACACGGCCCCAACGACTTTAATTAAATTTGGTAAATAGGGTGTTTGATCTGTGATAGATATAACCTATTAATTAGTTTAACGAACTTAATTGTTGCTAATTCAAGCTTCAGTGTCAGCTTGTTCAGTTGTATCGTTACTAGCACTTTTTAGTTATCATTAGTTCCATGAAAAGCTAACGGTCTTATTCATAAAAATCATATAAGACTCTTTAGTTAAAATGGCATTTTCTCTCTTTCTTACTAGTACAAATGTCAAGATGATAGACAAAGACAGAAGAATTATCTAAATTTAGAAAAGAAGAACCTGACTGACTGACCGACATATCAACACAGAGCCCAAACCGCTGGGTCCGGAGACTCCAAATTTGGCACATAGGTTATTTATGGGGTCTAGGGGTGCACTAAGCAAGGAATTTTCAAAACTCACTTAAGGGGGTGAAACGGGGTTCCAAAGTTTGTATGGAGAAACAAGATAAGTGAGATCAATTTCGCGGGCGAAGCCGCGAGCGGAAGCTATAAACCTATATTACCAATAATAAGTCTATAAGACGTTTATGAATACGGGGCTAGGTTCTGTGATACGGAGGCGATAATCTTTTAAACAACAATGTTGCTGTAATTTTCTCTACCATTGTTCGATATTCAAATTATCTCATGGCGGTTTAATTAAATTTGTTTTCAGTTCAGTTAATTCATATATTCAGTCAGTTCGTTTAGATATTCAAGTGATTACAGTGATATAGTACCGGGAAGAGCCTCGGTCGTTATCTTTTTGTAGATACCTTAAAAATATGACAAAAAGTGAAGTCCATTCCTACAAGGCCTTTTCTAAATGAAGTATAATTTTATGTAGTTTTTATTTATCATTTATTTGGTAACGCGCCATGATATTCAAAACGCTGTAGCTGCTATTTTTAATTTTGTAATGCATTTGCAAAATATTTTACTTAAGGCTTTGAAACTTTGAAACCTGGAAAATACTAAATTCTTTAAAACCTGGAAAAGACTAAATACTTCGAAACCTAGAAAATATTACGAATATTCACGAAGAGCGCATACCTAACTATTTATTTTAAGGAAAGCTATTGTAGCTGATTTAGTTTTTTTGGCATTCTTTTAGGTTACTATATAAATTTGTATTTACAAAATATCTAGAAAAGCCTTGGAATTTTGCCCTAAATTGCGCGAGACCCGACGAGTGCTGTCCCTTTATAATTATGTATGACCTCTAATTGACACAAAATAAAAGTCCCACCTAGGTATTAATACGTCTTTGTTTAAATTATTCTTTTATGTTATAAAAACAATGCTTAGAACAATTATTATTTACAAACAGTTACAATTAAGTTGTACATGGCAGATTAACTCTAACATAGGCATAAGTATTCTTTTTCTGTTTTTAATGTTGATGGACGTCATGAGCGGGAGCAGGGTGGATAGCGTGACCAGAGTTATGGACTACAGCGTTGAAACTGAAAAGGAAAATAATGTCAGTTATTAAATTTCAGAAAAAGATGTCTAGGTAGATAATAACTACAAATAGTTAACTATCTTCGTAAGTAATTGTAATGGTAGAGGGACATAACATTGTCAGTAAGAGCATAACATTTATCAGAGAATTGAGCTCACCCTTGGTGGTCATCAGCGGTGTAGTGTACTTCGCGCACAGTGCCGTCGGGTTGCACCAGGTTGTAGTAACCACGGACGGCGTCACCGTCGCGGGTTTCGTGCTGGGACTTGTGGTCGCCGGTGTGAGGGTCAGCCACAGAGTACTCGTACTCGTATTTAGGGTGGGACTGTAATTATTTAACGATATTTTAAATAAAAGCTGAGATTTTATATAAAACAAATCGAGTTTTAATCTAATATAAAACTTACGTAGGTATCATGCTGGTCATCGTAGTGAGCAGCGGATGCAGCTTGGTGAGCAATGGGAGCAGCGTATTGAGTAATAGGTGCCGCTTCATAGTGTTGAGGGGCAGCGTCGTAGTGCTGCTGTGGTGCGGCGTAGTGAGTGTCATGGTGGACGACGCTATGGGTGGCTGAGGTGCGGCCGTGGCCGTGGCCTAAAAGACCGGCGCTGGCTGCAGCCAAGAGAGTTCCGAAAGTTAAGATCTGAAACAATGCCGAAAGTTTATTTTAGTACTAGTACAATTAAATTTATATATCTTAAATGCAAGAGCTTTTTTATTTTGTTATAATATAAGACTCACTTTGCTGAACATTTTGTTGCTTGTTCTCCTACGATCAAGTGTAGATTGATTGTTGATAAGGCTTGCCCGGTATATAAATTGGAAGCACTTGTTACTTGATACGCATTAGCGTGGGGCGGAGAAATGAGTGTATTGTAGTTTTTGTAATTATCGAGGTCATAATTTCAGTAAGACAACGTACTTAGGTACCTATCATATATGTTTCCTAATATGTTTCAACTTGTTTAATAGGCCTAATGAATAGCATTACACTAATTAGTTATACAAGTTTATAAGACTGTTCAAAGTAAATGTTATTAACGGTTTAGTTGCCAATTTCAGTAAAATTTTAAGAACTATTTGAGTTAGATTAAGTGACTCAGTTTCAGCTTTATATCTTAACTAGCGGCCTGCTCCGCTTTGTACGGCAATATTTATTACAGTTTAAAAAAAAATTGTCGCTTGGTATACATCTCATGCTTTGAACACTCGGTCAAGTCTGTTTTGGCCAAACAAACAAACAAAACCATCCTTTGTAAGCTATAATACCGCAACAACCACAGACAGATAAATACACAGATAAATGTTAGGTACAGTAAAGAACAAAGCTACATTTCTCATCATCACATACATCTTTGGTACTCTACCTACTCCGTGAGAGATATAGATATGACGCTACATTCATTTACATATGACTACAGAAACCATTGGCAAAATTCTTCGTGAGTTTCTATGTTGTAGGGATAATTCTATAAATAAAAAAATTAATGATCCCCGACACATTTCTTTTCAGCTACGAAAGTAAGAGCCATTTCTATTACTTCAGCTATCTTATAAAAAGAACCGCATTTAAATTCGTCAAGCTCATAACATCCCTCTTTTCTTCTTTCCCTTCTTTCTGCTCCATCCGCCAGGGAGCGCTATGTTATTAAAAATTCCTATTTTAATATCTTTTGAATCGTAAGTCCGATTTGAATAATTCACAAAGTAATTTACAGGTACTGATATATCCTTGAAAATTAAGTGGTTTTTTGGAATTAAGATTAATATTATGTTGATAATACTCCTTTCTTTACACTTGGAAAAGCTACAGGTCAATGAAAACGCTAATGAAGAGCGACCTTCCACTGTCTCTAAAGAGTAAACATATGTGTATTCTGTCTGTCCTAACTAATGGCGCTCAGGCTTGATTTTTAACTGATGCTCAGATGTCTAAATTCAAGGTTGTCTAGCCAAAGAGCAATTTGATTTGATTTTGATTTTCTATACGTATAAAATCCTTTGACCAGAATGATTGATCAACGCACAGCCTAAACCGATGATTGTAGAGACCAGAAACTTTGAGTGTGTTTTTTGTATAACGTTGGCATCCGATAAGGGCTTTTGAAAATTTGTACTTTGAAAAAGGGTGGTAAAGTTTATATGAGTCTATTTACTTAAAATTTTTCATAAACATTATTTAACAGAATTGATGAAAGACGTGTTTCGCATTTCATTGAAATTCATTTCCTAATGCGGTTAAAAAGGGGTAGAAAATTATTCTGAAGGTGATTTTCTTCGAAGGTGATATCCATACTCCTTCGTGCTTTTAATTTAAATTACTTATTTTTACACATGTTTGTCTCAATACGATAAATTAAATTTGATATTTGAATAATATTTTTCCTTGGTATAGATAATCAAAATAATAATACTCTACCCTCTATGCTGCTCTGTGTTTCTTGGAATTTTAAATGAAAAACTTACTTCATATTGGAAATCTCAGAGCACAACTTTCCAAAAATATTATATACTTGCTTCCGCCTACGGCTTCGACCACCTCATACTTATTGGGATTTGCCTATGTGTTAATCCAGACCATAATCTATCTCTGTGCTAAATTTCATCCAATTCCATCCAGTAGTTTTTACGTGAAAGAGTAACAAACCCAAACATTTATACAAACTTTCGCGTTTATATTATTAGTAGGTTGTGAATTAGACTAATTCTGCCTATGTATCTAGTAGGCTTTCACGCCTACGCAACTGAACCGATTTCATGGAGATTGTTTCAGACTCGTAGTTAAGGACATAGGGTAGGGTTGGCTCGTACTCTGTTTGGTTTGGGGATTACAGAATCATCTTAACTTTTATGAAGTTTATTTATTATAAATGTTTGGATTTCCAACAATCACAACATCGTTAGTTATCACAAGTTACCTACTTAATTAGATGCAGCAAGAAGATTAAAGAATTAATATTTAAAAAATAAAATGTATTTACATTTGTTTAAGACCATTACGATATCTATGTATGTACGTTTATATATTTTTATGACCTTAACTTGATCATGGTACGACCAAGTTCGAGGTCATAAAAATATCATGAGTGTATCTATGTATGTTGTTTGTTTCATAATATTTATAATGATTGTCTTTAAATTTACGTTCTTTTCTGTGTGAAATACAAAATAGTGTGTTTAAATATTGTTAATAATATTAATTTAACCTTATATATAGCCATAATTTTGTATAATTTAATATGTATACATATTACCTATTAGAACATATGCTTTTAACTGTGCATATACAAAAAAGTAAATACGAAAATAAAAATTTAAAAAATAATGAAATATTTTTTTTTTATAGCTGTGGTTACCTATAACTAAATGAACACAGCGGTCCAATCTTTGTGCAAACTACTTATTTAATGTAATTGTGTATCATTTGTTGGTGATACAAATAAAATAAATAAATAAAAGTAATCCTCTAACCTGTATGTTATTTCAGGCTGGCTCCTATAGTTTTGCTGGACAAGAACTCGATTAAAACGTTTGTTTAAATTATTATAACATTTATTTCATTCTTAAGAGGATTTGAATCTTACATAAAAACATAAACAATAAATTACATCTTTGGTTTGTTCTTAATGATGATAGTCGTTATGAGCTGGGGCGGGATGTACGGCGTGTCCGGAGTTTTTCACTACGGCGTTGAAACTGAAAAATAAGAAACAATTCTTAGTGAATTCTTCAAACAATCATCCATGTATGTACTTGGCTTTTAAAAATTATTTAACCATGACTCAAACTCAAGTTTGAACTCACCCTTGGTGGTCATCAGCGGTGTAGTGTACTTCGCGTACGGTGCCGTCGGGTTGCACTAGGTTGTAGTAACCACGGACGGCGTCACCGTCGCGGGTTTCGTGCTGGGACTTGTGGTCGCCGGTGTGAGGGTCAGCCACAGAGTACTCGTACTCGTATTTAGGGTGAGCCTTAAACATTAGAAAAAGATTAAATTTTTGTTACATCATTATGCATTAAAGATTTATTTATTAAATATTTTTTTACTTACATGTATGTCGTGATACTCATTGTAGTGAGCAGGAGCAGCCTGTTGGGCTTTAGGAGCGGCGGCGTATTGAGCCACAGGTGCGGCATATCCAATAGAATCGTCATAATGAGCAGGTGCATCGGCGTATTGCTGGGGTGCAGCGTAGTGCGTGTCATGGTGGACTACGTTGTGGGTAGATGAGATTTGAGCATGACCACGCTCAATAAGACCGGCATTGACTGCGGCCAAGAGAGCTCCAAAAACGAGGATCTGATGATAAATAATTATAGTCAATATCTCGCGTAGGTAGATAGTCATATAAAGATTATTATCCGATGATAATACTTAGGCTTTTAGTACATATGTTTAATGACAAGTATATTTACTCACTTTGCTGAACATTTTGATGTTTACTCTTTGATAACTAGGTGTTAATTATTTAATTTTATTTTGGTCCAGTTTATAAATTAGTAGCGCCTACTTAGAAAGCAATTTTAAAGGAGGGGCGCTGTGCTGAATGGAGAAATTATTGTTTATCAAGGTCTTAATTACATATGACAGTACATACATTAATATTTATTTGTCAATCATGTTTTAATAATATCAACAGTTTTACTTTTGTTTTAAATAAAGGAACAATCATGTCAGAAAATATTTATTTGTTATTAATTTGGTTTAATGATAATATGGTATTGCGTTTCTTCCTAGTCATATATTTGCGTTTCATCATCATCGTCATTAGCCTGGGAACATCCATTTCTGGACACAGGCCTCTGAAATGAAAATGAAATGAAAATGAATGATTTAACAATGTTATCATTCCACCTTCTGGCAGGCTGGCCGATGTGACGCTGCGGCGCCTAGTGCGTGGTCTCCACTCGAGTACCTTTATATCGGTTATCGGTTCTACGAGCGATGTGGCCTGCCTATTGCTACTTCAACTTGTTCACTATAATCGCTATGTCGGTGACTTTAGTTCTTCTGCGCACTTCCTCATAGCATATTTGGGTTTGGTGTTGTCTAAAATGAGTAGTTAAATATGCAGACTATATGCAGGAAGCTGGCTTTTACTGTAATTGGAGTTTCCAAAAAAGTTATAATAATTGTTCTTACACTCTAAGAAGTATTTGCTACCTACTATTAGCTAGTTTTGATGTGTGTATTATAAATTAGACGAAAATTTTTGGGCATAGATTGACAATGTTACCACGGAATAGTGAAACCACTTGTTTTGTATGCAGCAGAACTGTTTTGAATGAAATATTCCATTCATGTAAAATTAGATGACAAACTAAATCTAAGCCTTAATACATATTTATAATCCAGCCGGGATGTGTTCCTGAGGAGTAAAGCTGATAGAAGCCCAATACGACGTGCTGACATGGTTAGTGAAACATTATACAAAACGGATGACTTTAAGTGCTTTCTGAGGAACAAAGGCTACCATATTTTAATAATTTCATTGCGTAATAGTAAAAACCGGTATTTTAAAAACAAACAAAACATCCAAAGGATTAAAAGATGCAGATTGTTGCTTGAAGCATAGACCTTTAAGGCGGGCAATGTGTGATAGAATTGTAATATAATCAATTTTCTATAGGTACTTCATATATCAGTAAAAGTATCAGCAAGCGGCGTTATTTTTGTAAAGCAATTTTATAATTTGAAAATTATAACTAAACATTAAAAACATCCCCTTCCTTTCTTTCCTACGAGGGTTAAATAGAGGGATGAAGTTTGTATGCAACTTTTTATTCCTTGGTTCTGTTCACTTAAAATTCGGTGCACATAAACTTTAAGACAAATAATGAGATACGTGTTTTTTATTTTTCGAAAATTGCCCCCAAGCGGTGTGGAAAATGAGTTTTAATGGTAAAAATTAAAGTTTCTCTAGATCTGTTTACTAGTCTCAACTCGGATTCACTCCAAATTCGGCACACATTAAACAAACAAACCTTAAACAAACCTTCGGCAAACCTTACAAGAAATCATGAAACATGTGTTTTTTATTTTCCGAAAACTACCCCCCTGGGGTGTAAAATGAGTTTTTTTTTGTAAAAATGTAATATTCCAGAACTGTTGAGTTTTTTCAAATTCGGGGTAAATATAGCTTAAAATAAATAATAAAACACGTGTTTTTTATTTTTACAATATTTTTTATTTTAATCCTAATACTACGCAGGCGAATCCTGAGTAATTATTCTGCGGGTGAATTTCTTAGAAGTTTATCAATACTCCTTCGTGGTATTATCTAAATTACTTTTTATTTTGACACACTGAAATGTTTGATAACTCAATGATTAGAATTTGAAATTTAATTAAATTCGAATTTTATTTGTTCTTAGTTAATTGAATGAAAAACTTACATTATGGTGAAAAACCGTAGAAAACCGACTTCACCGGTGCAGCGCAGCGGTGTGACAACCAAGTTAGACATATTTTTTACCCTTGATACCCTTTTAGTTTTATGGACATGCATATGGGGTTGACGATTTCAAAATGTTGCTTACACGCCTACACTACTGCACTAATTTTGTATGGTGATAGTTTGAGACCCGGCAAAGGATAGTTTTATCGGACTGCGAAAAAAGAGGTCAATGGTTTAGCGTGATAATCGATATACGCGCCGGCGGAGCCGCGGTCGGATAACTAGTAGGTACTACATAAAAATAACACTAAAATGTTTGTCAATACAAAGCAAATGAGCCCTCACTTGATTTGTTTATCTTTAATTTAACTAATTCATCTTTTTTTTGTGGCCTTTCGACTCAATCGTTAGACGGGCCCCATACTTGCATTTTTTAGCTTCCAAGATTTGACTCATTTACATACGTCAAGTTAAATAAAATCTTAATAAAATATTCATTATGAATCGCAATATGTGTTGGTAAGCGCATAACTCGAGAGCGGCTGAACCGATTTCGCTAATTCTTTTTTTAGAATAATCATTGAAGTACGAGGATGGTTTTTATGTAGATAAAAATTTAAAAAACTCCTGAGAAACAGCTTCACCGATCTTTATGAAATCTTATAGGTCGTATTCTGTTTTCGGACCCGGCAGGTGGCAATGCTTTACCGGGCAGGACGATGTCTGCGGGGTCCACTAGTTAAATATAAAATTACGTATATAGGTACTTACCTATTATTATACCTATGGGTTAAATTACTTTACTTCTATGCGACTCTTTAAAAGATTACCTATCTATAGAATCTATTAATTACAAAGTTTTATTTAGTGTAGGTGATTCCTCAAAAGGTAAATTGGAACAAGCTCCTGGAGCTTTATTGGACGCTGAATAACTCCGTATCTTCGTGTACAGTGTAATTGACCTCGCTCATCCACCTAAACTCAACAAGATTGTTGATTTACTCATTTGATTTACTCTGGAACTACATGATGGCCGGTTGTTTATTACGATATAATTATTCTTTCATAATTTTTGTAGGAGATAAAAACAAGTTCCAAATACAATTCTTATAACGCTGTATTTAAACTAATATTTACATTTTAACTAACATTACATGGCATGCGAAATTTATTCAAGATGGTAACGATGCTGGTCATGCGCGGGGGCAGGTGCTGGGTGCGTAGCGTGGCCTGAGTTGTGTACTACGGCGTTGAAACTGAAAAGAAATACAACCATATTATTATGTTATACATACTTACTAGTAACGATGCTAATTAAAAAAAAAATAACCCTTATTTCCAGGAGAAGAAAAGAGAAGATTAAGTTAAGATTTAGTAAGAAAAAGTTACTACGAGATTGATACTTACCCACTGTGGTCATCAGCGGTGTAGTGTACTTCGCGCACGGTGCCGTCGGGTTGCACCAAGGTGTAGTAACCACGGACGGCATCACCGTCGCGAGTCTCGTGCTGGGACTTGTGGTCGCCGGTGTGAGGGTCAGCCACAGAGTACTCGTACTTGTATTTAGGGTGGGACTGTAATTAATTCATACATTAAACTACTGACCAGCACTGTAATAGTCTTTTGTTCATTGTTTTGTTTCTAGTAAGACTTACGTAGGTATCTTGATGATCATCGTAATGAGCAGCGGGTGCAGCTTGATGAGCAATGGGAGCAGCGTATTGAATAATAGGTGCGGCTTCATAGTGTTGAGGGGCAGCGTCGTAGTGCTGTGGTGCGGCGTAGTGAGTGTCATGGTGGACGACACTGTGGGTGGCTGTGGTGCGACCGTGACCGTGGCCTAAAAGACCGGCGTTGGCTGCAGCCAGGAGGGCTCCGAAAGCAAAGATCTAGAAACACCAAAAAAGTAATTAGTAATTCTATATTTTTAGGTTTTATTATTTCATTTCATGTTTAAAGAGTTTTTATATTACTTATTCTTGTACTTACTTTGCTGAACATTTTAATGTGTGTTCTACAATTGTCGAGTGTCAATTGATAGTTGTTGATATAATAATCTGCTTTATAAATCAGTGGCGTTTGCTGTTTAGTAAGCAGTTGCGTGGCGCTAACTATGCGTGCTGCAAGAATTTAATTTATATCAAGGCCTTGATTTCAGTTTGTAGATGGTACCTCCTTCAAAATAATTTTGAGAAAAAAAAGGTAGAACTGTTCTGTTAAAAAAGGTATTAAAAATTACGAGGATTGTGTTAATCTAGTTATGTGTTTATGCTTTGATTTTGCATTTTAAAAATCAAACAAGCGTAGATAACGCATAACTTAAAACTCAGTGAAAACAATAGTTTAATCAAAGTTTTTAAATTTATCGGGTAGATGGTGTTTCATCTTTATTAATTAGGTTGAGAATGAATTAGTTCGAGGACCAAGTAACAGAAATGAAAAATAGCCAATAGAATGGAACAGCTTTAAACAAGTCAGTCATTTCCTCCTGGGCAATGACTTATAAAAGGTTATATTGTGATGCTTCTATAAAAAAAAAAAGGCACCTATAGAGGCAATGTCATTTCTTAGGATAATTTGAAAGTAGCTGTTAATAAATAAGGAAATTGCAGTTCTGATTATGTAGTGATTTTGGAAGGCTACCGCCGTTCATTCCAGTTCCGGAACAGGCAGGTAGCTTCAGATGGAAGGAACCGATGTTTTAATACCAATAGGTACTTACCAATATAATACTCTCAAGGTAATTGTTTATTAACACTTATCTTTAAGCCTTTTATAAGTTAAAGTGCAGAAGGCAGTTTTTCATGGAAATCAATTCTTTGACTTTTTGCCTATATATTGACAGTATAGGTAAAAAACTCAAAAAATAAAATCACAGAGAACTTTAAAAGTACTAGTAGTCAATAATAGCGCATAATAGTATTTAAGTTTAACTTAACTAGTTAAGTTTCCATCTGCGGCATCGCCCGCGTGTTATTAGGATAAAAAGTAGCATATGTGCTATTCCGGTCTATAATCTATCTTTCATCCAAATCTAGAGTCTGGGTGTAATTATCTATATTATGTATGTATTTTATTTAAGTACTGATTTCCATAGTACAAGCCCAGCTTAGTTTGGGATGGTCGTGTGTGTTAGTGTCCCAGGATATTATTATTCAAGGGACGTTTCTGGTGTTACAAGCATCCATAATCGGCAGAGATGATGATTAGCGTGTGATTGTTTGCTGAACTATAAATCAATTTATCGTAGAGTGCATAAAAAACTAGTTTGTTTTTTTGATATTCGCCATGTTAGATTTTACACAGTTAACCACGAAAGACGTTACACAGTTAACCATGCATTATCATTCAAACTAAAGCTTTAAACAACAAATCAGCTCGATCAGTTGAAGATGACTGCTCCAAAACAGTATTGCAAGATTCCACCCAAACTAACATAGGTAAATTGGAAGTTGATTAAAAGCTTGTATATAAAAAAGCGCTGGATGAACGACGCAGACAAATAGAATAATTGACTACAACCTTTAACAAGTTCCTTCATTCTTTAATGACTACTTATAACTGATTTATGTACTTAACTTTACAGAGTCAGGTAAACTGTGTTTCAATACGTGTAAGGCTGTTTTGTATTTGGTATTCCACTAGTTTAATAATACATATTTATGTAGATACTAAATTTTATTAGTACGCATTTTTTACTTTTTGTTTATATTGAACATTAACTATATTATAATACTCATAATAAGCTACGAGTTGTTGATGAACTGATATTTTAAAACCTATTGACTATTGTCCTAAAACCAGACAACGTTATTTGCAAGTGTTATCATTGCTGCATAATGTTATATAAATTAATTTGCTTCAATCGCATAGCTTAATTTAAGATATACTTTATATCAATTAAGAATAATTCCATTTGAGAATCATCTTTTTTTATGGGACTTAACCCACCATCGCATTCCCGTCACTGCTACTTTTGTAAGCTAGGATCAACAGCGGCTTGGGATTTAGACCCGGCCAAGTCCCGGGACACCTAAACTATCTTGGATCCTGCACGAAATTAATGAAAAATTAAGAATAATCTTATCTTCTATTGTTCAAGAGAATAGATTAATCAATATTAACTATAGTTACGTAGTGTAGAATACGACCTCATTTGTCCCTGACAAATAGGCGAGAGTTTTACGAAGGGGAAATACTTCAGTATTCATAGAAACAAGGGGAACAAAAGATCCCACTGGATCGAAGTACTCTGGGGCTACCAGCCCTAGAGTATTATAGTCAGTGCAGTGCAGATATTTGAGTCAGTGCAGTCCTGCATGCCTTACTATTTGAAATTACCAATACCTTTTGATACAAATGGAGAGCGGTAAAAAGAAAGTCATCAAGATTAATGTTAAGTTGTATAGATAATGACACCAATATAAAACGATGAAGTTTATTTCGAATTAATATTTATTGTTTATATCTTACACTGTTCTAATATTCTACTTATATATAGTAAATATATATATAGTATGTATGCTTAGTAAAATTTGCTAATGTTTGTAGCCGTGAGCGTGAGCAGGAGCGGGGTGTATGGCATGACCAGAGTTGTGTACTACAGCGTTAAAACTGAAAGTAAATAAAAAAACATATTTAATTGTATATCGCGAACTAAGTAGACTTGAACAATTAAGTATGTATAACATCAATAAAATTAACGCAAGAATTATACTATAAATGATAATTTTAAATGTTGCATAGTTAGAAAATAACAAGTAAATATTTGAATGGATTGTTACCCTTGGTGGTCATCAGCGGTGTAGTGCACTTCGCGTACGGTACCGTCGGGTTGAACCAGGTTGTAGTAACCACGGACAACGTCACCGTCGCGGCTCTCGTGCTGGGACTTGTGGTCACCGGTGTGAGGGTCGGACACGGAGTACTCAAACTCGTATTTAGGGTGAGACTAAAAAATAGAGTTATTGAGCGGCTGAGAATGGTGGTCACAATGTTAGTAGGCCGAATACTCGTTTGTCATCTTACAAATTAATTAATTTAAAGGTTCACGACTTACGTATGTGTCATGTCCGTTGTAGGGAGCAGCTGATCCTTCGCTGTAGTAGTTGTTCCCATTGTAGTAAGCAGGGGCAGCGTTGTGAGAAATAGGGGCAGCAGCGTAGTAGGCTAAGGTGTACCGTGGGTCAGCATGAGCTTTATCCAGGTATGAGTTTGGCGAGATAGGGGAGTGGACACGGCCTACAATACCAGCATTGGCGGCAGCTAAGATGGCACCAAAAGCAACAATCTGAAAAAAGTTAAGATTAAACAATTATAACATTTATAATTTTTTAAACTTTTAATGAAGGTAAATTTTTTTAGTTTTTGTTTTTACTTCAACCCTTTTTAGTGTCCTACTACGGTAGATGCGAGTCTTCTCTCAACTATCTTACGATCTCAGAGAATTAAGACCTTGATTCACACATGCTGTACAAGTATGGGCTGGTGGATGTCACTTGTCCTAGAATGATTAGTTCTTAGACATGCCGGTTTCCTCACGATGTTTTCCTTCACCAATATTGAGCAGCGGCAATTAAACAATTCACACAAAGATGAGTTGGCACGACCGAGGATCGAACCCACGACCTCATATAATTTAAACGCGAGGCTAATACTGCCGCTCCACCGCTGCTCACTCGCTGTTTTTATTTTTATTTAATGTTAAAACAATAATAAAAGGACTTACTTTGCTAAACATTTTTTGACGTTTTAATGTGATGTTTAATGAAATTAAGTGTAGATTGATAATATGATTAGAAAAACACTGTTTTTATATATTGTACATCTTGAACACAAGAATGGATAGTGGGGAGCATCTACATTGCATTTGTGCTCTTGACTTTGACTTCATTTTTGAAGGTTATTGTTTCATTTCCTCCTATGTTTACTAGTAAAATACCTTAGTGTTTAGGTATTACGCATCTAGGATATTTCATTTTTTTTATTCTGGAATAGGTTCGCGATTAACTACAACTTGCCTGATGTTTAGCAATGATGTAGTCCACGATGGAACGCGCCAGCCCTATATTACGATCCCCCTTTATTACGAATGATTTTCAGTGAAAAGGTGGCAGTAGAATGAGTCTTCAAGTTAGAAACCATAAAAGAGCAACAATTCCGGCCCACCCTCTCTGCATGGTGTCACCAGACATCGCACTGGAACACAGCAAGGCCGCTTAGCGGTGGGGCTTTGTTTGGTAGGTGGTCACTAATCACGGCCAAAGCCTACCACCAGTTGATTGTCACCTAATTTGCACCACAAAGGACCACGTACGAAGGTGACATAGCCCCGAAATAGTTAATGATTGACAAGTTGATGATTTTAAATGAATTATAATGTGATATGATCCTGCATATTTAATTATAGCACGCAAAACCGCCGTGCATTTATAATAAGATTTATAAACAATAATTAATTCAAGGAAGTGTGTTTAGATAATAGGTAATAAATAAATAAAAAGGTATAGCCCCCCATAAACTGAGAGAGTGCATTTAGCTCCTAAATTAGAATAATTTTACTGCGTAAATATTGTTTGCGAAAACATTTTTTTTGACAATTTTCCTTTATATTAATTTACAATTACTACTCTGTACGCAGAACGCGATTTGAATTAAAAACGTACACTTAAAATAAAATACTATCTGAGCATTTATTGGTAAGGACTAACTCCATAGTGGAAAGGCCATCAAAAGGTGTGGTGGTATGTAAGTATGTATCCTAATCTAGTTATGGTAACTAACATAAATTGAATGGGTCCAAAACAAAACATATATTGTAATTTTTCGTCAATCACACTATAATGTCATGATAATATTTACACATCACTCATTTCACACATTTATAAATAGGTACACATCAGTTTTACATTCGGGACACAATCACAGTCAGCACTTAATAATGGTGGTAGCCGTGGGCGGGGGCGGGGGCGGGATGTACGGAAGGAGCAGAGTTGTGTACAATTGCGTTGAAACTGAAAACAAAAGAAACGTAACATGTATTGGTAATTCATTTCCAAGAATTCATTAAAATCAACCACCAACTTTATGGTGTACCTCTGTTGGATGCGGGTAGTTCTTAATAATCAGACAATTTAAGACTTAAGTCGCACACGATGGGTTGGTGGATGTCACATGGGCTCAAATGTTTAGTTCTTAGATATGCAAGTTTCCTATCTTTTCTTTCAACGATATTGAGCATTAGCAATGAAACAAATCACATGACCCAGAATCTAATCTGTGGCCTGTATTTCAAAGCCAAGTTTGATTTCGCTGCTCAGGTTAGTACTTACGTAAGTATGCCTTATAATTATGTTATTAAAAAACAAAATTGATTACCCATTGTGGTCATCAGCGGTGTACTCCACTTTGCGTACGGAACCATCAGGCTGTACCAAAGAGTAGTATCCATGGACGGCATCACCGTCGCGGCTCTCGTGTTGGGACTTGTGGTCACCGGTGTGAGGGTCAGCTACGGAATATGCGTAGTCGTATTTTGGGTGAGCCTGTAATTTTAAATTAAATTGTATACATATCACTAATAAAACTTGCCTTATTTAAATTCATTGATCTTTTAGTAATATAAAGTTTTGATTCTTACGTAAGTATCGTGACCATCGTAGTGAGCGGGAGCGGCGGCGTAGTGTGCGACAGGAGCGGCGGCGTAGTGGGCCACGGGAGCCGCGGCATAGTGAGCTACGGGAGCAGCAGCGTAGTGCAGGGGTGCAGCATGAGCCTCGTCATGACGCACAATGCTTTGGGAGGACACAGCGTGACCATGGCCCAAGTAGCCGGCATTAGCAGCAGCCAAGAAGGCGCCGAGAGCAAGGATCTGTAAATATTTTAGATATTTACATAATTATAATTTGATTTTTTCTCTCTCTCTCATTACATATCGGCAAAAATGTATTTTCTATGTAGCACGGTAGTTTCAAATGTAAAATTTGTTTTGATAAAACCATTATCAAACTTACTTTACTGAACATGTTTAGTGCTTAGTTTGTAAGAATCAATAGTTGATTGGTAATATTGGTCTTGCTTTAGGGTTTTATAGTTCACTACTGTGGGCACAGTGGGGCAGAGAAATGCGTGTGGCGTGGCCGGCGGTGCCTTGACTGAAGCCTTTGACATAAAATCAAGGTTGCGGTTTGGATATACGAGTAACAATAAACTGCCTTAACTATATATATAGCGCTTTACTTTAATTGATTGTACCTCGTATAAAGATTTCATAGATATTTGTCTAGATTAATCAATCACAACCATTGTTGGTTCGTGTTCCGGGATTGTTGACAGCTATCAAAATTTTGCTTTGAATTTGATCGCCGTTGGTATATTAAGTACACTTAAACTAATAAGACAATGGGCATCAGTAATTTTCGACGACATTATGTTTATCTGAATTGATTTTTATCTAAGTTTTAGTATTGTACTGTAAAAAATATTCACGTTTTCCTAATCGGTTCAATCTAAACTGAGTTTAAGAATGGTATAAAAACAAAAAAGGCATGCCATGGATATGTTATTAATAGAGACAGAATATTCGAGTGCACATTTATTTATCTAAATTTTAAAGAACATAAATAGAGTGGATTATACCGTTTCAAAAATATTATACATAATAACAATTTTTGATACAGGTATTTGAAAATCATGAATAACTATTGGATTTTATAGAAATAATATATAGTTACGTTCAGATGATATATTTGAAGATTATTATTTTATTTTAAATATTTTGTTTTAATTACATAAAAAAAATTGTTTTGATATATCGGTGTTCAAAATTATTATCATTTATCAAAAATTTTAGAAGTGATCGTTTATCAAAAATTTTCTACTCTGTGTGAGTACTTCCTCGAAGTTTAGGTAAATATGCACTGGGATATTCGATCTGTAGTTATTAATTAAAACTATATTGTTGGTAGTTAGGTGTAGTTAGTGATAAGTTTTGCATTCCGAGAATAGGATGAGTACCTGCCTATTTAACATTATACCATTGTAGCAACAGTTCTTACAGAATAAAATATTGTGTTAAGTCAAATCATTTGATTGATTGATTAGTCGAAAGCAACCTACGCCCAGAAAAGAATGTAGGTTAGATTCATTTTCGTTAATACCTACGCAAAATTATATCTCGTTTCTAGTCTGGTGGCAACCTGGTTGTAAAGCTAATGCACTACTTCGGTAAATATCCGCATTGTGACATAAACGCCCCGTAAAGCGTTTAGTCCTATAAAGCAGTAGACACCTGTAAGTAAATTAAGTTATAAAACGCCAACTTTTTTGCACCGAAGTACATGTAAAACTACAAAAAATGCATTTGATTTTGTGATAAATTACATACATAAATAACTTATATTTAAACATAGTGTCGTTTTATTTCAAATATAAACTAATATTCATTTAATTACCAATGAGCAAGCTACTTAATTTAAACAGTTACGCTACCGTTTAGACTTATGATATTTCATATCGTAAGTAGATACCTAATTACTGTCTAAGTAATGCTCCGTATGTGCCATTTTTAGCAACAATATTTCATTGTAAATGAATTAATTTGACCGGTCACGACTGTCTTATTTTTGCAAGTAACAAACAACACTAATTATTTTTCAACACAAATTTTGTAGATTAATTCTACTACAATCTGACACGTGATTTTAAAATTGCATTGCTATGTTGTGAATAGTATAAAAACCTGTTGTTTATTGTGGAGAGATTGTAGTTATTTAAAGTGATCATAAAAAATATTTTGATATTATTTACCTACGTCCTTAAGTATAGGTAAACTTGGCTTAAAAATTTCAAGGTCCTAGATAATTCTGATAAAATATATTTGGTAACAAAAGCAATCAGATAATTACTATCAATCTAAATTAAGAGCGAACTTAAAAGGTATGACAAGATATCAATCGATTGACTAATAGCGATAACTTTTACATTAGTATTTACCTCGGGCGCGATTAAGTATAACTTTGAGTGGCTATTTACGTTTTCAATTGAGTATGGATAATAATACAGTATATGTGTCTTGTTATTGCATAGCCGTATGTCGTGTCCAAATTGTCAAATATTTTCAATAGAATAAATTTGAAGACCAACATTATGTAACAGTTGTTTTGACAGTATTGAATCTACATTATATATTTTGTATCTATTTATATTTACTTAATATATCAACAAATTTTGATATTGTTACAAATAAAATACTTAAAGTAAATAAATAACTAACATGATATGTAGCGAATGCACATGCACATGCAAACTGTATTTTAACATTAAATTATTTTAATTTTATTATTATATTAATTAAATTGAGATATTTTAAAACTTCTTATATTATTAACATGGTTTGTTTAAGATGATATATGTAAGAGGCGAAGGTCCTTCTCTTAGAGCTGCGGGCATCAAATTAGCTTTATTTATTAATGCCTGAATACAACGAATTATATCGTTGTATGGGACGAAAATTTCCTCTCCATGTGAGGTGTTATAAACAATATCTACTGCTTGGTTAGTATTACTGTCATTAGATTGTTCACTAGATTCCTTTGGCACCTCTGTAAGATATTCTGGTATTTCTGTATTTTCTTTGGACTGATCTTTGGGTGTTTCAGTGGTAGCTTTGTGTGAAATTTCTTCTGGTTTTTCTGGTTCAGAAGTTTCTTTGCCAGATTTTTGAGAATCAACTTTTATTTCTTGACTAGATTCATCTTTAGAGTTTGATTTTTCAGTTGTTGGCGTATTATCTTTGATACTTGGATTAATGTTTATTTCCTTTGTTGAATTTTCATCTGTGGTTTCAACCGGATTGTTTTTTATTTCTATAGATGCTGGTAAAGGAGATTCCGTAAGTTTCGCAGCACTACCATTTGTTTCTTCTTTTGAAGCCTCCTTTAGGGATTCAAGTTTTATTTCGGGGCAAGGTAGAGGTAAATTTGGGTCGTCTTTCCTTTTACTTTCTATATTGATAGGCAAAAAATTCTTCACTACTGCATTGAACCTGTGAGAAAAAATGTGTGTTTTCACTAGAAGTCACGCTATAGCTAGTTATAACTTCCTAGTGTTCTAGTGTTCTTAGCGCTCACGCCTGTATTACCCGAATACGTAAGCAGGAGGAAATATCATCCACATTTCTTTGGTTATAATCAGATTCCATACGTGATATATGAAGTATATTGCGGTACTTAGGCTACAATTTCAAAAGAAATGGTGATATTTTTTGTTTTTTATACAATGTCAGTAATATTCTTTTTAATATTACCCTTTTATATCATCCGCGACATATTGAACTTCTCTGACATATCCATCTGGTTGTAGGAACGAATATTCTCCTCGTACTACACCACCATCACTGAGTTCCCGTTGGACTTTGTGATCTCCGGTATTTTCGTCATACACAACGTAAGAATACTGGAATCCTGCTGCATCCTAAAAGTAAACACTATCACACACTTTTCGATTATTTTCAATTATATCTAAAATTTAGTATTATATTAAAAATACCTCTTTTGCCGGTGTTATCACTACTGGCCCACTAGGAACTGGCGGTTTGTAGGTTAAGACATTTGTATTTAGTGGTGCTAGGGGTCCTGTTTGTCCAGAAACCAGACAGGGTGTACCGCATGGTGGAAGGTATGTATTTATTGCAGGTAAAGAATTTATTTGAGCAAGCTGTGGGCTAAGTAGTGATGTATATGGAGCACCATATTGATAGTATTCAACTGGACCTATTTCACGCTCTACAAAGACTTTTGAGTACGACGTAGATGCTAAAATGTTTGATACAGTTATACTTAGAGTAGTGACCACCATACATATCTGAAAACAAAAGAAAAATATGATCTATGTGCAGTGAAACCTTAAAATAAATATTAGTATAACACTTACAATAGCAATCATCTCGGAGATCGATGGAACACTACTGATCTTTTTGAGGATCTAGCACCGTTTATATGAGATGCTTTGTTTATACTAAAATATTCAGTGCTGTAATACCGAAACAAACCATCAATGTCGTAGACTAGATGAATAGGAGCTAACAATTAATATGGTAATCACAATTTAACGCAGGCTCCTTCGTTATTTGACTTATATTCTGAACACGTGAAAGAACAATAAATAAATGATCAGGCGTAACATTTTTGTCGCAAATGGTTGAGTGCGTAACTTATGCAGTAAAAAGCAATATAATTGCTATTCCTTTGTCGTTTACGCTCAAAATCGCTTGCATCACATTGTAACATAATTATTTTTAAAAACTAGCAAATTCAAGTTTTGCATTTAAAGCTGTGGCCAGTCATAATAATAAGAACCGATATGCAAAAAGGAAAAAGTAGACACAGTACATAGTTTTTATTTCTTCAATAGGCATTGAAACAGTTGTGACGTTCTGCTACTGTAATGGTTGCTATTTCTTTTGATCAGTGTAACAATGTTATCGTGCAGCCAAAAACGATTAGGCGTATATTATTTAGTTGCTGAAAAATAAATCTGAAATACATACTATATTTACTCTGAAATGCTCTCTTTGTGAATTCTTATATACTTGAATTTTAATGTTACTCGCATAATATAAGTATTGAGTATAGAGATTTTTAATTAAAAATTATAATTTCTTTTGAATATCATATCAACGGCGGCGTGGCGGCAAGATGCTTGTTTTTCACGTCGCAGGTTATGGGTTTGATTCCCACCCAAGACAGACAGTAGTGTGATGAACATGTCTGTTTGTCTTGAGTCTGAGTGTAATTATCTACATAATTATATATTTACAAGAGAAGTACTGTAGGTATGTAGTATATTATCAGATATCTGATTATCATTGTACTGCACTGCTTAGTTTGGGATCAGATGGCCGTGTGTTTTCATGTCCCAGGATATTATTATTTACTAGTGGACCCCGCAGACGCCTTCCTGCCCGGTAAAACAGTGCCACCTGCCGGGTCCGAAAATAGATTATGACTCAGACCTACCGAATCGGTCAAGCCGTTTCGTAGGAGGTTAATTTTTTTAATTTTTCTCTTCGTAAGAACCATCCTCGTACTTCAAGGAATAATAATAATTAGCGAAATCGGTCCAGCCGTTAACGTGTGATGGCGTGACCAAGAGAAATAGGGATTAATTTTTATATATGTAGATAATCAGAATATTGCTATCGTGACTTATTTTTTCTGACAAATATTTCAAACACTATCATTTGTACAATAACCTGAACTAAATACAACTTTGTTGCAATAAAAAAAACAATATAAAAATGTACCTAATAAACATCCGAATTGTCAGCCTTGGTATTTTCAGCAATTATAAAAAATGATCCTGTACTATAAAATGGTTTGTAAACTTAGCATGCTCGAATTGTTTGAAGTATTAAAATTCTAAACTTACTTATTTCCTATACTTAAATATTATCTAATATTATAAGATTGAGTTTTAACTGTATATGTTTAGGATTCTTGAATAGTTTTGAATATTTAAAATTCTTTACAAACATATTTTTTGTTTGTATGGTATCTTATTGTCATTTATCTTACTAACATCAAAAATGGCGAATGGCACCATGCGTGAAAAGTCCGTTGTGCGGGCTGTAATATCTTCTGTATCTTCTTCTGAATACGTTCAGCGTTCGCGGAAGATAAACGTGCAGTAGAATTTCTTGACGTCTTATTACTCAATAAGATAAATTTTCATATCAATTGCAATTACCTGTTTGTAGCAGAATGTTTGATGTAAAGTGTAATATTTTTGTAATAAACCTACTGTTATTATGAAATAAATGTATTTATCACTGCAAGAATTAGTAAATTTTGTTCATTAGGTCCCTAATTAGGTACAATAAATCATTGCAAGAGTACTTACTGATACCTACATAGAGTAACTTTACGTAAGTTCTTATCTTATCTTATTTAATAGAGCTGATAAACCCAGAGCACTTTCACCTAGTGGGATCTTTTGAGCTTCCCCTTAACACTATGAAGCGTCAAGTATTTATCCGCAGTTTGTCCACCACTGCTGCTATTTGTATTATACCTACATAATGTAGGTACATATTAACTTATGTATGAGTTCGTCAGATTGTACTAGTTTTCCAGTCCTAATATAAAAAACCATAACATGTTTGTACAATTATATACTGGGTACTTAAATAATACTGTAATTCACCTCTTTATTTTACATATTTTACCATTTGTTTGAATGCAAAAGAGATAAGGATATTTTCCGTATTGAGTGAAAGTTCTTTAGCACTAGAAGTCACACTACCATTATTATAAACGTCTACAATATTCCTGATCGTCTACTACATAGTTCTTGCGAGTGTCGAAAGTATGACTGCTGAATAGTATCTGCAGCAATCAATAATCATAGGAATAAAATAATTTCAAAGTGTAAAGTAGTTCGTAGTGATTATGACGTATAGAGCGCCTACTTTTTGACTATTTTTTATTTATTACGAATAAATAAAAAATAGTTGTCTAATTTTTTTTTATAATCTACACGATGGGCTAAATAAAATTTAGATTTACTTATCCTGGAATCATGCTTATTTAGACAGCGTTTTGTTTCTAAGTAGACTATATCTGAATAAAAAAATTAATAACCCCCGAGGCATATTTGACGGGCCGGGGTGGCGTGGTCGGTAAGATACTTGCTTTTCACGCCGCGGGTCGTGGGTTCGATTTCCACTCGAGGCAAACATTAGTGATGAACATTTGTGTTGAGTCTGGATGTAAATTATCTATTACAAGTATTTATTTACAAAAGAAAAGTATTATATGTATAGTATGTACCAGTTATCTGGTTTCCATAACACAAGCTTTGCTTAGCTTTGGACCAGATGACCGTGTGTGTTAATGTCCCAGAATATTTAATTATATTTTATTACTTCATCTTTCTAATAAAAAATCGCATCAATATCGGTCCATCCGTTTAGGTGTTAGATCGCAACAAACTTTTACACTGATAGGTACTTAGGCACATTATAGATTCAACATTAGGTACAAAACATTGTGTGACTATTAATAGTAATCTACTAAAAATAAGATTATTTGCTCCTCTCATCACGACATATTATTATTAGAAATTTACGTTTATTACTAGAAAATCATTTTATCCGACCCGGGTTTACCCCGGAACCTCTAAGTTACTCTTAGTACTGGACCACCGAGATATACCTGTCTCGGTGACAGATTTTTGTTATATTGAATCTATTTCGTACGTTTAAATGATATTGCCATAGTTATTACTGGATCCAGCACGAATAGGTCCCCTTAGATATGTACATTCTCCGTGGTGCTTAGTCCAATTTGATGACGTATTTAAATCACTTCTTTTTCTATGTGCTGTCTCCCACTTTGTCTGGAGGGAAGTGGACAATCTTACTTCCCAACTCCTCCTAATATCTTTCTGATTAAATTGGTACGGGGCCCAAGACAGGTTTAGGTGTCCCTGGATCTAAAACTTCAATTCCCGAGTCTCTTCACGGCATCGTTGCCGGTCCTGACTTACAGTGGCGTGATTGCGGTGGTGGGTGAAGTTTCAATAAAAATAATTTATTGAATCTGTTAGTCAACTTTTGTAGCCTGTACCTACTATATGTTTCTTGTGTGGGTAATGTAGGAAGATAATAAAATAAACTAAAAAAAAACATTTTGTAACAGTTTATTACCGCCGCAGTCTTATAAAAAATATGGTCGACTAAAGACTATCGCTAATTATTAATTAAATATCACATATTATACTCTATCAGAGGCTACCTATTGCCCTGTTAGCGGTATTCGTGATGTAGAGGCGCGGTGTTGTGCACGATCGCGTTAAAGCTGAAAAAAACAAAGAGTAAAGTTAAGTATATTATGAAATCAGTGTTCACACCTCTTTTACTCGGGTAAATACAGACGGTAAGGCAGAGCTGAATATCACCCATATTACAACAAACCTATTACCGTTCATCGGGCGCAATTTACAACTTAGAGCTGCTATAAAGATTTTCTGTATTTTTAGAAGGTTTTTTTTTTGACCCGGGATTCGAAACAGAACATTGTATAAATTACCCTTAGATTTAGTTTAGACCAGCAGTGGCGCAGCGGTATCAGCCTCGCCTTTGAAATATAAGGCCGCGAGTGCAATCCCCAGTCGTGCCCACACATCTTTGTGTGAATTGTTTCTCAATTCGGTGAAGGAAAACATCGTGAGGAATCCAGCATGTCTAAGTGATTACTAATCATTCAAGAAAATCATCCACTATCCCGCACTTCGGCAACTTGTGTGGATTAAAGCAGTGACTATCTCAACTCGTAATATGTTGAAAGAAAACCCGTGCTCAGCCGTGGGATACTAAAAAGGGTTAAACTGAGTGAGTGAGGATTTAGTTTATGTTTAGCTGCTTAAACTTTTCCAACAACCTTTTTGTTTCCCACTGCCAGTAAGTTTCTTCTAAATTTTTTAAAAAATATACATAATTATAAATAAGTTGGTTTCTTACCCATTGTGATCATCAGCTGTGTAAGTGACCTTTCTAAAGGAACCGTCAGGCTGCAGGAGAGAGTATTCTCCCTTTACTGCGTCTCCGTCACGGATCTCATGCTGGGTCTTGTGGTCACCAGTGTGTGGGTCGGATACTGAGTAGGAATAGTCGTATTTGGGGTGGGCCTAGAAAAGAAGACAAAGTATTTCATAATACAACTGCTAAATTTATGTCAACAATTTAACAAGTCTTTGTGCTTAGTTTCATCTGCTATTTTTTTATATTTACGTAAATGTTACAATTTGAAATACAACTACTTTGGAACGGTCTTTATCGTGGTGTGATTCTAAATTCCGACGCTTTGGATGCTTTACAGATTACATGGTTATCAAGCAAACATACCAATCGTCGATATTAAAAAAAAAGAATAAACTGCAATAAAATCTTTTACCCAATAGATTTATTTAGTTACTAGCTGCCCCAGCGAACTTCGTACCGCGCAAAATTGTGAATCTAAACCATTCCCAGATCCCCTTGAACACACAAAAAATTTCATCAAAATCGGTCCAGTCGTTTAGGAGGAGTTCAGTCACATACACACGCACACAAGAAATATATATATATATTTATATATACGAAGACACTAAGCTCTATAGGACCTTAATCTGATGGTACAATTTGCAGTTCTCAATTGTTGAATAGTTTTGCGCAACTTGTAGTATTTGGGTCGACATCAGTCGCTACGATTTTAAATCTCAAATCAAAACTAGTGAATTAGGTACTATTACAGTTCGCAAACTACAGACTGAATGTAAGACCTTCTTTAAACATGGCTACCTAAAAGAATCCCTCAGTAAGTTTTAAATATTTTTGATTAAACCTACCATGATTAAATAATAATTTGATACAACATTGCGAATATAAACTTAGTGTAAGCATTGTGCAGCTCGAAGGTGGATTTCACCCATATTTCACTTGCTATGTAGGTCTTTAGGTGACAGGCAGCGAGCTTAATGAAATTTATTGTACACAATTCCAAACTAAGATTTGTCTAAATAACTAGTTAAGTATTTTTATCTCGATCAAATCGAAACCTTACGATTATTAAACGAACCTGCTCACTAGTGGCCGAAACATTTCGCCCCATAATAGGATTTGCACAATAATAATGTGCAATATGTTGTTCTATTTGTCTCTTTGTGTATTGTCAGCTTTAAGATTTAGGACTTTAAGATTTCACAACCACCTTGGGAACCACTGTTATCGGCTTTGAAGTCACGACTAGGACATAGTTAGCTTTGCAAACCGTTATGTAATTGAACTCAGATTACTTCAAATTATTACTTGTGGCGTTCTATTTATGAGGGCTATACTTCTCAAGTAGATAGTGATTTAGTGTGTAGGTATCTAAAGAAGTTACAATGTTGGAAGAAATTTACACTCGATTTTAAATATACCGTATATGGGTATATTGTGGACTGCAAAAATTTTCAGTCGAGATTTAATTTAAAGTGACAGTACTCTCGTTTAGCCCATTTATGGTTAGGGGGTATATTTTTTTTGCACCAAATCAATTGCCCGTTAAGAAAAATTGTAGTTTCCTGAAGACGTGTAGTCTACGTGTTGATTCTCTTATCGCATTTTTCTCAGCACAGCCTTCTGAATAGTAAGTTTAATTTGGATGGAGGCAGAATGAATATTATTACCACCGAATAATAAATATTTGAAATGTTTTTTTTCTTTAATAGTAAAGTAATCCTAAATCAATATCAGATTTAACTCATCCCGATAAGATAACTCATCAATCGCGAAACACTGAATTGCTTTTATTTTTACATGTTGTAGCTTATATTTGGTTGGTCTGTTGTATTTTTTCGGTATCTAAACTCTTACAAAGAACTTAGTAAAAATACATTTTACAAGACAATACCTGAAAGTGTTATGCTTAAAATTACTGTTTTTAATGCAAAAGTATAAGAGGTACACAATGCCAATAAAAAGTAATGCTATGGATTTACTTTATTGTATAACGGAACGCAGTTGAATAACGTCACTAGTATATTTAAAATATACTATTGCATAAACTTAAAACTAAGTAACAGTTAAATAATTTAATGGAACTTTCTGGTAAAATTAGTTGCTTATGCAGATTTCTTCAGAAATGGTAATTTGCGTTAAAATGTTTAGTAGGCCGCACATAAAATCTCTTTAACAACATTTAACAGTGAGAATAGAATAATGTCTTCGTTCTCAAGTGGTTTGTAACGGCTAGGGTTTTATTCATTTTCGGTCGTATCTTGTATGTTGTTCCAAACAGGCGGATGGGTGGTGACGGTGTAAGCTATCGTTTGATTAATCTCTTAAACCCATTTGGGTTAAGGTTTCTGGGAGAAGTTTTAACAAACCAAACGTCCAAACAAATTTTTAGCCGTCAATGACATTTTTAATCGGGTTTTTAGATTTTATTATTTAAAATCCATGTTTATATTATGCCTTACTTAGTCCAGTTTGGACGCTAGGTTTTGGACGCCGGAAATTTTACCGTTCGAGCGTAGAACACGCTCGTTTATGCAAGCTATCAATTAGCTTGTTACCTATTGTATTACGAAACGTTATGGTAACAGGCGCAGGGAAACAAACCTGCTATATTACTCCACTTATTACTGAGATGTTAACAGTTTCGTAATTACCTATTCACGTAATCTATATTACTAGGAATCATGAAAATTGCATTGTGATTATGTGAATATTGGTTATGAGTACAAGATTTTTAAGATAATTGTAAATATTGGCTTCGAATGACGGGTTTTACAAATACTAGTTTACCTAGTTTTTCTAAAACCCGTCATTCGTAGCCAACCCATAAACCCGACACAAAAACGAAGGGGTGTTATTAGTCTGTCGTATTTCTGTATGTGTTTGTCTGTGGCATCGTTGCTACCGAACGGATGATCCGATTTTGTTTTTTTTTTTATTTGTTTGAAAGGTGAATACTATCTACTCAGTGTTCTTAGCTATAAAATGTAAGGTCAAAGGTTAATCTACTATATAAAAATAAGTCGGGTTTTCCTTCCTGACGCTATAACTCCAGAACGCACGAACCGATTTCCACGGTTTTGCATTCGTTGGAAAGGTCTCGGGCTCCGTGAGGTTTATAGCAAAAAAAAAATCAGGAAAAATTTCAACAGAAAAGCGGGAAAATGTTACATAAAACGAAGCCATCTGGTGGTTGGTTTGCTAGTAATCTATAGATTTATTTCATCTCAATATTGAAATGTATTTACTTTTACTTTTAAAATAATGATTTGCCCGACTTTTATTACATCTGGTTACAGTCTTATTGTCACTAAAATTTGATGTCATTATTTATTTTATCTGCAGTATCTTATCATATAAAACTTAGTTGTATTTTTATTAAGAGATGAGTAAGACTGTTTTTTGTTTTTGCGATGTTGTACAACCTTGACCAATATTTATAAAGAGATGTTGTGTGAGAATGTTCCAGTTGTTTGTGCGACAGTTTTGCAACGAACGCTTAGATTATTGTGCTCTTAATGCGAGTAACGGGCTACAATGTTCGTTACTTCAAGGTTAGTTTCACGTTATAATTTTTACATGAATAAAATAATGAATGGTCTTATAGTTAACTAGATAAAATAAATATTTGAAAGAATTTTGTTACAAGAAAGTTAAACATGGTTTTTATTTTATTAATGAGTCATTATACTTACATGGTAGTCTACATGTGAGTCTTCTTGGCCATGGTACGCGACCGGCGCATGCGCAATTGCCTCGTGTCCGTAGGCTTCTCCTGCGTATCCGTGGATAGCACCGGCCGCCACCATTGACAACGCACACAGCACTACGGTAGCCTATAAAAACAAAATATCTTTAGGACATGCTGATAATGTAGTTTATGGATACTAAAAGTGCAGTTGCATACTAATATCATTAATAAATATCAATTGTAAAAGGGATCGTTGATAATGATGATTTTAGGTATTCGACGACAATGATGATGTTGTATGTAAAGAATTTAATATTGTAAGTTTCTCGAAGTTTTAGCATGACAGTCATACAAGTATTAAGACTTGTCCAAATATCTTTCACCAGGGGTCAACTAAATATTCAAATATTTATTTAAATTACGAAAAAAATCAAGACAGCAAATTAAATGCTTCTTTTAATGAAAACTTAGTTTCATGTTTATAACACGCGCGTAATTTTTTACATAACGTTAGAATTAATTGGATTCAAATGAGTACGTAATTCATTGTAATGAGCATTCTTCAGTTAGATATTCATATATTTACTAAATTTTGAACTAATTATATTATCAATCAAATTCGCGTTATAAAGAGTCCATAAAATTTGTTGATAGTGATTCTTTAAAAAAAAATTAGCGTCTACATACATGGAAATTGGTCATGACACAACGAAAAAAGATTGAATGAGGAGGTTTATTTAAACGTTCCAAAGAAAATAGGCAATTGTTACTTAAGGGAACATAGGGTCCAATCTTTGGACATTGGTAAAGGGAGTATATCAATTTCTTCCTGATTGGTTTAAAATAGTGTTCAAGGCATTTTTGGAGCAATCTAGTAAATCCTTAAGGTCCTTGATGGTGTATTGCGACACCTTGTCCCACTTCAGACATTAAATAACGATGTGAACTTCACGATCCTTTCACCAACAGGTATATCACAGGATACACTTACTTTAGCGATCATTTTGCTTGGTTTAGGTTTGCCCTGTCTGCACGACCACACGCAACTGATGCCGAAGAGTGGAGCCTTCCACTTTTATATTAGTATACCGAGATGCGATACCGCATGCAGTACGCAAGACGCTAGTTTGATAATGATATAGCAATTACGTAAATTACAAACCTACTATTCTATGGTCCAAGGTGATAAAACTGCGTTTATGACATTTGTTTAGAGAAATTAGAGCATTTCGAAGAATGGTTTTTAATTAGTTTGCATAGTTAATAGTGTGTACAATCTTGCAAGATTTCTTCATTTCTAATGTAGACTATAATAACTTAAAATATCTTGGGTACTATGTGATACGAAGCAAGGAGGTGCCCACTGAAATTCAGGAACATTAAATGGCAGATAAGCTGTAAAACTAAGGCCTTGTCATTCATTTTTTTCAATGTTAGTTGATAAGTCTATGAATCATTAGCTAATAGCGATTACTAAGATTCGTTTACTGCTTTAATTCAAATAATCTACATCTTGTTATTCAGTATGACTAGCAGTAGAAACAACCGATGCATTATTGTTATACATAATGTTTACTTTGAGTTTGACTGACTACCTACATAATAAAATCGTTGATAGCGCAAATAATGGTTTGAACCAAACCTAAATGACTGATATGATTTCATTTAGACACGATTTCAACAAATTCGCATGTGACGATTAAACAATACCTATAGAAGAATTTGAAACTTACGTTTGATTCGCTTTCCGTTTAAGAGCGTTTACGCCGTCCGGCTCGAAAAGTGTACTTTTCCAACGTACTAAACACTGCAACCGCTTCTCGTACAAATATGAAAATTACCAATAAACATGGGGAATTTCTTCATCATTTAATAAAATTGAGAAAATATTAAGATTAATGTAGTATTTGTACACTATATTAAGATAACCTAACAGAGGTTTTCATAATTTCGCTGTAGACATCAGTTTCGAAGCTACTAATCTCCAAAACCATTTACAGAACTAGTTGGAATTTTTTTTTGACCAATTTCAAAGATGCTGAAGCATTCAAACAATTGAGAACATTTATAGATTTTGGTATCCTACAACAAGAAATAAAATTACAAAGAATATGAAAAATTAAGAAATTGATTTGACTTTTTTAACGACTTAACTTACTCAATTTGATATAAAAGTAGCTTAACACATTAAAACAACATCTGCTTCAAAACATACACTTTAAAATTTTACCAAATTTGTAATAGTTATTTTTTTATAAATATTTGAAAATGACTATAAAACCGCGTCGGCCAATCGTGTCAAATTAGTCCGCCGTCTGGCGTTTCAGCGAGAGAACGTATCGCTCGGCGCTCTGATTCGACCTGTGTTGACCTTTGTTGTGCATACAATAATATTGTACGTATAAAGTGCGCTCAAAAACTCTTGGTACTTTGGTAAGTTATATATTTTATTACTGTTTTTTAATGATTGACTATATTTTTGAATTGACAATTAATTATAATTTCAGTTATAATGGGAAATAAAACGAAGTCGTTTGTATCAAAGAAACGAAAATTCAAAAATTTGGAATAATGGAGAAAGCAAGAGCTAAAAGGATGGTAATCCAGATCTTAACGTCACTTTGGACTAACCCCCTGACTAATAAAATATGTATGATAATAATAATAACAAATTTATATAAGTGAATAGTTATTTTATGTTTTGCCCTTTTCTATGACAATTTTAAATTATGTGAAAGAGACAAAACATACAAAAGATATTCACAACTTTTACATCGTTTATTAGTGAGTACACACATGAAAACACACATAATCCTAATCACTACATAGTATAAAACAAAGCCGCATTCCTGTCCCTTATATCCCTATGTGCGTTTAAATCTTTAAAACTACGCAACCGATTTTCATGCGGTTTTTTTTATCTTAAAGAGTGATTCAAGAGAAAGGTTTATCTATAATACATGCATAATATAGCAGAAAAACACTGATAATTTTAGATGTTTCTGATGCGATGTCGTAAATTAACGCATTTTTTGTGCTTACATTTCAAACGCTGGCTAAACCCTACGAGATATATCAAAATAATGTATTACAGTATTGCACACCTTAAAAAGGTCAACAAGAAAGTCCGTGATGGTATATGTCTATCTTTTAAGGATAACCCACAATAACCACAATATCTTTTACTTTCAACCAAAAGTAATGGCTTATTTACGAAGCGATTTTAAGCAATTTTGCATTAATCGTTATCTAATTAAGTACCTTAAATACATTGTCTATTTAATATAGATCAATATGGCTCTTTACAGCCCATAATTTAAATGAATATTTCCGAAGATATTACAGATATGATATACGGTGCGGCGGTACCGGCCGGCCGCGCGCGAGTTGTGCGGTTTCTTTTGTCTATTGGCAAAAGTAAAAGGACATTTTGTAAATATACCTCAATATATTTAGTATCAGCATTGCACCCGTGCGAAGCCGGGGCGTGTCGTTAGTATTATATAAATGCAAAAGTAACCCTCTCTGTCTGTTACTTTTTCACGACTGCGCTGTTGAACCAATTTACATTAGTTTAAATATAGTCTAATACGTTCGGCAATTTTAAAACTACACGTTTAAAGCTAATTTTTGAATCTTTTTATTTATGTAATTTTAAGGCCTCATATAAATATGGGTTACAGGTATTTTATTATTACATATTCTAATGTTGAACAAAATATATTTTGATAACAATGGTGGTTTTATATAAATATGCCCATCAGCGTTGCCAGACGTCCCGATTTTATGTGTCGGGCGGGATGTCCCGCGTAGATCAGGCGGGACACTGCCGCTGAGACTACTACTGAGACTGCACGACCGTGGGTTGTGGCGTAAGTATAAGGTGGCAAAACTGGCAACATTCCGCGGGCCCACGGCCTTAGGAGGCCCCAGGTCTGAGGAGCTTAAAATAACCAAACTGCTTTAATAATATAAAGTAAAAAATAAAAAATTTGCCCGTTCGTGCCCGTTATCTGTGTGCGAGTTGTTTCGTGGCCGCTGCTCAGTGTCGGTGGAGGAGAGCATCGTGGGGCAGCCGGCCTGTCCGGGAGCTGGTCATTCTGGAGCATGTGGCGTCCGCCTGCCGGTCCACGCTGGGCGACGTGTTTGGGTTGAGGGCCTGGATTCTCTCAGCTCTTGGGATGTGTCCAGCAGTGGGACGCCGGTGTCCAGCAGTGGGACATTTGTGTCTAGCAGTGGGGCACCTGTGTCCAGCAGTAGGACTTTGAAGGATGGTGGAATGATTGTTTAATCTGAACTTTAGCACAGCTTTGCCACACCTTGCGTACCTATAGATGACTGTTAATCCTGACATATTACCTTCACGAGCCTTCGTATTGTTTAGTTTATTTATTTACTTTATATATTTTTTACTTTATTTTTGTTGTAAATAAATGTGGAAAAAATTGGAACTATAACTATACGATTTTAATTTGCGACTTATTACGTAGTACCGACTACCGACGAAGGTAAGGTATGAATGGACAAAAATATTCATATTAGTTACATTGTCTGAAAATTGGATATTGCAAACTAGCAATAAACAAATTTCCGGTAACAACAATATTGCAAATAAAAGCTTTTAAAAAGATTTATGTATCAGAATTATTATAACTTTAAATCATTTGTACTTTTCATCAGTACTTTTTTCGAACACTAGCAATTACACTCGAACGGATCAAAATGGGTTAGTTGACTATAACGCAAGACATCGTGCTAGCACCGTGCACACAGCTGCGTGCTTTAGTGTGCGTAATATTTTCCATTGAATTACCTACACTTGATGTCTCGCGCTACGTGTAAACGCTCTTAAAATCTAGCAGAAATTATGTATATACATTACTATTTCAGATTATGGTAAGTATGTGCATGAAATTATAAGTGACGGGCCGAAGTCCTATTTCAAATACGTTACATAGATATCATCATCACTGAGATGATAGATGTTTTTATCTTTAGAATTTAGACAATATTTGAAGAGTATTTTGTATCCACGTCGTATTTAATATAGCTAATTTGGTGATATTATCGGTCTGAAATCACTAAATGATTGCATATAAGACATGTAACTAGTTACAATAGAATGTCTATGACCTAACACTTAATTAGATTTACGACCAATGAAAGTGATAGGCAATTTCAAATTTATTTTACTAGTTAGCCAATAATATCGTACCTGCTTGTACACCTACCTTACTAGAAAAGTAGATAACTTAAAAAAAAAATTATAAAGGCTGCATTGATCGGTAGTTTCACCTGTCCCCGCGACCCCTGACGTAGGTGTGAGATGGAACACCCAGGGGCTATTAGTAGGTACCTGTAGGCGTAACCCTGTCCTACGCCATACGATTTCCACTGTAGGTATCATCTTAGTATTTTTTTGGACTTATCATCACTTATGAAATTATAAACAATAATTATAATGCTGTCGTTATGTATAAAAAAATAATTTCACATTTAAAAAAATATTATTATTAATTTCATTTTTTTTTTGGTATGATTCAATAATTTCGTTGATATTAAATGAGAAGTAACTTATTTTGCAACTTGTTAATGGTTGTATCTACCTCACATCTACATACGACTGATATTCAAATATGTTATTAGCACTTTGTATTTGGTCCTATTAAGAGCAATTACCCGTTGGAACTAGAGCGTTGAGAGTTACCAAAAATACATAATGACGCCAGCGACCTTGCAAGGGATTATAAAACAATGCGTTACTTAGTTTTCATCATGCTATAATTGACGTAATTAAAATGGTTCAGTTTTTTGGTTTTGTTGCGTTGAGTTTAACATTTTTCATTCTTTGTATCAAATAAAATTACAAGTCCAAATTACCTTTAAAAAACGCAGTTAGTAACAATCTTTTAGTTTCCTACTGCTGGGCACGTATCTTCTCTCAACTACTTCAAGAATTGAAAGAGTTTAAGCCACAAATACTGGCCAAGTGCGAGTGAGTGGATATCATAAGTCTTCGAATGTTTTCACGATGTTTTTCTGCACCAATGTTGAGCAGCGTTGTTATTGAGTAAGTACTTGTTACTGTCACAAAATGTTTGTTACCTAACACATTGTTTACTTCATATTCATAAACTACGCGGTTACGATTGCCATCAAGATTGTTGATAAAATATTGCATTACGACTCTATTTCTGAACCACACCCATATGATATGCATATGAATTAATTATTTTCTATTTCTCCCTCATAAATTGTTACAATTAACTAAACCAGCCTAGCTTAGCCCCAGAGCAATAAGATCTAGGCGATCTTTTTTGGAAGTGACTCAAATTATGGTAAAATCTCAGCCTTTCAGTCAACCGAGAAAATCTACCCAGTAGCTTTTGAGATCATCGCTAACTCATAATTACATATATATGTGGTACGAACTTTGTTTTATGTGGTAGATGTAAAAATAATAAAACAAAACAAAAATTATTTAATTACACATAATAAATAAAGGAATGTTAAAGCTTAAATAGTTAATATCAAAAGGTAACTGTCAAAAATTCAGGCATATATCTACTCGAACATAACAACGGTTTTTTACGTAGGTAATTAGAGTCACTTCACTAGTAGTAATAAATCTAATCATAGTGTGAAAATAATTGTACCTACTGTTAATTAACAACGACTACAACAGTATAAACATAAACTACTGCTGTATATACGTTACAGTCAAAACTTAAAACCAGTCTAATGTATTTTTTACTGACAACCATTAATAATGATAAAATGCGCGATTTTATTTTTCAATATTACTTTAGGTAATAGTACTTTTTACTGTACTTACTTTACTTCAACCCTTTTTAGGGTCCCATTGCTGGGCACGGGTCTCCTCTCAACTATCTTACGAGTTGAGAGGGTTTTGGCCATAATCCACACACGCTGGCCAAGTGCGGGTAGGTGGACGTCAAATGTCCTCGCAAGATTAGTTCTTAGACATGCCATATTCCTCACGATGTTTTCCTTCACCGATGTTGAGCAGCGGAGATGAAACAATTCACACAAAGATGTGTAGGCACGACCAAGATTCGAACCCGCGACCTTATTTTTTTCTAAGGCCAGGCCCGTACTGCTGCGCCACCGCTGCTCTATTGTAAATTCGTAAAAATCAAAAGTAGTTTTCACTACTATTCACTCGTCAAAATCACTTGTGACTGACTAAGATGTAAATATTTTAAGTATTCCCTTAGGGGTTCTTGTTAGTAAGTTGAGGTTACTTTTTATACTACCCAAAAACAGGAGCACTGAATTTAATAGATAATAATATTATTATCTTATTTTCAAGGAATTATTTAAAATACTTTAAAAGTTCTTTTAACCAGTTCTGTTGCACATAACTACTTTGTATTGCTTGCTTCAGGCAAAAATACTTTTGACCAACCTGGTCAGACAAAAAAGCTTTTTACAGATTAAATATTTTGACTACGACATATAGACAGACGGTAATAGAGTAAGGTTGATTTAAAAGTAGACTTGCATGCTGTTATTCTGTAGAAATTACGTATGAATAGGCATGAATAGCTTTATTAATGAGCAATTATTGTTACTTAACCTAACACATCCAATAGGTACTTGAGTAGTTTACTGCGAGGCGCCGAAGCATTACGATCTAAACTGGGTAATTTCTGGCAGTGTGCTAATAACTTTTATGAAAGCTCAATGAGCCATAAAATTATCTAATTTAATAATTTTCATACTCATAAGTGATTAACAAAGTAACAACGATAATTAGCTCATAGAATACTTAATAATTGCTGAATTTACCTACAATATTATTCCTTTTCTTCTTTTTTTTCTTTCGACGGGCCGGTGGCGTGGTCATTGAGATACTTGCTTTTCACGCCGCAGGTGGTGGGTTAGATTCCCACCCGAGACAAACATTAGTGATAAACATTTGTGTTTGTGTCGAGTTTGGGTGTAAATATCTATTATAAGTATATATTTAGAAAAGAAAAGTATTATATGTATAGTTTATACCAGTTATCTGGTTTCCATAACACAAGCTCTGCTTAGCTTGGGACTAGATGACCGGGTGTGTTAATGTCCCAGAATATTTATTTATTTTTATGAAACAATCAAGTATATAGTTTTTTATGCAGTTTGGGATGATAATTTTTTTGATTGGTTGAAATAGTAACACAGCTGTTGGACAACCGAAACCTAGTTAAATAGGTTTCGGTTGTCCAACAACTGTAGTGAAATAGGTATTTGTAATAATTAGATAAACATTATTTTCAGGTGCGTTTATCTATTATCTTTCTTTACGCCTATAAAAGACATCAACGAAGGAAAAAAATATTCTGTTACTACAAAATTAAATAAAACTTAAAAATAATTCAGTTTGATTTATTCATAAATACTTAAAACAATACAATCGTAGTCACTAGGTATAAGTTAATATGATAGTGTAGTTGATATTTAATGGTGAGCGGAGAAGTAGTGTGAAGGAGCGCCATGAACTAACGGAGCTGAATGCACGAGAGGAGCGGCGTGAACAGGAGCCGCGTGAACTAGGGGAGCGGAGTGAACAACGGGAGCTTGGACTACCGGGCCATGGATAAGTTGGGTGGCATGTTCCAGACGGGGAACGGCGTGCACCTGAGCTGGGCTTGGTGGAGCAGCGTGGGCAGATGGTTCGGAGTTATGTACGACTGCGTTAAAACTGTAAATAATAAATATAGTTATATTCTGAGCTTCGATCCTGGCTTATATATGTAGCAGCAATGGCATTTTACTTATTAGAGCTAAACCTTTAAAATAGACTAAGAAACAAGAATCAGCATTAATATCTAGTCAAGACTTTAAGTAAACTTCTAACTATTAGCACGCAATTTACATGTTGTATAACAAACTAAAGTAGTGGTGAATAGGCATACAATTGTAGAATTTACTATGCCGATTTTATCTACGTTATCGACCGAAACAACACTCCGTTCAGACAGATTAAAAGTCAAATGCATATTATTGCCTAATGTAATTAGACTCGCTAGCTCTTTATCAGTAATTTATTTGTTAGTGTAACCTTGGCATGTCGATGAGTTTCTACAAAATTGATGACCAACGCGAGAATTTCAAGATAAAACTTAACTATATTAGTTTTATTTCATAGTCATTTCCGCATCCTCACTTTTTATTGCTATCGCTAATTTTATTATGGGTATTATTGGTAGTAAAGTTGAAATATACATGCTCAGACTGTTACGCTGATTCATGCATGTATTATTAGTATAATTTAAGGATCATGTATGGTGTGACAAAGAGAGTCAAAGATTATTAATAAAGTTTCCTGTGATTACTATTTTAAATTATATCACATGTTTATTTTTATAATATTCCAAACAGGTTATCAAACTTGCATAAAAAAATGCAATTTAATATTTTATTTTTTTTGCAAGTTTGACAACTATGTGGTACTCTAAAAACTGATAAAATCTAATTACCTACGCAAGTCGAGAACGAAAACATATGACCAAGAAAAATAAAACGTTTGAGAGTGCGCAGATGTAAAATCAGTTACCAAAGGAGATAAATTAATGTAAAACACTTCATATGTATAAAAACAAACTAAGTAACTATGTAATAGACAAAGTATTTTATTAACAATCTTCGAAAGTTTTGTGCTAACCTAATAAAGAGTAGGTAAATAATTTTAATAAACCCAAACACCCGATCATAAACGTCTTTGCTAATTATAGCTAAAATAGGTTTATAATTCGTTTGTCTTTGTTTGTTATCTTGACATTTATACTAGTAAGAAAGAGACAAAGTCCATTTTAACGAAAGAGTCTTATAAGATTTTTATGAAAAAGACCGACAGTCTTTGGTAGAAGTCTTACTTACCCATTGTGATCGTCAGCGGTGTATTCGACTTTGCGGACTGAGCCATCAGGTTGGACTAGAGAATACTCTCCTTTTACAACGTCACCGTCGCGGCTCTCATGTTGCGATTTGTGATCGCCGGTGTGAGGATCGTCTACTGAATACGAAAATTCATACTTAGCAGGGGCCTGGAATAAACATTAAAGTTGATGATTCATGTACTTATCCATCATTTAAAAATAAAAAATGAGCCACGGTGGAATTCGCTAATCACTGGTTTGTAGAGCAATTGAGCTGGAAACGTGTATTTTCAAATCAATCCAAACAATAAAAATTAGATTTTGGTCGGAGTCGGGTGATATAAGTAGGTATGAGTTTGGAAAGCGCAAGAGCACACCTATGCGGTGTCTTGTAAGTATTTTGACGTTGAATATTACCTATTTAGCATACCTAAACATTTTAATGTGTCTTATTGAATACAAACAAATTACATTACGAAATATCTTCATATAATATTGCAAGCGTTAACAGTGAAATTACTATTTGGAACAATCTTTTTCATGATCTCTGTGCACTTTATCCGAGAAACTAATTGCTTCATGCAAATTGTTTTCTTTTCGTAACATGTAAATGCAGACGTAATTTAACCACTAACGTTAAGTACTACGTAAACTTTGATCATGTATCTAATGATATTATGTTTTTGATAAATAGATGTTAATAGTAATCACAGCTTGATAGATTGACCATGCTCTTGTTACAAAACTATAGTCTTAGTAAACTAGAGCTTGCACAATATATTTAATTGGGTTGTATTAACTGATCACATTTGGATCATAATAGTTATTACCTTTCACTCTCATTGTGTTTTGGCTCGTGTTAGTGTTGTAACTTGATCTTTTTAGGGTTTTGGAGAACTATCGAAACCATATAGTTTCGCCATTTGGCAGACATAGCCATTTTTGTCTGCAGACATTATTGATACCTACCATAATTGCAATTTTGGGTTATATTTGATCATTCCAAAATAGAAGTAAAATATGATCAAGTATATAATTATACTTGGCATCCCCTTGACCTAAAGTACTGACGATATATTTATATATATTTAAGACAACTACGGCTGAAGTTTATAACAAAAACCGGTTTAATTACAAAGAATTAATACGAAACGGCATTTCGTGATTGGCTTTATGTCATCGTATCCATAGAAGATGAAATAAATTACAAGTGTGTACCTTCCATATATAGTATTGTTAAGAGGTTAAATGATGACTCACGCTATTTCAAGAATGAATTTTAACACAATTGAAAGAAATAGTAGGTACTTCAGCATAAATATTTTTTATAAATTCTTTTTTTTTTGCGGTATTTAGGATAATGAGTATGTACACCGACCGGGGCATAGTAGTAAAAATATTTGATCAAACAATTGGCTGCACTCACACGAACTTGCGTAAATGATTTATTGTTGTGAACATCTAAATTAAAAGTACATACTAGATCAATGACAAAGTATTTTTTTTATAAGTGAAAGGAAAAATACAGACTTAGACGTTTCGGCGACGTCGCCGTCATCACATCGTCATCTATCTAATTTATCATGTGTTTTAAGAAATTGGTATTTGGTGTAACTGTCAGTATAGAGAAAATAATTCGACATATATTAAGAACATTGACCATTGGTCGACGATTATTAAAGACATTATTAATTAACAAAAAATAAAAATATTAAAATGAAATTGAATTCTTAAACATTATGAAGTTTAGTAATAATTTCTCAATTTTCTTACCAAGTCTTCTACGTGATCAGCGTGTCTGCTCACTGAAGCCAGATGCTGCACAACAGGAGCATGATGAACTGATGCAGAAACATGTTGCGCTAGTGGAGCGGCGTGAACTATTGGAGCAGTTTGAACTATTGGTGCACCATGAACACCGTGGACTAGTGGAGCTCCATGTTCTAAATATGAAGTTTGTTCATAAACGGGGGCTGCAGTTCTTAGTAGTTGAGCACCGTGGCCTACCAGAGGAACGTAATGGCCCGTAGCTTGGTGGTTCTGCTCGTTATGATGAACAATGCTTTGAGAGGATACTGACTGCGGATGACCTTCTTCTATCAAACCAGCTTGACAGAATGCAAGCAGGGCGCTGAATATTACTACCTAGAACATGAATAATTTATTTAGCAAAATTTTTAGGAGAACTAGTTAAATTGTTATTAAAACTGTTATCAATTTTGTCTCAAAATCACTTGAAATTAGTGGATATTTGTGATTTCTTACTTGGAAGTACATATTGATGTCTCGTGCTGAACTGTAGGGCTTGTTTGATAAGGATGTCGGTAGGGTTAACGTTTTTATACTTGGGAGGAAGCGGTCCAGTACGTTACCTGACACCGCAAACCGGCCCGACATATGACACGGCTCACCCGATCACCTTTACACCTTAAATTACATCATTGTATGACATTTTTCATTTTCGTTCAAGGTTAGGATAAAGCTCTGTTCATATGGTAGCTCATGTGCATACTCATTTTTAACCCCCAATTTTAATACACCTACAAATTTGAATTTATGTCTCTTTCCATTGTTACTTCCGTTGATTTATAAAATTTACTTAATAATAAATACAATTCAATTACTTTCAAAATGGTCTTGAAAATGTTACAAAAGTTTTTTTACTTTGTTTTATCACACTTCGTAAATATTTTTAAAGTACATATTTTGTAATAATGTTAAAAACATCGGAAATAATTATAGGTAGTTTTATTTTTATTATCACATTTGGTTAGAAGTCAAATAACACAGTAAAGTAGAATATTTTGAATATTTGTAAATATTAATTCAGTTTGATGCAAAAATGCCTAAATAGTAACATTTCATCAAGATATTTTATGTAAGTAATTGGCAGTGTAGACAAGCCCGAAGCATATCGGCCGGTAAGAAAGTAGCGCTCTGGGTTGCACCGACTGATCCAGTAAACTCTTGCGCAACCACAAGTTGAGGGCACAATGAGAGTATTATATTTAATAGTAATGTCTTATTATAACTATGACAATATTACATACTTAAATGAATTTTGTTTATAATATAAAAGAAAAATTGTCCCCGGAAATCAGGTGACATTAGAATGGTGGTAGGCTTCGGCCGTGGTTAGTGACCACCCACTAGACAAAGCTGCACCGCCAAGCAGCCTTGCCGTCGCCTGGGGCGAAGTCTGGTGACACCATTTATGAAGGTGAATCGGAATTCTTGCTCCTTTATGGTTTCTAACGATATAAAGCCTCATTCCACTGCCACCTCCTCATCGAAAATTTTCGTAATCACAAGTGAACTGGTATATAGGGCAGGTGCGTTCCATCATAGACTATATCAATGTTTCACTTTCGGCATGTTGTAGTCAATCGCAAGCCCATTTCAGAATTAAAAAATAACATGATTTTTTTTCTGTTGCAATACCAGTATAATTTTTTTTATGCCAGTTCATTAATTGTTATATTAATAAAAATTATCCAAGAGGAATAAGAAATAAGAAGAGAATTAGGGATAAGGATAATTAAAGGAAACAATATTAGTATCTTTATTTTACACAACAATATCAATTTAATAAGTGTTGCATTTGATAAGCCATCATATTATAACGTTAAGATCCTAAAAAGAAACAATATCTAAATCTTATGATTTAATTAAATTTAATACTAGTTACTTTAATTTAATACTCGCCTTAGTAATATAAGATCGCGGGTTCGAATCCCAGTCATGCCCACAATCTTTGTGTGAATTGTTTCATCGCCGCTGCTCAATATCGGTGAAGAAAAACATCGTGAGGAAACCGGCATGTCTAAGAACTAATCATTCGAGGACATGTGACATCCACCAACCCGCACTTGGCCAGCGTGTGTGGATTAAGGCCTAAACTCTCTCAACTAGTAAGATAGTTGAGAGAAGACCCGTGCCCAGCAGTGGGACACTAAAAAGGGTTGAAGTGACTAGTTACTTTAAGTTCTAGTTATAAGATAATAATGTTTGGAATATCTCAGTGTGCCTCCAATGCAACAGCTGTGTCCAGTGCTCTGCTATTTTCTCCGATTAAATAGCATCTCAAATAAAGCCTCAAGTTACTTGAAAGCTTTCTGTGAAGGTCACATGTATCATCTTTCAACCAATTTCATATAATGTTAAACCCTTTTTGCTGCGAACATTCTTTTTATTAGTTATATACGAGAAATCGATAAACATCTGAATTATAAGAGACTTGAGCTTAAACGTGACCTACTTTTGTAAACGATATTCCGTAAGGAATAACTCATTACAAAAAATATTTCATTCAAAGTACACCAGTTACTTAAATAAAATAAAATAAAAAAGGAAATATACAACTTTAGGTAAACTTATTTTATACGGACCCTCTTTCTGTTTTATCCTGATTAACCTACCACTTCAAATAGAAGTACTTTCGTATTATTTGCCCATATAGTGTAGCCTGCTTTCTATATGTGATTAATTTCCTTTAGTTAGTTTCTCTGTTCATATCTTTTCTCGCCACATAACTTGAATTGTTCAAAACTAGATACAAAAACTATAAATAATGACCGCTTCGGTGATGAATCGATACTTCATTCGGATTCCTCTACAAGTTTCACGTTAGAATTTTGAGCAATTAATATCATGAGTGTATTAACCTTCATAAAAGATCCATGACGGATTAGTATCAATATTACGATAGCTTGGAATGCACGGGGTGTTATGCACGGTTCAGATCACGCAATAGCAACTGCATGTACATATATTAAAATTAAATTCAATGTCATTGTTAACTTAATTGTAGATTTGTTCTGTCTCAAGGCGAACACGAAGTAGTTTTCATAAAAAAAGGTTTTATTTATAAACTTACGTGACAGGTTTTATTTGGTATCGTTACACATATGGTTTGTCTGTTAGCTCTTTAAATTTCATCATAATTGAAGCCTTTCATTGTGATGCGTCTTGAAAAGGATGGGGTTGCAAAACCAACATTTATCAAGTTGTTAATAAATGACATGGTAAGACGTTCATTTAAAATGTCTTAATATGGAGATCGCTCAAATGGTTTGTAAGATATCAAGCATTATTATCAACTAACAAATTTTAATGTAATGAAAACAGAGTAACTAAAAAATTATTATGAAATTTATTACTGATTATCTTACTTATTTTTAATACCTATCGGTACGTCTTATTTATTGTTATTTTATGTTTTTCGCGGGCATGTGACCAATCCACATATCAGACCAACATGCCTTGATTTTGGACTGAACTCCATCAATTGTTAGAAAAGACCAAATTCAAGGGTGACTTCTAACAGTAGTTACTTTTAGAATATTGTGAAATAAATCAACACATACGCTTCATCGCATTTCTGTCACATTGCAGTACGCAATAAACTGTAAGTTTTCAATCCTAAAGTTATGCACCAGCCAATATCTGTGTGATCTCAATTGCTAAATCTTTGAATATTAAATAGGCAATGTAGGGTTTTACTGCCGCTTGTCTTAGGTTTCACGGTATTCTAGATCAAGTCTGCTTTCACTACATTAAGACATTGTATGGTAATGTTTCATGCATTTTGGCTGAGATCTGTTATCTTCTCACGGTCTGTATGACCTGTTATTATAATTAACACTTATTCTGGTGCATATCGCAATTCTTTGTTTCATCTATCGGCTATTATGAATGTTCTTTTATTTCATTCATCTTAAGCAACGTATGTTAACAATATACGAGAATCTGAAATCTGATCTATATCAATTGGTTATTTAAATATTTATCAGACAATAGCTACTTCCAAAATGTTCATCTATTTCTTATCTAGAAATTTCGTCCAACAGCCGTACTATGACATTGTATAGTATTATGATTGCAGTTGTACGAAAGAGAAGTCGCTCTACACAATATATAGCGGCATCCCTTTTCCGCAGCTCCAACAATACTGCTTTAAGCTGTTGTGGTACCTCACCTGATTATCAGGAGTTTTGTTTTGAATAAGTAAACATTTATTCTTATAGCAGAGCATCATAGAATCATTCTTGTATTTCTCAAAGGTGTGGGCAGAGGGGAATGTCACCCACTTTTGCCTATGTTTAAATCACATACGTAATAGGGGCAAGCTTATTGTCGTTCATCGAGCACAATTCCAAACTTCGAGCTCCAACAAAGATTCTCTAAGTTGGTATATTACAAAAGTCTTATTACTCGACCCGGGAATCGAACCTTTTGACCACTGTGGCAGTTAGGTTGTTTATAAATGTGGCTTTTTAAGCACTATACAATAATAATAATGTAGTGGGACATTAACACACACGGCTATGTGATCCCAAACTAAACAGAGCTTGTTCTATGGAATTAAGATAACTGATAATATACTAGATAGAGCTAAAAATTTAAAAAATAATGTTTTTCTACCTATTGTGTGTCGTATCAAATCAAAGAAATTATTTCAAGAAGGTCTTTAAAACGAAAATAATTTATTAGTACATACTATTTGAGAAAATAGATGAAAATTTACTGGTTCCCTCTTAACTTTGTTTTTTTTTAATCTAAAATAGTCTTAGTTGTGGTCAAACTTGCCTAATGGAAAGCAATGATGCAGTCTACGATGGAACGCGCTTACCCAGTAAATACCAATTAACTCTTGACTTGAAGACCGCTAGATTATAGCTATCGGAAAACATAGATGCCGGCAGCGAATTCCACAATTTGGCAGTTCGCACAATGAAAGTCGAAGCAAAGCGCTTTGTGCGTAGCCGTGGAATTTCCACCATATAACGGTGGTGCATAGCCGTACCTCTACTTGTCCGATGGAAGAACGGGGATAGGGGAATAAGATTATCTTCACCGTTGCGCCTTAAACACTTAGAGGCCCTGGTAGATAGCTTGGTAGATGGCCTCTAAACAAATTACATAGAGACGCGTTAACAAAAGATCGTAAAGAACGTAATGTATGGAATTGACAAAAGATCACGTGACATTTCAGTGGTGAATGTCAATCTCATCCATTTAGTTTTTATTTCGATCTTTCATTACCGTTTCACTATGTAATTTATCTAGTGGCCCCTTCTTTATATCTAGCGGTTCTAGAGCTGTAATTTGACAGTAATTGATATCTGATCTAAACAGAAACCATCTACAATATGATAGTTACGAAATCTATATTATGATAGTATTGTCTTAGATTTACGAGACTATCACACATTGAAATAAAACTACTTTTTAACGTTAACAGATTTCATGTTCACGGGAAAAGACTTTGGGACGTCGGGATCTAAAATCTAAAATAAACTGCGAAAAATCCTTTAAAAAGTAGTTATATTTGAATATATTATGATAGTTCTGGGTTTGTTATGTGCAATCAATAAAAAACAGGACTATAGTTGTTTAAATGAAATTTCCTAAAAATAACTTAAAATAAATTAACTTAATATAATTATATAAGTATTACGTTTCTTCGTACATTTACACGTTACTTAATTGTTGGTAACAAAAAACTGGTGGTAGACCTCGGCTGTGGTTAGTGACCACCCATCAGACAAAGCCACACCGTCAAGCGGCCTTGTAGTGTTCCGGTGCGATATCTGGTGACACGGTTTGAGAGAGTGTGTCGGAGTTGTTGCTTAAATATCATTTCAGTGCCTCATTCCCTTCCTAACTTCTCACCGATTTTCAGTATATTGGGCAGGTGCGTTCCATTGTAGACAACATCGTTGCTTAATCTTAGGTATGTCGTGGTCAAGAGTAAGATTTAAAAATATTAGTAGATCAAGTAGATTAAATTACTCATTATTATCATGAGCAACCTCTTTTAGTCCAGTACTGGACATAATTTTCTCCTAAAGCATGCCATTGAAAATGGTCTGTGGCTATCATTATCCTACTGCTGATTTCCATCTACCCTGTTGAGAACGTTAATCTACCTATTACCCATATAGATGAATACTTTTCCCCATTTCTAAATGTTGTTATTAAAAACTAGCGGACCCGGCAGACGTCGTTCTGCCCGGTAAAGCAGTGCCATCTACCGGGTCTCAGACCTTTTCTTTTTTTTTTTTTTTTTTTTACGTGGGGAAATGCGTTACGCATCCCCTCGTCCCGAGTGGGCGCAGGACGAGGGGTATGTGAGACTCCCGTTTTCGGCCCGGGCGAGCGAGACCCCGCAGGGTCTCAAGCTTCTAGCGGCCGGGCCCGGTCTACTCACTAAAACCCCACGGTGTCCTTCCACTAGCCATGTTGCCGGGCTGCGGGAATCGCTTAAAGCATGCACCGAACAGCCCGGCGGCCTTAGCTCGCCCCCAAAAAGGCGAGCGCCGTCAGTTGGATGGGGGAGATTTGGTGCTCCCCCTTTTGGCACAAAGTGGTGTGGGCGCGCGCTGGGACACTAGCGCGCGCCTCATCGTGTGGCCTGTGCAGGTGATGGGTGGGCAACGGGCCGCCCCGCCCGCTGCCCCACAGGCTCGGGTATTCGAAAAAATGGACCGGGGGACAGAGCGCCATCACTGGCACTCCATATCCCCGGTGCCATCTTGGCGCGCCGCAGCAATTGGAGTGGGGCCCACCACCGCCACACTAGCAGTGGGGACCGACACTACGGAGGCATCCGGTGCCGCCTGGCTGGCAGCAGCCGTTGGCGCTCTTCCTGCAGCGCTCCTTCGTGGGCGGGGGGTCGGCTTGCACTCGCCTCGCCCCACCCAGTGGTCGGCGGGCCTGCCCTTCGCAGCGCACAAGACGCAGCGCGGCGGGGCCTCGCACGACGCGGCCTTATGGCCGGGCAGACCGCAGCGGAAACAGAATCCACTGCGGTCTACCTCCTCCTTGCAGGTGCTACCGACGTGCCCAAAATCCAGGCAGCGGTAGCACCTCAGCTCCCTCTCTTGGAGGGCCTCCACTCGCGCAGAGACCCAACCCACGAGCAAACGACCCTCCTCCACTATTTTGGCCGCCGCTGTCAGAGGACAGCTGACAACGACCGTTCCCAGACCTCGGTGACTAAATCGGATCTCTCCAATCCGAACCTCTTCCGGAGAGCACAGCCCCCGAGCCGCCAGAGTGGACAGCAGCTCCTCCTTCTTCACAGTAACGTTGAGACCCGTGATGCGCAGACTAGCACGTTTCACAGGCCTCGACACCTTCACATAACCTGGCCGGTACATGCCAGCCAGCTTCTTGGCTAAGGCGTCCGCTTTCGGGCCACTGTCAGCGCCCGGGACCTCGATTATCCGAGCCCCCGTAAGCGTGGATCGCAAACGGATGTTGGGAATATCGAGGTCTGCCAACTTTATCCTCTCTTTGGCTGCGGAGAGGATTTCCGCGTATGACCCGCCTTTAGCTACTGCCGCAGGCAGAAGTGAGACCACCACTGCCGCGGAGGAAGGGGGACGCAGCTTTTTCCTCCTTTTCCTCTTCTTCTTCTTTGCGGTAGCAGCTGAACCCCTCTCCACCCGATTAACCACGGAGGAGGGAGCAGCAGCTACTACCGTCTCCTTCTGCTTCCTGTTGTCCACTTCTTTTCTCTCCCTCCGCGGTACAAGTTTAGGTTCCTTGCGGGGGCGGGTAGTGGTGCCGACTTTGGACGCGTACGTCGGGGCAGGCTCCTGCGGAGCCGACCTTTTCTCCTCCGCAGCCAGTAAGCCATCTATCTTGGCCTCTAAGGCCGCGAGGCGCTCCTCCAGTAAATTCGGAGAAGGCTCCTGTGGAACTGATCTCCGACGTTCCTCCATTGCCAGGAGCCTCTCAATTTTCCCCTCCATGGCCGACAGGCGGTCCTGTATGGCCACAATATCCGCCTTTAATGGCGGTGGTGGGGCCAGCGACGCGGGTGGTGGCATCGCCTTGGACGCTTTCAACTCCGCTACCTCCTTGTCCAGCGCCTCGACTTCTCGCCCAAGGAGCTGGTACCGGGTCTCAGACCTACCGAATATAACCAATAATAAATAATAGGTATCTAACCCGGTTTTCGGCACTTCTTCGCTTTCTAAATTTTTTTTTTTATTTTTCTCTGCGTAAGAACCATCTTCGTACTTAAAGGAATATTTAAAAAAAAGAATTAGTGAAATCGGTCCAGCCATTCACGCGTGATGTCGTGACAACGCAAAACGGGTTTCATTTTTATATATATAGATAATGTTGGTCGAATGGAGCGTTTGTAATAAATATTAGAAACACCATTGAATAATTATTTTTTATTAATAATAGTAAAGCTATTTACAATATGCCACACACCAGTGAAAAACCTAACAGTCGAAGTTTGTTTGAGTAACTAGTAGCTACCTACTAAATACACAGGATTACTAAATGGCAAAAGAGAAGTTGGATCCTATTTACAAAAGTAATTGTTATGACACAATAGAATTAAAAGACAGGCTTCATTGTAAGAATAATGGCAAATATCTTGAACATAAGTCACCACGATGAATGTGAGAAAACCGGTGTAGATACTTCTACTTTCATAAACCACAAATGCTATATATTAGAAGAAATATATTACGCGATTGAGGTGGTCACTCTCCTAGGTAGGCCACCCTCTGACACCGAAAAACGTTCTCTACACATCCAAGCATTATGATTCCAAGTGGTTGCTTCCATGTCCATCTGTTTCAAATTCGGGATTGTGAACTAAAAGAACTAGAAGGATCTACAAAACCTCCTTCGGTGGTAAAGTGAGACGGTTTATTTTACAAGCTTCATTTTCATTTTCAAGATGTTTGACGATCTCAGCCATCCGCAAATATTGGTTAATTAATAACTAATGAGAACAGACGAAAGGCTACCAGTGCTACAATCACTACGGCATACAAAACTAACACTAATATCACAATCGTTAAAGTTCAGTTTCCTTTTAATGATGATGGATCACAGGCGGGGTGTTGTGTACGATTGCGTTGAATCTGAAATAATAGAAGATTTTGTTAATTTAACTCTGGTGGGTTATAAACTGACAATGGGTAATTCCCAAAACTGTTTAACATTGATACTTGATTTAGGTAGGTAAGTTTAGGTAATATTCCTTCATATCTTCTGTTAGAAATAAACTAGGACGCATTTGAACCTATTCATAAAAATTCCTTGATTTTAACAATCTTCGTGCTCATTGTCATCAGTACCAGGTTATTTTAGTCTATTGTTGGACAGGCCACTCGTCAAGCACGCTACTGAGAACGATCTTCAGCTACCTAGTCTGATATTAAGGTTAGGAACTTAGGATTGTTAAGCCATAAAAGTTATAAAAAACATACGTTATCATCGCAGGGTTCCAAATGCGAAGTACCATATTAGGTCTATTTAAACATTTACTTGAGCCAACCAACTGTTTTGAGAAAGTATTTTTACCCATTGTGGTGGTCAGCGGTATAGGTGACCTTGCGGAAGGAGCCATCGGGTTGTAGTAAAGAATATTCGCCCTTAACGACATCGCCGTCACGGGTCTCATGTTGTGACTTGTGATCGCCGGTATGAGGGTCTTCCACGGAATATGAGTAACCGTATTTAGGGTGAGCCTGGAAAAGAAACATTTTGGTATATTAAGTAACCTCACTAAAATCTCCTAGTGATCTACAATCTTTAAATAAAAGTTTTAATCATGCGATTTGCTTTCCGAAAATTGTAGCAGTTAAAAAATTGTATTGCGTTTTTAAATATGTGGCAACTAAAATACTTTTACTTCATTTAAATACATGTATTGTTATACAATGTATACGTACGTAATTAGGATGGCTTAGAAAAAAAAAGAATACTAGATTACTTATAGTGCTCAATTAAAATGCTTACCCTACTTAGGTAATGTTTCTGCTATAGGCTTATTCTTATTAACCGACAATAACCAGCAGACAGTTATCTATCTGTCTTTATCAAGAATTTTTTGTGTGTCGCACCCAAGTTCTTTTTACCTATTAATAGCGACCCACCCCGGTTTTGCGCGAAACAAATTTTCACATAAACCTTCCTCACGAATTACCTACTCTGTCTATTGGTGAAAATTGCATGAGTTTTTGAGTTTATCACTCACAGTCAGCGGAAACGATTTTATTTTATACTAGGCAAAGATAAAGATTTACTCAAAACTTCTCCTATCATACCTAGTGAATCAAACCGTTTTAGTGCACTCGGTATCACACGGTAGTTATGCGCTATCTTACATTTCAGCGATCGTTTTATTTCATATAGAGTTAATTTACACATGGAATTACACGTGTATGAATGACCTTTAAGAATAATCAAAAATGAACCATTTATTTTATTCATGGAGACTACGCACTGAGTTTAAACAACTTGCAAATGTTCACTTCTGAAGTCACACAGACAAGTGTACAACTAGATACTCTAGTCTACTCTCGTAATTTTGCAAAGTTTCTACATGCTATCTTCTTAGTATCAGTTTCATGTTTTTATTCTGAAATTGGGTTGCGCTTGACTATAACATGCCTGATGTTAAACAAAGATGTAGTCTACGATGGTACGCGTCGGCCCAATATACCGATTCACTCGTGATTACGAATAATTTTCGGCGGGAAAGTGGCTGTGGAATAATAATAAGATAGTAGTACTTACGAATTCACCAATATAATGGTCTTCGAGGGCAGGGGCAGCATGGGCAACAGGGGCGGCGTGGACCACGGGGGCGGCATGTACCACCGGCGCGTAATGGATGGGTGCCTCATGGTGTACAGTCTGTTCATGGCGCACGATGTTATGGGACGAGTAAGGCGTGTGGTGGATGTACCCAGCCTGGGCCATCGCCACCAAGGTACAAGTAACTATGATCTAAAGAAAAAAAAATTATCAAAGTCAGTGTTATCTTATCAGGGAGGTATAATTGCCCAGAGAATTTAAGCGAAACAAGATATCTTGTGATTAAAGATGATAGTGTTAGAAATTAGGGTCATGTTTTGAAATTAATAGTTTTGAACTACGCTATACTTAAACTTGGAAATAGACAATGCAATCATAAATTGCGACAGCGTTACATAATGATCCCTTCAAGTAGTTTAGATTGAAGTAAAGCTTACTTTGGCGAACATTTTGCTTTAGAGACAAGTGCCTTCACTGGTATTGGTATGATACTGCACTCTTTTTATATAACAAACAAAACATAAGCCGTGAATGGAGGGGGTCTATCCCGACAATATTCGATCGGATCAGAGTAATTGCCGCATTGCCAATCTGCTCACTTTATCGATGTCGCAACACCCAACATCGGTACAATATGTAAGGAAAATGGACAATAAGTAAGAGGCTCTTATTGTTATAGTTTTAAAGATTTTTACTGATTAAATTACTCTGAAAGTACTTACTAGTCAGTTGAGTATTTAAGACGATAAAATGCAAAAGTGTATGATAATAATTGGAGAAGTTTTAAGTCTGCTTAAAAAAAGAAAAATATTTTATATTTAATTTCCTAATCAGGCTGCAGCTGCCGACAGCTACATATTTTGAAATAGAATTTTTAGGCTAACCAGCCAAAAAATTATTGGCCAGCTGCACGTGCTGTCGGCAGCTAATTTCTGCAGCCTGTGCTGAAAGAGTTTCTTGAAGATCAAATTTTGGCATCAATGTCACCTTTTTGGCCAACGTAACATAAAATTTCAGGATCTTTACAGGAGGTATTGTTTATTGAAACCAAATAAAATATTATAACAAATCATCTGTTAAGATTCTCACTCCTAACAAGTGGACAAACTAACTTGTGCAATGCTGTCCGATGTTGCAACAAACCACCATAAACTAGATTACGCGCAGAAGTTAAATCAGTTCCTACATAATCTATTGTTCACCCATATATTGATTATTGCTCTCATTTATATTCTTCAGGAATTCTGTTTTTGTCGAACTCGAAGAAATTCTTGACAAACTCGGTATTTCTCTCAAAAATATTGAGAGAAACTTAAACCTCTCCGCATTTGTAGGATAAGATGATGACTTTCAAACGGCTGACCTGAGTTCCTAAAAACCTAACTGACCTATCTACCTACCTATGCTACCTTAATCAAATAACCAGAAACCGGTCAAGTGCGAGTTGGACCCGCTCACAAAGGATTCCGTATCATTTTGTAAAGGAATAGTTTAAGGCTAGTAATAAATTAATTTACCTTAAAAATATTTTCGTTAAAATAAATATTTTTAAGGTAAATTAATTTATTACTTTGTCTGCGATGTTGAATTACTACCATGCCAAATTACAGCTCTGTGCTAATCCGCGGACGGACATAGGCACGTACGGACAGACGGACAAGGCGAAACTACAGTTCCTATACTAGGAAAAAAAGTAAAAGAAAGTCATCAAAATTTATCTTGTTACCACAAATTTCCGCATAGATTCACACTTCAAACTTGTTATTCTTCTCTGTTCGGCCAGGAGTTAATAGATAAAGTGCCTAATCACAATTTATTAATGGTTTTGTTAATACTTTGTTAAATATGCGACAAAATTAATCATAATAATCGTTATTGCCATGTTACCTTACCACGTGAAATAACTTTATTGAAGTTTGTGTATGTCAAATAATTACTATGTCAATCATTATTATGATAACGATAATTTCCTATGCGACATAAAATATAAGGTTAATATTTTTTACGAAACTTTACGATGAGAAATGTTACGAAAAGGCCTAACTGTAGATTTAAATATTTATCATTTATAATTTTGACCTGGTGAACTTAATTCTTACAGTTGTAAAAAATGAAGTTTTAGTAAAAATTACGCAATTATCATACGCCTATTATTTCTTTTGTTTTCTCACCCTTCTTCTTTGGATAGTGATGCAGTGGGACTTTTCAAAGGTTCCCTTGAAAATAAGGTAAGTACCTAATAGTGACAGTTCCGAAATAAATCTGGAGTTAATAGGTTAGTGTTAAAGTTATTCTTCGTCACAGATACCTAGTATTCAAATACGAGACACTGTGTAACACAAAAAGTAGGAACAGTCTATCCGTGAAATGTTTTTTATTTTAGCTTTCCGCCCGCGGTTTCACTTGCCCTGTATCATGCCCAGCAGTGGTATAGGAAGTAGCCTATAGTCCTTTTAAATAACTGAGTAATAGTGCAAGAAATTTTCAAATTGGACTAGTAGTCCCTGAGATTAGCGCGTTCAACTAAACAAACTTTCCAGCTTTATAATATTAGTATAAATCCTCTATCAAAGGTACCGCTTTTCATTAAATAGGCTACTAAACTTTTTAATTAAAATTATAAAACAATTTTAAAGCAATCTTTGCATAGATTTGCAATTGACTGGCTATTGAGTAATAGATACCAAGTTGTTTGATTATATAAACACTCGAAGTACTTGAAAATAGGGAATATTTCAGTTTAGTACCCGACTTCCTGACATTAAAAGTAGGCCTCCGAGTGGCCGCTATGAATAATGTTTATCAACGTTATTTAGTCACCGACGAACAGGTTTACTGCAATTGCTTGTACTTAAGAACTTCCTTTAACATTAGTATTCAAATTAAGAGAGTTAAAATTAATGCATGTAATTCTATAAGTAAAACTACCTCATATCTCCATTGATTGCGTATTCACCTAATATCAAAAGTATATGTAAAAATTGGTTAGAAAAAAAAGGCTAATCATTCATAATAAGAAAAAATCACTGCAGTAACTTAGGAAAACTATTTTTCCTCTGGCTACCAGGAGAGTCTGTTACCATAGACTTTCCTGCTATTTAGTAGATATTTAATAAACATCTCCTTTTAATTGACCAATAACATGAATTGACTGATTGAAGTATCAACGCACAGTCCAAACCGCTGGGTCTAGAGACTCCAAATTTACATGTATCCACAGTACTAACTTGGATTATTTATGAATGTCGTAAATAACTCTGACTTCGTAATTAGATAAAGCAATTGAAGAAATTATACTTGCGTGCCTTCGTCTTACGTCGCGTAGGTACCTTAATAATATTACACAAATTGCCCTAAAATAATAAATTTAATTACGATATTGTATTTATAATTTTCACTCAGTATCGCATTGTTTTAATTTGACACTAATTCTATTGTTTACATTATTCTATTGTTTTTATGCTCTTGTTTTGCAGGAACCTTAATTCAGCTGTTTTATGTCATGAATTCTACTATTATTAGTTTCTACTATTTCATGTAAAATTTTAAAAAGGATTAATTATTGATTTACTGTACTGGTAGCGCTATCTGTGTTCAATTGTTTAAAGTAACTCGTACAGTGCTGCCGCCTTTCTCTTTTTACCTGTACCATTCATGTTTTCATTGCAATAAGTGTACCTACTCATAAAGAAAGAATGCATGAAACGCAGTGTTGCTTATAGGTGGCGCTGTAATCATTAAAGTACGAATGAAAGTAATTTTAATACATTTATTTATTTATTTACTTCGTGAAAGTTACTTATGCTTAAATAACACAACAATGACTTAATGGCTTACAAATAATCAACAGTTTAAACAATACTAGTTTTATAACACCTAGGAAGAGTCCGTACTCAATAACTTATGTAATAAATCTTTGAATGATAATACGATGAAGCCACATCGGAATCTGAACTTTTGTCTTCTTTATCTGCTTTTTGGTCTTCAGCTAGCGAGGGTGAAGGGTCCTCAACTGTTGGACTCGATGACATATTTATAGAATTTTCGGGCATAAGCTCTGCTTTATTGTTGTTATCAATATTAATCATAGAAACCACAGCTGGTACTACATTTAACGGGACAGCTGTCAGAATCTGAGGTTTTGGTGATAAAATGACCTCTTTCGGCTGGTCTTCAACTTTAAGGGGTTCCGTTAGCGTTACTTTACTTTCAGAACCAACATCATTACTTTCATCCTTAACTTTAGTATTACTTAACTCTTTTTCTTCATGAACTGGTTTACTTTCGTTTTCACTAGTAGTTTTTTCTGGATTTTGGATATGGTAGTTATTGCCGGGAAAGTAGTGGTTAATTTTGATGCCGCGACCAATTGGATAGAAGAATCTGGTGTGATCAGTGATTGAAATAGCATGATCACCGTGTTTATTAACTGTTTTGCTGACTACGGCATTGAAACTGGAAATAAGTAATGTATCATTAGCTTAGTAATCTGCATCTATTTCTAATTATTTCACCTTCATGAATATACACAAAGGCTCTACAAACCATTGTAAAATTGAAATTCAAAATCAATGAATTACCAACAAAATATATCGATCTTCATGATTAATAATATCGTTCCATGTAAGTCAGTTTGCTCACACATAATGCCAGAAGTCTTACTAGAGATGGCATTTTAGAAAAATCTAGTTTTCCCAACAACTACATCTGAATTCTGTGTGCTGGGATATTTATTTTATTGATATATTTAAAGGTTTACATACCCATTATGGTCATCAGCGTGGTATTGCACCTTCCTTAAAGATCCGTCTGACTCTACAAGACTGTATTCACCATGCACTCGATCTCCGTCTCGAGACTCCTGATGATGCTTATGGTCCCCTGTCTTTTTATCTGATACTGAATATTCAAATTCATATTTAGGGTAAGCCTGTAATAAATTATTTTATTTAAAACAAAGTTTTATGTTCAAAATACATTTAAAAAAAATTGGTACATCAATGCTTTATATAATTAGTTTACAGTCTTTTGTAGGTCCCATACTAATGATTTTTTGCTTACTGATAATACTCACATATGGCTCATATTTGTAACTGAAAACCTTGGAGTGAGGTGGATGGTAAACTGTTGTCATCTGCCAGCTGTCATGATCTCCATTGATATTCATATTTGGGTGTTTTGATGTGTCAATAAGTACAGCTTGAGTCACTCCCACGAAGTAAATAAATAATATAATCTAAAAAAATTAGATACCATTTATCAAATTAAATATAAGAACCAATGATTTAAATAGACTTGTAGAATAGTATGTACAGTTACACTCAGACTCAAGATAAACAGAAAGATATTTGCATCACACAAATGTCTGTGTTCGGTGGAAATCGCACCCGCGACCTGCGATATGAAAAACAATCCGAAACAAAACGCGCAAATAGATTTCATATATTTTAGGTTTTATTTAAATCAGTCCATCGTCCAGCAACTACGATGCCTCAGAAAAGCACAAAAAACACACGTCGAACTTATTACCCCTTTACCTGCGACTGGTTAATTTTAAACAAAATCTGTACATTAGTAAAAGGTAATTTTAAAAGCAAATTCTTAACACACCTTCGCATTCATTGTTAACTCTTATTTTGAACTGTCGTTAACAAGAAGGTCTAGTCGACTGTTGATTAAACTAAGGACTATAAACCATTTTATACTTTTTCAATACTGGTTATATAAAATTTACTAAAACTACTATTGATATACCTTCCTACGCTATTGTTAAACTATTTACGAAATAATATGAGGGACATGCCTTTTAAGTGGGTTATTATAAAAAAAGGCCTCACTACTCTTAGCCATGAAAAAAAAATTTCTTGTTTTTGTCACAGGTTCCAAGCCAATGAAGAATACCTTAAAAGTTTTAATTTCCTGCATTTTTAAGGGCTTCAATTTCTAAGTATTTAAAAGTATATCGATAAAGGAGACTAAAATGCCTTGTTGAGTATGGAATCCAAACAAATTATGTGACTTTGTTAAAAATATCTAGCAAAATGTATTAGATAATTCGGGTGGTAGTTTGGTAAGAATGCCAAAAAATATGTAAATTTAAAGTGTGTAAAGAATTGTCGTTTAAATCTAAACTGTAAAATGTCATGTCCATATTAATATCAGCCTAAACTTTAAAAGCAGTTTATCGTATCATCACAGTTAGAGGTACTATAGGATACTATAAGTTAATTTATCTGTGCGTAACAAAAAGAGGAGAAACGGCAATATCGAGCACAGATTTAAATTGAGATAATTAGATAAGTTAATTGCGAGCTCAATCATTATCATTCATCCATTTTCATTACTAATTAGGGACTGTTTATATTGTGTAATGCAATTATAAATATTTGATACTTTTTAACATAATTAAAATATTAGCGAAGGAAAACATCGTGACGTAAGCAGCATGGCTAAGAATTAAAAACGTATCGAGGGATTGATATTCAGTATCCTGCACTTAGGCGGCGTGTATAGATTAGACTTTTTTATCCTTAAATAGGCCTGCGCTTGACGGGAACCACAAGTGACTCAACCGTGAACTCAGCTGGCTGCCCATTTAAATGCGGACACCTTGATTAAACTCTCTTTCAAATTTTAAGATAGTGGAAAGATCCGTGCCAAGCAATGGGATACAAAAGGGTAAACTTCACTACGTACCTATTTAGCTTTGATTATTTTAAATACCTAATAATCAAATACTATGAATTTCGTATGTTAGTATAAATTATTGTAAAAAACTAGCTTATGAGCAGCTATGGGCCTAACAGTGAGACACTAAAAGGGTTGACGTGTAACGTGTGTGATTATAAAAAAATGCTGTCTAAAATTAAAATTGATACAAAATTAAATAATCAAATGTTTGGTGCCATTTTGCCCTGTTCACTCTTAACACCTAAAATTTCATAAAAGAGAGAGGATACTGGTGTTATCTCACGGAATCAGTTCATACAATTGAATAGATGCGAAGAACCTATTGTTCAAATGCACATAGTGACGCTTTGTATTTGCCAGATTAATCAATAATAAAAATTAGATATCAAAGAATGATTAAACGATTAATTTTTGGAAAAATAAGTTACTACATAATAGAAACTTCCGCTATCTGACTTTGGTTAGTCTCCAATTCATTTTTGTCTTTATTTAAAAAAAATATATTAAAAGAACTTAAACTAATTTTATAACTTGATAAGGTAAGTTGTGTAGGAGATATTCAAATCTGCTTACAACTCTGGATAATATAAGCGCTGCGGTAAAGATAAGATATCAGGTAGATATGGGACATTAAAAATCTGAATTATTTATGATATTTCTATTTAATTTGATTCAATCAATAAATAATTTACATTCATTCATTCCATCAACAAAGCTATCTAAGATTTTGTTTAATTAAAATTTAGTGGTGGTAGTAGGCAGGAGCAATAAGAGCAGGCGCGGCCTTCACGAGAGTGGCAGGAGCAGTGTTGTGCACTACTGCGTTAAAACCGTTGTGGTCATCAGCGGTGTACTCCACAGTCCTGATAGAACCATCAGCTTCATGGAGAGAATACGAGCCCTTTACTACATCACCGTCGCGAACCTCCTGCTGGGACTTGTTGTCACCGGTGTGGCTGTCAGCAACTGAGTAGGTGTACTCATATTTAGGGTGCGCGTCGTATTCCTCTACTCGAGAGACGACAGGAGCAGCGTGGTAGGCGACGGGGGCAGGGGCAGCGTGGTAGGTGATGGGGGCAGGGGCGGCGTGGTAGCTGATGGCGGGCGCAGCGTGGTAGGAAACAGGGGAAGCGACTGCTAGTCTGGCAGGCTGATCGTGACGCACGATGTTTTGAGAGGAAACGGCAGCAGCAGAAGAATAGTGTACTGGGGCTGCTTGGTAAGCAACGGGAGCTGCGATGGCGACCTTGGCGATGGGGGCGGCTACCAGTTTAGTAGCGATGCCATGTGGTTGGTCATGTCGTACGATGCTTTGCGATGAAACAGCGGTGGCGGGAGAGTAGTGCACAGGAGCAGCCAGGAGACCAGCCTGGGCGGCTGCTACAAGGGCACAGAAGGCTACCAACTGTAAAAATATACATAGAGATAATATTAATTTCAAGGGATCTTCTTTTTAGTCTCAAATAAAAATAAAAGTTATGAATCCTGATTTGAGAGCAACCTATTTTGTATGTAATTTTTTACTTACTTTTGAAAACATATTGTTCGATTGTGATTAAGTTGAATGATAGTATTCATGTCAGAGGTCTACTTTTTATACTGGTAAATTGTAGTGCCAACAGCTGTTCGTAGTAGGCAGTGGAAGTTGTGAAACAGGTTATATTGACCTTGTATTGTGTCACACGTCTAGTTTGGCAAATCAGTCCATTCACTGGAGTATCGTCATATCATTTGTCAATGTACATACATGGAGTACGGAGATATGTTACATAGTTTTGTGCAATTCGTTTTTTTAAGCCTAAACTGTATTTGAGAATTATCGATTTTAAACCTTTCGTAATTGTGAATAGCTAGTAGAGATTAATAGTCATTACTTACAAATAAAATAAATTACTGGCGATTAATTAAAACTCAACATCTAATTCGAAGCAGTCTTGGTAGTAGGTACCTATATATCTACACTAGCTTCCGCCCGGGGCTTCGCCTGCGAAATTGATCACACTAATCTTGTTTCTCCATACAAACTTTGGAACCCCGTTTCATCCCCTTGAAGGGTGAGTTTTGAAAAATCCTTTCTTAGTGCACCCCTAGACCCCATAAGGAACCTATGTGCCAAATTTAGAGTCTCCAGACCCAGCGGTTTGGGCTCTGCGTTGATATGTCAGTCAGTCAGTTTCTTCTTTTATATATTTAGATAGTGTGTATTAGTAGATGCCTTACAGCATACATACATTACAAATGTAGCATACGTATGTAAATTTCAATAGAGTATAAATACTCGTACATTTAAAGTTTTATTGTAAAGAATAATTAAGCTGTCCGACCTATATTTTATATGTTCCAATAAACTTTAAAATGGAAATGTTAAATGTTAAAAATGTTTAAATGTTTGTCAAATATTGAATTGGAAGGTATGTTTAAAGTAATAAAGTCAGTCTGCACTGTATAACCGCCGTTTTACTACACCCTAGTGGTAGGATAAAAAGTAGCCTATAGCCTTCCTTAGTAAATTGACTATCTAACAGTACAAGATTTTTCAAATCGGACCAGTAGTACTTGAGATTAGCGCGTTAAACCAAATTATTAAATTATTATTTAGAAATAATAATAACAATATTCTTGGACATTAACGCAAGTTCATCTGGTCAAAGCTCAGAAGAGCTTGTGCTATGGGAACCAGATAATTGGTATATACTATAGGTACGTAAAAAATATTGACGAGCCGGTAGCGTGGTCGGTAAGATCCATGCTTTTCACGCCGCAGGTCGTGGGTTCGACTCTCACCCAAGTCAGACATTTGTGTGTTAATTCTGGGTGTAAATTAATTAAATCTATATTTAAGTATGTATTTAAAAAAAGGTTTTATACAGTATATTACAAGTAATCTGGTTTCAATAGTACAAGATCTGCTTAGTGTGGGATCAGATGGCCTTGTATGTTCATTTCCCTCCCACAATATTATTATTATTATTATATACTACTTTTCATTATCTACGAAAAGTTAGGGTCGGATGTTAACATGATTAGGGTGATTTAAAATAAATGTTTCAACGTTGTCCCACTGACAATGATCTAAAGTTACAAATAATTTTACTTTTTTGCTACTGTACTGGGACTTAACATTGAATGAAGCTATTTAGCGAATTTCCGAGAATAGAATAGAATAGAAATTTTGTTTGCTTAGAAATGTAGGTAATGTAATACACGTCCAACAAAGACTATTTATGGACCATTCTATTAAAATGGCATGCAAAATAATGCATGAGAGTTTGTATTATAGTTACGTATCTTACTAATTAGGGTAAGATTGTAAATCACACGCAAGGTACTTTAGGTTAACATTGAAGGTGAATAAAACTGCTTTAACTATGTTAAAAATTCATAAAAATATGTAATAACTGTCTGTACCTTAAAACTTATACCAAGGTTGTAAGTGTAATAAGAAACTTAAGATACGGTTAATCTTAATATATATAAATCTCGTGTCACAATGTTTGTCCTCAATGGACTCCTAAACCACTTAACCGATTATAATAAAATTCGCACACCATGTGCAGTTCGATCCAACTTGAGAGATAGGATAGTTTAAATCTCAAATTATAGTCGCAATTTTAATTTATTGCTAATTATTTGTCTGTTATTATTTGACAGTCACAATTATCTGTTAACTCCAAATGATTCTAACAGATGTCGATACCTTTCGACTGGGTTGAGTAAGTAATCAATAGATGGCGCTGCTATGGATATCACATTTTATGGAAATTGTTGAGTGGGCTGAAGCTACCCGGGCGAAGCTGGGACGGGTCGCTAGTATAATTATAAAACCTAGCTGCCCGATCCAGCTTCACTCGAGTGGTTTGAGTACCTGTTGTGGTAGCGGTATGTGTTACAGATCTATTCTCCGACCTACTGACAAAAAAAATCGGTAAAGGTTTTGGAAGAGTTTCGTTGCAAACACTGTGACACAAGAATTTTGTGTATTGACTAGTTTTCGTTGGTCTCGCGTGGTGAAGTAACAACGCCTTGGTATCCCACAGCTGGGCACGGGTTTTATCTCAACTATCTTACGAGTTGATAGAATCTAAGTGTTAATCCACATTATGCTGCCTTAGTGCGGTTTGGTGGGTGTCACATGTCCTCGAAGTATTAGTTTTTAAACATACATAACATACATTTTAAGTTTCCTTACCAGTATTAAGCAGCGGCGAAAAAATATTTCCAAAGATGCGTAGGCACGACCGGGGGTCGAACCCGTGACCTTGTGGCAAAGGCAAGGCTAATACAGCTGCGCCACCGCTGATCTCTTTATTATCTATGTTAGTAATAAACTATCTACTAAAACGAATTTTCATGCGGTTTTCACCATCAATTATGTGAAAGAATATTTATATAGATAAACAAAAGATTTATAATACGTCTATACTAATATCATAAAGCTTCAGAGTTTGTTGAACGCGCTAGAGTCAGGGACTACAGGACAGGCTTAAGATTACGTTCTATTCTAATGCTGGGCATGGAATAAAATAAAGGTAGAAAGCTTGTATAAACAAAGTATGAAATCTTTTTCCTGTATGACTGACTGATGGATCAACGCACAGCCTAAACCGCTGATTGTCGTATCTTGAAACTTGGATAGTGTGTTCTTCGTGTGACGTAGGCATTCGATAATAAGGGATTTTTGAAAATTCGTACTCTAAAGAATTATTGCGTAGTATACATACAAAAATCCGCAGAAGAATGAGGAAATCCACAGAAGAACTAAAGTCACCGACATAGCTTTCAAAGTGGGCAAGTTGAAGTGGCAACAGGCAGGCTACATTGCTCGTAGAACTGATAACTGCTGGGGTATAAAGGTTTTCGAGTGGAGACCACGCAATGGTCGCCGCAGAGTCGGCGGCCCGCTACAAGGTCGACTGATGACATTGTTAAAATTGCGGGAAGCCGATGGATGCTAACAACCGGCAACCGATCGCTGTGGATTTATAAAGGGAAGGTCTATGTCTAGCAGTGGACGTCCCTAGCGTGATGATGGTACGTACAAAAAAAGCACACAATTGAATAGAGAACCTTCTTCTTCTTGAAGTTGGTTGAAAATATGATGAAAGTAGCTCTAGAAATTTTGGTCATTAATTTTTTGAGCTTACATTCAAGTTACAGAAATTCTTATTAATATCGAGGTCTGATAAGTTCAAGGTGAAGGTATAAATGTTTTTACGGGGTCTTGATAAAAAATATCGTCGGATGCAACACCTGCTCTACTTATTTTAAATTACAGGGTCAAATTTCCAAGGCTTTCGAGAAAGGCTTACCTAAAGGTTTAAGGCTCGTAGTTACTAACTATGTATCTATACTTACTAATATTATAAAGCTGAAGAGTTTGTTTGTTTGGACGCGCTAATCTCAGAAACCACTGGTCCGATTTGAAAAATGCTTGCAATGTTAGATAGTCCATTTGTTGAGGAAGGTTATAGGCTACTTTTTAATCCACTGTTAGGCATGCTATGTAGTTCACGCGGGCGTAGTCGCGGCGGAAAGCTAGTGTCAAATAAATGTTTTTGTGGTCTTTCTTACGAATTTTTTTAGTCTTCCCCCGCTAGGCACAGGTCTCCTTTAAACTATCTTAATCATTGGATAGTAGGTAATTTTTAATAGGTCAATATTTAATTTAATTTGGAGGATTTTTAATTACCTTGTTCGTTCGTAGTTATTCTATCTAATATATAAAATTCTCGTGTCACAGTTTTCGTTGCCATACTCCTCCGAAACGGCTTGACCGATTCTTATAAAATTTTTTATGCATATTCAGTAGGTCTGAGAATCGGCCAACATCTATTTCTCATCCCCCTAAGTGAACATTTTTTTTTTAATTAATACGCGGTACGAAGTTCGCTGGGGCAGCTAGTTTAATATAAATATACGTATTGATGTTATTATTACAAACTTTACTCAAAACTTTACGCTTTACTTTACGTACCTATAAAATTGTAACTTAATTAATTAGAATTAAGCGAGAGCGCCTCTCTCACCAACAATCTGTTTTACAGTTTGGCGGGATATATTACTGTAATATATTTTTCGATTTTTTCTGGAAATAAAAAAGTCTGCCTCGATCGTCCAGTGGCAAGCGTGTTCGCTTAGTAACCGCAAAGTTCCGTGTTCAACTTTTGGGTCGACTTAAAATACTTTTCTTATATACTAAGCGAATCTTAGTTGGAGCTCATAGTTAGGAATAGTCCCCCTATCACGTAGCGGACCTAAACATATCCGGCGAAAAATGAGTGATATTCACCTCTACCTAAACCTTTTGGTAAGACAGGGGTGACGCTATGTTATGTTATGTTTTACAAGCTTTTAATCAACTTGCAGTGTACTTAAGACTGTTAGATTGGAATATTGAAACTTGATATCATCAATCTATTGAGTTGAAATCTTGTTTTCACGTTTAGTTTGATTAACAATGCATGGTTAGATGTGTGACGTTCTAAATCCAATATGGTGGAAAATCCAAGATGGCAGACTAGTTATTTTAAATGCACTTTTACAATATAGGTATCAAACGAAAGATCTTGTAGAGAATAACTCAAAAAATAAAGTGATGTTGATTACTTAAAAACGTAGAAATAATAACTTGATTTTAAAATGGATTTGTTATTTTAATTTATTTTAATTATCAGATCACCAAAAATATTTCATGGATGGTCCATGCGTTAAATTATTTTTAAATGGCTTCTAGCCGTTTAAACCATATCCAAGCAAGTATTAAAAATTATGAAGAAGATCATAAAGAAGGAACATTATGAAGAAAAAGCACTTGCAAAATATTTTTTGGTTCAAATAAGAGTACAAAGCGTCACATCGAATATTTTTTTTACGTTTCTATGGAAAGGACGCGAAACAAACTCTTTGGGTGTTTACCCGAAGAGTTTACCTGATAAAAAAATATGTAGAATAGAATCAGATTTTTATGTCGTGTAATTTTTCTAGTTTTCAGATCGTTAAAATTAAATTATTTAGTAGTGTAAAAATACTGCATGTATTAAAATGTAGTCGTCTTAATGAAGAAAATATTGTAAAATGATAACCATATTTACACGCTCTCATTCGTATATTGCCTTTAATAAATAACATCAAAGCGATCAACAACTTGCTAAATTACATTTATCACTAACACGAACACTCATTGCTCGCTTGCTATACGCCATCATTGTCTTACGTATGTTTACCGGCAAGATTTAACTCTACATTTAACGGGCACAAACACTGGCAGGCGCTGCTTGCACACGTGCCTGCTGATAAACAAAGCTGCTTCTCTAACTATTTGCGGTGAAACGGGAGTAAATTATTAACGTTGGTTACATTTTTGTCCTACATATTAAACTGTTCCGCTGGCATCAAGTGTTTGAAATGAATTTTGGTACAGTTCTTTTAATGCTGGTAGTAGACAGGCGCCGCAGTTTTGACGATAGCAGCGGGAGCGCTGTTGTGCACCACCGCGTTGAAACCGTTGTGGTCATCAGCAGAGTACTCCACAGTCCTGATGGAGCCGTCAGCTTCGTGGAGAGAGTACGAGCCTCTTACTACATCACCGTCGCGAACCTCCTGCTGGGACTTGTTATCACCAGTGTGGCCGTCAGCAACTGAGTAGTTGTACTCGTATTTAGGGTGCGCGTCGTAATCTTCAGCGCGAGCGACCAGGGGGGCAGCGTGGTAGGCGATAGGGGCAGGAGCGGCTTGGTAGGCAACAGGTGCGACTGCTAATCTAGCAGGCTGGTCGTGACGCACGATGTTCTGAGAGGATACAGCTGCAGCTGAGGAATACTGCACAGCTGCGGGCAGGAGTCCCGCCTGGCACACTGCCACTAATCCACAAAGAGCGACAACCTGATGATAAAAGTGGGTGCATTAGAAAAAATACATGTAAAAAAATTATGTAGGCATTTACAGTATTATATTTACTTTGGCAAACATTTTTGAAGAATATGTAGTAGTATCTCTGTTGAGATTATTACACTGAATAATATATTTACAGTCATGTGTTTGGTTTATATACTAGTCGACATGCAAACGTTAGTAGAACCAGATTACGTTGACCTTAAATCGGGATGTATTTTAGCAATAGAACTGGTTCTTTGGGTATTGTAGGCTGTGCGAACTTTGCTAATGACTTTTTTGAAAGTTTATCTTTGTATTGGTCTAGTATAAAATACATCGTAGTGATCTTATTCAGTTTGCAGCAAATATCTCATGCTGACGTTGTGGAATGAACTAGGTTTCTCGGTTTCTCGAAAAGACTATAACACAGGCTCCTAATTAAAAGGAACGACAAGGTTTTTTTAGAACCCTTATAAGATACCTACTTTTTTGGAAGAGCCTTTTTTGTCAACCATGCCCTAGTTATGACACTGATGTTGTCAGTGCCCATAGGGTATGGTGAACGCTTATCATTACGCGAGCGATAGGTACGCATGCGAATTACGAATTTATGATTTAAATAAAAAATCTACTTTTGGAGCAGTCACCTCTGGATAATCTAGTTACACCTAAGGAAACCGACAATTTCGTAAAGAGTGGATTAAACTGCCTCGGTGGTAATCGTGTTTGCTTAATAATAATAATAATAAATTCATTTATTTCTCTATCACAAAGTTACAATTATATATGTCTTATGCTACTAATAACTGCGAGGTCCCAGGTTCGATTCCCGGATCAAGTAAAAATACCCTTCAAATATACGTACAAAATCTTAGTTCAAGTTTAGAATTGTGCTCGATGAACGGCAATAGGCTCGCCCCTATTACGTATGGGACTTATACACTTCTGCCTACACCTTCGGATAATGCAGTGTCAGTGTGTATGTACAGGCGTGATGCTGTGTCATTACGTTTATGAAATGATATTCTACACAGTTTTTTAATGTCGTGCACAAAATTTTCATATTTAAATTATTAAATATTTAATTCAAGATAAAAAGTTGTCATTTTGTCCATAAACTGGTTGGTAGCGAGTGAAACCCATTGCAAATATTTAGAATGACACAAGCATAATTTTTTAGAAACCAATTGACTTAGTAGTAGAAGATTGGTAATGGCATACATACTTATGTGGATGGCATGTAGATGTGGATGACATGATGGACTGTCGAGGCAAAATTTCAAAGCCTCGAGTATCTCCGGAGGGTTGTTAGTCATTTGGTCTTCTATTCGATATTCCCGGATCCCCGCGTTTTTATCGGAAAAGTAGAGGTACTGCTATGCGCCACCGATGTATGGTGAAAATTCCATAGTTACAAGCAAAGCACTTTGACTGCACTTTTATCGTGCAAACTGCTAAATTGTGGAATTCACTGCCGGTATCTATCTCTATATTCCGATAACTACAAACTGCCTGTCTACAACACGAATGAATTGATATTGATTGGGTAAACGCGATCCATCGTAGACCACACAGCTGGATTCAAGTGCTATTAAGTATAGGCAAAAAAAACACAGGACTCCTATCATAATTACCTAGTCAGATTAGTTTTGCGAATTCCGTAACATCTGATACAAATTTTAAGTCAAAACAAAACCTATTTGTATAAAAAAGACCAGCGGTAAGTCAACCGCATTAAGGTTTGAAACATAGTAAGAACATCCCTTAGTGATGTATGGTTAAGCACCACTGCACCACAAAGTTAAAGGAAAACATCATAAGAGGACAATTCGAGGTCATGAATCCAGCCCATATTAAGCCAGCACGAAGGATCAAAATTCTCTAAACTCATAGGTTAAAGAAGACCTTTAGGTACCTATCAAATTGTGGGATGGTAATGATGTGATGGTAATTCAAATACTGTTTAACCTTTCTGCTTTAAATGTAGGCCACAAAACTATTCCTAAAATCGGTATTAATAATTTGTAAAAATATGGCATTGAGTAAATTGGAATTTTTTATACGGTGTATACTTCCTGTAGTTATGATTGCGAACCCATTAATTTAGACTGATTACTTCAGTGCATTTGCACCTTAGGTAAATTAGGTGCTTAGGTACCTACCTGATAACTGGTAAAACCACTACTAGCTGCAGTTTTTCCATAACAAAAGTTTTTATTTGCCACGAGATACATACCTCTTAATCTTAATCTGTTAGGAATAATTCATCAATACTTGTACTTTGCTTTGACTTATCATTTGATAATTTTTCCTGAATGAGTGACTGACTGACGGATCAACGCACAGCCTAAATCGCTGATTGTAGAGACTTGAAACTTGGACGGTGTGTCTGTATAACGTAGGCATCCGATAAGAAGAGATTTTTAAAATTCGTACTCTACAGGAGAGAAAAAGGGGGAAGTGTCTTTGGGACTACGCGAGTCGTAGGTCCATTCTACTTCAAGTTTAGCATAAACATTCTCTAATTGATGACGGAAGATGTCTTTCGTATTTTATTGAAATTCATTTCCTAACGTGGTTAAAATGGTGTAGAAAATTATTCTGAGGGTGATTTGCTTTTAACTTGATACCAGTATTTTTTTTGCATATTTGATAACACAATTTTAGGAATAGAATGCGAAAATAAAATTTTATATTTTCTTGAATATTTGAATGAAAACCTTTAATTTTTAGATTTTCCTTTAAAATTTTTGCATGTAATTGTAAAAATATATGTGTTAGTTTTGATGTGTTTGAAATTAATAATCTTTACTCTTGTACCAATAGTGGGGGATAGCGCATGCCTTTTCCGTACGCTTTCTCATTAGTTTTACAGCACAGCAGCTGACTCAAGGAATATTTGTAAAGAAATTGTACGTAATTGACGAACGATAGGGTTGAATTTGCTGTTAAGTCTTCCGATCGTCATGGCACCAATATTGGGACAAAACAGTATACAATCATTAGAATTCAATAGGTTGGCGCTTTCTGTAGTAAGTTGCAACTAGTCAAATATACCCATATATATTTGTGTACCAAAATGGCAACCTATATGACAAATTTGGTACATAAGACCAACATAAAAAAAATTACGTTGTTCTAATCAAACCATTGTAGATATATATAAAAATAACTAGAAATGTTTGAAACTAATACGTATATTTAATTAAATAAATTACTAGTACATATTTTGGTCAACTTTTTGATTTGAGAAGGCTTAGTGGTAGTAGGCAGGAGCAACTAAAGCAGGCGCTGCTTTAACAATAGCTGCAGGAGCGCTGTTGTGCACTACAGCGTTGAAACCATTGTGGTCATCAGCGGAGTACTCCACAGTCCTGATGGAACCGTCGGCTTCGTGGAGAGAGTAGGAGCCTCTCACTACATCACCGTCGCGAACCTCCTGCTGGGACTTGTTATCACCGGTGTGGCCGTCAGCAACTGAGTAGCTGTACTCATATTTAGGGTGCGCGTCGTAGTCTTCAGCGCGAGCGACGACGGGGCCAGCGTGGTAGGCGATGGGGGCAGGAGCAGCTTGGTAGGCGATAGGAGCAGCTTGGTAGGTGACAGCGGGCGCAGCGCTGTAGGCGAGAGGAGCGGCGACTGCTAGTCTGGCGGGCTGGTCGTGACGCACGATGTTTTGAGATGACACCGCTGAGGCAGGGGAGTATTGTACAGTTGCTGGCAGTAGACCAGCTTGGCACACTGCCACCAACCCACAGAGAGCGACGATCTGAAAACAGCAAAATTGAGTTATTGTCAATCCTTGCTGTGTTATAATAATTTACTCAAGATAAGTCTCTACTAGACTTTGAACACATTGCACTGAATAAAACACTGAACAAGTTTTTTTTTATTAGTCACTGAATCGCTGACTTACTTTGACGAACATTTCTGATCTTAACGTCTGGTTAACTGAGAGGAATATGCACTGAATGATAACGTAGCACTAAATTTGTCCTTTATATACTAATCGATCTAATGTATGTCAGTAGTGAGCTTACATTGACCTTATATCTGGGTACATGATTTTGGCAATAACTGGTTCTTTGTGCAGTCGAGTGGGCTGTCACATTTGCAAAATTATTCGATCCATATTTAAGTACTACATCAACTACCATGGTTAGGTTAGGTTACGTACAAAAGATTACTAATGTGCCTAATTAAAAACAAAATTCTTTTATACTTTACGGCCTCGCCTTTGAAATATAATCTGAGTTTTCTAATCTAATTGTTTCATCACCGCTGCTCAATATCTGTAAAGGAAAACATCGTGAGGAAACCGGCATGTCTAAAAACTAATCATGTGACGACATGTTACGGCCACCAAGCTACGCTTGACCGGCGTGTGTGAATTAAGGCGTAAACTCTCTCAACTCATAAGATAGTTGAGAGAAAAACCGTAAGGTTTGAAGGGGCGTCTCCAGCTCTTGGCGTAATTTATAACCGACACTGTAAAAATAAATATCGCCAATAACTTCTACAAAAAAATCGGGGTAAAAAGGGCCGCTTTCTAACAAGTGAATAGTAATTGAAGTCTGTGCTTGATAAGAAAGTCTGTGCGTGAAAGATATGTAGGATATTAGCACCAAATTCAATCAACAGATGTAAATATTATATTTAACTTTTTAAAAAGGCGGTTCTTTTCTTTCTATTATGTTAGAACAACGCTCAACGGTTTCGGCTACGGCTCAATATAGCGGCCGTAACACACCAGTGAATGACGTCATTAGAACGTTGGCTATGTACACAAAATATCCTGGTTTCCTAGAGAGCGGTATTTGACGCTGTAAAATCTCACTCTCTAGAAACCAGGCCACTTTAATAACATAGACAACGTTATAGTGACGTCATTTACTTATGTAATACGGCCGCAAATTACAGAACCGCTGTTGGAAGAAACCAGAGTTTAAACGGCTGGACCCATATCGTCGATAAGGTTTTTTTTATTCTGCTATAGGCTGGCGCTTGACTACAACTTGGCTGATGTTAAGCAATGATGTAGCCTGCGATGGAACGCACCAGCCTAGTATACCGATTCACTCGTGATTACGAATGATTATCGGTGAGAAGGTGGCAGTGAAATGAGCCTCCTTAAGGTTAGAAACCTTAAAGGACAACAACTCCGTCCCACCCTCTCTGCATGGTGTCACCAGACATCGCACCGGAACACGGCAAAGCCGCTTTTCGGAGTGGCTTTGTCTGGTGGGTGGTCACTAACCACAGTCGAAGCCTACCACCAGTAGACTGTCATCTGATTTGCACCGCCCGGGGACCACGTGTGGGGATTCAATTAAAGGTTCACCCACGGACGAAGGTGACTAAGCCCCCAAAAAAGGTATGACGGGTCACATGTCAGGACACTATGTAATTGTTTTTCTAACTTTTTATTTCTATAATTTATGTACCTAGTATATCAGTTACTTTGTTCTTATATTTTTAGCTAAAGAATTTGTGTTTGTTGAGCTTGTACTATGGAAACTATATAACTGGTGATAATACTACATATAATACTTTTATTTTGTAAATACATACTTAAATATAGATAATAACACCCAGACTCAAGACAAACATACATGTTCATCACACTAATGTCGGAATGGGTGGGAATCGAACCCACGATCTGCGGTGTGAAAAGCAAGTATCTAACCGACCACGCCTCCGGTTCGTCATATCGGTTTAATTTTATCTGTTTCGAAATGCTTTTTGAATCTCACAATCAGTAGATACCTATACTTACTAGTTTCTAGTTAAGTATTCTATATGTTCCTAATCTCTGTATTACGAGGTCACTAGCGTTGCCCCTTCCGCTACAATAGTCCTTTGATTTATTACCTAACAATTGCCTAATCATGTTTGATAGCTGGTGTCGAAGTTTGACAATCGAAACTGAAATTAAACCGCCCGAGATTTAATCTGCTGAAAACAACAAAGCTAAACAGAAATAGATAATAAACACTATGTTAGACGAATTTTATTCACATCCATTGTATCATGTAGGTTGTGTAGTTCCACATTTACTTTCATTGCACTGTTGAAATAAATAATTTATTTATTTATTTATTTATTTATTTGGCACACAAAACAGAATACAGTCCAATTACAAATACAAAAGAGCGTGTTACGAAGGTTTTGTCCAAAACGGTATTCCAAAGCATGTGTACACAGCATGACAAAAGACAACGTACATAGACACTGTGTTTAATAAACTGTGTTTTTTGTAGTAGTAAAAAAAAAGAAACACTAAAACTAAAGTGAAATTAGTTTAAACTTAATTAGAGGGAAAGAAAAAAAAAAATAGTTTTAACAAAATACAGTATTAAAATCAGGTAGGTAAATTTATAGTGATTTTTGACATTATGTGTCTAACTTTACGCCTGAAAGTGGGCAATCTGAGGTCGAATATGTCCAGTTCGGCGCTATACTGAGGTAAAAGTTCATTATAAAGGCGACACATTCTGACTACCGGGTTGTAATATGACGTATTGTTTTGATAGACATTCAATATAAAACTCTTAAGATGAGGTTCTCGACTTCTAAATTTTATGTTAAAGTTAAGAGTTGACAACAAATCTGGGCAATCAATAGAGGCGTGCAAAATCTTGTGAAGACATATGAGGTCAGAGCATTTACGTCGAGACTCTAGTGTTTGCAGATTAAATCTGTTCAGCCTTTCTGAGTATGATTTAAGTTTTCTGGCAAGTTTAAGTCTATAGCACAGAATATATAAGCACTTTTTCTGAATCGCTTCCAAACGATTAGAATGTACTGCGTAAAAAGGTGACCAAATGGTTGAATTATACTCCAGGACACTTCGAATTAGGGAATAATAAAGATACAACATACTTTTTGGGTTTTTAAAGTCTTTAGTAATCCTACATACGAAGCCAAGGAGTTTCGAGCTTTTGTTAACTACCCTATCTATATGTGCACGAAAAGTTAATTTTTCATCAAACGATATCCCCAAATCCTTGACTACACCACATCTTTCTAAGCTAGATCCACGCAAATTATAGTCATATAAGATTTTTTGAGATTTTCTGCCGAAAGAAATAATGCAGCATTTCTGAACATTTAATGTCATGCAGTTCTCTTGACACCAAAGGTCAACCTGTTCCAGATCAAACTGAAGAGAGAGAGCATCATGAACACTATTTACGGTGGTATAGATTTTTAAATCATCAGCGTATAATAGACAGGGGTTATGAAGCCTGTATATGAGATCGTCAATGAAAGCGACAAAGAAAAGAGGTCCTAAATGCGAGCCCTGGGGAACTCCAGAAATACACGTGATCGGGGCTGATACGTGTCCCTTGATAGCCACTAATTGACTCCGGTTATCCAGATAAGACTCGATCCAGCGTAGTAGATTGCCATGTATCCCAAAACCTGACAACTTAGCACAGAGAATAGAGTGATTCACTTTATCAAAAGCCTTGGAGAAATCTGTATAAATTGAGTCCACCTGTGATCTTGCCCCAAAAGCTAAACAAAGATAATTTTTGTACACTAATAGGTTAGACAGAGTTGACCTGTCTTTGATAAAACCATGCTGTCTGGGTGAGATAAGTGGGCTTATGTGATGGTATAACGAGTCATATACAACTGATTCGAATAACTTTGACATACAAGACAAAATGCTGATCGGTCTATAATTTTCGCATCGGGATTTGTCTCCAGATTTGTATATAGGTACTATGTGTGCCGTTTTCCAGATGGCTGGAAATGTCCCTGAGCGGAGAGAGTTGCAAAATAAAATTGATAACGGTAGGCTTAGTTCCTTGCCACACATTTTTATAAAGTATGGGGGGATGCCGTCAGGACCAGAACCTTTGTTAGGGTCGAGCTTGTTTATTTTGCGAAGAACGTCATTCTGAGATATATGAATCGAATATAGAGTACTATTATTCCTCTCATATACTTGGGAATGATTACCTTTATCATTCGTAACAGTCGAGGAGCTAAATACCGATCCAAAATACTGCGAAAACAGATTGCATATACCTTTCTGGTCTGAAGAAACGATATCACCATATTTCATAGTCTGCGGTATAGAATTAGTATCTTTCTTGCTGTTTACATATCGCCAAAAATGCTTCATACCGCTATCAAGGGAAGACTCCACTGACGATAGAAATATATCATAATCTTCATTCATTAGCCGTTTACAGCGTGAACGAAGCATGCTAAACGTGTCGTAGTCACGGGGGTTGTGGTATTTTTTAAACCGTCTATGATATTTGAGTTTCTCATTTAGGCTCCGTTTTAGCCCCGCAGAGAACCAAATAGGATAATTGTTGGAGTCAACTTTTGCAGTGGGTGTGAAGCGTGATATGACCTTATTAAGAGTTAAGTAGAACATTTCTACTGAGTAGTCAATATCGTTGGATGTTAGTATAGTTAACCAATCAATTTTATTTAATTCCGACTTAAGTTCAGGATAGTTGCACTTATAAAAGTTAAATCTTTTGCGATTGTTAGGCTTTAAAGTTTTAAATTTCGATGCAGAGAGGCTCAAGTTTATTGACAACGATGGATGATGATTATCTAATCTACTTAAAGGTTCAGCACCATACACCTGCGTAGAGCTAACGTTTGTTAATACAAGATCGAGATAGCGATTGTTTTTATTAGGTATGTTATTAAATTGATTCAATTCGCACAATAACAGCGTCTCAATTAGAATACTTGCTTTGTGATCTTGGGGTTGGCTAGGCACCAAGTAGTGAGCATTAGGGGATCTGGCCCAAGTTAGAGAGGGAGTGTTAAAGTCGCCTACTATAATAAAATCTCCAGAATTGGGATTACCTGTAACTATTTTCTGACAGTTATAATAAAATTTGTTAATCAGATCGGTGGGCAGATCAGGCGGAAGATAACAAACGCAGAGATTTAATGTTTGTGTTTTGCCGGGATGACCTGCAGGCAAATAGATGGAAAGCCAAAGATCCTCCACATCAGTAGTCCAGGACACCTGACGGCTTATGTCGATTTCTTTTTTGACAGCTACAAGTACACCACCACCCTCGACCTTTTTGATGCTCGTATCGCACCGATCCCTACGGAAAACGACATACCGCGGATCGAGAAGCTCCTCATCAAAAACTCCACCATTCAAGTTGGTTTCCGTTAGGCATATTATGTCGTAATCACTATTAAGAACACTTAAATAAAATTCCTTAATCTTAGATCTAATTCTGTTAACATTTTGATAGTAAATCAACATATTAAGAAGGGATTACAATATGACCAAGTAGATATTACGGAACATATAAGTTATAGTATTAATAATATACGGGACTTAACCTAGCTTATTTAGAAACTCAAGATCTTTAATGTAAATCTGATCATCTTTTTCTACCTTACGTACATATACCCGTCCATATTTTACCCATACGAATTTGTATTGGAGTTCCTTAGCTTTTAATCGGGTAGCGGCATGTAGTTGTTTGCATTCAGGAGAAAGGTGTTCGCACACATAAATTTTGCAGGGTTTCGTGGTGAGTCCCAGGTGTTCAGAATTTAACTGATCGTCTTTTAGAGTTTTGTTGAAGCGGCGACAGGCAGAGATAACTTGATCTCTTAAGCGTGAATTAGATAACGTTATTAATATGTTGCGTGGGCGATCTTTAGTAGAATCAAGCTTAGCAACCCTCCTGCATGACAAAATATGCTCATCCTTGATTACCGTATTCACTGTTTTGCAAAGGTTAAAGAATAACATCATTAGATTTTCATTTTTACTCTCGGGAACAGCCTGGATCTCTAGGTTTTGGCTACGAGTCATCCTTTCAATCGATGTGAGGCGGCTAGTCAAGTTGTTTAATTCTCTCTGTAGACGCATATTTTCGCTTTCGAGAGATTTTATGATCTTATTATTATTCTTCATTTCGAGTTTAAGATCTGACTGGTCGGCGCAGATATGGTCAGTAGTTACGGTAAATTCATCTTGCAATCTTTTTACTACGGATTCAATTTCTACCTGTACGTGTTTCTTAACTTCTTCGTTAAGCATGGATCGAAATTTGTCCATTAATAGTGTCATCGAGGCACTGAGCTTCTGATCTAAGAGAGTACTAATATTCTCCATCGTTACTTGATTTGAAGTAATAGTGGCGTGAATAGTGGAGGGCGGCGATAAGTAGTTATCAAAAGACATATTCATAGACTCCTCAGGAGATATTGTTTGCTCAGCAAGCTTAGTGGTGTTAGGGTTACATTTGGTGCGGCGCGTAACATTGTCGCATGAAGGGCAGATCCAAGTCTCTCGATCTTGTTCACTTAATGCCAAATATTGCTCATCTGTTATTTTCAAGCATTTATAATGATGCATTGAACAACACTGGTAACACCGCAGGTAACCATTACTTTTAATTTTTAAGTTACATACTGCACAATTATTCATTGTAATAATCGTTATGAATGTTGAATAATCACAAAAAGAGATTACGGTGTGGAGGCTCGAACCCTGTGTCAAAGAGGCGAACACAGTTCAAGCGGACCGCTTTTGCAGTACGCCACGCAGCTCTCACAAAGTTTGTTAAATTAGTCCGATAGTATCTCGTTCTTCGCAGTAATAAGCAATGACGTGTAGAATAGTTCTATGTTACTATTGAGAACGCACAAAATAATACGCAGAAGCGGGTAGTAGGTACCCAATGTTCACACAGGTTTTAGTTCGAAATAACACTTTAGACTCACAGTGATTTTTAATGTTTTGTTATGTTGCCGTTATTTATTGTTCAAAGACGATTCACAATATATAACTTTGACACAATTCTGTAACTTTTTACTACTTTTATTAGATAAAATATTTCAAGAACAAAAACACACGTCTTGTACTGGTGACAGTTCGATGACAGATAATTGGGCAATTTATAATATTTATAATACTCACTCAAAAATTAATCGATTTCATCAAAATAATTGACCGTTTCATCAAACTGATAAAATCCTATCATACCTACTGATGACGCGCCATAGGATTTAATTTATTTTTCAACTGATTTTTAAACATAAAGTTGGCATCATAAAAGCAGTTTATAAAGAAAAATAGGTTCTCACTTTTGTTTTTTGCATTTTATGTTTACAATAACTTGCTTATTTTACTTCTAGCTGAGGTGGCCGCTATAATCATCCTTGTCATCATTGGTCTCTAGCAGTCTATTTCTGAACCTGACTGTCAACTTACACTGTTGCAGAGTCGAAGCGTCGCGACGTGTATTAATTTTGATTAAACTAATTTTGTAATTATTTTTTTTTAATATAGGAAAAAATTAGGTATCGTGCGACGGCGGTATGAGACGTGTAGACGCGCGTCACATATCGTCTCTGTAGCTGGGCTGAAAAGCATCTAAAGCTACTCGTACGCCGAGAAAGCAGCCTACACTCAAAAAGTTGGCTACCTCACTGGTTATTTGTTCTTTGACAGATATGTCCAACCCACTGTTACTGTAGCTTGCTAAGTCCATGGGCTATGTCGATACCTGCCTATTGATCGCTATTATTCATACCCATGAACATGCAGTTCAAGGATCCATTGTATGCTAATGTGATTTTATCTTGAACCTTGCTGTAAGTGACCAAAATGCCATTTAATAACTAATAACTTCTGACTAATTTGTAGGCAACCTTTTATAGATCAGTTTTGCTGATAGACAGTAATTTTGCTCTTCAGTGATTTTTCAATTAACATTTAGGTTTTTATAACTTCAAAAATACTTTGCCTCTGACTGCATCAGACTTAAGTAGAATGAATTTGATTTTATGTTAATTAAGAAGGCCAAAAATAATTTTAACCAGGTATTGAAACTTATTTGTATATTGCTAAAATAAATAACATTACATCTTTCATTGGCTCAAGTTAGCTAATTAAATAATTCAGCAAACTACTTAAGTTTACCGACTTAGTGGATGTAGTGAGCGGGCGCGACGTGTACAGGGGCGGCAGTAGGAGCAGTGTTGTGCACCACAGCGTTGAAACCATTGTGGTCATCAGCAGAGTACTCCACAGTCCTGATAGAGCCGTCAGCTTCGTGGAAAGAATATGATCCCTTAACTACATCACCGTCGCGTACCTCCTGCTGAGATTTGTTGTCACCAGTGTGACTATCAGCAACTGAGTATGTATACTCGTATTTGGGGTGCGCGTCGTATGCTTCAACGCGAGAGACGACGGGGGCAGCGTGGTACGCGACGGGGGCAGGGGCAGCATGGTAAGTCACAGCAGCGGGCGCAGCGCTGTATGTGATAGGAGCAGTGACTGCTACTCTAGTGGGTTGATCGTGACGCACGATATTTTGAGAGGACACAGCAGCAGCAGATGAGTAACGACTGGGAGCAGCTTGATAAGCTACTGCAGGCGCAGCGTGGTATGCAATAGGAACTGGGGCAGGCTGATCGTGACGCACTATGTTCTGGGACGAGACAGCAGAGGCAGGAGAGTAATGGACAGCTGCAGGTAGGAGGCCCCCTTGGCATACTCCAACTAAGGCACAGATTGTCACTATCTGGAAAAAAGTAATAATTTGCTTACATAGCTCTCTTCACAACCTATTCTGATGATCAATTGTGTACTTTAATTAAACTGTCAAGTAATTTTAATATGAGGCAATTTTTTTAATGGAAGCATCTACAAGATTTTCTAAAAAATAAATAATATCCAAGTCTTACTTTAGCAAACATTTTGAGTTGTTCGATCCTGTGATCAAAATATTAATGATGTATCAGTGGACATAGGTTTAGTTTTTATACTAAATCACTGTCGTCATAATATAGTGTAGGCAGCTGAGGTTGTCCGGCAGGCTAACTGTAACCTTACACCGGGTCACATAGTTTCGCGATTTAAACCGTTCACTAAAACATTTCATAAGAATCGCACGAGGATATGCTTTCCTGATACTTTACTAGACCACCTATAGCACTAGTAACTACAATGTTGGGTTAGTAGAAGGTCATTTCTTGAGATATCGGCTATTAGATGAATGAGTAAAATAGTTGGACTTCGATTTTCAAGTTAATGAACTTACATTTCTTTAAGGTGATTGTGATTAAAAATCGAACTGCATGGAAATTCACCTAATTTTACTGATTTTATTTTATTATCTTGAACACTTAGCAGAATAATATTCATGGCCACGGCACAAATTCTCAGGTGTAAACAAAATTTATAAATAGTAATAAAATCTATTTTACAACATTTTTAAAAGGACAAAAATCAAACGTATATTGATCGAAAACTGTAACTAATTGTCTTGTTGAAAGTTGTATTGTTACAAACTAAACATAAAATTGCGGTCCAGGCTGGTGCTTATAGCTAAGTTTATTCGTGAAGTATTGAATTCTGCTTTGCAAGAAACCATCTTTCAGTCATTATTGTCATCAAAATCAGCCTGGGGACTTCCACTGCTTCCTGTCTTTGGGATCTTTATTCCTAAGTAGTTATTTGATTGGTCAGCGGTTGCCGATTATGATAATGATAAATTGGTGCTAAATAAGTTCTAATAAGTAATTCTATCTAAATCACTTATTAGAACTTATTTTTTTATAACGATATGAATCGTGAAAGAATTTTTTAACCATTGACTTACCAATTGGTAACATAACGACCACCACAGCAAAACGATGTTGATAACGTGGATTAATAAATTAAAAGTAATTTCAGTTCGTCTATGTTTTTTATTACTCACAAATATATCAGCGTAACTATTTCACCAATTACCCACACTTGCTCTTCTTTTACTGTTAAATGTCAAAATTATGTTGCTCCGTAGATTTAACTAAATTTTCTTTTATTGATCTCGGTACTGATATCGGTAAAAAAAATGTATTTTGATTAACATACTCTTCCATCTCTGGTACCAACGATCGCAAAAATCGGATATCTCGTATTTTTGGAGCCATGTTTAAATATCTGTCGGGCTTAATAGTTGTCTTCGGTAAATTTTGCACAACATTGTTTCTTGCTAAATTTAAAATAAGCTTGTGGTATTTGGCATATTTCGGGTGCTGGCGTTTCATTTTATACAAAGGTGTGTAAGGTCCACGCTCACGTCTGTAAAAAATGTATACTCTGTTAAGGTGTCCCAGGTTTCAAACTGACTTAACCTGCCTACTGGACCTGTATAGTATTATTAGTAAATTAGTATCAACTCTAGAGAATTTGTTTCTTTTAAGCAGCAATAGGCTCACCACCCTAATACTCCGATAAGGAAATATACAACAACTTTTGCCAACATCTCTAAATGTATTGGAGTTGGAACTACTAACAGGTGAAACAGGAAAATCTTGTGATTCTTATTTTGGTTGATGTTACTTACATTTCAGGGTAATGCAATCTTTTGGGATAATTTTGAGAAACTACTGGCTGTAATATTGTTGAGTCAAGTTCTGGTTTTGTTTGAAGTCTTGAATTGTTTAGAGTCTGTAAGCAAAATGATATAAAACAGGTACGAAATAATTTGAATTACCAACTCAAAATAAAATAATTTTATGCGTATTGTTCTAGCATATATTTAAATTATCTGATCACATAGTTTTTAGTATAAAACTGATTCAAGTTTTGAATTTTTAAAAAACTTACCCTTGACTGAATTTTAGTTACCTTATCGTTATTTTTTCCTTGTCTTCGATAGATAGCATTATGCCCTGGACTTCGGCTTACCGCGGAATAACTTTCCGTATTTTGGCAAATTGTATAATCCTTTTCCAAACGTGGTTCCAAATGTTCCTTTCTATCTTCTTCAGTTCTTGCTGTGGTTAATACGTCCCGGTTATGTTTATCACTATTTTCGTATCCATGTCTTAACCCATTTGTTACAGAACCGTAGTATAATCTATTGTCTAGTATATTTTGTTCAATTTTATTGTAAGATTTTTTATTATAAATTGGCAAAAATGTTGGATAGTATTGCATGACATCGTATCTATAAGGTACTTCAGTTTCTGATTGGTAATGAGTTTGCCAAGATAGCATAGGATTCAGTAAGATTATTGCCCACAATACAAAACCCTTTTCCTGAAAAAAAAAAAAAACTTGTAAGGGTGGGTATGCTTTTTAGCGTTCCGTAGTAAAGTAGAAACCCTTAGGTATAGTTTTGCCGTGCCCGTCTCTCCGTCTGCGAGTAAGCTTAGAGACACTTGGCACGGTACTACGTGTGTGTTTACTATTTAGCATGGTAGTACATATCGACGTTAACAGCGCTGACAAAGTTGTAAAATAAAATCTTTAAAACAAACAAGGTTAAGTTGGCTTTATCAGGACAAGAAGGCTTTATATGGGAACGACGGCAGCCATGGAAGTTCCGCTACTGCTACAATAAACAGGAGGCGACAGCAGCACTCGCTAGTTAAAGACTTGCAAACTCTGGGTCAATACAAGAACAAAACACACAGACGTCTATAAGGCAATGGTAAACAGAGAACCACTTATAGAGGCAGTGTCCGACAAGATAGCTAAACAATTTATGTTTGACAAGAAATTACAAGATCCAGTTATATGAAGTGGTATAGGATAACGAGATATGGAATTTTCTCAGACAAGCCAAACATTCACATAACAGCACCACTAGACTCTCACAGCTATTAAGCGGATTGCATGGCAATTATTTATGGCGATTAAGGCAATTCGGCGATTCTGGCTTGAGGGGTAAAAGACCAAAAATTACGTCTGACTCGTGTATTACTAGGTGTCACTAGGCCCTGACCCTGAAGCATGCACTTATAACACCACAATGGCTCGAAAGGCAATGATGCTGCCGATGAACTGAAAAGAAGAGGCTCCGCAAATAATGCAGTGAGCCCGGGACCCACTTACCCTTACCATCTAATTACACAATAACAAACTACAACAGATTACTAAAATGTTGCACTAACAATACTGGCAGGAACATAACACATGTAGGCAAACTAAAGACGCACTGCCCAGCTTTAATGCAGGATTGGCGTGAAGGCTGAAACGGCATGCAAGGCCACAGCTACCCGTAACCACCGGTATAATAACTGATCTTTCCTAACGAAATAAGCATCTTTTTACCATAGGTGACACAGACAGCCCTATGTAACAACCCACGTGGTCACCAGCTGTTTATGGGTGGCAAGATACAGAGCTGAACATCTCGGATCGTGGAAGTAACTCCGGGAAGCCACACGTAGAACATGAAGGGTCGAATAGGATTCTTCCTGAAGCTGGGCTGCAATAAAAACGTCAGCCAGATCACACAAAATAGGTGGACAGACGGCGTCGAGTTGTAGAAAACAACCCGTTCCTAACTATTATATACTTCCAAATTACAGCTCTGTAGTAGCGTTTCTAAGCTAGCCTGCAGATGGACGGACGGACATGGCAAATTCAGATACTGTAAACACGATGTTAACCTATAATTTTGTTGATTTTAGAAACCACTTGCCTTATAAACCATGTTAACTTTATTAGCTTGAGTAGAATCACTTTATAATTTTTATGGTAATAGAGTCTCGTTCGTTGTGCACTGCAATAAGACTGACTAACATCTAACATATATTTTCATATTCTCTAGCTGCATCTCACATTATTATTTCCTGTGATCTATTGTTCCAGCTTGATTGTTTACATTCTTCATATTATGGATAAAACACTCATAATTGTGTTGTATTATGTTAAGTTATAATCGCATCTATGACTAAACACTTTATTTGTTCATTTGATTGTATAATTGAAATAAATTACAAGCATTAAACACAATCATCACACTAGAACTCTCTTTCGTGCCGACCTGCAGGGCACGGGTCTTCTCTCAATCTTCCAGTAGAGGAAGTTTGGGCCTTAATCCATAAACCATAACGCTGCCTGGCTAAGTGCGGGAATTATTTGTCACATGTCCTTGTATGATTAGTTCTAAGTCATTCCGGTTTTCTCACGATGTTTTTTTCACCGATTTCGAGCAACGGCAAATAAACAATTACCACAAAGATGTATGACCAGGTCCGAGGTCGAACCGGCGAACATATATTTCATAGGCGAGGCCGATATACGGCTGCGCCACCGCTACTCTAACAAGAATATTCGCTAAAACGACATGTACAAGCTTTTTGTGGACAGATTTTTTTTTGTGCTCAGCTAAAAATAAATAAATAAAAATGATTTAAATTTTTGATTTATTTATTTTTTGCTGAGCATCTGAAATTGTGGTTCTGAGATTCGACCACGCAATCCATTATCCTGCAAACGAATATTATTAAACGACTTCAAAGGATTTTCTGTATTCAACCTGCAACCTGCGACCTGCAACAGAGGTTATCTAGAGTATAAGTATATTTTCTAAAACGACTCAAGTTTGTTAGAATATATCAAATAGTACAGTTTTGACTTGATTTTTTTTAGTTGAGACCCGATGATTCAATTACTAGTGACTAAGAGCCTCTGTTTTCAATATTATCACCAATTCCAAGCCACGCACTGTATAATAAGTAAATATTATGTTTGCCAATTTTTGAAACTTTTGTTCATATTTAAATGACGATCACGTTGTTTATATGTAAAGTTTTTCTTGTTTTAACTTAAGGTTTACCCTTGTCGGTGCAGTTTATATTTTTTTTTACCATTTGGCTCGATCTTTCACCTTCCTTCACCACCCTATACGACATGACACCTACTTTTTCCGCTTTATTTGGTCCATGTAGCTGATCCTTGGTCTTCCTCTTCCACGCTTTTCTTCTATTTTTCTCTGTAAGATGTTTTTTTATTAAAGTGCCGTGTCGTATAAGATGGTACATCTTCCTTTCTCTCTGATTTTAAATGGTTACTATTAACCTTCTATTTACAGTGCATAAAATATAAAGATCTTATAAACGTTTCAGAAAAAAAATCCTAGAGAAAAGAGAATAAATTGCGAATTAAGTAAAAAACAGCACGTTTGTCCTGGATTTGACTGTGGTGATTAATAATAAAGACTAATCTAGAACCTGATCTTATTCACTCTGTTTATTTTGGATGTTTCAAGGAGCAGTACAGCCCAAATGAGCATTCAAAGAGCAGTGAATGAGAAATTTCTATTTATTTCTTCACAAGTCATTTTGCAATGTGATGCGCCTTAATGTGCGGAGGTTATTTTCGCAGGTATAGCTGGGCAGACTTCTGGTTAGTGACTTCATATTACAATAGGTACATCATCGTTAATTCATAAGTTCAGAATCAAACAGACGAGTAGGTATAATTGTTAAGCCCCTTTGTTGTTTCTTCCGTTTATTATACAATCCCTTTTTTCAATGTTTTCCTAAGTGTGAAAAGACAATAGGTCTAAGTCATCTTCCTATCCAAATAATTCAACTGAAACAACCAAACAACCTATTAAAATCACCAATCTTTTAGAACATTATAAGAATCGGCTTGAAGTAGGTACAGGGCTCCGATTCTCAAACTTTAGTCATTTATCTCGTTCTCGCCATATGTTGAAAGAACCGTGAATGTCGACAGAAAACTAAAAAAATCGACGTATGATGTCGGTTGCTATACACTACTCGTTGCATGTCATGCGTTGAGTGATAGACTTGTCTCTAAAGTGACATTCTAATAGTACCTACGAAAACTTGATTTTGATTTTGATTTTGAATATTGTTTATGCTATAGCAGGCTATACAACTTGCCTGTTGTTAAGGAATTATGCAGTTTACGATGGAATGTGCTTACCCAGTAAAAATCAAGAAAATCGGCATGTCTTCAAAAATATTGTATATCTGTGTTTTTTTTATGTCGAGTATCCTACTTTCTACTAATAAATTTATAAAAAATATTATAGACGCGAAAATTTGTTAGAATGTATGCTGTCCGGATAGATGTAAGGATGTTTAAATGCAGGTGTGTTATTCCTTCACCTAAAAAATAACAGGACGGAGTTTGATGAAATTTGGAACAGAGATAGATTATAGTCTGGATTGGCCGTGGGCGGTAGCTGGTGTCGAATATTCCAACTCTAGCGCCTAGAGGTGGGAACTTTTCTAAAATATTGGCTTTTGTTTTCCATCACGTTTTTATGTTACTGAGCAATCGTAATGTCACGTGCCAGAGATCGCACTGGCTCAATTCAGCTATATATCCGTTTTAGATGACTTGCCAACCCAATGAAGTCAATGTCTATATACACGTCAATTGTTCATGTGACATTTTACACATATTTTAAATACACGTGATCGTGAATTACATTTTGTAAACAAGCTTCCTATGGCAGCTTCGCCCGCGTGGTATTAGGATAAAAAGTAGCCTGTTTTCCATTCCAGACTACATTTTATCTCCATGGCAAATTTCAGCAAAACCGATCCAATAGTTTTTGTATCAGAGAATAACAAACATCCGTACATGTATACAAACTTTTGCATTTATAATATGTATTAGTAAGATCTTTATCTTGCTTTACGCAATATTCAGTTATCCTTTTTAAATAAAACATATAAATTACTATGTGTTTAATGCTGTTACGAAAACACGCTGCCTTATTGATCTCGTTACCATATATTAGAAGCTAAATTGTTGACACTACTTCGGTGTGGGTTGAATGCTCCAAGCGATTTGCTGTGGCCCAAGTTATAAGGATTCGCGATAGTTACGATTACAACATTTTTTAGTGTCCATACAAGGCGCGGGTCTTCTTTCAACTATCTTTCGTGTTTAGAGGGTTTAGCTGACCAAGTGTGGGTGGGTAGGTGTCACATACCGTCGAATCAAGTTCTTAGAGATGTAGGTTTCCTCACGATGTTTTTTCTTCACTGATATTGAGCAACGGCGATGAAAAAATTTATACAAAGATGTGTGGGCACGATCAGAGATTGAACCCGCGACCTTATATTTTAGAAGCTAGGTTGATACCGCAGCGCTATCGTTGCTCTTTTGCTATGATTATATTGCAAAAAAATTTAAGGCTGGTCTTATATAAAGTACTTTTTTGTACCAAAACGTTCTGATTTGTCCTGTTTATAAGTTCTGTTAGGGATGAGATAACAGGACGTACAAAAGTGCAAAGGTAAATAACATTTGGGATTTATAATAAAATTTCGTCATTACCTGTACTTATTTGTAATCTTAGTTTCTTTGGATCTAGCTTTCTATTCTAAAATTAAATTCAGAAAAAAATAGACATCAAATTTTTGTACAATAACATCATGTCACAATAATATTTAGCGTTGGTAGTTATAATAATAGTTCACAGATTAAGAATAAGCTGCGAACTTACTAAAGTACCTACACATTTACATCATTTACCTACCAGTCAAAGCCTTTTTCCGGTGCGACATCGGTATATTGAGCAGGCGCTCAATATACCGATGTTAATGAAGAAATCTCCCATATCCCTTTCTATTGTTAAATTCTTTGAATTATCTTTATTATTATTCAAATCGCTTCATCTTATATTTTAAACTAAGTATTCATATACTAATTCCGATATCGTGACGCACAACGTATTGAGTACTATACAAAGTAAGTGCCGTAAGATTGGGTGACATGTTGTCCGTGACCTTAAAAATAGGTCTAACTATATGAGTTCTGTATAACAATAAAAATGTTTACAATATGTAAGCTGTGAGGTGAAGATTATCTCATACCTACTTTCTAAGTGATAGAATTTAGAACTTTGAAATTATAGGTCAGTTTTAAGGTGCAAGAGACATTACGTATTAACAATTTTGAATAGCACTAGCAAAAGGTTCACCAACGATTAGCATTGTTACCAAAAAATTCGGATAATTGGATTAGATCATCCTTAAGAAAAAATAAAGAACACCGGAGACTGCGGTCACCACGCTGGGTATCACACTTTGCCAGATCTTCTATTTTGCCTGTAAGGTCACTACTACCAGATACTACAGTCTCTACAATTTCATTGCCGCTGTTTAATATAGGTTTATAGTAGACTAGTATGGAAGGATACTGATCCAGTTCACATATACAAACGCAATTTTTAGAACTAAAGATTGGAGGACATTTAGTGTTGAAGGTATGAGAAGAACAAGACCTAATCTGCACTCTTGTGATATTAAGAGACGCAAAATATTTGTTGTGAACACGAGATTACATACCTAGCTTGAGTGCTTAGAGGTTGATTTATTATGATGGAACGGGATGTTATTGTTATAGGTAAACGATTGGAATAATAACAGGCTTTATTTTATCGTAATTTTACTGTTGTGCCCAATTAAATCAATTAAATTATCCTACCTCTCACTCAAGAAACCATGAAGGAACAAGGTACTAAAAGTAGTTTGACCTTTCTTCATGGCTTTAAAATGGGTCAGTTTTATTTTGTTCATTTATTGGTTTATTAAGGTCTACCAAAAATTATTACATTATAAGCAATAAAATATAAGCTTAAACAATACTGCTGTCATAATGAAATATCTTAGTTGCAAAAAGAAATGTCAAATGTGCATCTGACATTTCTTTCGGAATCAGTAAAAAATACTGATTTCAAATATGCTAACAATCGAGAAAAAAGAAATTCAGATGTGCCCTTTTTATTTTTATGTATTTCTATGTATTGTAAGTTCTATATTCATATCTATAAATTTTAAATACATACCTATAAAAAATAAAATGTTTAAAATTGAAAATGCCTGCTACTTTCAAAGTCCTTAAGATATTTTTTTTAAATATGCATCGTTAATGCCAAATTCATTTACACAAAACGTAACTTATTTCGTATTCACTTTTCATTGATTAAACTCGTTTTAAAAAGCACCGGTTGTTGTAACCTTGTTGTTACGAGCACATCTTCAACTTGTTAAAAGTAAAGATGAATGAATGAATCATCTTCATTACATAACACGAAGTTCAAAGACCGCGTCTTGGGGTCACGGTGATGTACCATGACATTGTTTAAAATAAAAAGATGAGCGACATAACGTAGGTATTGTTTTTTGCATTGGCGTTACTTATATAATTTGTTTTATTTAAAACTTTACAGAAAAAGTAAAATATATTACAATTTTGCAACAGTCAAACCTAAAAGTTTAGCGGCGAGACGCGCTCTTACCATGACTTATAAAATTAATTTACCTAAACTAAATATTCAAGTTAAAGTAGGTATCTAAAATTTTTCTGCGGGAAAGATATCAATTGACTGAACAAAATTGCAATTATTTGCCCATGATACTAAATAGTAAGCCCTATTACCACGTGTGTAACTCGGACCTTTAATTTAGTATAAATAGTTTTGTATGCAAATAATGAAGGCGGAAGGCTTTACCAATCATAAGACGGCATAGATTACGATGTCAATATGTCTATGACTATGTTAGGCAATTATTAAGTTGCCTAATTGTTCTACAAGACTAATGTGCCGTTATTAAAACACAAGTTCTATAAATAAGCTATAGAGAAAGCATTAAAATAACCTATGTAGTTGCTCCGTGACCCGTCGACCTTGTCACACCCGAAATGCGACCAACGTATGTATATAAACTGATTTTACCACATGTAGTGCATCAGTTGAACCGTACAATCAACACAAAATGTTCTCTAAAGTAAGTTAATAAAATAATTTTACCAAGAAACGTAGAGAGAACCAACAAATTAAATACCAAGGAAATTATTAAATAATTATTTGTATTTACAGATTGTTGCTCTAAGCGCCTTATTCGCGGTTTCATCCGCGGGTATTATCGCTGCCCCGGCTGCGCACTACTCGCCAGCTGCAGCTGTATCCTCCCAAAGCATCATCCGTCACGATGAGGGTCACCCTGTTGCCACTAAGCTGGTTGCCGCGGCCCCCTTGGGCCACATCGGCCATATTGCCGCCCCCGTCGCCTACGCCGCACCTGCGCACTATTCTTCTGCCGCCGCCGTCTCTTCCCAAAACATCGTGCGCCACGACCAAGCGCATGGTGGTCTGATCGCCGCTGCTCCCGTCGCTCACATCGCTCATGCTGCCCCCATCCAGTACGCGGCTGCTCCCGCCTACCATGCTGCCCCCATCCAGTACGCGGCTGCTCCCGCCTACCATGCCGCCCCTGCTCACTACGCCGCTCCTGTTGCCAAAGTGATTGCTCCCGCGCACGTTGAGGAATACGTAAGTTTCTACAAATCTAAGGTTTATTAACGGATCTGTTGGCGTGGTTGGGCAAATTGCCTTTTACGCCTCAGATTGTGGGTTCATTTTCTACCATGGACAGACATAGTTTCCATGAATATTACAGTTTCTCTTGAATTTGTGTATAATGTAGTTATGTAAATAAGTACTATATTTAAAAAATAAAGTTATTTATTACTAACCTATATCCATCAGTATATCAGTATGCAGTAGGTATATCCACTAGACATCTGGTTTCCATAGCACAAGTTCAGGTTATCTCAAAATACTATTGTTATATTTTGAAACTAATTCATTTTTGTTATATTTCTGCAGTCTCACCCCAAATACGACTTCTCTTACTCTGTCGCTGACGGACACACCGGTGACAACAAATCTCAGCAGGAGTCCCGCGATGGTGACGCCGTGCACGGCGAATACTCTCTTTTGGAGGCTGACGGTTCAGTGCGTCACGTAAAGTACACCGCTGATGACCACAACGGCTTCAACGCGGTTGTGTCCCACTCCGCCCCCGCGCACGCGCATTCCGCACATCATGCTGCCCCCGTACTTCTCGCTCATCATTAAATGGCTTGCATATCAAACTGACTAGCTGTAAGGATCAAAATTATGTTGTAAATATTATTTATTAATAAAGCAAATAATAATAAAAAATTTTATTCATTTGAACTGATCGCCAGTAGATTAATTTTTGTGAAGATGAATTTGCATGTCATTATTAGCCTGAGGATTTAGACACGTACTCTCACATAATTTGTGAGTGCTATAGATTGGCAAAAAATTGTTAGTAATTTTCCATATAAAATAAGGATAATCTTAATCGTAAACTTACTTTTATTATGAAATATCTAAGTACGTCCGCAGGCAATTTGAGAAATACAAATGTTATCATGTGGTTAGTGGTAGACCTTGTACAGTCAGTAGTGGTTTGTCGAATATTATTGATGCTGTAGGGCCTCTAGCTTATCTTAAATCTTATATATTTAATATCATGTTCTTATGAATTTGAATGAGAATATAGATCTGTAAGCCGATGCTAATTTGGTGAAGACTGCAAATTAGAACAAGCTTATAATTTTCTAAACTAGTATTTACCGTTATCCTTTAGGGTCTCACTAGCTATAGGTCAACTATCTTAGGGAGAGTGTTACGGACTGTTTTACCAGTTCTGACAAAGTCTCCGACAGCTACTTCACAATTAACTCTACCATTTAAAATAAAGGTCGTTTTTTTAAGTTTATCTGTAACAGAACTACCAGAAACCTATGAAAACTAAATTTCATATTAATATCGCTGTTAAATTCCGTATGAGGTACATAGAACCATTATCAGTATCAGGTGTAAAAGGGCCTCTAAACAAAGTCGAAAGATTTGTTAAAACAAAATGTATAGGATTGACATTCATATTTGAAATCAATTTGTTAAATTTTCGCGAAAATCACACGCTGAAATAAAACTATTTTATTTTGAAAACGATTTCATCACGGTTTGTTTTAGATTTTTATGTCTCAACGGTTGAGGTATTTGAGGTCCCAACTTATTAATTATAATAATTACTGACTACCTACAAACATTATATTATTTAAATTGCGTTCCCATTTAAGCAAACTGAGCTTACAGTCTCTGGAACTCTGAATGGATTTTGCTTGAGTTTTGGTGCAAATAAACTAAGCACTGCGTCTCAAGCAAGTGGTATATTCCAACTATTTTCTCTGTCAAAAATAGGTTTCTTTTTTTAATTTCAATAGCCTTGCGAATCATCCTTGGTAGGAATCGATGTTCTGTGGGTTTTTTCCAACCATTACCTGAGATTTGATAAAACACAGGTACTCGTTAAAGAACACCGATTCCTACCAAGGATGATTCGCGAGGATGGAACGTCAAATATCTCAGTCCACCCGTGACCATAAAGTCTGAAAAGACGTTGAAACATCGGGATATAAAATTTTAAATAAACCGCGATAAAATCCGATAAAAAGCAGTTTTATTTCAATACCTTTGAAAGGTCACATGACAATTTTATATCACTTCCAATTTTATTCGTTTCATTATTTCGTTATCGATTGCCATGTGACTTTGTTTAGGGGTACATTCCCTTAAAAAGTTCTCCAAGTGGGGGTTGCGAATATCACGTGTAGTTTAAAACAGTACCTACTATTAATTGTCATTTTCAGGTTTTGAAAACTCAACAGAAATATATTGATTCTCTTCTACATACAGATTTTAATGATTCGTTCCTTTCGATGTATTGATTGTACGATGTGTCCAAAGTATGTAAAACATTGACCTTAATCATAACAAGTGAATCAGAAAGTTCCGTCGTCAAGTTGAACTGCATAACGATGAAATAACAAGTTGAATGGTATTTACTGACCTTTAATATTCCAACAAAGGCCATTTAATTGCTGTAGGTAAAATTATTACCGTAGATTAAGCTTCCTATATTAGTTGACCTCCATGACCCTTGGATTTGTTAAAGCTTTGAGTCAAGGCAAACTAATTGCCGGTTAGCATAAATTGTTATACAATAATGGAAGGTTCTTTGCTTCTAGTTATTCATTGTCTAAGTACGGACGAACACGCTAAGCAATGGATCACCGGGGCTAGTCCAAACGTACATCAATACAAGTTATGGTTAATAACCGGGGCTAGTCCAAACGTACATCCATACAGGTTACCGTTAATAACCGAAATATATATTTCGGTGGTCCTGTGGTAAGCTTAATAACAACGAAGTCCCAGGTGCGATTCCCGGAATTATATCATAAATAATTTTCTAATTTACTAAGAGAATTTTAGTAGCATCATCTCGCCCCCTAATAGGTGTGGGACCTAAGCATAGTCGTAAAAAATGGGTGATATTCGCCTCTGCCTCAATCTTTGGGTGATACAGCCGTGAACATTATGATATGTTAAAAAGCACCAAATCGCTCATCGATACACGGCCTTTAGTAAATTGGTGTTAACTAATAGCGTCTAAAAGGGGTTTAATAAGTTGATAATAAACGGCATCGTGTCTGCCAAAATTAATGCAAAATGCATATACGAAAAGTGTAGATTTATGTAGGTTAGGTTTGTACTGCATTTAATAAAATCTTAGCAAAAAAAATGATGTATGACCACTCCACACTTGTCTTATTTTTATTTGTTTTCCTATAACTTTTACCTTTATATAATCAAAATTGGTACACTCTCGGTTCTAAAGTCAACAATCAATAAATGAGTTTTAAGACCAATCAGACTACATACCTATACAGTACATTCTAGATTCAGAAATCACCCTGTATAAAATATTTTATGTAGGTCAGGCACCTAATTTAAAAAGAAAACTTTGGAAGTACTCAAACGCGCTTTAGTTACGTACCTTAAAAAAGAAAACTATTATGATAAATTGCTGTTCTTGCGTGTCCCAAAACCCTTTTCTCTGGAACCCGTGAAAATACCTACTCGTATTAAGTACAAAATTTATAATATCACATACTCAAGTCTGCAGTGAGTTGGAGTAGTGAAAATAAATTACTAGAACTCAACATAATAAAAGATACAGCAGTCATAAGTTTTATTTATCGCAACAAAATCTGAATCAAATCCTATAGGGCCTAAACAGTTATAACTGTTTAGGCCAACAATAAGTAATGGTTTATATAAATGTAAACCAATACCGTTTTTGTAACAGTTATTAGTTTATTGATAATAACATAAATTATAAAAATTTTTACTTTGTCAATAAAAAATCGCATGGCAAAAGTTTATTTATAGAACTTATCCAAATAAAATAAAAGCGGCGATCGATATCCTAGTCAAATAATTCACTTTACATTAAGGTAGGTAACTATATTATGACAAAATTGCAATAGTAAGACCGGTTTTTTATCACTTAATCCTTCAATTGAGCTGTGTCAAAGTAGGCATGTTGTAATATCTAATTTGCAATTAAAAGTGTTATGCGTAACCGTAATTTATGACTTAGCATATCCTTTAATAACATCGATCATTGAGTTTTAACGAAATTTACTAAGTTTTTTTTTACAAATAGCCGTATTAAATGACAAATGAGGATGTGAATGCTTTTTCATGCAGCCAACCTGATATGCTTAAATACTCATAGCAATGTTTTTTTTTAATTCCATAATTTAGAAGCCAAATCAGTACCTAAGTAAGATAAAAATGTTCTAATAAATAAAAAGTAATATTTAAATGATTTCATTTGTTTATTTTTTAAATAACTATGACTATTTACATACATAACTACACATTTAATCGTTGCGACATACACTTGAGATCAAGGCTTAATGGTGAGCTAGAAGTACGGGGGCATGAGCAGCATGCGCGTGCGCGGGGGCAGAGTTGGAGACGACCGCGTTGAAACCGTTGTGGTCGTCAGCGGAGTATTGCACGCGACGTACTGAACCGTCAGCCTCCAAGAGAGAGTACTCGCCGTGCACGGCGTCACCATCGCGGGACTCCTGCTGGGACTTGTTGTCACCGGTATGTCCGTCAGCAACAGAGTAAGAGAAGTCGTATTTGGGGTGAGACTGCAAAAAGTGGCGATTAATTAATTTTTGGTAATCGAAATAAGTATTGAAATAGTTTAGTAAATAAAAGAAGTAACTTACGTATTCTTCAGCATGCGCAATAGGTGCGGCGTATTGGATCGGGGCGGCGTGAGCGATGTGAGCAATAGGGGCAGCATGAGCGATGTGGGCGACGGGGGCGGCGGCGTACTGTATAGGGGCAGCGGCGTACTGTATAGGGGCAGAGGCGTACTGTATAGGGGCAGCGTGGGCTACTCGGGACTCATCATGACGGACTATGCTCTGGGAGGAGACCGCGCCCGATGAAGCGTAGTGTCCAGTTGGGACCAGTCCCGCGGATGACACCGCCAACACAGCGCTGAAGGCAAAAATCTGGAATAATACAAAATGTTTAAATTTTGCCACATATATTATTCATGTTTAAATAAATTTTTATACACTTAGACTTACTTTAGAGAACATGTTCTTATGCTTGTCTGAGATACAAGTGATGCACTGCATGTGTTACGACCGGCTTATATATCAGGCGCTTACATTTAAGCGTGACAAGGTCGACAGTTCATGGAGCAACTGTATAGATTATCAAGAGGCTTTCTCATTACTAAGCTACTAAACAAAAGGAACATTAAAAGTTTTTTTTTTTATAATTAGTTATTATTTTTGATATTATATTTTGTCACATCATTATTGGTCATTAGTAGCGATTATGTTGCCATAAACTAAACAACCTGTATTTATTTCGGTTTTAAATAACTAACTTTCTGAATTGTTTAAAAAATTAAAAAAAGTTTTTTTGATTAATCTTAAAATTTTATTTAATCCCCGACAAAAAATAGTAGTAAAAATAATAATAGTAGTAAAAATGTGACGCGTATATCTGTGTACAATTTATTGCCATATAGCCACCTAAGGATATATTTAGATGTATTTTTTTATTCGAAAGCTAAAGTGATAGAGATGGTTCTTAGTTAGATTTGAACAAATATGCGTGGGGTAGTAAAATTTTATTTCTACAAATACAAATAAAATTTTATCCATCCATCCATATGAAAATCCAATTTTTAATATTTTGTATTAAAGCAATAAAAACAATAAATTATAATAAGCTCAAATATATACTTTATAGGTCAAACCAAACTAAGTGATTAGCCTGACAGCAGAATCAGCACTTTTGTCATCTATCAGACTTTTTGACTAGATTTTCTTCTTCTTCCAGGTTTATTGTTAATACTTATCCGGACGTCTACTTTATACGTCTGTGACTTAGCTTATTAACATATAAAAGATTCACATAATTATAAAGTACGTGATTCCTATCTAAACAGAATCAAAGGTATTCTTAACCATTGCGGTAGTATGTGTCATATATTTTTATTTAATATTTTGCTGCAATGCCTCCATGTTTCATAAAGACTGCTAATTATAAGATTTTAACAGTAAAAACAATACGAATTTTATTCGAAAATAAAACCATAATATCCTAATTTTGATGATATTTATTTACCTCAGTTGTTAGTACAAGGCCATTGAACACTTAATATGGTCGGGTTTGTTGCAAAATATCTAGTCTTATAACTACTATCGAGTCAATTGCCAATCTGGAGATACGACAGTGCTCCTAACTAAGTCGAATATAAAGGACCAAGTCCTGCCTTAAGAGCTTTCTCCAAAGAGAGTTCAAGTCCCCATTGGCTTGCCATATAACTTTCTTACATATCATCTATGGGTAGAAGTTAGAAGGAATGTCTCTGAATTTCATATGTCTCATATTTTAGTCGGTAATTTAGAATATACAGAGTATTTCTACTTCTTGCAAACTTACTATCTAATAAATTTTGGGAAAAAAAAAGTCATAGTAGACATTATCTAATTTTACTTGAAATACCACTACTTAAACGTATTTCGTGATCATGGCTTCTTATCCCATTTTATGCTCCAGATTATTATTTCCTGAGGTGATCTACATTACGATTCAGCTAAATGCCAGCTTCGAGATTTGGAATAATTATTTTGTTTACTACTTTAAAGAAAATATCGTAATATTCGTAACCATTAGTGTGTAGATAGGTGATCTTTAATTAAGTTATTTATTTAGACTAATTTATCGAATGTTGCAATATATTTCTATCGCCACCAGGTTTTTAAAGATCATGTGATTCTGAATAAGGTACTTTGGATCTCTGATAGATACGAATTTGTTTATCTTGAATGTTAATGATGTTTTTAATAACCAGATCAAGGATTTGATTTGTTGCTAACGTCAATTTAGCTTCGCTTCAACTGGAATATGATCCCGTTGCTTCGCCGTCGCCTTATCCCATAGCCTTAGGTATATTATATTCTTCACTAACTTGATATGGTTTTAACAATAAATTCAAACCCTCAACTAAGAACTACATTCGTCATAGGTGTGGTGGTCCAATCATTATCGGTTCATGGTTGCTGGGTGGTTGCCCCAGCAACCATGAACCGACAATGACACTCATTATGTAAGTCATATAGCCAACAATAATTAAAACATTGGAATAAAAAATCATACTTATGTTATTACCTCAGTCGAGCGGAGTAGCGATTGATACCACGACAAAAAGTAACAACTTGGTTTGTACTGTGCCAGGGAGGTTACTCGGAAAATTTTTGTGTGACAACAAAGAATAATTTTAGTGTCTGGTTGGTTGAGGGACTACCGTCGTTAAGTCGTCAATCCCGGTTGTCACCAAAACCTATGACATCGTTACAGAGAAACAGCCTGATATTATCTGACATCTGGTCTAACTATTTCGGCTACAGGTTCCTTACGGGTTTCGAGGAATGATGGCAGTCACTCGTTTAAATTTGGTAGCAAGCCTCAACAGGTTAGAAAGGACCCCAATAGCAATGCAAAAAAGGTAAGAGTTAGTAAAAATTATATTTATTAAAAGGTACGGCTTCAAGAACAATATTCCTTAAATCATCATTTTGAATACAAAATAAATATGTAGGTACATTAAAACTAATAATTGAGGCGACCTTTATCTTTTACCACGGTATTGAAAATACTTGTTTATTAATCGGTCTTTGTTTTTAATAGCTTTTAAACTGACTCATCTTAGTTTAAAGACACAAATAGTTATATTATTATTTTAAATACTGATTGTCCATTATATTTGATAATTAAGAGTGAGTGGCTTGAGTGAGTAAAGTTTATGTATATTTGAATGTTGATAATTTTATCAAACGGTATCTTTGTTTCCAGTAAGATTAATCTATCTGCTTTTGGTTCACTGCACATGGGCCACGTGTGGCTACCACAAGTACAACAAGTGGTCTAGCCTAGTAAACCTGCTTGCTTTGCTTACGCTGCTTTCGGTCTTGTAAATTTTCTCTATAGCTCATCTAGTACTCCCCAAAAATCACGGCCAATTACCTACTTGGTGCTTATTACAATAGTTTGGTTATATCTGGTTATCATAATACAAGCTCTGCTTAGTTTGGGATCAGATGGCCGTGTGTGTTAATACCCCACTATATTATTATTATTACATAAATTTAGTCGATTGTACTACAGCTTAGCAGCGGTGGCGTAGCGGCACGGGCCTCGCCTTAGAAAAATAACGTCGCGGGTTTGAATGCTGGTCGTGCCCACACATATTTGTGTGAATTGTTTCATCCCGCTGCTCATTATCGGTGAAGGAAGACATCGTGAGGAAACCGGCATGTCTAAGAACTAATAATTCGAGGACATGTGACATCCACCAACCCGCACTTGGCCAGCGTGTAAGGCTTAAGCTCTCTCAACTCATAGAATAGTCGAGAGAAGACCCATGCCCAGCCGTGGGACACTAAAAAAAAAGGGTTGAAGTGATACTACAATTGAAACCGAATAATACACTTGAAAGAAAATGAAGTATACGCCAGGTATTTTCAGAGAGTAAATAAATAACTACTATTTACTGATTTTTGTAACAAAATAAATACCCAATTAAAAGTTTGAACTCGAAGCCTAAGACACAGAAAAGCCTGTACTTAAAGCCTTTAGCATAAGACACAGAAATAAGAAAACTCTTTTCTTAGAGGCTAAATTAAATTCTTTGCTAATATTTTAGTAGTACAGTAGTTTAGTAATAAAAATACATTGGTTTATTAAACATTAGGGTGGGTATTTACAACCTATCAGTGTTAAATCTAAAGGGCACGGTATAAGGAGTACGAGTACCTATACTCGTACATACATAATTACTTACATACGTCTTTCAAAGTAATTCTATTTGTTGAATGTTTAACTATGTAAATTTTGTTTTATGTTCCATTCATCGTTTATCTAAATTGCCTATTTTTCGAAAATATTATCTGATAATGTTAAGTGTAACTTTTTAATTGAGCGTTTAAATTTAATCTGAAATGAATGAAATGTTTTATCAGTTAAATACTATGAACTTGTCGTTTAATGTAGGAATAAATTATCTTACCCTAATATTTATAATTATTCTAAGAAGGCATTATGGCCAAAATTATTATTTCAAAACGCCTTCTTCAAATAATTAAGCATTTGCTTTCGCGTATAATATGTAACAATATTTGTCAGGCGCTTATACAGATTCACATTCACAAACTTTATTGAAGATTAAAAAAAGTGTAGGCAGAGGTTAATATCCTATATTTAGCATTTTTTTTTAAATTCTGCAATAGGCTTTCGCTTGACTATAACTTGCCTAATATTAAGCAATGATGTAGTCTACGATGGGACGCGCCCACCCAATATACCAATTCACTCGTGATTACGAATCATTATTAAGCGAAAGTCTCTAGATCAATTAGTCATTTTTTTAGGAAATCAATTTGCAAACTGAAATTTTAAAATAAGCAAAAAAATACAGTTGCTTCTAATTAAATAAATATTTTTTATTTGTTCTAGTTATGTTGGTGTATTTTTAATAAATTAATAAATCAGCGTTGGGGTTAACACTATAAGTTAAAATGTCTCTTTAATTTTTCTTGTGGACATAATGTGGCACAGGAACAGCTTTTGTAGTCTCCTCATGTTTTTCGGTATTATGATGTTCCTTTTTGCTATCTATCTCTTTATGTTGTCCGTTTGTTTTTACTTCATGTTCTATGTCATGTGTTTTATGGTCATGAACATGGCCTTTGTGTTTATGATCATGATGTGGATCTTGCTTGTTCTTGTTTGAATCATCCTTTTTTGTTTCTTGTTGGTGGTCGCTTTTAGGTTCCTCCTTATGATCGGATTTGTGTTCATCATGTGCGTGAATTTCTTTATCTTTTTTGTTAGTTTCATGTCCGTGATGCTCAGTTTTATGATGTTGTTCGTTATGTTTTTCATGTCCGTGCTCATGTTCATGCTTATCGTGTTCGTGATGTTGTGAATGATGGTCAGAGTGCCCATGGTGGTCTACATGATGATCATCATGACCATGGTCGTCATGAGTGACACCATACCTCTCAGAATATAATTTACTTCCCAAACTGACGCCTATTAGGGCCAGTACAATTACGAACTGAAAAAAATAGGAACAAATAAAATAAGTCGGAAACTAAAGAAAGACTAACACTGTCTGGAACTATCAGCTCTATTTATTATATATCTAGTCACTTTTCCTAGTGCTACTTTTTAATTTTTTTTATGGTTATTTAAGGGAGGTTAGATCTGTACAGTATATGACTGGGACGATGCCATGTCGGGACAATAAGAGAGCCGTAATTTACCACAATATTTAAAAAAACTTACTCTTAAATACATGTCCTCTTGATGTGTTTGACTCTACAGTACCCCGAATAACTGATGTCATTTAATATTTATTTACCCTTTTATACTCTTTTTGTTGAACACTTCAAAAACATTGCATTTCCGTATGAAGGTGATTTACTTTCAATATTTTTGGAAATGTGGGAATAACAAGTTGTAGAGGTTAATATTGAAACCATATTTGGATATTGATTTTGGTCATGTTACTTGCAGTTATTAAATTTGGATCGATTATAATACATTGGAGCAGCGGTGGCGCAGCGATACGGGTCTCGCCTGAGGAATATAAGGTCGCGAGTTCGATTCCCAGACGCGCCCACACATCTTTGTGTGAATTATTACATCGCTATCTATCATCTCAATATCGGTGAAAGAAAACATCGTGAGGAAATTGGCATGTCCAAGAACTAATCATTCGAGGACATGTGACATCCACTCACTCGCACTTGGCCAGAGTGTGTGGATTATGGCCTATACTCTCTCAACTCGTAAGATAGTTGAGAAAAGACCAGTGCCTGGGAGTGGGACACTAAAAAGGGTTGATGTGATAATGCATCTTAAACCCAACAACATTATAAAACTAACAACTAAATGAAGTGTTTAACAGGCGTTTTCACTAATTGATTCTATTGATTGAGTGTTTTATTAAAGCTTAGTGCCTTAGTAGGAGCTTTTAAATTTTCCTACTATCTTTCTGATTTAATTGTTTAGAGGTCGTCGACTTTTATGATGACAGAAGGAGCAGTAGCGGGAGTGTCATGGAAGATTTAGTCCCAAAATAATAAACCTCAATAGCAATTTGGGACAGAAGCCTAAGCATACGTCAAATTTTAATTGGCATTCGCAACAGCCTTCACATATACGCCAACATATTTTATGTTATGTTCGTAATGATTTAATCATCCTTTTGACATTGATTCGTGTGGGCCTTTAGTATAAAATGATTTAACAATATAAGGAATCTTATTATTACTGATATTTTAGTAGAGTTTGGGTCAGAGCATATCTGTTTAAATGAAAATTACAATTACTTAGTTTTCGAGTTGAACTTAAAAGATATTATTGTATTTTTTTAGCCCATAATACAAACAATTGAGCATCATATACTTGAAACCTACATTCGTGTAAAAAAGAAGTCCAATAGGTTTACGTTTATTTATTATGACAAGTAACTAATCATAGTAACAATTATCAGGAATATTAACAATAGTACAGTATAGGATTATCACAGATTAATGGTGGTGGTGATCAGGAACAACGTGTACAGCATGGCCCTCGTGTTTGACATTGGCAACAAATCTGGGAAATGAATAGAAAATGGTCTAATTCAAAAATTGTTTTCGAAACGTCACGTAAATAAACGTCCCTAGAGAAAGTGCTTATTGAGAACTGATGTCATCACAGCCATTTGTGCTACAATAGATACAAGCATGCCTTCTGTTACGGTTTTTCCATAATCTATATGTACCATGTATCGGGCCTCGCCTTAGAAATATAATGTCACAGGTTCGATTCCCGGTCGTGCCCACATATCGGTGAAGGAAAACATCGTAAGGAAACTAGCACGTCTAAGAACTAATCATTTGGGGAAATGTGACATCCACCACCCCGCACTTGGCCCACGTGTGTTGATAAAGGCCTAAACTCTCCAACTCGTAAGATAGTTGAGAGAAGACCCGTGCCCAGCAGTGGGACATTAAAAATGGTTAAAGTGTGATATGTACATGAGTTTTTATTGACTTCAACCTTAGACTATGCAAAAGTTACTTTAAATTTAGGTGCCTAACTGCTTAGGTGCCTAAGGTATCTTTTACTTACCCGTTGTGTTTGTCAGCGTGGTACTCAACGATCCTGACAGTACCATCGGGCTCATGCAGACTGTACACGCCCTTCACCACGTCACCGTCACGCTGTTCGTGCTGGGATTTCTTGTCGCCAGTGTGAGGGTCTACCACTTTGTAGGAGAATTCGTACTTTGGGTGAGACTGCAGAGAAAAAAAATTGGATCTAGAGCAAATTGTTGGAATGATATGTTTTGAATTTTTTATTTATTTATTAGTATAATACTTACATCCATTATCATTATAGGTAACGTATATAAATAAATATTATACTTTACCAGCCAAAAGATTGAAGTACGGTTTAAAGTAAGTCATACATACGTAGTGCTCAACATGATGTTCATTATGATGTCCGTCATCTTGATGCTTATGTTCATGATGTACGAGTACTTCATGTTTTTTATGTTCTTCATGTTTGTCGTGTTGTGCGTGGTGAATTAAAATGCTTTGTGATGAAGTTGCAGGGTGGTGATGGTGATGATGTTCGAATCCATCTTGTGGCCGCGCGGTGACTATAGCAAGCAAGGCCATCCCAACAATTATCTGTAAGATAAATATTTCAATAAGCACCTACAGCTAATTAAAGAAACACTCTATGCGACAAATCAAAGTCAGGGTGATAAGAAACGGCGTGCCGTTCAAGCTATCCTGTCTGGAAATCATTTAAATAGAAAGACTCGCGGTCTTAGTACGGCTTACTGTCAAAATACCGAGGGGTTTTTGGTACTTTTAACCCAAGAACTTCACTTGCAACGTGTCATGAATGGGACCCACTGAGTTTGGGAGCAGAGCGTACTATGAAAACTTGCCCAAAACTAACAGGTTGATATTTTTTGGCAACGTAATGAATTGCATGTCTGATGATGATAATGCTAGTAGAAATTGAACTACTAAGAGTTTATAATAAGCATTGGAGCTTCAAATATAATAATCATTATATCGAAATACTTATGAAAATATTTAGGTACCTTAAAAGCCATGATTTGGTATTTACTGTGTGAAAATCCAATTCTGAATGATAAATACTAGACTTCGTAAATCCTTTTATATCAATAATAATTTTTCAAAACTGCCTATACCTGTTTTATGTTCCATATTCCATAAAATTTGATACCAAAAGCCTTGAATTATTTTGTGTATTAATACCTTTCTCCAGAGGTTCATTTATTAAGAAAGTAGTCAGAATATTTGTGGCGTAGGTGTCTACTTACATAAACGCGTTTGTTACTTAAGTATGGATTGTTATGAGAAAAATTTCAAGGTGACCAAGAAATTTATCAGTTAGGTGGTGTACTTCTTGTATATCGATTTAAAAATCTTACTTTGGGCTTTGTCAGCATTGACTATTTCACCCCTTATATGATACAAAAGGTTTACCTAGCCTAATTACAAATTACTAGTTCTATAGACTGTGATATTATTATATTATCTCATTTAAAAAAAAATATTTTTTGTAATTTTATATATTAGTCTGAATAGTGGCTACCCCTTTAGGTCACCAATTTACATAAGGGTACATATCTTTTATCTCAATCAGACCTAGTGTTGGAGGAAATCGGTTGTGACAGCCGAGCAGATGGGCAACGGAGTGATCTATTTTAAATTAAAGAACACATTTTAAAGTAAACCATATTCTGACAAATAAATGATTTTTATTATGATGATTATGACCCTATAAGGGTTCCGTTTTTAACTTTAAAGGCACGGAACCCTAAAAATATCACAACTAATCTTATGTTTTACTGATAATTTTTGTATATCATGAAATAAAATTTTAATGAAATGCTCAAAACCATCTCGGTAACTACAGCTTTTAAACAAAAAAATCCGGGGAGTTAAAATAAATGAATGCAATTGCAAATGCTTGATGAATAGTTTCGTAGCAGCCGTAACAGAAAATAGCATTTAATACCTACTAGTAATTTTGAGCTATGTCGAAAGAAGCGTCATTGTTCACACCTGAACACTGTTAGTCATTGTTCGCCTGCGACCTGCCAAAATTATCAGAGCGATTGTCCTAATCGCATAACTCTAAGTAAAGGTTGGAAGTCGGTTTTGTGTTTTTGTTGCAAAAATAATTAATTGATTGATCGATCTCATTTTGTTTATTCCCATTTGATTACCTCTGTGTATAGCCCAGGGACGGTTTATATCTGATGGAAGATGCGTTACATATCAATGAACGCTTTATGCTAGTAAATATAAAGTGCGAAAATATAAAACAAGTGCGCAAACTTTGAGAAAATAAACATTAACAAATTTCAATAAACACGTATTTTTTATTTTGATATGTCTGAGTAGGTACTAAAAAAGGAAGTCATCGCTAACGACAGATGTTTGCTATTGTTTTTAAGTATACTTTAAGCAGCTTTGCACTTGCTAGGGTCGCTAACCGCTAATTTTAAACCGATATTATTACGAATAGATCATCCATAATTTTCTGATTTTATGTTGATTAAAAAATAGAAGAAATGTACTGAACAATGGAAATGTGCTCTTTTATTAATACAAGGCTAAAAAAAAATGCGCACTATTTAAAGGATCTTTAAAACCACGCAACCGTATAACCGTGTTTTTATCATATAGAGTGATTGAAAAGAAAGGTTTATGTATTATATAATACATGCAAAGTAGAAAAACACTGATAATTTTAGATGTTTCTGATGCGATGTCGTAAATTAACGCATTTTTTGTGTTTACATTGCAAACGCTGGCTAAACCCTACGAGATATATCAAAATAATGTACTACAGTATTGCACACCTTAAAAAGGTCAACAAAAAAGTCCTCGATGGCATATGTCTATCTCTTAGGGATAACCCACAATAACAATTTTTTTATCTTTTAATTTCAACCAAATGTAATGACTTATTTACGAAGCGATTTTAAGTAATTTTGCATTAATCCTTGTCTAATTAAGTACCTTAAATACGTTGTCTATTTAATATAGATCAATATGGCCTTTTACAGCATATAATTTAAATGAAGATATTACAGATTTAAATTAGCGGCGGTACCGGCACGGCCGCGTTTGCTGTTTGTATTGTCTAATGGCAAAAAAGCTGTTAACGTTGCATTAAAGGACATTTTGTAAATATATCTACCTCAATATATTTAATATCAGAATTGCACCCGCGTGAAGCCGGGGCAGGTCGCTAGTAGTTATATAAGATGTGTAAAACATGCTTGGTCTATTAATTTTAGATAGATAATTTTTTTTGCGCCCGTCGTACAGTGCGATACAATAAATGATATGCTCGACGCTTTAATCGTCAGTTAAGTACCGACGCTAGGCTACGATACACATAGGTAATCTAATGCCTATCTAATAAACCAAATAAAGATCGATCAATCAAATAATTATTTTTGCCAGTGTAAAATTGCGTAGATTATGTCAGGGACACTAATGACCTACTCAACTTTACACACCGCTTACGGTAGAATATGCTGATACCTTATTTAAACTTAAGATCACATTTTAATGTAAACCATATTATGACTTCGCATAACTTTTGGTTCAATAATACCTAGAGTTATGCGTTAAGGACGATTGCTCTCATAATTTCAGCAGGCCGCAGGCGTTTTGTGTATACAATGACGCTTCTTTCGACAAAAACTACAGGTCAGATCCTGATCAAATATAAATGAGACCACACAATCAGCACCGAATTTCAAAGATTAAATGAATCACAGATATCAGTTCACGTTTAACAACGGTATTAGGTAAAGAACATAAAAAAATCACACACAGTCAAATTGAAAACCATTTCGTTTTGAAGTCGGTTAAAAAAAAAATTAAAATATTTATGTGAAGGTCTTGAAAAGATTGGATCTCGTAGCTCATTGGCTTTTTCAGTTCCAGAGCTTAACTTAGCCCGGTTATACGTTGTGTGTCAATGTTTATTTTTTGCGTGATTCTACCTCCCAGCTATAGATAACATCCGTTTCACCATTTAAGAGAAAATTAAATACGAACAAATTAAATATCTAAATAGAAATATGCGTCTCAAAGCTAACCCACGGACGGACGGATATGGCGAAACTATAAGGGTACCCAGTTTACTACGGATCCCGAATAATCATTAAAATTAAAGCAAACATGTATTGAATAAGTTTATTTTATTACATAATAAGTCTTTATGTACATAATATTAACGAGAAAATAACAAGATGAGGTTCTTTTTAATAACTAAGAGAGAAAATGACTAGTGATGATGGTGGTGATGTTCAGGAACGATGTGCTTAGCGTGACCTTCGTGCTTCACATTAGCGTTGAATCTGTATAAGAAAAAAGTTGATTGTCTTAAGTCATGTAAAAGATTATTTTTCTTTAGCAAGTTTTCTAACATATGTTACTTACCCGTTGTGCTTGTCAGCGTGATACTCAACGATCCTGACAGTACCGTCAGGTTCGTGCAGACTGTACACACCCTTCACGACGTCACCGTCGCGCTGCTCGTGTTGAGACTTCTTGTCGCCGGTGTGAGGGTCCACCACTTTGTAGGAGAACTCGTATTTGGGGTGAGACTGCAAAATTAGCAATTAACATTCAAAATAAGACACTATAAACTGACAGTATTATAAACTGTCAGTTTCTTGAATTGAAGTCTTAGAAAGATGTAGCTGGATCCTAATTTTACAAGAAAATCTAACAATATCTACCTATTATTTAGAAAAAGAACTGACTAACTGACATATCAATACATAGTCAAAACCACTGGATCTAGAGACTCCAAATTTGGCACATAGGTTCTAAGAAAATATTTTTTAACTCGATACGTAACACGAGCGAAGCCGCTTGTCTCGGAGGGGCAGAAGTTGTAACTATTGTTATTTAATACGCCGGCTTTAACTTAAAAGAACAACATACGTAATATTCGACATGATGTTCATGATGTCCTTTATGTTCTTCATGATGATCATGTTCATGTTTGTGTTCCTCGTGGTGTAGAGGAACCACGTGTTTGGTCTCGTGAGTGTGGTGCACTACAATGCTCTGCGACGAGACTGCAGGTTTATGGTGGTCATGACCATAGTCATGCTGTGGCCGAGCTGCGACTATAGCCAGAAGAGCAGCACAAGCAAAGACCTGAATGCGGAAAATATTAATTTATAATTTAAAAAAGTTTTCAATATATTTAAAAAAAATTCGTTGCTTGATTTGGAATATATTGGTTCACACTAAAATTTGATTTTATTAAAATAAATAAATATTGCTATTTTTTACTACTTCTGTGAATCTATAGAGAAACACAGGCCACCGACGCGGGCCGGAGCGCGTTGTGTGATGGTCCGCCTTGCTCTATTTGTGAATCCCATCATTCAGTCAAATAAATTATTTATTTTTATATTTTGTACTAAATCGGATATGATATTATATTTTGATTAGTATAACAAAAGCAAAATACCTTTAGAAACATAATAATTTATGTTTTAATATTGCTATTTCTCTGAATACTCAGCGCAAACTGATAATCCTGACACTCACAATATACTTTTATATACAATTCAGATTACCTAATGAAACACACGCTGGACCTGTCGGACTACAATAATTTACAAAAGCCCTTCTATGTAGCCTTGAATATTTATTTTTGCCTGGAGAAAGCAATTAAACAAGTTAATCAAGTGAAATATTTTATACTACATGTAATGAATTTATTATACTGAACGACATAGCGCTCACGCCTGTTACTTAGTGTAGGGCGTAAGCAGAGGAAAATATCACCCACATTTCGCTAACTATGATTAAATCCCATAGGTACGTGATAAAGGGCGAGCCTATTACCGTTTATCGGACACGATTTTCAACTTCGAGCACCAACTTGTATTTTATTTATAAATATATTACAAAAGTATTTTTACCCAGGCGTCCAAAACAATGCATATAAGTGAACATGCTTATGGACCTAAACCATTCAACAAGATTTTAAATAATAAACTACAAAAAGAATTCGGTAGCAAAAAAGTCATTTAAAGCAAAAAAAAACCGCCTTTTTCAAACAACTTTATAGGAACATTGGTTTTATGAAACGAATCTAAATATACCTACTTAAACTCTTTTATTCTATCTTGTTAAAATATGACAGAAGTTTAATAGAAAATACGGTTTTTTAGACTTTTCTTTTTACTAATATCATAAAGCTGAAGAGTTTTTTAGGTTGAACGCGTCAATCTCAGGGACACTACTAGGATAAAATATATAAGGAAACATGATATAAAAAGTAAGTCACGCGGGCAAAGCCATCGGCGGCAAACCTGTTAATAATTTAAAAAACTTCCTAAATGATAAAATAAATTAAAATGATATTTTTAGAACATTTTATTTTTGTTTTTGTATCATTCGTAATAAAAACTGTACAAGAAGTGATAAAGAAAACAACTGCTAGTTACAATATTTCAGGTTGGTATTATAAACATATTTAGTTTTTAATAATGATAGTGATGGGGCACGATGTGATGAGTGCTATGCTTCACGTCTGCGTGGAAACTGTAAAAAACCAAATGCAAAATTTTAATATTAACATTTTAAAATGTACCAAATTAAATTGGTATGTTCGTTCTTGTACCCTTTTGTAAATGCTAAAAATGCTAAATTGAAAGAAGAAAAATAGAAAAAAAATCCATGAAATTGAAATTATTTTCAAAATTACTACATGAAATTTTGATTTTTCTCTTAAAAATAATTGGTTACCCAGTATGGTCATCGCCGTGGTAGTGTACATGTCTAATGGAGCCATCAGGCTGGTGCAGCGAGTAATGACCGCTGACCACGTCACCATCGCGGTGCTCGTGCTGGGACTTGTGGTCACCAGTGTGTGCGTCGTCTACTTGGTATCCGAACTCGTATTTAGGGTACGTCTAGAAAATAAAAGTTAAATTAGTATTGGGGAAAATAAACTACGACTGAGAGTAAAGAACTATGCAAGGACAAAGAATTTAAAAGAAAGTGACCGTCGAATCTGCTCGGTAATGTGCTGTATGAGAGCTAATATTAAGCGAAGTCGGAATAATTTCCATTTACGAACAATAAAAACGTGTTAAAACGAATCTTTTTTGTAAAATAGTAACCGTTAATTAATCTATATTACGTATTCACTACGTAACTACGTAAAAAACCTTCAAAGGCTTTTTGAACAAGTTGTTAAAATTTAAACATAACATTCAATTATTTTCCCTAACGACTTTTTTAGCTAATTATTGTTAGGAATAAATTCTAAACTGAAGTATTGATCAGTATTAATGCGGTCTTACGTAATAATCGTGACGATGACCGTTGTAAATTGGCTCATGGTGTCCGTCATGTCGGTGTATGAATTGCGATGAGTGTCCATAGCCAGAGGCCACCGCGACCGCCACTGAAAGCACACATAGGACCTGAAAAAAGTCAAAATAGAATGGTAAGTCTTACAAAACATATCCCTCTATTTTCTTAATGAGTTGACGATAAAAGTTAGGGTGCAGAATCTACGACTTAACGAGCTGTTTAAGGCACGGGTTGCCATACAGACCAACTTTCTGGCAATAGACTAGTGTAAAATTAAAAAATGCCCGACACTTTTTATGGTCCAACACAGTGTTATGTAGGTCTGGTGTATTGATACATTTAAGTAGCACTGTTGAAACTCCGGCCATCACCTGCCATTACCTACCTTATTAGTCGCCGAGGCGAGCGGACGTTCGGGTGGAGTACAAAACCACCAGTGCTGTGTTTAATTAGGAGATCCTAATAGAAACCCCAATAGAGTGGAGAATCCAAGACATAACATACACTATGCCCTATGCCAGCTTATAACTAATAATTTCTCTTAGCCGTTTTCTCAGCTACGGCAGCCAGTCTAAGCAGACTGAAATGGTACGCAGGAGATGTTACAGTGCACAAGTGTGTGCGAAAACTTAAGTGCACTCTGCATTCCTTTCACTTTCAGAGTTCAGTGATCGGATTGACCGACACGACCGGTAAAAGATCGGGGCAGGACCGATGGCTTAACGTGCTTACAGAGGCATGCGAATAACTAATATGATAGAAAAACTAATGAATAAGGTTAAACATCACATATAAAAGCTAATTTTACACTTTTTAAACACAATTTTAACTTAAGTATTTAAGTTGAAAAGAATATTTAAGAATTAACACACCTTGAAGAACATATTGTTAGGTAGTTTGAGGTTGTAAACAAACTGATACATGTCTCCCAAACCTGCGGTATTTTATATGGTTTAGAAAAAACTTGGAACCAAGGTAATATTGATTTCTCTAAATTATATTGGTTGTTAAATCATTAACGATAATAGTGGTTGCATGACAATTACTAGTATTTCGTAAAAGTTATATTAAAGGTCATTTATGTTTTTATATGCTAAAGGTACCCATTAGCCGCAGTATGCCGTAGATTTTTCTGGGTGTTTGAATTTTACTTTTTTTGTCAATACTTGATATTAAACGTTACTGCATAGAAGCGCCACCCGGGACACTTGTTGTTTATATATATTTATTTACCGTTATACGTATATACACAGTCCATTATCGATTATTTGAAGATCCTAAGACCTATTACCTAGATCGGACAATTACAGTGGCCCAGCGGTACTAGACATGCATGACTTTAGGTTTCTGATAAATAAATCCCAGGTTCGATTGGGTCGATTCCAAACATCTCTGAATAAATTGATTCATCACGTTGCTCAGTTTAAACAAAATATCTGGAAAAGACTGCTATGTCTAAGACATAAATATTTGAAAACACATGTCATCCATCAACATTTATTTAGCCAGCGTGTGTGGATTAAGGCCAAACTAATTCAAGATAAACTCAAGATTGTTGAGAGGACCCGTGCTAAAATGATTGTAACTTAATCTAACAATTGAATGAAATCATAAAATTTACACGTGGCTAATATTCACCTCTGTTTTAGGCAGGACTCGGTGGCCTACTGGAAGAACCTAGTAAAAAGGAAGATTTTGGCGCACTAAACTTTTGGCAAACAGTAAAGTCAATTATTAAATGAATAATGTAAGCTGGGTGGAAATTCCGGTCAAGCGTAAACGATTACTTTTTAATTAAATAAAGCTCAAGAGTTATGAATTGGAACGTGATATAATTTAACTATGGTTTACACCATATCAAAACTTAAAAGAAGTAGAACACAGTTTTTTTATATTTGCGGACAGTTGGGGCTCTATGAGACCTTCAATCTGAATACGTGGTTTTTGGGTGGCGCAAATCAGGTGACAATTAACTAGTGTAGGCTTCGGCGGTAGTCTGAGACCACAATTTACTACCGCCGAAACCTACCACCAGACAAAACTGCAAAATGTCGTGTTCCGGTGCAATGTCTGATGACACCATTTAAAAGGATCGGTCCGAATAGTTGGTTCTAAGTGGATAATTAATTACGAAGCCTCGTTTCTCTCCAATTTTTTCATTTGTCTGCACTATTCCGTGTTCAGAAAGTTGGTGGCGCGACATTCTCATGCGTCGTAGAGTACGTTAAACCGTCGGTCGGTTCTGTGTCCGATGTCTGACCGCTTAGATTCTGACTATGTGAAGGAATAAGTTAAGATTCCTGGGGACGAGGCAGGCTGTGGTAGCGCCAGAGTGCCTATGGGTCGTAGTGATGAGCTTACAAGTATGACGGTCCTGAATGCAGATCTACGAGTTCTTAGGACCGTTAATTAAACACCTGAGAAAGGTTACTGTGGTGTTTTCAGTGGGTAACCCGGGCCTACCTTCTAGGTAGGCAAGTGCTCCTACATAACACGCTTCGTCCACGCGGGGATCACCACGAAAAAAAATAAAGGTGTCAAGATTACGTCATCACCTCTACCTTATGCAAAATAATCAGTGATCGGATTAGCAGTGCAATTTCATGACGAAATTTTAACATGGACATACCAACCGCTCGTACTATTTCGATAAATGTTGGTCACACTAAAGATTGATTAAAATCGGCTGAAGGCCTTGTATATGTCTCGAATAAATAATAAAATAGTTTAAAATATTATTGTACATTGTTCTGTCATTTTTACATGACTGAATCGGCCGCCATGTTGTTTATTTCAAATTAATAATAATAATAGGGCAGCTTGTGGCGAGCGGCCGTAGGGCAGCTTGTGGCGAGCTGTTATGGCGTAGCGACCATACGGACCCGAGTGCTCCAGGGAGAAGGTCCTGTCCCTCACCTCCGGCTTGTCTTTACTGGATGGCTGGAGTGAACCCTGATGGGGGACAGATCTCCCACCTCTTGTTTGCCTTCATTGGCCGGCTTGAGTGGAGTCGTGAGAGCAGAGATGCTCGGAAGAGGAAGTGTCCCGTAAGTGGCTAGTGGGCACGTGAGGCTGGACCCTTAGGGAGCCAATGATCGGGTAGAATGCCGTGGGACACCGCTCTACTCCTCTAGCCCCTCAGAATATGTTGCCCCTTGTCGCTTCTTTTAGCGGCCATACGGGGGCCCATTTACTGAGTGGGCGAGTCACCCCCTGCCATTTTATCCGTGTTAATTTGCATTGGTCAGGCAGGGGCCATAGTCCATCCATAGTCCTAGTTACCTAATCCATTAGCACCCACCACCATAACCTAGATTTTATTTCCTATATTCTGCAATAGTCCTGCTCTAACCGGGGATTGTCCTTGGGTGTACCTATATGGTGCGAACAGGGATAATCGTCGGTTGGTGCCACATTACATTTAGAGCAAAATTGTCTAACGGGCCTCTACGTGTTGGCTTCGGCCCCACGCACGCCTTTTAAAAGTCCGGAGCTCCATAGCTCCGAGATAAAAAAAAGACAAACATAATAATAATAGTGGGACATCAACACACACGGTCATCTGGTCCCAAGCTAAGCAGAGCTTGTGTTATAGAAACCAGATAACTGGTATATACTATACATATAATACTTTTCTTTTGTAAATATATACTTAAAATAGATATTTACACCCAGACACAAGACAAACAGACATATTTAAACAAATGTTTGTCTCGGGTGGGAATCGAACCCACGACCTGCGGTGTGAAAAGCAAGTACCTTACCGACCACGCCACCGGCCCGTCAAAAAAAAATTAAAATCAATTCATCTAAAATTATGTAATTTTTTTTCATAACAAAAGCAACGACGTCAACGACTGATAAGTGTACAAAGAAAAAGTATTTTAAAATAATAAAAAAGTATTTATATTTTAACATATCTATTTTTGTAACTATTTCTAAACTTACATTATAACTTATTATTTCTTTCATACTTTTTAAAAGAAAAACTTTTCAAAATTAAATAGTTACTCATAATTTCTGATGAGAAAATAAAATATTTTACACGTATGGAATATTTCCGAAATCCCGCAATACTAGGGCGTATCCGTGCAATTCGCTCTCTGCATTGCAACGGTCCGCCGTCGAAGAGTCCCAGAAAGTCTCCTGGGACGTAATAACACGTAGGAGCCTGCCTCGGTGGGCTCCCACTGGCGGGTTCGCGGTTGCGTCTTATGGATCCCGTGTTCCCGCCGAGCGTGGTTGTTGGAGTCGGTGGAGTTTATTGGGTATGGCCCTGCGCAGGTCGCCTTCGGCCTGCGCTTAAGGGGTGGCTGCGGCCTTAAACGAGTCTTACATAACCCCGCCTCGTCCTCTGAAAAAAGGTGGGTTATGCGTTATGCATTCTCCATCGGAAAAAAAAGGGCGTATCCGTGCAAATATAATGTTTGAGGGCGTTAACCCTAAATTGCACTACCTATTTCGATCACTGAAAAGAATACAGACGAAGAGAAGATTTAAATTATGTAGAGATCAATTACGAGGTGGTTTGAATCTCGGATTATTTTTACATAGATAATATTAGCAATAGCTCGTAGCTTAGAATTGTGCCCGATGAACGGCAATAGACTCGCTTCGTATTACGCATAGAGCCTAAACATAGGTGATATTCGACTGGTCGACATCTTTGAGTAATACTGGCGTCAGTGCTATATTATGTTTTATTGATTCAAATAGGTTTTTATATGTAAAACAGTTTATTTATCAATTTAATAACAAAAACAAATACTTCTCTTATAACTACAAAACAACAAACTACTGACCGAGACCGAATGACAAGTTATATTGGTCGACTAATAATGGTCATGGAAGTAATCAACGTGGTCATGGTGATGATTGTCTTCGTGGTGATGGTCATCGTGGTGGTGATGGTCATCGTGGTGGTGATGGTGGTCATCATGATGATGGTGATGAGGTTCCTCGTGGTGATGACCTTGATGGTGCTCATGGTGGGTGCTGTGTTTCACGTCCGCATGGAAACTAGAATATGAAAATTTTTGATTGTTATTACATCATCTTAATCATAAAAACTTATAAGACTCTTTAATTAAAATGAACTTTGTGTCTTTCTTACTAATATAAATGTCAAGATGATAGACAACGACAAACGAATTATAAACCTATTTTAGCTATGATGAGCTTATAAGACGTTTATGAATAGTTTTTAAATGTATCGTAATAGTCCCCATAATACTAAGAATCCAGTAAGAAAAATATATCTACCCGGTATGTTTGTCAGCGTGGTAGTGCACATGCCTGATGGTGCCATCAGGTTCGTGCAGGGAATAGTGTCCCTTGACAACATCACCGTGTCGGTTCTCATGCTGTTCGTGTGCGTCGTGAGTGTGAGGATCCTTCACCTCATACTTAAACTCGTATTTGGGCTCCGTCTGCAACAACACTTGTATTATTGTAGCATGTTGTATCATGGTTTAGGAGTAACACTAATATTGGAAGTGAGATTTACATAGTAATCGACGTGGTGATGTCCATGCTTGTCGTGTATGGTGACGGGCTGCGGGTGGTCGTCGTGCTTGACAAAGTATTGGGACGAGTGGCCAGCCTCAGCAGACACTGCTGCTATTACAGCCAACAAACTGAATACCTGTAAAACAGTTAACACTTTTACTATTTCAGCCAAGGCAAAGTTGTTTGTTTTTTAATTCGTGAAAATTAATTAGTCATTTCAGCATCATCATCATCATCACTGTTTTTACTGAACTTTCAATGGCGTGGGTACGTGTGGTAGTTAGATTACAAGAAGACACAAAAATAGAACCATCCTTTCTAATGTAGCCGTATCATTATATCCTCTACTACTCTTTATTATCTCACCAGATAGCTTCTACCACAGAACAGCTAGTAGTTTGTCCTGTTTGGTGGATGGTTTTGATGATCTGTTGCTGCTACCAAATTTGTAGCGTTTGTCTACCAAGTCTGAAGCGGTTCTAGGTATGCTACGTTAGTCAACTAGTTAATTGTTAACAAACCTGAATGTACATTGTAGTTGTTCTGTTCGTAACAAGCTCAGTGATACTGATACAAATGCAAAAACCTCAAGATATTATATATGGAAAACAAAGGCAGTCAAGGTGATTATGCATTTCGCTCTAAATGAACTAAAGGCGGCAATTAAAAAGGTTTACGAAATTTCAAAATACGATATTGGTCGAATTTCGTAAAACTACCTTCGTTGAAATGTTTGAGATAACAGAAATGGAGCGACTTGTTACGAGTATGTAGCGTGTTAACTGTTAACGTTGATAGCATTATGTAAGATACCTAGCTCTTACCCTTATTGAGTTGGCATTAAGATAACGCTTTTTATCTGTATCAAGAATGACAATGATGGAAAGAGCTTGAGTTAATCAGGCACATAGCAACCGGGGCCACAGCGCCGCCGCCGTCTAGTTCCAAATTAAGCAATTATACATATTTGCTTATGGGTACTAATATATTTTTTTGTACATACATACTAATATTATATAAATTACACCTAGACACAGAACAAACAATCATGCATCATCAAATTTTGTGTGATGAACACAAAATTTATCCCGTGTGGAATCAAATCTACGACCTCCTGTTTAGCAGTCAGGTCACTAACCACTGCGCCAACAGGCCAGTCAAATTTGAAATCATCTTTGATTACACTTTGCTACTTGGGTTGTAGGTAAGCGAACAGACTCGACTTAATTTTCTAGTTGGATGTTACCTACTGTTTTTTTGTTCACAAATATTTTTATTTTTTAATGGCTTCAAAAAAGGACTATGGCCTGTGGTTGACCTGTTTGTATGTCTGATTTAATGACAATCTTCAGAGATGGGCTACGGAATTTTTTAATAACTAATTTAATATAAGTAAACAGCGGTTGTATTTTAATATTTTCAATAAAAGCCGCTTGAGCTCTTTTAATTCGAGTTTTAGTAATATTATGTTAGCCTATTGATTTTACATTTATTTTTTATAAGTTGGCTATAAACCCTATTTTTAATAGTTTAAAGTTTACAAAGTACACCTACGTAAATGCCGGCGCGCCGTATAGACTTGAGAACCTACCCCATGCTATCATCATTCTTTTTTTATTGGTTTTTACATAAGAAAAATATATTATTACATTTTGAAGTTTTATTAATCAATGCTAGTAAGTGTACTTAATATTATACACATGCGTTCATTAGAAAATAATTCGAGTTTTCAATTTTGCACTCATAAACTCACTTTGCGCGTGCATCAAGGCATGTTGTCCGTTGTTTTGTCGGAAGATGAAAGTGAATGGGTAATATAGTTTATTAGAAAACTTATATTGCTATTACAATGAAGCACGGTTTTTCCAGTAAGCACTAGAACTTTCTGCATACCAGATGAATAAAAAAACATCGACCAAGAACAGTGAAACTCGCACGCTGAGGGTTCCGTTTCATAGCAACGGAGGTGGTAGGTAGTTATGAGTACTACTGTTTTGAGTAATGGTAGATAGACTCTCCAGCGACAATCTGTCCTACTGTCACAGCCGATTTGCTTCGAAACAACTGGATTTAGTTGTATATTAGTACACTTACTTAACGTAGTGTTCAATGAGATATATATACCTTGTATCAAATGAAACAACTTGTTGTGGGAAAGTAAAATATTTTTTTTTATCTGTCTACCTATATATTTTTAAAGCTATTTCAGCTGATTTTAAATAAAGGAAAATTTACCATAATCCCTTGTTTCTAAAACTAGTCGGCCTAAAAATATGGGGTACATATCCTTACTTAACATTACATGCGAAAGTAACTGCCTGTCTATTTGCCGCTATTTTACGCCAAAACTATAGAAGCGATTTGGATAAAATTTTGTACGGATATAGTTAAAGATCCGGGGAAGGGCATAGGATAGTTTTTATCCGTCTGCGCAAAAAGAGTTTAATGCTTTAGTGTGATAACCCAAAACTGGTAGTTAGTAGGCAATAGGATTTTCTCTTTCCCAATTCTTATTCTCAGTGCTTGACGGGATAATAAGACTACTAGTGAGATACTGGACAAAAAACCGACGGCTTAGCGTAGTCTCTGAGGCACGAAGGTGTCACCCTACAAACTTCCTCACTAAGGACTATATCTGACCATATAAGTTTAGGGTAAAATAATTATCTAAAAAAGTTGAAACGATGTTAATTTTTTATAATGTATTTATTATGTACAAGTGAGTCTTCAATACAATTAGTAACAACTTATTATTAATTAACAATTAAGAATAATTTTTAAATCAGACTTCAGTGATGACGATGGCGACCAGGGTGTCTCGTATGAGTTACCTCTGCATGGTATCTGAAAAGGATTTCACGAAAAAATTAGTAGCATAGAAATAATGATGATACTTACGGTAGAGCTGATCTTTAAAACTGCCTCCACGTCAACCCTTTTTAGTGTCCCACTGCTGGGCACGGGTCTCCTCTCAACTATCAAGAGTTGAGAGTTTAGGCCATAATCTCCACACGCACGCCAACTGCAGGTTGGTGGATTTTAAAACTGCCCTGATTACAATAATAATAATAATAATATTCTGGGACATTAACACACACGGTCATCTGGTCCCAAGCTAAGCTTGTGTTATGGAACTAGATAACTGGTATATACTATTCATTTAATACTTTTCTTTTGTAAATATTATATACTTATAATAGATATTTACACCCAGACTCGACACAAACACAAATGTTTATCACTAATGTTTGTCTCGGGTGGGAATCGAACCCACGACCTGCGGCGTGAAATGCAAGTATCTTACCGACCACGCCACTAGTTTACGCCATTAGTTTGAATTAGATTCGTGAGAGGGCCTACGTGTGTCAGACGAAATTTAACAGACCTTGACTAAAACCTCTTTCAATTACAGAAATAAAATAAGTAAGTAAGTTTTTAAATAAGTGGTCAGTTTAAGCTTGGAAATGCTTAGCTTTACCCTAAAATGGTTTAATTTTTCATTAGTAGTCAGACACTTCAGTTGAACTTATTGTTATGTCTCAAGTTTTCTCGCACTCTAGGTATACACCCAACTTTTTACACTAAATTATACTTACCCAGTATGTTTATCGGCGTGGTAATGAACATGCCTGATAGAGCCGTCAGGTTCATCCAATGAATAATATCCTTTAACTACGTCACCGTCCCGGTACTCGTCATGCGTCTTACGATCGTGAGTGTGAGGGTCCTTTACCTCATATTTGAACTCGTACTTAGGATGAGTCTGAAACAAATGAATAAATACAGTTGACTTTTAAAATTTTGCATCAAGTAACTACCGACAGTGACGTCGGTAGTTACTTGATTCTAAAATTCAAATTAATCGAGGATGAAATACATGATTTGGATTTGATTAAAATGAGCGGTTTCTTTAGTCATGATGGCCATTTTATGTATAATCGATTAGATATAAATGTTGAATTTAATACAAATTTGTTTGCGGTACCACACATCAAATGTATTAATTAAATTATTTGCAGACTGTGTGCGTCCTTAGTGAACAGAGTAGTGTGGGCCAGTTCCAATATTGTCCTGGTGATGATAGCCAGTAGAAATATAAAACGAATGTTAGTACTTCAAATTAGTCTAACATGAAATATGCAAATTTCCTGAATCTCTTAATTAAATTAGGTCACAATATTGTAATTTAAGGAACCTAAAGGAATATACTATTCATTAAACCACTTACATAATAATCGTAGTAATGGTGTCCATGGTGATCGTGAATAGTTACAGGTTCTGCATGTCCGTCGTACTTTGTGAAATGTTGGGACGAATGACCTGGGGCCGCTGTCACTGCCATCGCGAGTGCTAGAACGCACAGCACCTAGAACAAAACATTCTTTTTATTCCGCAGAAACAGCAGGCAGCAGTAGATAGATACCTTATATACCTCGGAGATAGTGTATCTATTGACTATAATAAAGCTGAAGAGGATTTCGCGTCTATAATTCGCTTAAAAGAAGGCTATGAGATAATAGGTGTCATTATTGCGTCCAAAGCAAAATACTAAGCGACCTCTAAAACACTACTAAATAGATACTGAATTCAATAGAGTCCCATATAATCTATAAAGTAATACTAATATATCTGCTGACGTTTAACTGTTATTACATAACAACTTATATTTAAATCTTCATTCCGGTCGTTTATTGACAAAAAATAAAAATTACTAATCAAACTTGGAGTTGTTAGTACCTTAACGAACATTATAGCTTCTAAATGCTGACACGTTTTCAACTTTACTAATATTTTTCTAAGTTCTCGTGTCTTTTTATATCTAAAACAAAAGCAATCAAGGTGAATTTAATTTCTCTGTTAGTAATTATTGTTGTCATAAATAAAATCTTGACTCTTTTGTAAGAGCTCTTAATAGTTAGATCCTGGAAAGTTTTGTAAATGGTTGTAGGTTTACTTCTCAAGTCTTATAGACTGAGTGAAAACCTCTTCAGGGAATGATTTGTATTGATGATTTACGAACGCCTACTATGTTGTTAGAAAAGAAAAAAAACGAAATAATCAATCATTGTATTTAATTGAAATAAAGAAACCTTGATCAGCTAATAGTCTATGTTTTGTCATGATTTTTATGGGTAAACAAGAAACGGCTTACAGGAATAATAATAAATGAGTTGTGGTTTACACAACTACATCACTATTATTCCTGTAAGCCAGAATCGACAGTGAAACTTATGAAGAGATTCTTAGAATTGAAATCCGGCCATGTCCCAGGACACTATCCGGATTCGATTTGAATAAAAAATATTACCGAAGGAGTTGGAAAAACTGTATCTCAAAAACTAATTGTTACCACGGAATGGTCAATGTTTTTTAAAGCGGCAGGTAATACCGCGAGTTGCAGCTAGTTAATGTTAAATTTTCATACGCTGACACCATGATATATGTTTGTTCGATAAAAAGATTAAAGCTTAAATCTTAATAATGATCAACTTTTCACACTCAGTATGATATAACTGTATTGCCTTGGGTAATTTCGTTTTCAATATAAAAAGGCTTGATATGATAAGAACAATATCAGTTTCATACCAAGACTTGAAACAATCACTCCATTTACAATGTTTTTAAAGGTAATAATTTTAATTAAGAGACGATTGATTGCTATTAATTTTTATAACTATCAGAATATTTCAAATAAGAAAAAAAAGGTGCCTGCCTATTAGTAGATAAAACAATAATTCTACTAGTGTCCCACGTTCTTCAACGATCTTTACCATTTAGAGAGTAAAAGCTAATGAGGTTTGCATATGCTTTAAAAAGAAAAATTTATAAAATCTTTTGGGATTGACTTGTTTCATGAATTGTTACCGACATTATCCTAATTGATTAATAAATATATATGCCTCTTTCTGATCAGGTACTTAGTTTCTTAGCTGTGGTAGCAGCTGTGTCAGCGGAGGCTGGCCACTCTTCCCAGTACATCGTTAAACATGATGACCATCCACAACCTGTCACCATACACGACAAGCATGGACACCACCACGTCGACTACTATGTAAGTCTAACTTCCAATATTGACATTACTCCTAAACCGTTCTATAGAGTTGTCGTTTAATAGAAAGTGTTATTATAGACGGAGCCCAAATACGAGTTCAAGTACGAGGTAAAGGACCCTCACACTCACGACGCGCATGAGCAGCATGAGCACAGACACGGGGATGTCGTCAAGGGACACTACTCCCTGCACGAACCCGATGGCACCGTCAGGCATGTGGATTACCACGCCGATAAACACACTGGGTAAGGATAGCAGTGTTCACTTAAATAAGAAATCGGCGACTCACAATGGTTTGAGTGAAAGGGAGTTAGAGTTATTCAAAGAGAAATTTATTTCCGCATAGGTCTAAATATTGTATTTAATTTTTTTTTCTTTCCAGATTTCATGCTGATGTGAAACACGCAACCCACCATGCTCACCACCATCACCATTGATTTGTTGTTGTTTTTTTTACTTTTATACTGTGATTTGAAATTGTTATAAAATGTTGTTGTTGCTTATGATATTATTATTTGAAATATATTCTTTAATTTAATAGATGTTGTTTTTTATGTTGTCAGCAGCATAGCAATAGTTAAAAAGTTTTGTATTATGCAACGATTTCATTATTTTAAAAAAGTAGCAAAATTTAACAAAAGCCTTTACATACTTGATATAGAAGAACCATCTTCTAAAAAGTGAAATATAATTTTTAAAAGTACCTCCCCTATTCCCTTTGTTAGTGGTTAGCTATAGACTATACGTGAAACAAAGCAATACTATTTGTCACGACTCTTTTATCAACATAGAACCTCGTCTGTTTTTTATTCCAGAAAAAGGAATGACATTCAAAGACTATTACAAAAATTCAAACCCCTTAACTTTCATGTAGATATGATAATTTTTTAATTAGTTCGAAAAAAAATACGTGTCTAATATTTTTTCATAAATTGTAGACGGACTAAAAAGAATTTTGATTTTCATGGCAAGGAATCGTGCCTATTGCGTAATCGTTCATTTTTTTTTAAAATTTAACAATTTCAATTTAAAATTTTGACAAATTCAATTTTCATTTGTAATGTGGTTGTTTACTGCATTCTAAGTGTGTTTGGACGATTAAATTTTTTTTTTTCAATTTTTTTCAATTCTCGTGGCTTAGGTCATGGTAGCAAGCACATTAGAATTGGTAAAAGGTCTCGGATTAAATGCACGGTTAGACAAAAATTGGTATCGTTTTTTTTCCCTTAATTCAGTTGTTTATTAGTACACATATACCTAGTAAAAATCAAATGAAATAACTTGTTGTGGGAAAGTAAAATATTTTTATGTCTACATATACATATTTTTAAAGTTATTTGAGATGATTTATAATAAAGGAAAATTTACCAAAATCCCTTGTTTCTAAAACTAGTCGGCCTAAAAATATGGGGTACATATCCTTACTTAACATTACATGCGAAAGTAACTGCCTGTCTATTTGCCGCTATTTTACGCCAGAACTACAGAAGCGAAATCAATCGAAATCACACATCAATTGTTTTATATTAAATTATTTGCATACTGTGTGCGTCCTTAGTGAACAGAGTAGTGTGGGCCAGTTCCAATATTGTCCTGGTGATGATAGTCAGTAGAAATATAAAACGAATGTTAGTAATTAAAATTAGTCTAACATGAAAATTTTCTGAATCCCTTAATTAAATTTGGCCACAATATTGTAATTTAAGGAACCTAAAATAATATATTATTCTATAAACAACTTACATAATAATCGTAGTGATGGTGTCCATGGTGATCGTGAATAGTTACAGGTTCTGCATGTCCGTCGTACTTTGTGTAATGTTGGGACGAATGACCTGGGGCTGCTGTCACTGCCATCGCGAGTGCTAGAACGCACAGCACCTAGAACAAAACATTATTTTAATTCCGCAGAAACAGCAGGCAGCAGTAGATAGATACCTTATATACCTCGGAGATAGTGTATCTATTGACTATAATAAAGCTGAAGAGGATTTCGCGTCTATAATTCGCTTAAAAGAAGGCTATGAGATAATAGGTGTCATTATTGCGTCCAAAGCAAAATACTAAGCGACCTCTAAAACACTAATAAATAGATACTGAATTCAAAAGAGTCCCATATAATCTATAAAGTAATACTAATATATCTGCTGAAGTTTAACTGTTATTACATAACAACTTATATTTAAATCTTCATTCCGGTCGTTTATTGGCAAAAAATAAAAATTACGTATCAAACTTGAAGTTGTCAGTACCTTAATGAACATCTTGGCTTCTCAATGCTGACACGTTTTCAACTTTACTTATATTTTTTCTAAGTTCTCGTGTCTTTTTGTATCTAAAACAAAAGCAATCAAGGTGAATTTGATTGCTCTGTTAGTAATTATTGTTGTCATAAATAAAATCTTGACTCTTTTGTAAGAGCTCTTAATAATTTAATCCTGGCGCGAAAGTTTGTAAAAGGTTGTAGGTTTACTTATTAAGTCTTAAAGACTGGAGTGAAAACCTCTTTAGGGAATGATTTACATCGATGATTTACATACGCCTGCTATGTTGTTACAAAAGTAAAACAGAAACTAAATAATCGATAAAATGAAATGAAATCACATTTAATTGAAATAAAAATCCTTGATCAGCTAATAGTCTATGTTTTGTCATGATTTTTATGGGTAAACAAGAAACGGCCTACAGGAATAATAGTGATTGAGTTGTGGTTTACACAACTACATCACTATTATTCCTGTAAGCCAGAATCGACAGTAGAACTTATGAAGAGATTCTGAGAATTGAAACCGGCCATGTCCCAGGACACTATCTGGTTTCGATTTGAATAAAAAATATTACCGGAGGAGTTGGAAAAACTGTATCTCGAAAACTAATTGTTACCACGAAATGGTCAATGTTTTTTAAAACGGCAGGTAATACCGCGAGTTACAGCTAGTTAATGTTAAATTTTCATACGCTGACACCATGATATATGTTTGCTTGATAAAAAGATTAAAGCTTAAATCTTAATAATGATCAACTTAACACACTGAATATGATATAACTGTATTGCCTTGGGTAATTTCATTTTCAATATAAAAAGGCATGATTTGATAAGAACAATATCAGTTTTATACCAACACTTGAAACAATCACTCCATTTACAATGTTTTTAAAGGTAATTTTAATTAAGAGACGATTGATTGCAATTGATTTTTAAAACTATCAGAATATTTCAAATAAGAAAAGAAAGGTGCCTATTAGTAGATTAAACAATAATTCTACTAGTGTCCCACGTTCTTCAATGATCTTTACCATTTAGAGAGTAAAAGCTAATGTTTTTAGTTTGTTTATGCTTTAAAAAGAAAAATGGATAAAATCTTTAGGGATCGACTTGTTTCATGAATTGTTACCGACGTTGTCCTAATTGATTAATAAATATATATTCCTCTTTCTGAACAGGTACTTAGTTTCTTAGCTGTGGTAGCAGCTGTGTCAGCGGAGGCTGGCCACTCTTCCCAGTACATCGTTAAACATGATGACCATCCACAATCCGTCACCATACACGACAAGCATGGACACCACCACGTCGACTACTATGTAAGTCTAACTTCCGATATTGACATTACTCCTAAACCGTTCTATAGAGTTGTCGTTTAATAGAAAGTGTTATTATAGACGGAGCCCAAATACGAGTTCAAGTACGAGGTAAAGGACCCTCACACTCACGACGCGCATGAGCAGCATGAGCACAGACACGGGGATGTCGTCAAGGGACACTACTCCCTGCACGAACCCGATGGCACCGTCAGGCATGTGGATTACCACGCCGATAAACACACTGGGTAAGGATAGCAGTGTTCACTTAAATAAGAAATCGGCGACTCACAATGGTTTGAGTGAAAGGGAGTTAGAGTTATTCAAATAGAAATTTATTTCCGCATAGGTCTAAATATTGTATTTAATTTTTTTTTCTTTCCAGATTTCATGCTGATGTGAAACACGCAACCCACCATGCTCACCACCATCACCATTGATTTGTTGTTGTTTTTTTTACTTTTATACTGTGATTTGAAATTGTTATAAAATGTTGTTGTTGCTTATGATATTATTATTTGAAATATATTCTTTAATTTAATAGATGTTGTTTTTTATGTTGTCAGCAGCATAGCAATAGTTAAAACGTTTTGTATTATGCAACGATTTCATTATTTTAAAAAAGTAGCAAAATTTTACAAAAGCGTTATAATATAATATTTCCAAAGTACCTCCCCTATTCCCTTTGTTAGTGGTTAGCCATAGACTACACGTGAAACAAAGCAATACTATTTGTCACGACTGTTTTATTGTGATTTTATGAGGAGTTGTGTTCTATAACTCCGAAGTCCATAATCAACATAGGACCTCGCCTGTTTTTTATTTCAGAAAAAGGAATGACATTCACAGACTTTGACAAAAATTCAAACTCCTTAACTTTCATGTAATGTAGATATGACAATTTTTTATTAATTCAAAAAAAATACGTGTCTATTATTTTTTAATAAATTCTAGACGGACTTAAAAGAATTTTGATTTTCATGGCAAGGAATCGTGCCTATTGCGTAATCGTTCAATTTTTTTTTATTTTAACAATTTCAATTTAAAATTTTAACAAATTCAATTTTCATTTGTAATGTGGTTGTTTACTGCATTCTAAGTTGTTAGGACGATTAATTTTTTTTTTTAAATTTTTTTCAATTCTCGTGGCTTAGGTCATGGTAGCAAGCACATTAGAATCGGTATAAGGTCTCGGATTAAATGCACGATGAGACAAAAATTTGTATCGTTTTTTTCCCTTCATTTCTTTTTCACCTGATTTGAAATATAATATAAGGTCTCATTGAGTTTAGAACCCTCCCTTGCCTTTAATTTTAAAACATGAATTAGCGTTTGCTAATGCATTATTGATGCTGAAGCCTAACCAAATCGCCATGTTTAGGGTTACTCAAAAACTGATGTTGTAGTATTTAAGTTATTTTTTAAACTATTAATTTATTAATGTAATTTTTGCTGAATAGTTAATTTCCTATCACAAATCTAGTCAAAACAAAAGAGTTCGCCCAATTAAATCGATTGGAAGGGTATCATTGCTAAGTACAGATAAAGGTATATTTATTAATTTAGGTGTAGGTACCTATTCGAATCCTTTATGTCCTACAATTATATACAATATGGGGCCGTCCATTGGTCACGTGAAGCTTAAAAAGGGGCCAGGGATTTGATAAAAATCACGAAATGTCACATGTGACATTTTCGGGGGAGTGTAGTAAGATATCACGTGTATTTATTTTTTCATATTTATTTTTCAAACGCACGAAACAACCTTCAACCTTTCTGTGTACACATTTTTATCGTGGTCCTGAATTTCAGAATAAAATAAAATTACTTATACTTTATACCCGTATTTAAGATAATATTCTAAAATATTTAAGATACTATAAATACACATGATGTTGGGTAGTCTTAAACCTCATCTTGTATCACTTAGGGGGAGGGGGGTTAAAAATGTTTTAAAAAAGATCACGTAATGAACAGCCCATATGCAAGGACTTCAAGGCCAAAGGTAATCACGAACTTTTACTGGATATGTACCAATTTTAATTTTATTATAATATTGAAGTAAGAATACTGGTTGTTAGCATTTAGATTATATCTACTTAGATACTATGGCCCGTATCTATAGACAGATCTCAGTATTAAGTAAGCGCTTAAGGTGACAGTTTACGTGACAGTTGATACTTTATACTTGACTGTCATCTAAATGTTAATGTATACAAGGTGTTAATAAATTTACGGCCTTATTCATAAAAAAGTTACAAGACTCTTTAATTAAAATGGTCTTTGTGTCTTTCTTTTCTATACTAGTATAAATGTCAAGATGGCAGACAAGGACAAACAAATTATTAACCTATCTTAACTATAATGTGCTTAAAATACGTCTATAAATACGGGGTAATTCTTTAAAATTTAAGGGATTGTGTGGTAATCGCCAAGTTTTTTTTTTAAATAAGCTTTCGTTTTAAAGATTTGCAATAATTTGCATTCAGTGTAAACTATGAAATGTGCTATCTGTGCGGTAGGTACCTTTCTTAGAACCAACAACGCGGGTGTGCACAGAAGAATTTTTGATTGATTACTTTTTCTAAGTCAAAAATTTTATGTTATTTCACTGTTATTTTATTCAAATCTACAATGATCTTGTTCTTATCGCTCAATGCAGGATCACAGTCTTGTCTCTATCATTTGGACAAAATTCGGCTGTCTTCGTATAAAATATTTTGCTTAAATCGAAGCCTAATTTAGTAAGTATCCGAAGAATATTTTAAATGACTACGAAAAACATAATGTGGTAATTAACTTTCAATATAATATGTATGAAGTAATACAGACAATCAAAAAATATTTTCAATATAACTTCATATTGCATGGTTAAAAATATAACTGCATGGTTTTTTTAATGCTTTCAAAGGTTCTATGCCAAAAAAAGGTTCCAAAATCTTTAGCACGACATCTGTACCCAGAAGAGTATAACTCTAATGGTTTTCAATAGCTAGATATTCTTGTATTATCTGGGTTGTAAAAATGCATTTTCTTTATTAAATTATTTATTATCATAAAACATTACAAACTTAGAAAGACAAAACAGCTACATACTACGTCAACAAGGCACACTTATAGAGATCAGTAATGGTGGTCGTGGTGGTCGTGGTGTTTCTTCTCGTAGTGATGTTCGACTTTGAACTTATACTCGTTCTCGTTATGGTGCTTGTCACGGTGCTCATTCTCTTGGGTATGGTAGTGCTTGTCATCTATTTTGTACTCGAACTTGTATTTAGGATGCGTCTGGAAAATTTACAGCTTTATTATTAAATAGTCTGTGTACAAAAGTAAAAATGAAGAGCTGCTGAGACACGTGTTGTGAAAAGACTGGAACGTTACTAAGCATTAATAAACCTGAACAGACTCTGCTTATTATAAATGTTTCTCAGTAAAACTGATAAGCTGATTTGAATCTCAAGAATATTTTCACTTAGAACTATTCGATAAATATGAGAGTGAGCTAGTGTAAGTATTAGTATGTTAATCGTAAACTCACGAAATAGTCAACATGGTGATGTCCGTGCTTGTCATGAATAGTGACTGGCACTGGATGTTCATCGTGCTTGCTGATGTGCACTGAGGAGTGGCCGTGGTGCTCCGCAGACACAGCTGCAGCCAGCACAGCGCAAACAAATACAACCTGTTACGTAATATAAATAATATTATTAATATTGAAATTTTTGTTACAGCATATTTGATTATGTAGGCGACGTAACTGTTAATGTTAGATACATAATGCTTTGTGTTAATGAGTTTTGTGGAATCATAAGTAGCACTAATTAATCGATATTTTATTTATAAACAGTTTTCATGTTTAAATGTTTCTTTTTACGTCATTGGACAATGCAAAATGTCGATTCAAAATTCACAAGCCACCAACTTTTAAATTCGAATTTTTTGGGATAAATATTAAATTCCACTAATTTTCCGAATGAAAAATAATTATTATTGTTTTTTATTAAAATAATACCTTGAAGAACATTTTGTGAATTGTTCCTTAGTAAGCCAGTTAGCAAACTGATACTAAATTTTAAAAACAATTTGCTTTTATATCGAAAACCTTTAGCAATCGTGGCAATATTACTTTGGTTTTAAATATTTCAACGCTTTAATAACTGGCTGTTAATATTAATTGTTTTCTTACGTAAATTCTTACTTTTACATTTAATCCACACTATTGTCAGTTAGTATGCGAAAGTATAACAATCGAGCCGCTTTAATGGCATGCGGCGTACGCATACCTACGCATATGTATCAAATTTTGAATTATGTAAAATTGCCATAATAATCCTTAACGAGCAATAAAATCATACATTTATGCGATTTTAAATAGTCACCCATAAAATAAAATGAACAAATTACCATTTCATCATTCATTCGCCCTTTTTATAAGTACCTTTGAGCCTTCCTTGTGCATTAACTATCACATCACAATAGAAATGAGTAAGTACAAAGGATACAATGCAAAACATTTTTTTTATTACATTTGTTTTAGTTTCAGTTAATTACGTGACTATACGGTTAATTTTCTCGTCAATTTGTATTATTACAATGATTATTTTTTTTGTAAATTCTAACTCTCGTATTCATAAACGTCATATAAGCTCATTTTAGCCAAAATAGGTTTAAAATTCGTTTGTCCTTGTCTATCATCTTGACATTAATACTATGAAGAAAGAAACAAAGTCTATTTTACTAAAGATACTTATAAATGTTTTATGAATTAGATTGTTATAATTTTCCAAACGACTAGCATGTAGCTGTATGTCGTATGCAGCTTTTCAAATTTAATAAGATGCCAAACGGTTTTAGTAAATCAATGTAAACTAATAAAGTAAATAAATGCAGTGTGTAAAATACGTATGATGTTTATTCATTCATAAATGAAAGTTATAGAAAGCTAGCAGTTTTATAGTGTTGTCACAAATCTTTTTTATTTATTGCCAACTTGTAATTTATCAATGAATATTGCGATCCAACTAAGCCAAATGTATGAGTACCCAGTTATAAAACATAATTCCTACATTTAAGATCACCTACCACAGATATTACCCTTGTGGATTATACTTCTAGTCTTTCGTAGCAGCAAGTTGATAGTCTTTAAAATCAATATTTGTTTTAAATTGGCAACTTTATGACACACAAAACGCTTTGCTTCCAATTTTATTTTCCCGAATAGTACATGTACTAAGTGTAATCTGTTTGTCTTCTTTGACAAGTGAATAGGTTAGGCGCGTTCTATCGTAGTCATGTAGTCCACAATATAACACGCCTAACCTATTCACTCGTAAAATTTCATTCAAATCGGTTCAGTATTTTTGAAGTGAAAGCGCAACGTACAGACAGACATACACAGAGAGAGAGGGAGTTACTTTTCCATTTAATAATAATATCAGTAAAGAAGTAAAGATTAATAATATTAGTACTATAAACACGCCGTCAAATAATGCGGAGGTTTAAAGCTTGATGCGTGTACCTATTTGTGTAACTGTGTGTCTATGTACAAGTTTGTTGCCACATAGCGTTTAAACGGATATACCGATTTTGATGCGGTTGTTTTCTTCAAAAGGTGAAAAAATTTGTGTCGGGGTTATTAAGTTTTGAATTTAGAGTTGTTAATAATTTTCTTGCTTACCGTAATGTCCAATTTTGCATCAATGGTTTTTAAAATTCAATAAAGAAGGTCTATTTACATTACTTTATATTACAATAAGTAAACACTTACCTTATGTTACACTTTGACGGTAATAACTGCAATTTTAACATTTTTATTACATTATGGTTCAATTTATTTGGAAGTAACACTCATACTATCTGTTTATTTTACTATGAAACAGTTTTATTAATTAAAAACTTTTAATTCATTAACAATTGAAGAGGAAGTTTTATCATTTTTTAAGACTATACCTGATTTGACGAAATGACGGGGTGACGTGACGGATGGTAAGATGCTTTTGAAGTCTCAGGTTGTGGGTTCGATTCCCACTCAAGGCAGACATTTGTGTGATAAACATGTCTCTTTGTCTTGAGTCTGGGTGTCATTATATACAGTATGTATTTACAAAAGAAAAGTAGTATAATAACAATTATGTAGTACATTATAGTACTGCTTAGTAGCTCTGCTTAGTTTGGGATCAGATGCCCGTGTGTACGTGTTAATGTCCCAAGATAATATTATTACTTTAACGGCGGTACGATTACCAGCCGTTAGTATAGTGTTCTGGAGATAAGTCATATTCAGCTGTGGAAATCCTTAGGCTGACGATGATGATGATAACTATTACTCCTATTTATATGTTTTATTTTTATGATTTCCTAAAAGATGACAAACTGGATAATTTTTTGTCTTTAATGCAATATTTATGTTAATAGATGAGTGTCAATATTTGTTATTAAATAGCTTCTGCTTTATAATATTAGTAATAATTATTATGATTGTTATTTTTACTATCTACATATTATTATTATAAGTTTAAATTTAAAAAACAAAAGTATTATATGGATAGTATCTATATACCAGTTATCTGGTTTTCTTAACACAAGCTCTGCTTAGCTTGGGACCAGATGACCGTGTGTGTTAATGTCTTAGAATATTTATATATTTATTTCTATCATATTACCTATCAAAATTATATTATGTTTTTTTAAATAAATTTATACTTCAAAGTTCAAGCGACTGCTTCAGTTTCAAGCAATAATGACATGACTGAGCATAAATGTGGACTTTGTTGTGTTTGATCATAGACTTTAGGGCATCTTCGCATTAGATCTTGATTTCATCATTTAGGGTAAAAAAACTTTTGCTTAAATATTAAATAATAATTTATAACAGTCTTGTAATATGATGAAGTGTTTAATCGATAAAAAAAAATCTATTCACAAAATTAATCAACAACTAATACCATATATTGAGGTAAAACTATTTTACTACGGTTTAAAACTTATTTACACGTTTCATATACTACGCAGCATGATCACAGTGGTGTTTGTCAGAATATAGCAATCTTATAAAACAACGACATATTCAATCCGTTTTAAAATAGTTTTATGGTCAATTTTAATATTTTATTTTATTTCAATGGTGCTTGTGGTGATGTTCGATCTTCACTTTATATTCATTCTCATTGTCATGTCCATCACGATGCTCATGTTCTTTATGATGATAATGTTTATCATCAATATTGTACTCAAACTTGTATTTTGAATCCGCCTGAAAATGAAAATAAGATTTTAATACTAAATTGGTTAAATTTCAAACGGTAAAAACTTATCTCTAAGATGGTAAATTGCTTACGTAGTAGTCTACATGGTGATCACCATGCTTGTCATGGATAGTTACTGGCTGGGGATGACCATCATGACGTGATATATGCACTGAAGAATGACCGTGATGTTCTGCAAATGCCACCATCACTATCACCAATACACATAAGACCTGCGAAATATAAACATTAAAGTAGTAGACGTGTTAATGTGTCTAGACGTCGTTACGGTCACCGACTAGATACATACTAGACGCCAGTTTCATCAAATATTGTGCGAAATTTTAACTATCAAAAGTGGGTGGAGTATCAGGAAAGATACCTAATTTTCAGGGGTTTAGGGGTAAGACGTAAATTAGGCAAGCGCAAGTACTCAGCTAAGTGGTGTCTATAGCTTAGCTATGCGGTGGTTACGGCCAATTTTGTCCGGAAATTTGAGAGTGAGAGTGTAAACACCGGACAAAAAAGAGAGGTGCTCGAAATGTACAAGTCTATGGCGTAGTAAACCCTAAACTAATGGACCGATTTTTAGTATTTTATTCGTGTACCTTTATGAACATTTTTAATTATTTTTCTTGAAATACAATGAACTGTGAGAACTCTGTTAGCTAACTGATAAGTATCAAGAAATATTTCTGTCTTTTATATAAAACTAAAGTAGTAACAGCACAGAGGTGTCTTAAGTAAAAGGTTTTGGCAGTTAAATGTATTGTGCCCTAATATGATAAAAATTAATAAATTATATGATAAAGTTTCATTAATATGTTCTTTATGTAACACAATACCTTTTAAGCCTGACAATTATGTCACCAAGAATGGCGCAAAACTTAAATAGTTAGTATTTACTTCAAATATATTTTTTTAATGTTTTGATTTTATTGCATAGATAGAAGGTTTTAAATATTAAAAGTTTAACATCAACGAACGGCTAGTAAAATAGAGTTACTAAATGCTATATTGCTTAGTATTTTTTAATGTATTTTATTAGATACATGATGTGTCATTGCTTAGTAAATAGGCTAGTTGTGGTAAAGGGTAACAAACAAGCCTAAATATAAAAAAAAAATATTTATTTTTTAAACTGCCTCAGTGGTCTAGTGGTAATCACGTTCGCTTAATAACTAAGATTTTTTTTATTCTTTAATAGGCTTGCGCTTGGCCACATCTTGCCTGCTGTTAAGCAATGATGCAGTCTACGATGCAAGGAGCTTACCCAGTAAATACCGATTCACTCGTGACTTGAAGACAGGTTTAAAACTTATATTAAATACTAGCTTGCCAACCAAGGCTCCACCCGCGCGTATGTCGGTTATCATATCACGCTAAAACATTAACCGTTATTGTGCAGTCGGATCAAAACTATCTTATGTCCTTTGGTGGTCTTTTTCTATACCTAATTTCATCCAAATCAGTTGAAAAAGAATTCCTACTTTTGGCGTGTAAGCGCGACAGACGCGAGATAGAGCTACTTTTGCATTTATAATATTAAGTAAGGATGGAAGTAAGTTACTTTTGCATTTCTAGTATTTAAGGAAGTATAATATATAAATGATACTGTCAATAAAGGGGTTATCCTAGTTTATGTGATAGGGTTTATAATGTTGGGTTCAAATAGTTAAACACTTGTCTTGTTGTACTGTACTAAACAAAACAAAATACCTAAATTGTATAAAATGTGTTACCTGTAGAGTGTATGCCTAAATATTATGAAAAATTTATTTATTTCATTATAATATGAAAAACCAACGGCTATGTAAAAAACTATAAAAGTAGCTAAATAAACAACAGTAAGCCAGCCAGATAGGTTTTCACGAATAGCAGTTGAGTAATATTATAATTTTTTCAGAACACTAGCAACCAAATACGAAAAATCTGTAAAAGTCAAAAATAACAAAGAACTAATTATTTACTAAAAACAAAAATGAAATCTTCAATTTTTCGTCATTTATTATTATTATATTATGTACTAATAAATCATTATTGTTATTATCCTTACAAAAACGCAGTTGGCATGCATCCCAATTAAAAACCTTTAATTTGTAATTAACATTTATTCCTTACAAAATTTATAGTGGGTATAAATAACAAACATGATTTTAACAGGTACGTAGGTAGGTATTGTAAAAATTGCAGGAAGCTGATGGGTGCTAACGGCCAGCAATCGATTGGTGTGGCGAGGAGGCCTATGTTCTGTAGAGGCCGTCCCCAGGCTGATGACTATGATGACATAGGTATTAATGGTGATGATGGTGTTCTACTTTAGTTTTGTACTCGTTCTCATTGTTATGACCATCCCGGTGCTCGTGTGCCTCGTTGTGATAGTGATGGTCATCTACTTTGTACTCGAACTGATATTTGGGATGCGCCTGAAACATTTATTTCAATAAGACCACAAGCAATAAGAAGTTTTGAAAATTAATATGTAATAATTATTTTATTCATTTTTTCAATTATTTAATGTAATTTATATTTATTAATTATTACCTACTATTTAAATATTATGTTAGTATTTACCAACATAAAATGAAACAATAATACCGAGTAAACTGACAGTAATGAATTAGGTTAATATAAAAAATAGTGAAAATTCATTTTCATGAAGAAATATCTAGGTACACGTTCATTTAAACATCATGATTATTTTTCCAACAACAATAATAATAGGCAGTACTATATAAAAATATAGAAAACAACAGTAAATAGATGTTTTTATATAAATGAATAAAACAACTTACATAATAATCCACGTGATGATGTCCATGTTCACCGTGAATTGTTACTGGCACATGATGTGAGTCGTGTCGCGAAATATGCACTGATGAATAACCAGCGGACACCACAGTGATCACAACCAACAAGCACAGCACCTGTAAAATTAAATTAAAATATATTTAAAGTAACATAGAACCTCTTCATTTTCATAGTATTCAATAGATCTATACCAAGACTTTTGTCATATAACTTTGGGAGTCCACAATTTCGATCCTTGCACTGGCCTATTGCAGATTGATGCCACATCTTCAAGTTTCAACTCTTCGCTAAATAAGCCATTGTACTGACTGCCAAAAAAATTTGGTTATTTTTTTAGATAAACAGTTAGAGCTTGGGTTGGATCGCTGGATAGGTAAATCGAAGGTAAAAAGTGATAACTCCTTTGAGTCCTACTGCGGATCCTCTTTCAACTATTATTCGATTTTACAGAGAGTTTAGGCCTTAATCTACACATGCTGGCCAAGTATAGAAGGTATTAAAAAAAATCAAATAAATAATTATAGAGCCTTTGTTCTTAGTAAGATATTGTATTAGACCTTTACCTTAACAAACATCTTGAAATTTACTGTTAGAACTTGGACAATGGTTCAGAGATTGTAACTAGACTGATATCCAATCCACACAATATGTGGCTTATATATTAAGAACTAAAGTGCACAAGGTAACGTAGGTTTCTCTTAGTAATGCTTTGGGCAGTTAACATTGTTTCGAGTAATTTGATATGACTTATATATCATGAGTACGGATTGGTAAGTCGTTACTTCGTAAAGTGTAATTTCTAATTAAAAATCGAGTCACGGTAAAACCGTGATGTCTTTAAGGCAGAAATTGGGAAGACATCAGAATGTTATAATTTAACGATCTTGGTCTTTTTCGATGAAGCAATTCCTCTGCTCCGTAGATTTTTGCTGTGTCCTACTTTGCTCGGAAGGAAGTAGTTTACAAATATTTCCATGTTCTGATTTAATTTATGCGGGATTGGTTTATGTGCAAGACAGTTTAGATGCCTTGAAACACTTTATACCGGGTATGTATGTTACCGGGTGTATTGGAAGTGTGGTGGCAGGTTTACTCCCAAAAAAAAAAGAGAACGTAACTTTCGCTCTCGAAATTACGATATACTCTTATTATGACTAGAATATTGAATGAATTTTAGTGTGTAGATTTATCTACTGTTTGATTATGAATATCAGAGTTATTTTAATATGATAGTACATATATTGCTCTTCTCTTGTGCTCGAGAGTGACAACTAAGCAATTTGATGACATAAACGGATGAGTAAGCAAATTTTCAATTCATTTGAAATATGTTTACTTTTATTCATATCTAAAGTTAATAATTAGATAATTGGGTTATTTCCGAGCGTAGCCAATGAAATATTTGGGGTAAGTCAGTCAATGGGTCAGTGTTTGTCTTATAGTACCACCTTTATTCGATCGTGTAAATATTTTAAGGGCAATTACGAGCACGTAAACTACTTGCTTTTGTTATTGGCATGCAAGAGTTACCTACATTTATACATAGATAATAGGTATACATACAATAGGAGCAGGGGTGACGCAGTGGTCTGAGCCTCGCCTTTGAGTTAAAAGGTCGCGAGTTCGATTCCCAATCATGACCACATGTCTTTGTATGAATGGTTTAATCGCCGCTGCTCAATATCGGAAAGGAAAACATCGTGAAGAAGCCGACATGTCTAAGAACTAATCATTTCTTATTATGATATATCTTACTCACTGTGAAAACGAAATTGTCAAAATGCAAAACCAAAGGGAAAGCGACATGTACCTACCTACTAAACAAGTAAATAATATTATTACTTTCAGAAAAGACTGTATTATTTTCTTACAAGAATACGTCGTACTTAGGTACCTCCTAAAAATGCATATTATTTAGTAACATTTTGTTTCAGTGATCATTTTGGAGACTTGAAATTTTTCTGTTGGTCTCTACAAACAGAACAATTTCAAGTCTCCAAAATGACGCCTACATTGCAGAGACACTTACAGATAAGTAAATCGACTATTTTAAAAGAGTACCTACCATCAGTGTTGTTAGCTTTTAAAACTGTAAGACTGCTTGGCTTAGTCTGGTGGTTGGTCACTAACCGGTCAAAGTCTACCACTAGTTTATGATGATGTCATCTGATTTGCACCACCCGGGGACTGTGTGTGGGGATTCAGATTGCACTTCCAATGAAGGTGACACAGCCCCAAAAAATACACAAATGTGTGCCCCACCCCACAATTTTCCACCCCAAATGTAGGGTACAATTTATACAAGTTGTCTTTATAATATTGAGTGGGTATATTATTTGATTTCACTATGCTTGATTATACAAGGGTATACTGAAGCCTTAACTAAAGAAACCCTGTGTTTCAGGACTCCAGACTACTTGCCTATGGAAAATTATACGTAATTTTTTGTTTATACTTACATAGCAAAATTTTTTTATGTAACAGTTCGAAATAAAGGGGTGGATTGTGATTGAGTTTAGAGTGTGTGCGTGAGCATGCAAGCAATTAATCAACAATTAGTAGCATATATGTGTATTTTTATTGAATCTGCTATTACAATACCATCATTGTTATTCCTTTAAGCCAGAATTAGTAAAACTTCTGCTCTGACTGATAGGAGCGATAACGTTGCATGTCTCAATAAAATAAATACCACTTCATGTGTATAATTAAGTTCAGGAAAATGACAAAAAAGGTCGTTTATAAACTTCTGTTTAATAAAAAACAATTAGTTTTATTATTTTATATTTATTCTTAAAACTAATTAGGTACAAATGTAACAACAACCCTATAATAAAATAACAAGCTATACAAATTAATAATGTTCATGCTTTATTAATGGCTTGACGTGATGTGTGCCGTACTTGACGTCGGCGTGGAAACTGTAACAAAAGATCACAAAATTAAGATTTGGAGACCATAAAATTAAATGCAATCGGAGAAAACTATTCTATATCTTAAAATTCACCCCAGAAAAGTGTCTAAAGATTTTTTATTATTCCACATTTTTGTAGTAATAAAATTGTGCAATTAAAGCAATACTTACTAAAAAATGTGTTTTATACGTAGAAACTTTTATTGGCGACGTGTATTTTCACGCAAAATTTTATTTAAATGGGTTCAAAGGTTTATGTGTGACATCTTCTTCTCATTATTAATATCAGCATTGTATGCTATACCTTCTTAAAATTTAATCTAAAAACTATTCCTTCGATATCTCGAGGCATAATTGTTTCATAGGTATACTTTTCTATACATATCAATGGAAAAACAGGAAGGTTATTTCTTACCCGGTGTGTTTGTCAGCCTCATAGTGCACGTGTCGGGTGTCACCATGAGGTTCGTACAGCGAGTACTCTCCTTTTACATTGTCACCTTGCCGGTGCTCGTGCTGCGACTTGAGGTCACCAGTGTAAGGATTCTTTATTTCATACTCGAACTTGTATTTAGGGTCCGCCTGTAGATAATTTTTTTGATAATATAGATGAATAAACCAACTAATAAAGTGAAAATAGTTTTTTATATACTGTATGGTGATTCCAGATTAGTTTTGTAATTGTCGTCGTTTGAAGACAACGTAGATTATGCATGACGTGCGGTGTAGGTATGACATATTGTGCAACTATACTATCTTGAAATAAATAATTTATTATTATTTTTATTAATGTACAGAAAATAACTTCGCTATCGACTTTGTCTACGCTGAAGCCGATTTCATACAAACCACTCTCACTATGCTGTTCTAGTAAACCAAAAAAAGCCTCCTAAGCTATCAACCATCAACGCCACTAACATATGAACATTCGCTACAGCCTTCCAATATTAACTTGATAAGGCTACAGCAGAGGTGGCTACCGCATTGGTCGTTGGAAGTAATTTTCATACTTAAATCCATTTATTATTACCAGGGATAGACACCTTGATAAATAGAATACAGTTTATTCCGGTAATAATAAAATGTTTCTGAACTCACGTAATAATCTAATTGATGATGTCCATGTTCATCTTTTACACTTATGGTTTTGACGTGTTCGTCGTGCTTGACCAAGTATTGTGCTGAGTGACCCAACTCCGCTGACAACGCAGCTGCCACTACGCTTAACACGACCAGAATCTGAAGTCACAATAAGCAATCACAATTTTTGTCATAAAGTTAAAAAGAAATACCTATTTTAATAATAAGTAGCTATCAATTAAATATATTGGTATAAAAGTAATAATTTTTTTTACAGGAGGTTCAATATAAAATAGGGTCCCACAGGATAAATGTTAGTTTAAACAAAGTAACTTGATAGTAAATACCTTGTACATCTTTTTTAAGTTGTTATTTAATATTGTTGTACCTAACAAAGCTTGTCAACCGACTAATATAGATATAACAAATGCGACGTTTTTATAATCGAACATGGAATTAGTAAAATATACTTTCATAAGTTTGCACTTACATCGCGTTTTGTAAAGTATTGTTTGTAATAATTACGTAAAATTAACTGTCTTACACCTTCCACGGAAATGAATGAATTAAAGACAATTTATTTTTATGGTTTCAATGTTCTGTAACAACAGTTTATACTTAGCTACGCAACGGTAGTTGGTAAGTATTCAAAATTTATTAGCTTTCAATTAAAGCGATACAAGTTTAAATAAAAATGAATAAAAATTCTATGAACAACAATTACTTCCATAATATATTCTATAGTATATTAAGTGTTCATTATGTTGATATCTTAAATCTCTATACACGCTTAAGACGTTTATTATACACGTACATAATTTATTTATATTATAATAATTCGGAATACTACAGAATGTAATAAGATAGCATGTTTTGGATTTTCATATTTAATACAACTGCTACTGTTATTAACACAGTTTTATTTTTTTGACAAGTTTTAAGCTGTACCCACGGAACTCCTTCTTATACGTTAAACTCACGCTTGGCAATTGTAAAGGCATTTTCAGTGCGGCCGTGACCGTGAAAGTTGTATTGCGTGTAACTATTATATTGGGTATCATAGTACGTAAAACTATTTTGTGATTGCGAAACATTAAAATTTAAATGTTAACTTTTGACGTATGAATTGTCTGTTCGTAATACTAGAAATACAAAAAAAAGTGATATCAGCAACAATTTTTGGTTTATTAACATAATATTAACACATAAAAACAAAACAATTTATTTAGATTAGAATAGAATCAATGGTGATGGTGATGCTCGTATTTCACATCAGCATGAAATCTGAAAAAAGAAATAGGAATATTTTAGCCAGATATATTGAAACTCATTTGTTTTATAATATCGCAAACATACTCAATGTATGTTGTGACGAGTCATAGTAGCAAACTGTGAATCCAAAAGATAATTAAGCTATATTTTTCAGAGGCAAATACTAACAATGTCATGAAACTGGAAACAATATAAATTTTCTTATTGATAATTTACAGACCCCAGGTGTTTCAATTTACACAACTAGCTTTCTGCTAAGACATTGCCCACGTAATCTATATTCTATACTAGCGACCCGCCCCAGCTTCGCACGGGTGCAATGTGTTATACTTATAAACCTTCTTCTGGAATCACTATCTATTAAAAAAACTGCATTGAGACAGAAAAAGCGACTTTGTTTTATACTATGTAGTGATTATGCCCAGCAACAGTGCATGAATTTTTAAAATCAATTCATTAGACCCTGAGATTTGCGCGATCAACCAAACAAATTCTTCAGTTTTATGATATTATTAGGTATAGATTATGTTAGTGTATTTACCCAGTGTGCTTGTCAGCGTGATAGTGCACATGACGATGATAACCGTCAGGCTCGTGGAGAGCATACTCTCCCTTAACAGAGTCACCGTGTCTGTGCTCGAACTGGTGCTTATGGTCGTGCGTGTGGCCGTCCTTTACTTCGTACTTGAACTCGTATTTAGGATGAGTCTGGAAAACATTATACAAATGAATATTTACTTTTCTAGTTACAAGACTTCCTCCTATTAGATACTAATCACCACCAAAAATCTTTCATAAAATGATTGCAGTTCCCTTCAAACGAATATACTTACGTAATAGTCGACATGATGATGTCCGTGATGATCATGAATAGTAACAGGCTGAGGGTGATCGTCATGCTTCGTCACATATTGTGACGAGTGACCCGTGTGCCCAGACACTGCAGCTACCACGGCTAATACACACAAAACCTGCAATTTAGTAAGTAATTTTAATTACAACACTTCAATCAATTAGTGTCACTAGTATGTCAGTCTTCAACAGAAAAGACGTTTTTGAATATAACAAAATGTGCCGTTTATAGAGTACAGATAAGCATTAGTTTTTCATAAATTTTGCTACATCCAGTGATTCAACTTGGTAAAAAGAGTCGGATATTCAAAGCCAATTTTGTAACTGAACACAGGATTACACAAAAACGAATGATGTTATGGAACAAAACTTTCTTTTAAACATTTCATTTATTTTTTAAATTGTCACAAATAAAAAGATAAAAACCTTAGTGAACATAGTTGATTGTTTTACAACAGTTTGTAAACTGATATCTTAAGCTTCGATTATAGGTCTTTTATATAAAAATGAAAAGTACCAAGGTAGCGTAGATTTCATTCAAATTATGAGAGGCAGTAAATTTTTACTCCACTGTGCAAGAGTTTCGCAAAAGTTCCAACTCTTAAACGACTACAATTAACCATTAAATATCGCAGTAATTAACACGCTACAGTTTCTCCATTATTCTAAGACATGTAAAATAAAAGTATTTACAACTTAAAGGGCTATGTAATAAGTACTTACTTATTACTTAGTCCTTCACTTAGCTTGTTTCTCAGCTGATAAAGCTCCTTCCATCTAATTACATATTATTCTTCATAAATATCTACAAGTTTGCGGCATCGCATCCTGACGCCAATGATTGCTGCGGTATTTTTCATTCGAAAACCTGAAGTGAACAAAATGTTTCTTGGCTAGATCAGTAGGTATTTATTAATCAAATATTTTACTTTAACCCTTTTTAGTGCCCCACAGCTGGGCACAGGTTTTCTCTTAATTATCTTACGACTTGAGAAAGTTTAGGGTGTAATTCACACACGCTTGCCAATGGATATCACATGTCTTTGAATAATTAGTTTTTAGACATACCGGTTGCCTTACGATATTTTCCTTCTCTGATATTGAGCAATGGCTTGAAACAATTTACACAAAGATGTGTGAGCACGACTGGGGATCGGACTCGCATTCTTAAATTAAGCCGATACCGCTGAAATTTTTACTATATAATATTTTGTCACTAAAGTCCAAATAAATTGCTTTAATGTCGGAAACAATACGACCTACGACAATGAGACCTGCAAATCGATATTGTTTCCGACCCCCCAAATATTTAGTGATTTCTATTAGGTACAATACATTTAAAAAAAGAGTTATTTTGCTTCATCCAGTTTATTTACTTATTCATACTAAACAGAATAAATTATAAACAATATAGATTAAGTATCAGTCACAGTAAAAAGAAAAACAACAGGAACGAGGTGGACTGGCGATTAGTGATGATAGTTGTGAGAAGCAACGATGTGCTTGGAGTGACCTTCGCGTTTCACAACGGCATTGAATCTGGAACAACGATAACAATTAAATAGAACAATCATTGACATAATAAGCCTACAGCAGTCCAAATATATCTACCCTAATTCGATACATTAAAGATTAGATTAACCCATGGTGAGCCTTAATATACCTACTTAACTTGAACAGGAGCTAGCTATGTAATGATGTAGAATAGAATGGAAACTATGATGAGATGACATAGGAGATTTGTATATGCAATATCACATTCAGAATGAATAGAAAAAAATATCTGTTCAATATCTAATAAACGCTGCTGTTTTTACTGATACAGTATTATACTGACCCACTGTGTTTGTCTGCGTGGTATTCAACGATTCTGGTGGTTCCATCGGCCTCATGCAGACTGTACACTCCCTTCACAACATCACCATCACGAGATTCATGATGAGATTTGAAGTCTCCGGTATGTGGATCAGCTACTTTGTACACGAACTCGTATTTAGGATGAGCCTGTAATATAAATAACTGGTAAATTCTTATTCCCTTATTTAAAACGTCTTTTAAGCCTATATTAGCCAAAATAGGTTTATAAATCGTTTGTCTTTGTCGGTCATCTTGACATTTATGCTAGTAAGAAAGAGACAAAATCCATTTCAATTTAGAACTAAAAGATTTTTATGAATAAGAGCGTTATTTTACATTTTAAATACATTAGTTAACGCTTAAACAATAATATTTTTCACACACACACAACGCTGTATAAATTTTTATGTATTAGTAACATGTATACGACCCTCTGATTATAAGCCATCCTAAAATATGGACGCTTGGAAAACCAAAGGCACCACTAGCGCATTGACATCTATAGAGCCATCAATTTGCATCTCCTAAGAGACCAGAAGAGTACGAATGGGAAATAATAATAATAAAAAAAATAACAATAATGACATTGGTGTGATAATACATACGTAGTGCTCAATAACATGTTTTGCTTCATGACCCTGGTGTACCAGAAGGTGTTGAGCGGAGGATGCATGCCCGTAGTGATGACCATCGTCGTGATGTTGCACGGTTACCGTTGGCACAAAGTGGACAGCTTCATGCGCGTTTTGAATAATGACATTCTGGTGATGACCAGCATTTTGGTTATGTACAACTGGCACATTATGAGCATGATGCAATACAATGTTTTGGGACGAGTACGCATGCCCATGTCCGGCTTGATGGTGGCCATCGCTATGCACATTTTGGAGTGATCCCGAATTGTGATCATCACCGTGACTTAGCACAATATTTTGGGAAGAATAAGCATGTCCGTGGTTATCACGAGCTGCTTGCAGATCGTGTCCATAGTGCTGTTCTACGTGGTGAGGTTCCGCATGATGCAACACTATACTTTGAGAAGAGTACGCATGTCCATGTTGTCCATGTTTACCATGGTTTCCAGCGTCATGCAAGTGATAGTCATTGACTGCGTGATTGTCACCTCCCGCGTGCAGCAGAATGCTTTGAGAGGAGTACGCATGGCCAGCATGGTGGTCTTGTGGCCGTGCTGCAATTACCACAGCAGTGGCAGCTACTATCATCAACTGCAAAACACAAATTATTTTATTAGATACTAAGATAGTTTTTAATTTTTTGTTTTTTGTATATTTCTTATTACACGTTACACTAACGCCAGGCGCATGGGACCTAGACAAAGAAGTGTTACTGCAGAAGGAATTCAATTTATTTAATAACATACTTTTCGGAAATGATTATTTAACAGGGTGTCATCTGTGAAGTGACTGTTGAAAGGTCTAGTCAAAAATACCGATGATACCGACAATAGATAGTATATAAAGATACGGTTTTACAGTTATCAACCAAATTGGAAAGGCGGCAATACTGTTTCGATTAAATATTCATTAACTAATTAGGATAATGTGTTTATTCTCATAACTTCAATCCAATGGGGGTACCAGACACGCGTCTTTTTACTTTTATGAATTTACCTTTGTAAACATTACGTAGTAGTAATGATGTTTCTGTTTTAAGATTGTTAAAATGACTGATGCTACTGGATTTGTTTCAGACCTTTTATATGTAACTACGAAACAAGTTTATGAGTTTAACCGTTTTTCTTCCAATAAATTGTAAAAGTTATGTGCCGTCTTAGTCAAGGCAAGCCTCCCTAAAATCAAGCTATAATTAGTTTAAAAGTAAACTACATTTTGGATATAATTAAACTGTTACTGAATTGGTACATAAAAGTCGTCCTTGTTTTAAACAAGAGTGTTTACTGTGTTTAGTGATTCTTAAGAAATCTTATTTATCTATTTATTTAATATGGACTACCAACAGCTTTTATGTATATCAATTCATTGGTACACACTCATCTTAGACTTACATAGTCGCCAATAATAGGTGATCCAGCATTAACAACAAATGAATGTAAATTATTTAAATTAAGGAATTAAAATATTCAAATAATTAACTAATTAATAATAATAATTCATTAATTTTATTTAATATTTAACCTTCAGGTTGAAGCAAAACTGAAAAATCAAGAATTGAAAAATCTCAACTGAACAAAACTTTTAGAGCCAAAAGTATGCCATTTCATTTACCTAAACATATACATTGTAAGAACTCCAGCTTTATAGTAGGTATAAGTTGTAACCGTGTATCTCAGAAAATTACCACAAAGACACATCCAAGATTCGTAAAAAACTTTATTCTTCCTTGGCAGTCAGGTAAAAAGAGGTATAATCTAACTATAAATTCCAATGAAATAGTAGAACGTATTGTGTTACATGTAACTTTAAATGCATGTAAGCACAGGTGCAAACATTTTCTTCCCCCTTTTTTCCTGGAAAAAAATTTTAATTGAACTAGGCATTAGTTTGATTTATAGGTAATACGAGCTTATTACGCCTAATTGCCTTCCATAGGTGTGAGATAATCGTCATGAGGATTAAGTACGTAGCTGTTAATTTTTCGTATTAGAATATTGTATTAAAATTATTAAAATAATTGTGGATACATATTGCGAAATATCGGGGGCAAAAGATTCATATTAAAAAACCATTAGATTTGTGGTACAGGCTGAAATAAATAACATTTTTTTTTAAACGATTACAGATAACAAGACAAGGTGTTAATAAGTAAGGTTTAGGGGTTTTAAACATTGCTCTTTACTTAATTTTGGTTTGCCTTTTGTATTTGGTTTTACAGAATTAGATAGGCGTTTTAGTAAAATACTTCAAGCTCGTGAAGAAAACTAAAGTTATTGAAATAAAACTACTTTATAACGGATTTTATCGCGGTTTATTTTAGATTTTAGGTACCGACGTTTCAAAATATTTTAAGACTTCATGGTCTCGGGTGGACTGAGATATTTGAAGTCCAAAAATTACAATTATTACTGACTACTACTGACAAATAAAGTTAAAAAAACTAAAGTTATGTTTTAGTTTTGTTTACAATTTTTAGGTGTTGGATTTCACTCAACAAAGAGTTTAAAAAATAAAGAAAGGAATAAAGATTTCAATAAAAACAAAAAAAAATATTTATTTAACACCAAAAAATATAAACAAAATACAAGTAAACCAAAGAAAAAAAACTGCAAAATTATAAATTTAAAAAACGGTAAACAAAAAAGGTTGATTGTGTGGCCCATCAGTGTCAAACATGGACATTTGCGCAAACGGACTACCTGAGGCGTCTAAAGGCAGACTGATTTTCCGCAATATCAGCAATTTTTTTTTACACATGACCTAGCCCAATTTGCCCTTATAAAGGCCCTTCCCTTTATTGGTTCACCTGACTTCTTCGGTGACCCATCCAAGGACGGTCAAACCGATGGCAACGTTGATTACAGTTCCACAGAAGATATAGTGCCAGAACCGTAGATCCTCCGGTCCTTAGAAATTTAGCGACTTAATTTCACACCTATCTGCTCACTCAGCACATTCCTCTCGACATTTGACTATAATTTTTTTGTAAAAACAAGCACGCAGTTTACTCTTGTCAGTCTAAGGGAATAATGACTACTCTGTTTGCGGTGAAATGGTGAAAACCTTGCTGGGAACAAACGTAATTCGCTCCCTCATTTTTTTGTTGCCCTATCCTGAATGTCTATTAGGTGTAAGGGGAGTTGTTCACCGGTGCTGCCACACGTTGCGCGTACTCTAAGACTCATACACGTCACGATGACATTGCGACGTACAACGACGCGCGACGCAGCGAAAGTTCAGTACCTACCACTAATAATAAATAGTACTAATGTGCCGCGTCGTAGCACTTGGTGACGTCGCGCGTCGTTTTTTGTTATGTGTAAGAGCCTGAACCCACTATAAGGGACTACGCACATTTATTCAGCTCTATTCAGCGTTTGTCTATACAAAATCGTAGCTTTATATAGACAAACGCTGAATAGAGGTGAATAAATGTGCGTAGTCCCTTAAACGGAATGCGGCTCTCCACACTTATATTTTTACTATTATTATTATATTCTAATATTATTTTTTATTTTTGTTTTTTTTGACTGGCCTGTTGGAGTAGTGGTTAGTGACCCTGAGTGCTAAACCAAAGGTTGTGGGTTCGATTCCCACCCAGACTAAATCTTTATGTGATGAGCATGAATCTTTGTTGCCATTTATCTATCTGTGTTTATCTGGGTGCCATTTATCTATCTTCTTAAATATTCACATCATCCGGACAGTTTACTATTTTAAACAGCACTTTATATTAAGTTAACTGTTAGATAAGTCCATTGGTACTGTTGTGAGTGAAACGTGTCCCGGCTCTTTATTTCTATTCAATCAATCAATCAATTATTTATTCATAAAAATATAAGTTAACAGTATACACCAAAACACTTATATTTTATACTAAAACTATTTACTAAGTAATCATAAACTACACAACATATTATAGTATAATTAAAATTGATTAATATAATTAAATTAATTATAATTAAAATTATTTTGCCTCCATAAAGATTTTCAAGATTTTTTACATTATATACATATTTACAAAAAAATGTATTTAAGTAGTTTATCAGTTCTAGCTGTAGGTACCCACAACCCAACGCACTGACTTACGGCCAACCAAGCTAAATGATGCGGCTGGCCGTATTCGGTCAACTGCTAGTGCGTGAGGCCATTTAAGTTTGAGACACAGATAATATAATACTATAGTACTATACTTGACGGGCCGGTGGCGTGGTCGGTAAGAAGTACTTGCTTTTCACGCCGCAGGTCGTGGGTTCGATTCCCACCCGAGACAAACATTAATGATGAACATTTGTGTTTGTGTCGAGTCTGGGTGTAAATATCTATTATAATATATATTTACAAAAGAAAAGTATTTTATGTATAGTATATACCAGTTATCTGGTTTCCATAACACAAGCTCTGCTTAGCTTGGGACCAGATGACCGTGTGTGTTAATGTCCCAGAATATTTATTTATTTATTTATAGTTTAAGCTGTGTATCTGTGGAGAAGTATGATGACTCGTGGCACCTAAACCGAACGTTTTTTTTATTCAAAAGCTGTTGCTATAAATTAATTTTACCTACGTTTAAATTAAATATATCGTTGGTTATTAAATATTTACTTATGAGTTATTTAAAGTTTGAAGTAAGTATAACATTTAGCGCAACGTTGCAGATAGCGGATAACGTCCTGTGTTTACTAAAAGGATAAATAAAACTAATACATATTTATTCAGTTTTTTATTTTGTGAAATATTTTAATAAAGCTAATCAATTTATAACATGCTATAACAATCGTAATAACAATGAAGTCAGAGTTTTTTAATGATGACCGTGGTGTTCAGGAACTATATGTTTGGTTTCATGCTTGACTACAGCATTGAACCTGCAAAGATAACACATTAGTATTTAGAAGATCTGTCACGTTGATTGGTCCAGTGGCAAACATGATTTACTGACTCTTGTGTCCACGTGATAAGGCGTTAATGATATACTGAGAAATATCTTTGAAGTTGCTCGAATGTATATACTATGCGTTTTAAATAAGAATAGGACTGGACTCACGGCTAACTTCATACCAAAAACCAAGCAAAAGTAGCGCCAGCAAAAAATATCAAACTACAGACAGTAATATTATTTTAAAATGTATAGAAAAGTGATTTGAGACTTAGACATATGCGCTTTAGGTACGCAGCGGAGATGAAGCTATTCACACAAAGATATGTAGGCACGACCAGGATCCGAACCCGCAACTTTATTTTTTTAAGGCAATGCCCGTACCGCTGCACCACCGCTGCTCGGTATCGGTGAAGGAAAACATCGTGAGGAAACTGGCATGTCTAAGAGCTAATCATTCGAGGACATGTGACATCCTCCAACCCGCGCTTGGCCAGCGTGTGTGGATTAAGGTCTAAAACTCATAAGACAGTTGAGAGAAGACCCATGAGCCAGTGGAACACTAAAAAGGGTAGAAGTGTATGTTAAGAATAACCTGTCTGGCAAATACATTGAGAACCCAAAAGATAAACTTTATTCGTAAAGTGTAACTCAACTCACCCACTGTGCTTGTCAGCGTGGTACTCAACAACCCTCACGGTATGGTCGGGCTCGTGCAAACTGTACACGCCCTTCACAACATCACCATCACGCTCTTCGTGCGAATACTTGTAGTCTCCGGTGTGTGGGTCTTCTACTTTATATGCGAATTCGTACTTAGGGTGAGTCTAAAAAACAAAGTAGTATTGTATTTAACTTTAAAATATTCTAAAAGTTCAAATTCGTATATAAGGTATACATACATAATGTTCAATTACATGCTTTGTTTCATGGCCTTGATCTAGAAGTAGGTGTTGCGAGGAAGATGCAACTCCGTGGTGCTGGTCATGTCCATTCTGATGCTGGACGAGCACAGTTGCTGCATTGTGGGCAACGTGTCCTTTATGCACATTGTTTTGTACAGTGTAAGCATGGCCGTGGTGTATATTCTGTCCACCATGATTAGAAATGTGGTGATCATTTGAGGCGAGAAGAGAGTGCTCATTTGATGAATCGTGATTAGCATTGCCTGAATGGTGCAACACAATGCTTTGAGAGGAGTAAGCGTGTCCATGCTGGTTATCTTGATGCTCTAGATGTCCTACTTGTTGATGTTCCTTATGTGCGTGGCCGTGGGCGAGACTCTGCTCAATATTTTGGGAGGAATAAGCACCAAGCCCCTGGTTAAAATATTGGTTGGAGGAACCCTGGTGAACATTGCCATGGCTTTGATGCTTTACATTAGTTTGTACGGAATATGCTTGATCGTTTCCTTTGCTATTCTGTTGTTTGTAATGACTAACGCTTTGCTCCTCGAACAAATTGTTTGCATTACCGTGATGTGACCCAGCACTCGACGAGTACGCGTATCCGTCTAAATGGCCAGTCTGGTGTTGATTTGATGATAATTGGTGAGCATTATCTTGTCCATGGTGTAAAACGATGTTTTGTGACGAATACGCATGTCCATGGTGGCCGGTATTCTGGTTTCCTGTGGATTGATAAGACGCAGCATCATGGTTATTATCATGATCATGATGCAGGACTATATTTTGTGAAGAGTACGCATGACCATGATGTCCTGCATTATGTTCTTCTGACGCATGATGAAGCTGTTGATGAGATGCACCTTGATGTTCATTATCATGAGCGTGATGGAGCACTATATTTTGTGAAGAGTAGGCATGCCCGTGAAGTCCCGAATCCTGATTTTCTGAAGCATGATGAAGTTGGTGATGAGATGCAGCGTGTTGGTCATTATCATGTGCGTGATGAAGCACTATATTTTGTGAAGAGAACGCATGTCCATGATGTCCCGTATTCTGGTTTTCCGAAGCACGATGAACCTGTTGATGAGATGCAGCATGGTGGTCATTGTTATGTGCTTGATGAAGCACAACATTTTGTGATGAGTAAGCATGACCATGTTGCTCATTATTGTAATGTGTTTGGTCTTTTTCATGAGCATATTGTGCGTTATCGTTTCCGTGAAGTACTATCGATTGTGAAGAATAGGCATGTCCGTGCTGATTGTTATCTTGCTGCTCATTGTGCCCATACCGCTGCTGATGGGATGAGCTTTCGTGGGAGATGCCTTGGTCATGATGAGACACTACATTCTGTGTAGAATATGCATGGCCATGTTGATTGTTTTCTAGTTCTGTGTATCCGTTAATATGTTGGTCATTCAAACTATGATAGGAATGGTCCAAAGAATCGTGATGTACACCACCATGTCCATGGTGTAAAACGATCGATTGAGAGGAATACGCATGTCCGTGTTGTTTGCTGTGCTCTTGATCACGTTCTTCTACGTGGTGCGATTGTTGGTGTGAAGCGGCATGCTGCTCGCTAGAGCCATGGTGTAAAACAATATTTTGTGAAGAGTATGCGTTTCCATGGTGGCTACCTTGCTGTTCATCATGAGCGTAATGATGAGATGAGAGTTGTGGCTTGTGCGCATGCAGCACTACACTTTGCGAGGAATACGCCTGTCCGTGGTTGTCGCCATGCTGAGCCTGCGAGTTGTGCAGATTGTGGGATGACGCTAGGTGTTTATCTCCTGTATGGTGTAGCACTATGCTCTGTGAGGAATACGCGTGCCCTTCACTTGATTTGTGTCCCAAATGATCTTGTGGCTTTGCGCCAACCAATGCCACAGCAGCGGCAGCTGCTATCAATAACTGAAAATGTATAATGATTGTTATTTTAATTTTTACATTAATAATATGTATTTTCCTAAGTTTTTTTAATTCTGAATAGACTTGCGCTTGACTATAACATACATGATGTTAGAAAATGATATAGTCTACGATGGGACGCGCCCGCCCAATATACCGAATCATTTGCAATTACGAATGATTTTCGACGGGAAGGTAGCAGTGGAATGAGGCTCTTTAAAGTTAGAAACCATAAAGGAGCAACAACTCTGACCCACCCTCTTATATGGTGTCACCAGACATCGCACCGGTCTGTGATGTCAATAAGGGTTCCGCGTGTTTAGTTTTGATTTTTATAGAACGTTTTAGACAACATAATTAAAGATCTTTATTACAGTTAGGAGCCTCTAGAAAACTCAGTCTGAACATGACCCCAACATAGATACCTAATTAAATTAGAAGGGCTAAATAACGATAGAGATTTACAATCAGTTTCTTTAAATGTCTTCGTTTTTCTAACTTACCTTAAACATATTTCTTTATTAAATTCAACGTTTACGTATAACTAAAGCTGTAAGATGACTGATACTCTGCAAATACGATCCGAAGTTTTATATACTTGTTACCAATAAACAAGTTTTTGGATGCTTTTCTGAATTTGTGAGGTTAACCTTTAAATTAACTTGTTTCAAGCTTTATATCAGCCAAGGCGACCCCGAAATACTGTAACAAATTTGTAAGGTGCGGAGCAATTGTGTCATAATATGAGTCATAAGAATGCACAATCACTGCTTTATATGGCAGACGCCATAAAGTCTGCCACCAATAATTTTGTTTAACAAGTGCATTCAGGGAAATTGTAATAATTAAGTTACTACTTTTTTAACACGTATATGTCGATAGACTAGCTTCTGCTCGCGGCTTCGGCCGCATGGTATTAGGATAAAAAGTAGCCTTTGTACTTTATCAGTCTCTAGATTATCTTTGTACTAAACTTCATTGAAATCAGTTTAGTAGTTTATTAATAATATTAGTAAGGATTACTAGGAATAGGTACCCTCAAGGAGTGAGTTTTGAAAAATCCTTTCTTAGTGCACCCTTAAATCAAATTTAGGGTCTCTAGACCAAGCGGTTTAGGGTTGGGTCTAGGGATTCCAAATTTGGCTGAGCGTGATACATCGCGCATGTCACAACTTGCCTAATGTTAAGCGATGATGTTAATGATATGGTCTACTTGCTCAGTAAATACCAAACGACGCGCTGATCACATTGAAATTGTGTTGTTAGACGCCTGTTGAAAGATTCCGACCAAATAGTTAATGCCCCTGCTCGTTAGAAGTACCTTTTTCTTTCTGTTAAACTCGGTAATGGCCCTGGTTTCGCACATTTGTTAAATGATTCTTGTATAGGTATACTACTTTTTTGAGTACATGTTAGTTCACTTTGTTCAAGTTTAATACATAAGTAAGACCCTTTTTTAATGTCCAACTGCTGGGCACGCGTTTTCTCTGAACTATCTTATGCTTTTAGAGACTAGTTCTGGTTGGTGGATGTCACATGTCCTCGAATGGTTAGTTCTTAGATATGCTGATTTCCTTATAATGTTTTCCTTCACCGATATTGAGCAGCAGCGATGAAACAACTCACAAATATGTGTGGGCTCAACCGGCTCGAACTCGCTACCTTATATTTCAGAAGCGTGGCCACTACCATTGCGCCACCCCTGCTCCACTGCGTCAGCTTCAGAGATAAGGCAGTTGCAACAAAACGTTTAACTAATAAGTAGGTATAGAAAAAAAAAACTGTTTTATTTCGTATAGAATATTGTAAAAACATTTAAATTTCTACTTATATTACTTTCTAACCTAATTCAGGCTTGATTTTTTTTTATATAAATCTAGGTAAATAACTACAAAAAGCATATTATTATAACAATGATTATTAGAGATCAATGATGATAATCTTCTGAATGATGATGATGTCTTGGAACAACATGATGTTTGTTATGCTTCACATTTGCGTGAAATCTGAAAATTAAAAGTGTAAGTTAGTAATTAATAATCCGTAAATATTGAGATTGATCTCGTAACCAACGAGATGTTGGTTACGAGGAAACTTCCGAACGGATTAACATGAAATCTGCACATATACATACACGCCTGTATTACCCACAGATGTAGGCAGATGTGACTATCACCCAGTAAAGGTCCGTTGAGGTCCTTAAAGCATTCGGGGGTGAGCCTATTGCCTTTCATCGGGCATAGTGAACCTTGCAAACTGGGATGAGACTGACTGGGCTTGGCGTAAAGGGTACTTTTTATTCCGGTTATCCTCTGGAGCAGCTTTCCATACTGAATCCGATGTTTCAGATTCAGTACAACAAGGTCGAGGTCACATGAAAGTTTGGCACCATCTCGTTAGTCTATTAGTAAATTATTCGAAACAAGCCATGAATTAAAATTAAACTGGCAGTAGGATTCACCCGTGGTCAATGACCATCCAACAGACCAAGTCACACCACCAAGCGGCCTTGCCGTGTTCCAGTGCAATGTCTGGTGACAGCATTTAAGAGGGTGGGTCGGAATTGTTGCTCCTATATGGTTTCTAACCATATGGAGCCTCATTCCACAGCCACATTCTCACTAAAAATCATTGGTGAATCCATTGGGCGGGTGCGTTCCATCATAGACTACATCATTACATAACATTAGCCAAGTTGTAGTCAACGGCGAACCTATTTAAGAATAAAAAAAAGAATTACTGGATTTTGATCAAGGGCCAAAATCTTAATTAAAATTATTTAAATTAATCTAAGTACTTTTACTTATTTTGGTCTTAAGTTGGTAATTACGATGTGTACCTAGTAAACAGGATTCACTCTTTCTCTATAAGTATAGTGCCTAAACTAGGACCCCAGTGAAACAAAGTTCTATACCTGTATTATATACAAAAATACCAAATAGGAATGTATTAAAATATATTACCCTGTATGTTTATCAGCATGATAGTCAACAGTTCTGGTAGTACCATCAGGTTCCTTAAACTCGTAATGTCCTTGTACTACATCACCATCTCGATGTTCATGATGCGACTTTTTGTCACCTGTATGTATGTCTTCTATTTTGTAACCAAATTTATATTTTGGATGTGCCTGTAGATTTTATAATCGATTTAAAGATCTGTTTATGAATTTGAAAACAAAATAACACATCCAATCCTTCTTATATTATAAAAGCGAAAGTTTGTAAGATTGTATGGGTGTTTGTTACTCTTTCACGCAAAAACTACTTGACCTAATCGAATTAAATTTAGCACAGAGATAGATTAAATTACTTTTTATCTCAATAACAATCACGCGGGTGACGCCATGGACGGTAGCTAGTAATTTATATTTTGAGAACAAATAATGATGCACGTATGTTTAAAAAGACTTCACAGTTAGACCCGAGTCTTCATCTAACTATCTTATGAATTGAGACAATTAAGACCTAATTCACACATGCTGGCTAAATGCGCGATACAAGATGTCACTGGCCTTAAATATTTTAGTTCTAAGATATGTCGGTATGCTCTCGAAGTTTTTATTCACCGAGATTGAGTAACTGAAGATGCGGGTAGGGACGCCGCTGTACACAAGGCTTCACATCAAGCTGTACGTATTCAGTATAAGCTAACCTATCATTTTACGGTACTCCTATACGATGCGAGGTCAGCTTATACCGCAAATGTATAGCTATATGTGTAGCCGTGTGTACCAAGACCAAGTACAAGTATCAAACTTACGTGATAGTCATAATGTTTTTTATGTTCTTTATGATGGTTTTCATGACCACTAGACTTATGGTCGTTTTCATGAAAAAACACTTGTTGTTCTTTATCAACATGCCGGTGGACGTATTGAGATGAGTGTGCATGTCCGTGACTTTTCTTCTTTTTATGTCCATGTCCATCATTTTCCTGACTCGTATTTTCTTCGAAATTAGGATCTGAATGTTCTATAGAACTTTCAAAACTATCACCTGAAGGGTGTTTTGTATCTATTTCTGTATCATAAGCATATTCCATATTACCACCCATATTATGTTCTCCGTCAATTTCAAAATTACCTTGAAAGCTATTTTCATTCCCTTCGTTATTGTTTGCAAAGTATTTTTCATAATTATTTTCTTTCCCAAATATGCCACTAGAATTGTTTTCAAAATGAGTTTCATCATTAGTTTTTAATTTATTTTTGAAATTTCTCCAGTCATTGTTTGAACTGTTACCAATAAAAAGATTATTTTTGAGGCTTGGTTTGATACTATTATTATTACCTTTAGGTTTTCTAGTAAGATCCGTTATATGATCCATGCTATATGACTGTGAATTTTTCTTTGGCTTAAAGTAGTAAAGAGTTTGGGCCGGACTATCGTGGCGATAAAGGTGGCCTGTATCATCTTCCATAAATAGGCTAAAGCCTTCTCTGATGTTGTGCTTTATGCCGTTACCTACATTGTCTCTCATATCATGATTCATATAATGTTTATTTGGTTTACTTTTAGGTATGTGGTGTGTTCGTATTTGATGATCGTGTCCATAAATATGTTGCGATAAAAAGCCATGTTTGTATCCATTATGTGAATCCACCACCCGAGATATAGTAAGGGGGCATGAGAATACTACAATTACAACCTAAAAGAAAACATAACATTAAACTCCAATCATTTAACTTGTTTCGCCGTGATTATTTCACAAAACTATAACAAGTAACAGCACTTCTAAACAGTTATTCAATCACTCTCACTTCACTATTTGACCGTCTTGTAGTTTTTACCACTTACCACAAATATCATTTTCTCTAATTAAATCTCTGACTTGTTTCTTCGAAGTTCTAAACAAAACTAATCCACGTTGTTATGTCTTTTATTTATATTTATAACAAATATCGGTCAAGCAACTTTTATTGTTTACCTGGTACCGGGAAATATCAATCATTAGTTTGTAGCATGCAAACATTTGTGATTTTGTAAAATTTATAGTCAATTACAGATCAGTTAGTCAACATTTATTTTCATCACAATCTGTTGTAGGTTTATTACCTAAAAGAAAATAGGTATGATATTTGTCAAGAGAGCAATTTTAGTAAGATGAAATGTAAGTAAGTAGATATGAACAAAAAACAATAAAGAACATACATAGGTGAATAATTAAACGTTTATTGTAATCAGTTACAACTATACAAATACTTTAACTTCTTATACCTAATTATAACAATCGTCGCGCATCAGTACAGCGAACTGGAGTGAACTAGAGACAAGGCGATAAAGGTTTACATTTGAAGATCGACGTGTTGACGAAATGCTGTGACAGCTTATGTCGCGTTAACGCGCGGTTTTATAGCAATTTTGGCATCATGCAATTTTTAACCTATATCACTATGTCTCGTCTCCGCTAGGTACTCAGCTGGGGAGCGCTGAAGTTAACAATGATAAAGCTGAACAACAATTAATAGTGTTGATGATGATGCTCGGGTACGATGTGTTTGGCATGTCCTTCGTGTTTTACATTAGCATTGAAACTGTAAAAAAATAAAGTTGCTTTAATTTTTAATAATCCTTTGGGGAATTTAACTAATTATTATTTGAGAAAAACTCACCAGTATTATATAGCAAAAAATAAATGATAAGGTCTCACCCGTTGTGCTTGTCAGCGTGGTACTCAACGATCCTGACAGTACCGTCGGGTTCGTGCAGACTGTACACGCCCTTCACCACGTCACCGTCGCGTTGCTCGTGCTGAGACTTCTTGTCGCCAGTGTGAGGGTCTACCACTTTGTATGCGAACTCATATTTAGGGTGGGCCTGTAATAGGTAGGTAATTAGATCTTATATGAAGATAAAACTATGAAATCATAATAAAGTAAGTAGTCTCATATAAACACTTACGTAATATTCAACATGATGCTCATGGTGTCCGTGGTTATCGTGATCATGATGTCCATGCTGCACCTCGTGGTGCTGGTGATGCACCGGCACCACGTGCTGCGTCTCGTGCGCGTGGTGCAGCACGATGCTCTGCGAGGAGGTCGCGTGACCGTGACCGTGACCGTATTGTGGACGCGCCGCTACCATCGCGAGCACACTAGCGACTACTAATACCTGAGAAAACAAAAGTCGAGTCATAGTTTTAATTAGATCTGTGTGAAAGGTTTTACTGGCAAAAGTTGTTATCATGTTGGACACACATCTAATTTAATTATTATTTTTTGCTAAGTCAAGTTTACTCTAAAAATTTATAGTTGATTTAAAACGGGTGTAAATGCAAAATGGTTAACAAAATATAATTTTGGACACTAATCTTTTTTAACTTTTTTATGCTATAGCAAGCTAAGTTTCAAAATCATATTTTATTTATTTATAAAAGCCTCAGTACCTTGAACATTTTAGATTAATTAAGAGTCGTATAGTGTGGAACTACAGATTAATGACTGATAGCTCACTAGTCTGAAAAGATCCTTTTTATAGGAATTTAAGGTAGGTGGTATATTGAATTTTATGCAACCTGCATGTTGGACCAGTTTAACGCCTTACATCAGATTTTGTCAAGTCAAGATGACCTTTGAGTTTATACGTTTTAACGGAGACTACTTTCAATACTTAAAATTTTAAAGAATTACTTCGAAGTTATTTACCTACCATATTTTTGCAATTGCCAACTTTTAAAATTCTTAACATGTTTATATTATTATTTAAAATGAAAATTGATCAAAAATAAGCAAAAAAATTATATTATTTCATTTTCAATTTCCACTTTAAATTTCATGTCATTATTTACAGACATTAGCGTCAAATGTACGGTAGAGCAGCGGTGGCGCAGTGGTACGGGCCTCGCCTTAGAAATATAAGGTCGCGAGTTCGAATCCCAGTCGTGCCCACACATCTTTGTGTGAATTGTTTCATCGCCGCTGCTCAATGTCGGTTAAGAAAAACATCGTGAGAAAACCGGCATGTCTAAGAACTAATTATTCGAGGACATGTGACATCCACAAACCCGCACTTAGCCAGCGTGTGTGGATTAAGGCCTAAACTCTCTCAACTAGTAAGATAGTTGAGAGAAGACCCGTGCCCAGCTGTGGGACACTAAAAAGGGTTGAAGTGGTACGGCAGAATACTAGTGTTATATTTGTTTTGCTATAATCTGGAAAAATATCAGTAAAAAAAGACATATTAAATTAAAAAAATACATTAATATTTAAGTTCATTGTTATTCATTAGTAAAATATAAAGTTTTAGTCAAAGTATTGGCCATGTATGGACGTTATCGCATTTTTTTTGTAAAAATAATTGTAACTATGTCAACACTTTAATCTACCAAGGTAATCAAAAACAATATTAGCTACTAGAACTTTTCATGTAGAATAATATGTACGTAATTACTTTTACAAAGCGCTTGAATAGTTCTCGCAACTAATGTTCCTAAGTAATGTCAAGCTCCCATAATTATTTAGAGAAATCAATATTACCTTGAATGCGTTTGATAACTATATAAAAGAGGTTGAGTAGATCATTATGTATCAGTCAAGTACTATTCTAAACATTGTTAACACCACTTTGACAAACAAATATCAAAATGACCTCAAAGGTATTTAAAAGTGTACTGTGATAAAGTGACATTTTATGGAGTGCAAAGTGCAAATATCAGCTAAATGTACGTGTAATGTCCTCAGGTGCTGTGTTTGGTAGCAGTAGTGGCTTGCCTGGGGGCTGTGTCTGCTCACGGACACGGCTACTCGTCTCAGTTCATCCACCGTCACGACGGACCCGCGCACCCTGTGCATGTGCACGGACACGACGGACACGGACATGGACACGGTGCTGTCGATTACTATGTATGTTAAATACTGGATTACTTTCAACTAATTTATCTATGGCCAGTAAATTATAAGAAAGGGACTCATTAGAAAATTTTGTCATTACAGGCGTACCCTAAATACGAGTTCGGATACAAGGTAGAGGACCCGCACACAGGTGACATTAAGTCACAGCACGAGCACCGCGACGGTGACTACGTCAAGGGATACTATGCGCTGCACCAGCCCGATGGCTCCGTTAGACATGTCGAATATCACGGCGATAAACACACCGGGTAAGTACCTCTCTTGATGTAACTACCTTTTGTCATCAATATTGTTAGTATTAATGAAAAAACTAATACAATTTCCTACGCACTGATAATTTAGTGCGTCTTTTTAAATACAACCACTTTTTTTGTCTGAGACTTCGTTCGCGGGGTAATACTTACTGAAAGCATCCTTAGAAAGAAACACGATTGTACATAAACATGATTGAGAAATATCATACCTATTCAAACTCTACCCAGTGCATGCTAAACACAATCAAAAGTAGTTTGTTTTTCATTGGTAAATATGTATTAGTAGAGAAGAATCGTTTATTTCTATGTATCTCTGCAAACTAGTGTGTTTAGCTATGCAGTATTTTGTAAAGCAACAGACTGCGGGAGCATTCTAAAATAACCATCACCACAACCCCTTCACTGCTTCTCCTGTCACTATCGACTCCAGCTCGTCTTACAGTTCATTAACTAATACTCGTACTATTTCTTTTTTTTGCAGTTTTCACGCTGATGTGAAGCACGGGACCCACCACATTGTTCCTCACCACGGCCATCATTACTAAACTATGATAGTACACTGTTAACTAGCTACTTGTAAATCCTGTGATAATTGTTTGTTATTTTGAAATTTTATACAGATCTCTGAATTAAACCCGTTTATTATTTCTATGAAATCCCAAAAAACTTCTACTTTTATTGCCCAAAGAATGGCTCTCTAAATTTGCTGCAATAAGTTTTAGTATTCACATAAATGTAGCTTTGGTAGTACTTACTCGTATCTTTGCACTGTTCCACCTTTACACAGGTACTTAGCCTAGCTAGGAGGACAGTACTGCACTCAGTCTAAACAAGATGTATGTACTCGTAGTATAAACCTTCTCTGTAAGCAAACCGCAAATATTTGTGACCATCTGTGTTCTTTTGTGTGAGTTCTTTCATCACCCGTACTCAATATGGGTAAAGGACAACATCTTAAGATAACCAACGTGATGGTATCTATGTAACATCCACCAATGCGCACTTGGACAAGACGTGTGCATAATAGCCTAAATCACCTTAACTCTTGAGATAGTTGAGAGCATTAGTTTGACAAAAACAAAAATTTTTACGTTTAGAAACAGTATATTTCAACAATCATTCTTGGCTTTAACAATGTTTAAATAAGTAATCGTAAACAATCTTCTTAATGATGGTAGTGGCGATGTTCGGGTACGATGTGCTTGGCGTGTCCCTCGTGTTTCACGTTGGCGTTGAAACTGAAACAAATAAAAGGACTTCAGTACCTTCAAATACACCAAAAATTTAAATAAATACTGTAAATAAAATAAATACTCCTAGTTAGAAGGTATTATTGCTAACTCACCCGTTGTGCTTATCAGCGTGGTACTCAACGATCCTTACAGTACCGTCGGGTTCGTGCAGACTGTACACGCCCTTCACCACATCGCCGTCGCGCTGCTCGTGCTGAGACTTCTTGTCACCAGTGTGAGGGTCTACTACTTTGTAGGAGAACTCGTATTTAGGGTGGGCCTGTACAGACAAAGGATTAGATGCGTTTATTTTATTCTGGAGAGCTGAAAGGCAGAAATATCATATTTTTAAAGATACGTACGTAGTATTCAATATGATGCTCATGGTGTCCGTGATTATCGTCGTCATGATGTCCATGTTGCACCTCGTGGTGCTGGTGGTGTACTGGCACCACGTGCTGCGTCTCGTGCGCGTGGTGCAGTACGATGCTCTGCGAGGAGGTCGCGTGACCGTGACCGTGACCGTATTGCGGACTCGCCGCAACCACCGCGAGCACATTAGCGACTACGAAAACCTATTTGCACAAATAACATTACTATGTGTTTAAAAGATAATTAGTAATCTGTTACATTCAAACAAATATACTTAAAAGAAGCTAACAAATGAAGAATGTTATCTTACTAATATTATAAATGCGAAAGTAAGTGTGTGTGTGTGAAGGTTTGTTACCGCGTATCTCCATAACCGCTGAACCGATTTTATTGAAATTTGCAATGTAGGTAGCGTATACCCTAGAATCGGACATAGGCTAATAATATTTTTAAAAATAATCCCCTAAGAGGGTTAAGTAGAGGTGTGAAGTTTGTATGCAACTTTTTATTCCTTGGTCCTATTCATTTAAAATTCGGTACACATAAACTTTAAGACAAATAATGAGATACGGGTTTTTTATTTTTCCATAATTACCCCGATGAGGTGTGGAAAATGAGTTTTATTGGTAAAAATTAAAGTTTCTCTGGATCTGTATAGTCTCAAGTCCGATTCACTCCAAATTTGGCACACATATACCTTAAAAGAAATCATGAAACACGTGTTTTTTATTTTTTCAAAACTACCCCCAGGGGGAGTGTAAAATGAGCTTTTTTGGATAAATTAAATATTCCAGAACTGTTTAGTCTGTGGTCCGATTCACTTCAAATTCGGTACAAATAAAACTTAAAACAAATAATGAAACACGTGTTTTTTATTTTTCTATTTTTTTTTATTTTTAACCTAATACTACGCGGGAGAAGCCTGCGAAATTATTCTGAGTGTGATTTTCTTCAAAGTTGATATCGATACTCCTTCGTGATTTTGATCTAAATTACTTTTTATTTTGACACAATGACATGTTTGATAAATCTGCGATGAATATAATTCGATATTTAAATTTTATTTCTTCTTATAAGTATGGTCTAAGAGCCGTAGTATTTTTTAAGAAACACCTGTTGATTTATGGATATACCTATGGGGGCTTGCCGATTTCAAAATGTTGCTTACACTCTTACACTACTGAACTAATTTTGTATGGAGATAGTTCGAGACCCGGGAAAGGATAGTTTTATCCGACTGCGAAAAAAGGGATTAATGGTCTAGCGCGATAACCGACATTCGCGGGCGAAGCCGCGGGCGGAAAACTAGTATGAATATAAAATTATTTAGTTGATGTTGACCTATTTCCTACCCGGCATATTATTTCCAACGTTCAACCCATATTTTCGATATTAGAAAAAGACAAATTTAATGTGAAAGGTACCTTGTACATTTTGAATTTCTTAGTAAGCTGTAGAAGTACAAAATGTTGACTGATGATGTGATACTACATAATTTTCTTTTTATACAAGTTAAAATCTTGTTGAACTCCTTTTTCGCAATGCTTTATGATGTTTAACAAGTTTCATTTCACTTCTGAACTAGTATATTAAATTTCAGCAAGTGACGACCTTATGTGAGATGCAATCTCTTTTCCACTTGAACTGTGTTGTGCAGAAATGTTTCAAGCCACAAGAGCACAATATTATAATTGGAGACTTCAATCAAACAATCAATCTGCTTTACATTGTAACATTTTTACCTACGTATGTAAAACGTTGTGGGAATCTTGTTCCCATTAAAATACGTCATAATTTTTTGACATTTTAGCATTTTTTTTTACATTTTGTCCAGTTTGTGGGTTAGATCATTTAAGCACAACACGTTTCACTTTACTTACAAAAATATGTGCCTATCGCTACAATATATTTGTAATACTTTTATTTTGACGGGTGTATTTTAAATCGTCTGGGTATTAGTTGAAGAGAATCCGTGGATGAATGAATTGAGTACAAGCGTTTCGATAATTGGAGTTCAGAAATCCATTTAAATACATAAATAACATGTAGATACATAAAATATAAGAAAAATAAATTTAAATACAAATCGTACATTTAGTGGTAAGCACTGCGTGTTCGATTTTTAGTAAATAATTTTCATTTTCCGGTGGAGCACTGATATTGTACGTAATTTTCAGAACGTTTTTACCGCGCCTTTATTTTTGAAATGGCAAAAAAATCCTATATAATAGGACGAAGGCATAAATTGCGTGCCTAATTAACAGTCATCCTAAGTCCAAAATGAAATGAAACCCCGAATACCTAAGAGGTTCTACCTCTTAGGTATTCGGGGTTTCATTTCATTTCCCACTAGCGGCCAGCTGCATCATTCAACTGAGTTGATCACATGTCAATGCATTAAGATCATGCGGTTTCATATAAAAATCGACCGCATCTGACCGAAAAGTACATCGCATTCCGAGTAGCCTCTGTGCGTTAAGGTTCTAAGTATAAAAAAAAACATTATAATCAGTCAATCCAATTAGGCGCTACGAAGCAACAAAATTGTACCTACGTACATACGCGTGGTAAACTTATTTGATCTTTATTTAATTTTATTTGAGGAGACTTCAGTATTAAAGATGTACTTAACACAAAATAATTAAACTAATTTAGAAAAATTTTACTTGTGGCTAATAAGAATTTTGTGATGTTTTAGGTACAAAGATAACAATCTGTATGTACAACATCCTAGATTTAGTCGAGGATGAAGAAAAAAACCATCAACTACATTGGGTTAAAGCCACACGTTAAACTTATAATATCTCTCCATTTTGTCAGGGGTTAAAAATAGTACAATTGTAAATTCTGAAAACTACAAAATTTCCCCAAAGGCTCAACTTTCACAAGCTTTACGATAGTAGTCCCGCGCTGAGCCAGTATAATCATTGCTAATATTATAAAGCTGAAGAGTTTGCTTGTTTGTTTGAGAGTTTGTTTTGTTGATCGCGCTAATGGAATACAGGTTAAAAAATTCTTGTACTGTTAGATAGTCTATTAATTGAGGAAGGCCGTAGTCTTCTTTTCATACCTGGGCACTACAAAAATTTAGATATCTACAAGCTGCTGGGCTCGGCCCATGCGTATGTCGGCTATGGTGTAAAACTAATAACCCCTTTTTGCTCAGTCTGATAAAAACTATCCTATATCCTTCCGCAAGTATCCAACTATCTTCGTAAAAAATTTCATACAAATCGATTCAGTGGTATAAGCATGAAAGCTTACCATGAGTTACTTTCGCATTTATTTTTAGTAGGGATAAAAAACAGACATAAGTCGAATACGTACAAAAAATATAATTTAATCAAGCATCAGTCATTTTTAAAATATTATAGCTTAATAATGGTGACCGTGGTGAGGAACAATGTGGTGGGTTCGGTGTTTTACGTCCGCGTGAAATCTGAAACAATATTATTTCATAGTTAAAGAAATGAAATTACATTAAAAATATTTTGATAGTGTTTAGTTATATTTAGAAGTTTCACATACCCGGTGTGTTTGTCGCCGTGATAATCGACATGTCTGACGGAGCCATCGGGCTGGTGCAGCGCATAGTATCCCTTGACGTAGTCACCGTCGCGGTGCTCGTGCTGCGACTTGATGTCACCTGTGTGCGGGTCCTCTACCTTGTATCCGAACTCGTATTTAGGGTATGCCTGTAACATCAACAGTTTTAAATACGTAAATTTTCTATACCCTAACTATATCTAGGTTAAGTGATATGTTCAGTATTTCACATACATAGTAATCGACGGCACCGTGTCCGTGTCCGTCATGTCCGACATGCACAGGTTGCGCGGGTCCGTCGTGCCGGTGGATAAACTGAGACGAGTAGCCGTGTCCGTGAGCAGACACAGCCTCCAGGCAAGCCACTACAGCTACTAAACACAGCACCTAGAGAACAAAACATAGTTTACATTTTTTCTTTAATGACTGCATTGAATTCTAGAAATTTCTTTTTTCGTAGTTTAACTATCGTAGTTTAATCTCAAACACATAGTAACAGAGTAGCGCCAGCGGTGGCGCAGCGGTACGGGCCTCGCCTTATAAATATAAGGACGCGGGTTCGAATCCTGCTCGTGCCCCCACATCTTTGTCTGAATTACTTCATCTCCGCTGCTCAATATCGGTGAAGAAAAACATCGTGAGGAAACCGGCATATCTAAGAACTAATCATTCGAGGACACGTAACATCCACCAACCTTCACTTGGCCAGCGTGTGTGGATTAAGGCCTAAACTCTCTCTAATATCTAGCACGTAATTCACACTATTTTTATTAGATTTCTTGTAAAATAATTGAATAATTGTTAAAATAAAAATAGCTTCATACTAGTTTTATTTTAACATAACTACAATTTTCATATAAAAAATAAAATTCTAAATGTACTACGTTTAGAACTGTCAAACAGTACTTCTTAGATTTGATGGACTGTAGGAAGACCCGTTCCTAACAGTCACACACTATGAAGGGTTAAAGTGAAAAGTGAACACAGTAACAGAAGTCACAATAGTTACTATTTCTTTACCTTCGAGAACATTTTGACGAAATGTTTGTGTTTAGTTGGAGCAATAGTTATTACTGTTTCGAATAGTTCTTGACTGATATATAAAGTTCAGATCCAACGTCTTTTATATTATAGATAACAAAATATATCAAGGCAATTCGATTTCACTATGAATAATTATGGGAGCTTGATAGTACTTAACCAATTTTATGTATAGACAAAAGTAACGCAAGGATTTCGTAAAAATATGTGTTGTTATGCATAATATCTTTACGTTTAACGCTAAGTTTTGACTAGGTACAATCTAATACCTGTTGCTTAACCAGTTGCTTACAGACATTTTATTTCATAATTTGATGCAGTAAAGTTTTTGTCACCAAACGTGTAATTGGATACACATACATAATGTGCATGTAAATAAAAAACATGTGTGTTTTTGGTTGGCAGTGGGTTCTCCTAATATTTGAATATATTAAAAGTAAATAAAAATTATAGTATGTTTTATATATTTTTTTATTTATTTACAAAGAAAATCTTAACAGTAAAGCTAAAGTCTACAACAAACGATGACAGTTTTCAACAATAATTTACGTCAATGATGGTAGTCGTGATGTTCAGGTACGATGTGCTTGGCGTGTCCTTCATGTTTCACATTGGCGTTGAAACTGAAACAAATAAAATACATTAAATATCTCCTAAAAACATCGATCTACATTAAATTATTTTGGTGTTTGACTTGTGTTATTGCCAACTTACCCGTTGTGTTTGTCAGCGTGGTACTCAACGATCCTGACCGTACCGTCGGGCTCATGCAGACTGTACACACCCTTCACCACGTCACCGTCACGCTGCTCGTGCTGAGACTTCTTGTCGCCAGTGTGAGGGTCTACCACTTTGTAGGAGAACTCGTATTTGGGATGGGCCTGTACAGAAAACGGTAATTAGATTTTAATCTGAAGACCTGAAAGGTTTATTTTTGAAACAGTATCATAGCTTAAATAGCTTCTTACGTAGTATTCAACGTGATGCTCATGGTGTCCGTGACTATCGTCGTCATGATGTCCATGCTGCACCTCGTGGTGCTGGTGATGTACCGGCACCACGTGCTGTGTCTCGTGCGCGTGGTGCAGCACGATGCTCTGCGAGGAGGTCGCGTGACCATGACCGTGACCGTATTGCGGACGCGCCGCTACCACCGCGAGCACACTAGCGACAATGAAAACCTGTTCACAGAAATTTCATTAAAATTTGTTTAGAAATGATTATATTTTCATAGATTTAATTATGCTGTTGCATTGTAATAAAACTACGTTATAACGGATTTTATCGCGGTTTAATTTAGATTTTTATAAATGTATTAATTTTATTAAACTGCGAACAAATCCGTTATAATACTTTATAATGGATTTTATCGCACTATAATAAAATTTATTTAATTTTATTAATTTTTTTTTTTATTTTAATGACTTATCTATCATGATTAAATAATTTTACATGAATTATATTTTAATTTTTATCCGTCTTATCTGTTCTAGATCAAAACAATGTTTAGCACGCTTTTTGTAATAGATAATATAAAAAGTACCTTGTACATTTTGAATTTCTTAGTACCTAAGCTGTAGAAGTACTAAATGTTGACTGATGATGTGATACTACATAATTTTCTTTTTATACAAGTTAAAATCTCGTTGAACTCCTTTTTCGCAACGCTTTATGATGTTTGACGAGTTTAAGTTTACCTCCGGACAAGTATACAGAATTTCAGTAATCGACCTTCAATCGGATGGATACAATTCTTTTACACACCTTTAAGTAAGTATATGAGAAAAATAAAGTATCAGCATGTTATTTCTTAATCCTTTTTGGTACAAATATAGGTCCAAGAGATAAATCGCTAAACTAAGAAAAATCAATAGAAACTATTTCCTATGCATTCTTACTACTAAGATCACTACGAAAAGAGTTTTTACGAGGTTGTTTTCAGATTTTCAAAATCGGAGTATCCACACTAACGTCTCGAAGTAGTCGGAGCTGATCATTTCTTACAACATAGCATTTTATTAATCCAAAAGCAAACATGTAGTAAAAAATAATAGTAAATCTGTTTTCCAGGGGCTCTCAAAAACCGAGGGGTTTTAAAGGGAGTAGGTTTGATTTTGATATTGATGAGTTAATTAATTTTTCTTAAAACTTTTTTTTAAAAGGTCGCAGGTTTGATTTCACACATCTTTGTGTAAATTGTTTCATCGTCAGCTGCTCAATATCGGTGAAGGAAAACGTCGGGAGGAAACAAGCATGTCTAAGAACTAATCAATCGAGGACATATGAGATCCACCAACCCACCAGCCAGCGTGTGTGGATTAAGGCTAAAGCTTTCTCATCTATATTACGAGTTGAAAGAGCCGTGAAGACCCGTGCCCAGCTATGGGACACTAAAGTGTTAAAGTGAATTAATTTATTATTCACTTAATATGCGGGGTTCAATACTCACTCGACGGATATTTTTTATGATCCTTTAATCTTGTAGCAATGGTTTGTGAGATGATACGTAACTATGTTTCTCGATTTACATCTATATTTAAATCATAGACAGACCAAAATTACTTTTCTAATATTAGAAAATATTTGTTGTAGAAAATATTTCCGAATATACTTACTTTGGTCAGATTATGCAATTGGGCAGAAACAACTTTGAGAAGGAAGCCAAGAGGAGGATTCGGCTGGACTGGGCAGCATTTGGGAATCTTGGTCGAGTCTTTACGTCACCCTTATCACAATGCTTAAAGACTAAAATCTTTAACCAGTGCGTCCTGCCCGTTATGACCTATGGGGCTGAAACGTAGACACTCACAATACGGCTGGTCCACCAGTTTAAAGTCGCTCAGCGTGCTAAGGAGCGCGCTATGCTTGTCGTTTCTTTGAAGGATAAAATCCGCAATGAGGATATCCGACAAAAAACTAAAGTTGTCGACATAGCGCAAAGGATTAGCAGGTTGAAGTGGCGGTGGGCTGGCCATATCTGTCGAAGAACAGATAATCGCTGAGAAAAGTGAGTTCTCGAGTGGAGACTACGTCTTGGAAAACGTAGTGTGGGACGTCCTCTAGCTAGGTGGAGTGACGATCTGCGAAAGATAGCCGCCAGTAGCTGGATGCGACAAGCCGAGGAAAGAGTGAAATGGCGCTTATTGGGAGAGGCCTATGTCCAGCTGTGGACTGCTATAGGCTGATGATGATGATGATGATTAATTGCAGCTTGAATGAACGAAAACATAGACGGTAAAACGTAGGTGATATTCACCTCTACTTACACATTCGGGTAACACAGGCCTGATGTTATTTATGTATTAGGAATGAAAATACCTATGAACTAGTTCAAAATACACAACGGTTTTTTTATTTGTAAAGTCACTTTTTAAATCCACATTGCAAAACACTTACTTATTCTTATTCCATCCCTAATTTTCTTGTTTTTTTGTTAACATTAATTCATATTTGTGTAGTACTACATCATCATTTACCTAATATTTTTCCTATTTCTATTGGGGTCGGTCTAACCTGTTGCGGCTTGCTACCAAAATTAATCGAGCGACTGCCATCAGACCTCGGAACCCGTAGGAAACCAGTAACAGTACCAGTACCAGTAATCAGATTATATTAGAGTTCTGACTACCTATTACAATTATCATAGATGTTTGAAATGATAACCAGGACCACAGAGTGTAGTCCCTCTATAAACCAGACACTGATACAAGTCTTTAATGTTACACTAAAATAACTCGCGTGCGAATCGAACCCGCGACCTCCCAGGCACGGTATGGCTAAATTGGACGGCTTACACTGCTCAACTACATGAGAGTGGATTGTGGCATTGTGGATTAGAAATATGTATTTCATCAGAAAGAAAACATTTCGAGTGTGGGGCTGAAGGAAAATAATTTTGACAGAAAAAGATATTTGAACGAAGAAGCAGGTAACGGTAAGTAAAAAGGCCAAAATATTAGAAAACAATAATGTATCTCTTTAAGATTGTAAATACAAAAATTTTGGAAGACGAAATAATTAAAAGATAAGGGAAGAGGAAGATATTACTCAAACTTACCAGCGCACTGATTTTCGCGCTTTTGACATTTATCTCTAATAGAAAAATGTCGAAAAAAATTCAAATGGCGGTTGAAAACTATTGAAATCTCCATTTCTTTTACATATGTCCTCCATTTTTCGAGATATATTTAGAAAACACGAGAATCGGGGCCGTTTTATGACAAGTGCCTACATAATAATGTGTATGTATGTTCTATAAAATTTCTAATTCAAGGAATTACTACCTGCAAAATGTGATAGACTATAATTGGTTTCCCAACAAGGCCAAAGCCTTTCAGTTGAGAAAAAAAAGAACTTAAGAAAATAAATCCACAATTTCTGGATTGTCTTATTTGAATAAAATGCACACAATTAGTGCAAATTACTGGAAAATCGACTTATAAAAGCATAAATAATTTTTTGTAGATAGACACAACAGTTCTATGCTTATTAACCTATTTACAGACGTTGTCGTTATAGGTATGCAGTTAAAAAGTATGTGTACAAAATAAATATGAGTTGGAGGTAAAAATATATATTTAAATCAAACATCAGTCAATTTTATCATAGTTTAATAATGTTGGCCGTGGTGAGGAACAATGTGGTGGGTTCCGTGGTTTACATCCGCGTGGAATCTGAAAACAAAAACACATAATAATATCTTGTCTCAAGTGGTTGGCAAATTAAGAAATCTTTTAACCATACTGAGACAGTGAAAAGGTCTACCCAGTGTGTTTGTCGCCGTGATAATCGACATGTCTGACGGAGCCATCGGGCTGGTGCAGCGCATAGTATCCCTTGACGTAGTCACCGTCGCGGTGCTCGTGTTGCGACTTGATGTCACCTGTGTGCGGGTCCTCTACCTTGTATCCGAACTCGTACTTAGGGTACGCCTGTAATAACAAAATATATTTGAAGTCAGTTCTTTCGATAAATACCAAATAATAAGAATTTTACAAGTGATCCATACATAGTAATCAACAGCACCGTGTCCATGGCCGTGTCCGCCGTGTCCGTGCACATGCACAGGGTGCGCGGGTCCGTCGTGACGGTGGATAAACTGAGACGAGTAGCCGTGTCCGTGAGCAGATAAAGTCTCCAGGAAAGCCACTACTGCTACCAAGCACAGCACCTAGTGACAATATACGTCCTTAGTTATTGAAAACACTATTTTTCCTCTAAAGATCATTTTAATTCAAGTGTCAATATTTTTATCACATTTATATTATCTACCCAGTGTGTTTGTTGCCGTGATAATAAAATAATAATAAATTCATGTTTGTATTTAAAAAAAATATGTTTGATTTCTATTATTTTTTTGTCATTATATCAGGAATAATTAAATATTTACCTTCGAGATCATTTTTAGAATGAATGTTATTGTTGTCTAGAATAGTACTTGACTGTTATTTAAAGTTGAATTCCAACGTCTTTTATATTATCAATAACAAATGTATCAAGGCAATTCGATTTCACTATGAATAATTATGGGAGCTTGACAGTATCTTATGTATAGACAAAAGTAACGCAAGGGTTTCGTAAAAATATGTGATTTTATGCATAATAACTTTGTCAATCGCTAAGTTTTGACTAGGTCTAATCTGATTAATGGTTCCCTAGAGAAAGATAAGTCATAGAGATTTTGTTAAATAATTTTATAGTAAGTTTTTGTTTCAACTCTTATCCAATTGAAAACGAATATCTGCATATTTTTGGGGAGGGGAAAATGTTTTTGTGTGAAGGTAGGTCCCACTTATCCAAAATCTATTTTTATATATAGAAATGAATCCCTATTTCCCTTGGGCACACCATCATGCGTGAACAGCCAGACCGATTTTGTAATTTTTTGTTAGATATTTCTTGAAATACGATGATGACGGGCCGGTGGCGTGGTCGGTAAGATACTGGCTTTTCACGCCGCAGGTCGTGGGTTCGATTCCCACCCGAGACAAACATTAGTGATGAACATTTGTGTTTATGTCGAGTCTGGGTGTAAATAACTATTATAAGTATATATTTACAAGAGAAAAGTATTACATGTATAGTATATACCAGTTATCTGGTTTCCATAACACAAGCTCTTCTTAGCTTGGGACTAGATGACCGTGTGTGTTAATGTCCCAAAATATTTATTTATTTATTTTATTTGATGGTTCATAAGCAGAGACAAATTAAAAAAAAACGATCTCCCCGAAACAGCTTGACCGATTTTTATGGAATCTTATATCTATATTTGATTGGTCTGAGAATCGGTCGTGATCCATTTTCGGTTTTACCGGAGAGGACGACGTTTGCAGGGTCCACTAGTTAATAATAAATTTTCATTTAAAAATGTTTACTTATTTATTTACATACAAAAATATTAACAGTAAAGCTATAGTCTCGAAGATATTTTACAACAGTAATTTATGTCAATGATGGTAGTGGTGATGTTCAGGTACGATGTGCTTGGCATGTCCTTCATGTTTCACGTTGGCGTTGAAACTGAAACAAATAAAATACATATATGTATCTTCTAAAAAACATCGATCTACATTAAATTATTTTGGTGGTTGACTTATGTTACTCGTATTGTCAACTTACCCGTTATGCTTGTCAGCATGGTATTCCACAATCCTGACAGTACCGTCGGGCTCATGCAGACTGTACACACCTTTCACCACGTCACCGTCGCGCTGCTCGTGTTGAGACTTTTGGTCGCCAGTGTGAGGATCTACCACTTTATAGGAGAATTCGTACTTGGGGTGGGCCTGAACAGAAAATGATTATTAGATTCTACATTTATTTTACCTGGTGAGCAAAATAAAGGCTAAGCTTATAAAGTAACAACGCTTTTAAATACTGACGTAGTATTCAACATGATGCTCGTGGTGTCCGTGACTATCGTGGTCATGATGTCCATGCTGCACCTCGTGCTGCTGGTGATGTACCGGCACCACGTGCTGCGTCTCGTGCGCGTGGTGCAGCACGATGCTCTGCGAGGAGGTCGCGTGACCATGATCGTGACCGTATTGCGGACGCGCCGCTACCACCGCGAGCACACTAGCGACTACGAAAACCTGTTCAAAGAAATTTATTAGTTTCTTTTTTAGAAAAAGGTAACTAATAGAAATGCAAATGTTACAAAGATTTAATATTTGCTATTTATTTGCAAAATAGTTTAGCTGTCATTGCACATGAAATTAATTTATTAATAAAGTTAGAAGTTATTGAGGAATTTGTTAATGACGATGGCCTTTTTAAATTTATAAAATATGATGCACAGAATGTTTTACCAGTTCTATGACAGTGGGAAGTTACATCTCAGTTATTTTACTTTTAAACTGCATAGCGGTTTGTAGTTAAATGAAACTCCCTTTTACTACTTTAATCACACTTTCCTTTTACTTTTAATTACTTTTGGATTTTTTCAAAATATTATTATAATTTCTTTCTTAACAATGAGAGAAATTCTAAAAAGTAAGGTTTAATAAGACTGCTTTTTGTTGGTTTTGTTGGTTCATTGTGGATATTTAAATATTGTTACTCGTAATACCTTGTACATTTTGAATGACTGTGAACTCTTTGTGATTCAATCGATGACTGATAATCCTCTCATTCATAATTTGTCTTTTTATATAAAAGTTAAAATCTTGGTGAGTCCATTTTTCGCAATTTTGACCACATAATTAACCAGTTTTAGTAACATGTATCAAGAGCTTTTCAATTAAACGACCTTCTGTAAACTGCAGTCTCTTTTTGATGTAAACATTTACGATCTCAGGCCCAATCGTAGCACAAAACTCATATTTTATTATTACCTAACAATAATAAAAATATCAGTTTATTTTCTTCACAAAATTACACAATTACATCAAAATAAGTCGTTTACAATGCCTGTAGGAATTAAGCGAGGACTGGTGTCTGAAGTTATTGTTGCTTGAATTTTATATTCCTAAAAAGAAACAGACTATAACTTAAAAAACTTAGTGTGTAAACTATGGTAAAGATGAAGTAATTAGCTTAGCTACTTATAAATATTTTAGTCATCTTAAAATAATAAGTAATCAATATCAAATTAAGTTCAATAATCTATAAATATAAAAATCAATTATTATTGCTGTTAGTTAGTCTCGCTAAAACTCGAGAACGGCTGAACGGATTTATCTTATCTTGGTCTTGAAATGTTCGAAATGTCTTGAAAGGGAAGGTTTAATAGGCGATAAAAAAAAATTATAGGTCTTTTATTTATCGATTGAGGCAGTACGAAGTCTGCCGGGTCAGCTAGTTGAACTATCAAATTCTATTTGTATGTCAAGTTCAGTGCTTCTCTTGTCACTTTAAACAAATTTGGATAACGCTAAAACGTTATTTCATCTGACCTTACAACCCTAAGTTTTTGCGAATAAAGCTAGTGTGGGCTCGTTTATTTTCTCTCTACATACATGCCGTTTTTTTTTCGAGGGTAACCCTTTTATAGGTTCCACTGCATCAGGGCGTGACACAGTGGGTATGACCGAAGAAGTTTACTCATCAAAACCCCCCGGTGTTCCTTTACCAACCCACTTGCCAGGCCGCGGTATCGCTTTTGCATTATCCGAACGACCAGCGCGTTACGACCACCTCAAAATGGAGGTCACGAGCATGATAGGGAGACGTCCAATAACATTCCCTTCCTCGAAAGTGCACGCGGAAACAGCACGCCACCTTGCCTAACTACATGTCTGGCGATATAATGACATCATTTTTACAACCCTCGTTTTTAAAATGGTAGCTCGGGGTGTTTAATACTTTAATTCCTCAATAATATTTTTGTATAGCACAAGTTTCCAAACTTCATTTTTGAATAAACTGTGTATATTTTACATTACAATTTTAAAATAGGTAATGAAGCCTAGAATTTGGTGCAATAAACTTAACTTAGGCCTTAAGGTAACATTCAATTTTACGCAAAAATTCATGCTATAAATTACAATGCAGTTTTTATGTAATTTACGACACGCTCATTAAAGAAAATATATGTTTGCATAAAGTGAAAGACTTGCCGACGCATGGTCAGGGCCACGATTAATTTAGTCACAACTCCGTTTGCTTGCCGCTTTGGTAGCATGGCTTTGAACTTATTTTTAACAATAGACCTCAATTTTTTTATGTTTAGGGGAGTTTCGTTATAGATATTATATATTACTTTGGAGCTGGGCTGGCAATAGCGTCGCCAGCCCAATCACGCAAAATAGGCGCACTTATAAGACGTCGAGTTGCGGAAAAATAGCCCGCTCCAAACTATAACTATAACTATATATTACTTTTTAATTTTATGAATGTTTATATCTACTGATAAACTACAACAAGTTAAATGAAATAGCTTACTTATTTTGATGGGATTAAAATACTCTTTCTACGTAGATCAAAATTTTTGCTATAGAGTTTTTTAAAAATTGTCATGTTCTTATTGTACGTTTAAAATAGATTGAAAATTGTGTGTACGATAAGTATCGCTTACTATTTGCCTAGTCATAAATGAAAATTTTATTAATATTATGGTAGGATGGTCCAGGAAGTGAAATTCAAAGGCAAATTTTAGTTATAAACATGTTATGTATATAAAAAACATTAAAAATATGTAACAAATATCACAGTATGTACAATTTTGGCAATTTTAACTATATCACAGTTTAGTAATGTCCATGATGGGCTTCGTGATGGCCATGATGAGGAACGATATGGTGGGTGCTGTGCTTCACGTCAGCGTGGAACCTGAACAAAAAAAAGTAAGAATTTCCATATTAATCAGTGCTTCAAATCCACTTTAGCGTCTGTGTATGTAAAAATGAGTCAAAAGTGGCCTATCCAAAGTACAATACTGTATAAAAAGTTTGTGTAAATTAGGGTTAATACAAATAAATTCATGTGTATTTGATATAGGTATGCGAAGGAAAAATAAGTTTATACCCAGAGTGTTTGTCTCCATGGTACTCGACATGTCTGACGGAACCGTCGGGCTGGTGCAACGAGTAGTAACCCTTGACATGGTCGCCATCGCGGTGCTCGTGCTGTGACTTGATGTCGCCTGTGTGTGGGTCCTCTACCTTGTACCCAAACTCGAATTTAGGGTACGCCTGGATAAAAAGCAAATTTTCAGATCAAAGATACCAATATTTGTCCTATTTGAATGGTCAATGTAGATGAAATTTAACAAGTAAAATTATAACATAAAAAAATTACCACTAATTATAACGCCTTAGATTACCAAAACAGATTATTTGCAACTTACGTAATAGTCAATAGCACCATGACCATGTCCGTGCCCATGTCCATGTCCGTCATGTCCGACATGCACAGGATGCGCAGGTCCGTCGTGACGGTGGATGAACTGAGACGAGTAGCCATGTCCGTGACCAGACACAGCCTCCAGACAAGCCACTACAGCAACTAAGCACAATGCCTGGACGAAAAAATAAAAATTAATACTATAATCGTCACCAGCTAGGGGTACCTATAGCTAAAAGCTACTATTTGATTCCCGACTTGAAAAATCTCAAACTTTTAGGAGTAATTACTCTTTAGCCTGATTTGGTAAGTAAAGGTTGTAACTAGTTTTCAAAGGATGCATATCCCTTTTTCTGGAGTTTATTATTGTTTTGTTTTAAGCTTTTAACACAAGACACTATTTTATATTCACTTCACAATATCACAAAATCATACTAACCTTTGAGAACATTTTGGTAAAAAAATTATGTTTGTTTTAGTGTTAATAATTCTAACACCAATATTTGACTGATACATAATGATCTATTCCAGCGTCTTTTATATCAATAACAAAATGTATCCAAGGTAATGTTGATTTCTCTCTAAACTATGGGTAGTTAAATTATTCACAAACTTCAGTACACGGAGTAAGCAACAATTTCGTAAAAGCGTTTATTATAAATATCTATGTACACTTGCGGTGTGACATTGTTATAAACAAATTGCGTAAGATGCTCTCAAAAGCTATTGACAGGCAATTAATAAACAAAAATAGAAATAGATAAACTTGCTAATAATGACAACAAAACAATCTAAACTGCAACAGTTTAATGTTCTAGAATGTGTAATCTTTTGACATTTGTAAGTATAATTATGACAAGACCAAAGCAGACACGATCCGTAGCATGAACGATGTGCGAATGAGAATCAGATGCGGCACGGTGTAGCAGAAAATTATTAATCCGTGCCAACTAAATTATCCTTTATGAGTTTTTCTTTTTCAGTTAATAATAATTCTCATTGTAAGGAAGTCATTTGATTTTTAAGCTTAAACGTTTTGAATTGTTTTTTTTAATTAGTAATACAAATTGGGATTTAGTTACTTACGAGTAACCTTGAATACTTTCGATGACATATTGGGTTATGAAGAACTTGATCCTTTCGCAAGTTGTGTTACATTTAGGTTCAAATTACCAACATGAACCAGTTTCAGTAATAAGCTGTACCTCCGTATTGTTCGATTCCAAAATCACCCGAAAACCTGTTTTAAAGGAATATTACAATTTGAGTATAAAATCTCAAGTACTCCTAAAGTTGAGTATCATTGTAAAAAGATTTGGTTAACGCACGATCATGTATACGAAGGTAATACATTTTTCATCCATATTTTAATGCGGAAATGAGTTAGTCAATTTGTTGGAATTTTTATACAATTGACAGCATTGTTGCACTTGATTCCATCCCAGCGGACTCGGTCTCATGGCTTCATTAGACATAGCATGGGAATACCACTGGGTAGTTAGACGACGTGCCTTTGCCTTTTGGGTGGTGACTAGCTTCGTCCTAAGTCAGTAATTTTTTTTTCGCTTAAACCACGGAACTGATCATGATAAAATTTGATTAAGATAAGTTTTATCACACTAATGGAAGACAAAAGAAGGAAAATGTTCATGTTTTGTGGGATAGCTGATGTTCAAACACAGAAATTAGGTAATCATGTCGCGGGCTAATGGCTAGTATTTAGTATGGAACAAATGAAATTGATAAAGCCTCTTATTAGATTTATTTCGTTATTGATGTTGATATAAAACTTAATCTTATTACTGTTGTTACTATCAGCACTAGTTCATTCATATTACAAATCAGTTGCGAGTATTTGAATCATTTGCATGTATTCGAAAGCATCGTCTATTGTAACGGTATTTTAAAAATAGGACTACACCATACACCACTTTATTTTCTATTTTATCAATATCAAGTTATTGTAGACACCAAAAGCAATCCATTGCTAAAAATAAATGTAATGAGTGCTGGTTTCAATATGCATAGCAACAAGCATGGTCTACTAAATAGTTTTCAAAGGTCATTAATTAGCAACAAAATAAATATAACATTAATATACGTGTATGTTTATCATTTGTTCATAATATTATGATTTTTTTTTCAGATCGTGGCAGCATTAGTATTATTAGCGGCGGCATACTGTCAACACCATGGCCATCAGACGGTTTCCCTTAAAACTGTAATTACGCACGATATCCCAAAAAAAGTAGAACATCATCATCGTGAAACACAAAATGCAGGTCATGGGCATGAAGTTTATCATGATACTCATGGCCATGGATTTGCTGATATCCTAAGTCCTAAGCATTATTTTGTGCCTTCTAAACCAGCGCCTGTTTACGAAATAATTCACGAAGCAGTTCCTGTAGCTAAACCTGTACTATCACATCATGAAGTGATTCTCCAGCCGGTAAAACATGAAGAACATCATGGTCATCATGAACAACATGTTGAGTATTATGTAAGTTGTTTTTGTATTTATATTATACATTTAAGTTTCTACGAATTTCGGTACTCAGTGTTCCGCTTTTGCATAGATATTATCATAATGTTGAAATCAATTGAAAGCAGTTTGCTATTCATAAAATACCGAAAGGTGACCGTAATGATTTGCAAAAAATAAGTATCTGAAATGCCTACATTATTTTACAGAAACACTAGTTTCATTTTATTAATATTATTTTAGGCTTACCCAAAATACGAGTTTGAGTACAAGGTAGAAGATCCTCATACTGGTGACAGGAAGCATCAACATGAACATCGTGATGGTGATGTTGTGAAGGGCGAGTACAGTTTACATGAACCTGATGGCACCATCAGAACTGTCAAGTATACATCAGATAAAAAGACCGGGTAAGTGGTAGTTAAATCATGCAAGACAAGTCAAAACATTGTCATACATTGTTTATCGGTAGCCGCAAATTCAATTGCACAACATGAAACCGTACCGTATATATATTAAAACCAATTAAATTCCTATCGAACTTAAGAGTTGAGAGAATAATAGTAAAATTGTATAATAACATAAAAGTACATATTTGATGTCTGTGTTAAGGCCTAAACTCTCTCAAGTCATAACATAGTTGGGAGAAGATCCGAGTCCAGCGAAGGGACATTAAAACGAATTTAAATCAACTTGATTCCCAGATTACATATACAAAAGGATCTATGACAGGGATTCAGTGCCGGAATGAATAAAAATAATTTCATTAGTCACAACTTTTTTTAATAATATATTCTGTAATAATAATATTCTAAGACATTAACACACACGGTCATCTTATCTTAAGCTAGGCAGATCGTGTGTTATACAAACCAGATAACTGGTGTATACTGTACACATATAACTTTTCTTTTGTAAATATATACTTATAATAGATAATTACACCCAGATTCGAGATAAAAAGACATGTTCATCACATAAATGTATGTCTCGCGTGGGAATCGAACCCATGACCTGCGGCGTGAAAAGCAAGTGTCTTATTGACCACGCCACCAGCTTGTCAAAGCCTCGTCATAGGCCCGTTATAAACAAAATATTGGCATAATATCTTAAGTTTTCTTTTTTTTACAGATTTAATGCAGAGGTGTATCATAAAGGACATGCCGTTCACGAACACAACTACCATCACTAATAGGATATTGATACAGACTGATAGTTATTATGTAATTTATATTAAACTTGTAAAATAAAATAAATATTGAAACAAAAGCAATTGTCTGCTTTCATTTAATTAGTTATTTTACCTCTACTTTATTGGCAAAGCTGATCAACGCAACTACGTCTGCATTAGTCGTAATTTGATGAAATATAGCCTCTATTTTTTTCTACTAATTGGCAATCCAGCACTAAAAGATTTTTTAATTCGAACCAGTAGTTTTTCAAATTAGCCCGTTCAACCGAATATACTCTTCACATTTATAATTTTAGATAAAGATTTTTGGTATTTACGGTAACGTGGATAAGACTAATAAAAAACTTACGTAATTTAGTAATTAACATAAAACAGTATTTAGGGTTTTTACAAGTATTTTTATTAACATGTGTTTTTAGACTTCGGCACCTTAACAATGTTACTATCTTTAAAGATAGTATCTAATAATATTTAGTTATCTAGGTCACTACGAGTATAATGTATCTACATAAAATCATTAATATGTTTAATAGTTAAAGTTGACATTTAATTTTTTTAAACAATCTAAACACTACAACACAACACTTTTCGTTGGAAGTAATATGCAAACTAAACCATCCGTATTACGTATCTAATATTGATAGGTTAAATCATGAAAATAGTATTCATTTGATTTTGTATGCATCAACGGCACAGATTTTTCCGATAAGTTGAATAAATTTTAGCTTAGGTTACATCGTAGAAAGTTGGTCGCATCGGTTGTTACACATACATACTTAAACGTTACCATTTAAATAAACTACGGCATTAAGGAAGCTATCAATAAATCTAAGCTAGATACAGAAGGTAATACTAATAGGTTCTGTCTAAACCACAATAATGTAAACTTAAAATACAAGCCTAAATATCTGTCTGACGAAGTTTCATGCTTCGTTTTTTTTTTGCAAATGTCATTAGAGATAATAGACTACGCAAAAGAACCAGAAACTTTCGCAACCTAGCCAATATTTTCTTTGAAAACGTCTCAGTGTTGACGTAATAACATAACATTATTATATTATCTACTATCCAAAAACCGTCCTGTTCTCAAAGTAGTCTTCTTTAACCTCAAAATATAGGTAAAACCAGTTTATCCGAAAATAAATCCCAGCTTCCTGAAATAATAAGTTGAATTAATAAATAATAATAAAAGATTAATAAGATATTAAATTTAGAACGAAATTAATAAAAAAGAGAGTGAGAAAAGAATGTTAGAAGAAAGTTGTATACCAAAAAGTATTTAACACAAAAATAGAGAATAGGTACCGGTAATGTCGCAGCAAAGCTTCTATACAAAGTTAAATATTGTGAAATATATAGAAAAAATATTAAAATGTAGTTCATGGTTCTTAGAAGAGATTTATGCGTAAGTAGTTAAGTTCACCTAATTCTTTACAAAAAGAGTGACACTGACACAGTTGGATTACTTTCCATTGTCAGAGACGAACAAAAATTAGTTCAACCAATCGATAAGCATAAAAACATGTTGTCGATTACATTATATAATAATAGTTGTATTCGTTATAATTGCAGTAACATAATTATAATTATTATAATAGTATTGCATTAGCACATTGTCTTTTGAAATTATAGCATCGCGTTGCTTGAAGGTGACGTTACTATGAAATAGATTGTTTAATGTACTATTTATGTATCTGTATTATACAGGGCATCCTACGGCTATGTCACATGGAAAGAGAGTACCTTGAAGATTATTGATGAAACATTTTACTAAAAGACTACATTATTTAATTAAAAATAATAATTTACACTACATTAATAGATTTTTTATTAGCTGGAAATAAAATCCACTACACGAGAAAAAAATACCCTGTAGCTTTGTCATATTGATCGATAGGCTTCATCATTAGGATTATTGACGGGCCAGTGGCGTGGTCGGTAAAATACTTGCTTTTCACGCCGCAGGTCGTGGGTTCGCCTCCCACCCAAGACAAACTATTGTTTAAATATGTCTGTTTGTCTTGTAATTACACCCAGACACAAGACAAACAGACATAATTCAACAAATATTTGTCTTGGAGGGGAATCGAACCCACGACCTGCGGCGTGAAAAGCAAGTATCTTACCGACTACGCCAACGGCACGTCAAATTTACTAAAGAAAAGTGTTATATGTAGTATATTACCATTATCTGGTTTCCATAGTACAAGCTCTGCTTAGTTTGGGATCAGATGACCGTGTGTGTTAATAAAATAGTGTCAAAAATAAACAAGACCATGAATTTTAACATTGTTTATTCAATATTTATCAATTTAATTTATCAAATACTTAAAATGAGTCCCATTCCGTTGAATACAAAATTGGACTCTTTTGATTATTTCGCTCTGTCAATTTGGACAGTATATTTAAAAAAAAAGTTTTTTTTACAGAATGGGTCTCATTTTGAACATTTGATAAATTAAACTACTGATACTATATTTTTGACACTTTATTATTTAGTAAAAAATAATCCATGGTAAAACTACAAAGTAACGTATTAACCTGTTACTTCCCAACATTAAACGAGCGAGGTTTCTGACTACCTGTACCGATTATCATAGTTTTACCAACGCGACGATCGGAAAAATAAATCAAATTTTAAATATTAACAGAACTTTAAAACAACTTTAACAATAACTAATACACACTTTTACTTTTATATTGTTACGCTAACAGCGAAAGTTAAAATAAAAACAAAACAAAATTACTACTTAGTTACTTACATGTTTTACTGTATACAACAAAATTATATAACCAATTATCAAGATGTTCTCATTGCAATATTTTAATTAAAAGTTCTTATAATTTAATTTGTGCTAAAACATCAATTTTGCACAATATGTGAAGGTATTGCATATTATGTATAATAAATGAGTATATATTTACACTTTATTAAAAATTTACAAATTGACAAACGGTCAAGTTTAAGGTCACCAAAGTACCCTGAAAGTACTTTTTAGTGACCCCCTGCTAAGAACGGGATTTTCTCTCTACTATCCTACGAGTTGAGTTTAGGTCTAAATCCACACACGCTAGCGAAGTGTTGGTCGGTAGATATCACAGCCCTCGACGATTAATTCTTAGACATGCCGGTTTATTCACGATGTTTTGTTCACTGATATTGAGCAGAGGCTATGAAATAATATACACAAAGATGTATGTGGGCACGACATTTCAAAGGTGAGTCAATACCGCTGCGCTACCGTGGCCCAAGGATCCCGTCAAAATACGACTAAGCCGACTGTGGGACTCTAAAAAAAGGGTTGACGTGAGAACCACCTAAGAGGATTCAGATTATGTCTGCCGACTTATAGACTAAGTCAAACCTATGATGATGGGTTCAACTGGAGAGTAGAATCGTTTAACAACTTACTGCAACATGACGTAATGTTACATGGACATGCTAATATTTTAGATAGTAACCGAAATTTGACTAATGATTACAGTATGTTTCATAGGTATAGCGGAATTTTAAACAACTTTGGACTAAGGACTATTTTTATGGACATATCTAATAGAATTAATGAAATATTATCTTATGACATTTTAAACTTGACAAACTTTTCTGACATTCCTAATTTGACATTCTCTTCTGAAATTCCCAATTTGACATCTTATAATATTTCAGAACTCAACTCAAATTCCTTTATAGCTGATAATAACTTTTTTCGTAAACAAATGCAAAACCGCGACTAAAAATGCAAGTTACATTGTAACGGACCATGTAAAAACAATAGGCATAAATAAAAAGTGTGCCCATTCTGCAGATTCATTTAATAATAGCAACAAAAGTAACTGTAGAATTTTATACCAAAATGTATGCGGTTTGAGCAACAAAAGAGCTGAAATAGAATTGTACGTGGATTCCTTTACTGTGACACTAGATTACCTATGCATTGCTGAGCATTTCTTAAATTCTACATCTGCTAAAATGTTTCATTTATCAAACTATAACATAGCTGCATACAACACAAGGATGAACAAAATCAGGGGGGGTAGCCTAATCCTAGCACACCATAGTAAAGAATTCGAGGAAATTGAGAGAGTCAAAAATTTGTACAAATCAGAAATATTCGAGATTTGCGGTATAAAAGACCTTAAAACTGGACTATATATTTGCTGTTGCTACCGAAGCCCAAATGAGAAAAATTTTGATAGTTTCCTACAAAACTTAGAGAAGCTATTAGAGTACTTAATTGACAAAAACTGTGTTATTTTCGGTGACTTTAACACAGATATTCTGGTTGCAAGTAAAAGGTCGTTGGAATTTTTAAGTCTATTGAAGTGTTATAATTTCAGATGTCTCATAAATGGCCCAACTTTTATTAGAAATAACTCTAGGTCATGTTTGGATAATATAATCACAAATTTAGTTAATGAGTACTTTGAGAGTGTCACGGTGGACCATAATGGATTAGCAGACGGTCACGGGGCACTTTTTTGTGAATTAATCTTAGACACTATAACTGCTAAAAGAGGTGATTATACAATTACTGTAGAAAAAAGGATCTTTAATGAAAAGAATAATATTGATTTTGAAAATAACATTAAAACCAACAGTGAAAATTGGGAAAATATGGGTTTAAATGCTTTTTTAGCGAACCTAGGTACCATTTTCCGTAAGTCTTTTAGAAAAAAACTTTTGAGGAAAAAGCCTTTAAAAAATACCACAATCAAATGGATTACCAAAGGTGTTAAAATTTCCAGTAAAATGAAAAGGTTCCTTTGTTCTAGTCCCTGTAATCATATTAGCATATCTAATTATAAGAAGAAATATGTACGCATCTTTCGGAGTGTCATTCGACAGTTAAAAAAAAAGGCATTGCGCGTCATTTAGAAAAAAGTAAAAATATAACTAAAGAGACATGGAAATTGGTTAATTATTACACAAAAAAACATAAACCAGATTTAGATAAAAAAATTATGTTAAAAACTAATGATAAATTAACAAGTGACCCTCAAGAAGTCTCAGATATTTTTGTGGACAACTTTATTTATAAATCTTCTCTCATAAACTCAGAAAAAGAAAAAGCAATATCGTTTTTGACAAATAATACTGTTAGAGTTGATGACGAATTAATATTTAAACCAACTACGCCAAGTGAAATTGCTAAAATTGTTGGAAAAATGCCAAAAAAAAGTCATGTGGCTATGATGATTTGCCAATTACAGTTATTAGCGATAATATTAACTTACTAGCTTCTCCACTTTCTGCGTTCTTTAATAAATGTATAGAAGAAGCAGTTTTTCCTGATCAACTTAAATTGGCTAAAGTAATACCTATTCATAAAAAAGGCAGTAAAACCGACGTGAAAAACTATCGGCCGATATCTTTGTTGCCAACTGTATCTAAACTGTTTGAGAAAATAATAAAAAGTAGACTAATGGTTCATCTGAACTCAAAACGAATACTTAATCTTAGGCAATTTGGTTACCAAAAGGGCATTGGTACTTCTGACGCAATAAACACTCTAATGAATGACGTTGTTAACAAATTAAATGATAAATTGAAAGTAGCGGCTCTATTTATTGACCTAAGTTCTGCATTTGACACAATTGATTATGAATTACTCTTGATCAAACTGGAGTATTATGGTATTAGAGGCAAAAGCTTACAACTCCTTCAATCATATCTTCAAAACAGAAAAATGTATGTTGAAATAAAAAATATTGACAATAAGAATCATGAAAACACATTTAAGTCTAAAACCGTAAATTTAACGCGAGGAGTACCTCAAGGATCAATACTGGGCCCCATCCTTTATATAATTTTCACAAATGACTTACTTAATTATATGCATAAAACTTTACCAGAAGGAAGGCTCGTAGTTTATGCAGATGACACAAACGTTGTTATTGACGCGCCTACTATAAACAAATTGACAATTAATGTAAATAACTGTTTAAAATATCTTGACGAGTGGTTTACTGCTAATAATTTAATCATCAATACAAATAAAACTAACATTTTACTATTTAAAACTACTTCCCGAAATAAAGATGATTTAGATGTTTATTTGAGAGGTGAAAAGATAAGTCTAGTGAATTCAGTGAAATTTCTTGGTATTGAGATAGATTCTCTATTAAACTGGAAACAGGAGCTGGCTACCATTGAATCAAATTTATCGTCTGCCTGTTATGCACTTAGAAGTTTGAGAGATGAAATTGACATAGATCATTTAAAAGTAGTATATTATGGATTGGTCGAGTCCAGATTAAGGTACACTATTATGTTTTGGGGAAATAGTTATGACTACAACTGTAAAAGAGCCTTTCTGTTACAAAAGCGTGCAATAAGAACTATTGTTGGAATTCCTCAGTACGAATCTTGTAGACCACATTTCAAAAATCTAGAAATTTTAACTGTACCTAGTCTCTACATTCTAACTCTTTTAACTCATTTCTCAAAGTACATTCATGAGTATGAAACCATCAAAGAAAGGGAGCATAGGGACAACACCAGAAGGAAAGTTATAGTAAATAAAATGGTGCCTAGATTTAATATAGCCAAGCATTGTACAAAATACCAAGCAATAGAAATCTTTAATAAACTACCAGCTGACCTGAAATCCATTGTCTATAACACAAAGTTGTTTAAAATTCGGCTAAAACACTTTTTACTAGAACGATGTTTATATTAAATATATGACTTATAATGGAATTATTATGACATATTTGACAAATAATGAATCTAAATTGATTACTTATTATTATTATTATTAATTTTAAATATGGTATTAATTTTCAATAATCTAAAAATTGTTATGATAATATAAAATTGAATTTAATGTTAATGTAATCAGGGTTACCTTTATTATTATAATTTTACAACTTGTTTATATGTTAATTAAATAATTTAAAGGTATTAATTCAGACACAATGTATATTGTTTAATGAATAAATAAATGAAATGAAATGAAATGAAAGATTGAAGGTGTAATACTACGAACAAAGATAACTCAGCCGGTTCCAACGCCGCCAGCTGTATTAATCTAATAGTAATAAAGGTTTTTGCGTAAGAAATCTTGGCTTCCTAACCAAATTAGTTAGTCAACCATGATATCCATGACAAAGGAGACCTAGACGTCATTTAAATTTTGCTATGAAATTAACAAATTTTTTGAAACCAATCAAATGATGCCTTTGCTAATAGTATTAGAATTTTAAATTCAAATAAATACGTAATAAACGTTCGTCTTTTATAACGGAACATTTTTATTGAACTCAACTAAGTTTCCTACTGATATTTTATGTGCGAGATTTTGTGAAAATGATTAGATAGATGTTTAACACTCTTTCATGGATTTAGATGAAATTTTACATGTAAGTAAGGACCGGTTTTCTTTGACACGAACCTGTGTTTTATCAAATCTCAGCTAATGGTTGAGGCCTTTCAACCGTTTCCTATCAACAATGTTCCGCGAAGATATTGAAATGAAAAAACATCCTAATTTTAACAGAGAAAATGGTTGGAATATACCTCCAGCTTGGGACCCAGTACTTAATGTACTTGTACCAAAACCCAAGCAAAATGAACTCAGAATTCAAGACACTGTAAGCAACGCAACTGTGAGCAACGCAAGTGATTAATATTTTTGGACGTCAAATACCTCAGTCCACCCGTGAACATGAAATCTGAAAAGACTTTGAAACGTCAGTATCTAAAATCAATAAAATAAACCGCGATAAGATTCGTTATATAGTAGTTTTATTTCAATGTGTGATATTCGCGTAAATCTGAGACGATTGTAGTTGAGAAAAAAACATATCAATCTAAATAAAAAGAAAATAATAAAAAATAGCTAGATTTTCTAAGATTGACTGGAAACAGATTTTTAGTTAAATTTGGTCCATTGACCTAGGTATCTTTATTACCTTTTATTAGTATTTTTTAATAACAAATCTTGAATCTTTTCATTTAATTATCTTTTTCTTAAATTTTGAAATTAATTGACTATTGCTTGTCGCCTGTATTGTTGCCTGTACTGATTTTAGTTTCAAAATATTTATAGAACTCCAAGGAAGATTTTTACGCTGAACGAAGTTAGTAACAGCTGTTAGTCCTTACTTAATTAATTTTTAAAGCGAAAGTAACTCTGTCTCAGCGGTGGCGCAGCGGGGAAGGGGCTCGCCTTAGAAAAATAAGGTCGGGGGTTCGAATCCAGGTCGTGCCCACACATCTTTGTGTGAATTGTTTCATCTCCGCTGCTCAATATCGGTGAAGGAAAACATCGTGAGGAAACCGGCATATCTAAGAACTAATCATTCGAGGACATGTGACATCCACCAACCCGCACATGGCCAGCGTGTGTGGATTAAGGCCTAAACTCTCTCAACTAATAAGATAGTTGAGAGAAGACCTGTGCCCAGCTGTGGGACACTATAAAGGGTTGAAGTGAACTCTGTCTGTCTATAGCGCTTTTACGCTAAAACTAATCAACCGATTTGGATTCAATTTGGTATGGAGCTAGTTCAAGATTTGGGGAAGGACTTAAGATAGTATTTTTTCGACTGCGCAAAAAGAGGTTGATTGCGATAACTGACTTACAAGCGGGCGGAGCCGAGGTCTAAATGCTAGTTGTTTATAAAATATACAACTAGACGTGACAACCAAACACCATAAACTTGATTTTGTTTCTGTATCTGTGTTTTATTGTTAGGCCATCATAATGCAATTATAAAATTAGTATGGACCATGGTAATTACAGGTAAAAAATTAAAATTCAAAATTCTAAATGTTTATTTCAGTCCAGTTATATATATTTACTAACAGATTGAAGTCCGTTCCATTTATTTTTTATTTATTTTACATCACATAAAATAGAAGTTGGGAATCCGGTAACTACCTGAAGTCTTAATTTTTTTTTAAATGCTAAGGATGTATTAATCACGTACTATTTAGAATTATCAAAATATGTTATGCTCTAATTTTATGTGGATTGGATACAACCTTTACATTGGTTACGTAAGTTACGTCAGAGATCCGTGCGCGCAGCGGGTTACAAACAAGACGCCCCGAGCGCCGGCAAATTGATTCAATAGTCTCTCGTAACGTCTCCGGTATATATTGGCCTAATGACTATGTTAATTCATCAGTTCCACCACGGAAGTCTTAGAAGAAAGAGCAATATGTTAGCTAAAGTATGTAAAATGAGTAAAAATATTTAATCCAGTTTTTAAAAAGTATAGCCATCTAACTCAGCATATCTAATTTGTTTCAGGTGTTATTCCTCACTTTTCTTGCCACTGTATCCTGCCTGGAACACGGATATTCACTTAAGACTCACCATGAACCAACACGGCAGCATTATGAAAACCAACCTATAAGGGTACTAGAAGAACATGAGGCTGAACAACAGCCTCAATATACTAACTCTGAAGGTCATGGACAGGCATACTCCTCACAAAGTGTCATCCACCATGCAGGAGGCCATGGAGGAGGCTACGGTTCTCAAAATGAGCATGTTGCTCCTGTGTATCAATATTCGTCAGAGGAAGAAGGCCAAAGAAATCAGGAACGACCGACTTTCTACGATTCTTCAGTTCATCAAAACATTCCAGCCACACGATACCAGACAATTCACTTAACTCCTGCTCTATCCCAAAATGAAATTCCAGCTCATCCTCAAATTGATGAGCATCAAGCACAATACTTTCAGGCACATGAAGCTGTGGGCCACCAACAAGACTCTGAACAACATGCAGCTCCCATTCAACACGTCGTTCCTGTACAACGCGTCAGACCTATTCACTACTCTGCTCCAGGTTACCATACAGTCTCAGAACATCACGCCGCGTCTATCCCTCATTCTACCCTAGATAATCATATTTCTTCCGAACATCACGCCATCCCCGTTCAACACGCAGAAGTCCACGCTCAAGACTCACACGAAGAGCCCGTAGACTATTATGTAAGTGTTTAGCATTAGAATCTTAAACACCATATCTCATGTCAACTTTCTATTCATTTTATTCATATCACATATTGAACGGCTTAAATTAAGGAAGCCTGCTCGAATTCAAATTATCGCATTTCTGTGTAACTGTTTGTTATTTTAGGCTTACCCTAAGTACCAGTATGAGTACAAAGTAGAAGACCCACACACCGGTGACAACAAGTTCCAGCATGAGTTCCGTGATGGTGATGTTGTAAAGGGAATTTATGGTCTTCATGAAGCAGATGGATCTATACGACTTGTTGAGTACAGTTCGGATAAACATAACGGGTAAGAATTTTTATCTTTTATGTGTGGTCAGTAAATGGATTTAATTGGCCAACGTGACGTGCATGTTTCTAGAATAATTCTGCCTATAAAAATAGGCATGATTCCTAGATCCGAACATAATAATTGTACTTACTATGATAAATCAAAAAAATATTACACACACACACACACACACACACATTTTGGTCTGTAAAAACTTTCCAAATCAACAAATATTATTCAATGCTCAGATAAATCCCATGCAAGTTTACGAGTGGGGGTCCATAATGTCATAGCCAAGAAAAAATGGTACTTCTGCGTGATGTCAGACGAAGTTTTGATTCAATGCATTGTCATTATTCTTTGTTTACGTAAATAATTCCGATTACCGTTTTCAATATTTATAACTTTTTTCGGCTAACCCGTGGCTTCGGCCGTCTAGTCGCTGGTTTACCCCCTTAGAAATTCTTTTTTATTGCACCCCTAGACCTCTTACAAAAACTATGTGCCAAATTGAAAGCCTCTAGACTCAGCGGTTTGTGGTTCGCATATTTACATATTAAAAAAAGATAAATTTACAAGATGAACTAAAATTTAAAATGTAGTCATCGTGTCTATTGTTACAATTGTTATTTAGAATCATAGTTAAGGCGAAAGTGATAAATCGAAAATTGGAGTTTTCCTGGTAATCTTTAAGCATAAGAATCATTTACTATTAAATCAATTTCATAGGCCATCAAAACAATTTCACGTAGCAGATTTTAAATTTTAACTACTTGCTGTGAGACGTTAAAAATCTAGATAAAATTACGAATATGAGTAGTTTATTGCGCTTGTAACGCATCGTGTCACGCACTGTCTCGCATTCTAAACATGCTGTTTTTACTTTCTCTTGTGTTACATTGTTCTGTAACTTCCAGATTCAACGCCGTGGTTAAACACATGGCTCCAGGACAACACGTACAGATCAAAACCCATCATCAAAACTGAACCAAGACTGACAAAATTAAATTGCTTAAGTGATTGTTGCTAGATGCGTATTTGCTTGCCGTTGTTAATTATACACTTATTTAATTAATATTACATTAGTTTTAAGCATATTGAATAAATATTTTGATGTAATGCCAATGCAAAATTTAATTATGTCCTATTACTTACTTATTTAAAATTAAGTTGTAATAAAATATTTTTTATTTACTAAAAATGTTAGGTGATTATTATTTCTTAAACACTTAGTACGTAAGTAAAACCGAATCCGACGCAAAAAATCATAGGCAACAAAATAATAAAAATTAAATATAATGATTTGTATCATAAAAGCGATTACTCTAGATTTGATTTGTCAATCAAAACAATCATATCTTATTACGTCCGGACTAGTTATAATAAATTTTGCAATACTATTATACAAGTAACAAACAGACGAATAAAATATTTAATATCAATCTCTTTTGACATTGATGGCCTAAATGCTGATCACGATGTTAATTTTATGTATATCTCTCCAAAGTAAGCCAAACGTTAAAGTGGGTGAGTGTTACTATTTCTCAATATTATCGTTATCTGTATTAAATAATTATTTAAATAAGAGTTCATAATATAAGAGGAAGTTAGTTAATTTGAAGCGATCAAATTTTTCCATAACTCATGAATGAGGAAACTTTAGTATGCTTTTCTTACATGTTGTGTTTAATAACTTAGACAGGTAATTGATGATTTTCGTCCACTTAGACTCCTTGTTGGTAAGCCCCATGAAGTTCTATCTATCACTTGCGTCTAGAACAACGTCTGCGTTTTTTAAGATAAGTTACTTCACCCTAGATAAATATTTATCTCTTTATAAACTTTTATATCTTTACCATTGCAACCGGCCCAAAAGAGACAGATTAAAGTTATAAAAATTGTTGTAACAAATTCGTCAAGTTCTAGGTCACATCCAAAGGTAACTAATCTGCTCAGTAAACTGTCATGCGAACTGCGCACCCGTGATCGTTTCATCATGTTAATTGTATTGGTTAGTCGCGATTGGTCAGCCCATTATATTTGTATCGAGCAGTGTTTGTATCTGTTAGTACGTATTTACTTCTTACAAGTCTTAGTCTGTTACATAACATTAGTAATACGCATTCGATCATCTAATCTTCAAGAGGTTACGGTTAAGGTGGAATCAATCTAATGTCTGTATGCGTACACGCGTCCTAGAAGAGTAGGTATATCGGCGAGTTCATAGGGACGCAATCACAAAATACACCTCATTACCTATGCACCTCGATGGGATACAATACAAAACCACAGAAAATTAATTAATATCTCGGCCAATGATTACAGCACCACTAGATGTTTGGATAGAAATAGATTTCTTTTTTGCGAGGACAAATTCGGTTTGCACACACCACGTGCTCACCCAACCAACCATATAGACATTGTCCCCTGATTGTAATTGTTAAATCACAGACAAGCAACCTGGGTGCCGTTTACGTCTTGTAAGTTTTATAACTGACAGGCCTTATGATATCATAAGTGACTGAAGTGACACCTAATCACCTGTTTTGTCAACAACTTGTTACGTATATAGGTTACGCGCTGCGACAAGTGTATGATACTAAATCACCAGACACAAAAAGATACTTTGGAGCCAAAGTGAATGAAAGAAACCATAGAACTGAAACCTAGCCCTATATTTAACTAGAAACTAGAAAGATCCTCTGCATGAGCAGATATTTACATCAATCACTGTAGCTATTATGTGCCAGCTTCCATTTGGTACATAAAATAGCACATTATGTCTAGATTAGTCTGATTGTTATGAATATTTTATTTCTTGTTATGAAGTCTAAATCTGGTCATAAATTATGTCAAAATTATAAATTCATATGTTATGAAGAACCGAAATTACTTAATTTTTCTAAATAATTTGACCAGTCTGCATCAAATTATAATTAACCGTGTTTCTTTCTAATTTATTTTGTTCCGCGATATATGAAGTGTTGGACTTTAAGGCTATGCATTTTTATTGTTTGTATGAATAATGTAATATGACATCATATTATTTTTTTACATTTTTATTATTTATTCACAACATAATTTTTAGTTTTGAAACACTGAACAAATTGTGGCCTTGTGTCCTCAGTCATTGAAATTACATCCGTTTTGGAGTGCTATTTAGTTAGGCTTATTTACATAGGTAACATATAATAAATCTATAAAAAGTAGAAAGATTACTTCAAAATCGATGATTTTATTATTAAAATAATTAATAACACTTCTCATAGAGAAGCTTTCTATAAAAAGTTTTAAACTATTAACTAAATATTTATAAATATACTATGTTACTTGTAAAATATATACTATGGTCATTTTAGTTGGATTAGTTTTGACTTGTAGTGAAGGCGGTCATTCTTTTTTTTCAGTCTGCACAACTGCGCTGAAGCTGGAACAATCGATGGGTATAGTGAAATGTTTTCTCTTGCAGTCTCTGATAGCATTATTTTCTGTGATTTTTTAAAGGACAATTGAGTTTACTGAGATTTTCGAGATAAATAGCATCCAGTACCTATTAGTAATGTTATTAGTTGGAGAATAATTGGATCAAATTGGAAATAACATGCAATACATTATTTTTATTATTCTTTTATTAACAGCACAAATAAATTTAGTTACTTACCCATGATTTTTGCTAGCTGAATATTTAACTGTTCGAATCGAACCATCAGAATCGTGGAGACTGTAGACACCCTTCACACTGTCACCATCACGAGTTTCGTGTTGGAACTTATTATCTCCTGTATGAGGGTCCTTAATCTGGTACTCGTATTCGTATTTAGGGTGAGCCTGAAATATGAAACTAAATTAAAATTTAATTAAGAGGTGTCAAATTTTTAACCTTTATTCCAAACTTAAATGTAAAAAGAACTTCTTGTAGATTTCAGTAGGTACAATATATATTTTTTAAAGTTTAAGATTAATTAAAATGTCAATAATTTATAGGACTTACGAAATATTCAAGATGATGTTCCTCTTTAGGTCCTTTTGAAGGTTCAGCATAATGAATAGTACTAAGAGATTCTTCATGTAAACTTGTAGATGGGTGCCGTATAGAGCCAAAATTGTGTTCATGATCATGAGATAACTCATTATGACTAAGACCTTGAGAAATTGTATGATGTCCAAGAGGAACATCACGATAACTTCCCAGACCAAGAGGAGTCGAAAGATGTGAGGTATCGTGATGCTCGTTATTTTTGGAGGACCCATGTTGGCTATGGCTAAATGACCCATCTTGACTTTGTCCTAGTGAAATATCCTGATAACCATAACTGTGCGAAATTTCATGCTGTGCTTTGCTATGGAAAATGCCATGCTGTCTGTTAGTTTCAGTAACCTCATATTGATCATGTCCAAGGGTAATACTCTGTTGACCATAATTGTGTAATATTTCATGATGCCTTTGGCCAGGGGAAACATTTTTACCATTGGTAATCTCTTCATTACCATGACCCAGTGAAACATCCTGATGACCATAGTTATGTAATAATTCATGATGGCCTTGACCATATGAAATGTCTTGACTATGACTTTGCTGGAATTCATGGCCTTCTTTGTGACTTGTGGAATGATCTTGGCCACCATAACTTTGATTGATTTCATACAGTCCTTGACTTAGAGGAACCTCTTTACTTTGTCCAAAAGGAGAGTCATGGTAAACATGATATCCATGATTTAACGGACTGATATTCTGTCCATGTCCAACTGGACCATTTTGATGTTCAAGTCCTGAAGAGAACTGGTGATGACTATTATCTTGTGAAACATGCCCTGCGTGGTTATGTGTAGTTTCACGATGTCTTGAATCTATTGGTTTTTCACTATACCCACCATGATCTTCTTTTTTTGTTTCTTTGTGTTCTTTTTTGTCACCATTTTCCTTATGAGTGTATGTCACTTTGACTGGATGGGATATATCAAGGCGAACTACGGATTGACTGGAGTATGCTGGTGCATGAGTTTGTTTCTCTTTTTTATCCTCTGTATATGCCGCTGCAAATATGCAGACAAGTATGACCTAGAGAAAAGACAATTATTTAATGATTTGAAATTACGTCATGGTATCATGAAAAATTGGTATAACCTTTGAATTTTATCTAAATTTAGGTGTACTCTCTAATTAGAAAGATGAAGGTAGTACTCACTTTAGAAAGCATCTTGTGTGTATTCTTATAAAATTAATAATCGAATGACATAATTGTAGAAGATTCGTAGCTTTTATACTGAAAACACTGCACTTAATTTCTTCTTTATGAGAGCATTTCAACAAAACCAGGTTAAATGCTATATTTTGCCACTCAGTGTTTTGTGCATTTAGTGAATTGTTTGGTTATAAGACGATACTTGCATATACTGCACATAGGTAATTATAAAGTTATGTAAATTTTGTGCGCCCTACTTTAGTATTACCTATACAAAGTAACTCTTCAGCGGCTACTTAAGTTTTAAATATTATTGTTATTCTTCAAACTTAACGTTGCATTCATTATGGCATTAAATTTGTGTAAATAATAAAGCACTCATATAAATGAAAAATGTTACATTTATTTTACATTATCACCAGTCACAAAACCAAATCTTTACCACACCTTTGCAAGCAACTAACGTTTCATAATATGTACGTATGTTGGAAAAACAAAAGAATATTATGAAAGCCTACACTTAACACTACAAGAAAATATAATACAAAAGTGTAAACACTTGAAACTAAAGTTGAAAGTCCTATTCTAATTGGGCCGTAGTCCCTATACATTTTATGAAACGCTTCAACCTATCATTTAGGATTTTTTATACTATCAAATCACCTCTATGACATCAGCTCTGTCCATTCTTAAAATAAGGTAAATAAATAGTCGTCGTAGTTGGGCAAGGTAATGCTGGACCGGTTTAGCCAAGAATATGGCCGTGAGCTACAGGGGCGGCTACCACGGCTGCCGGCACGGCGCCCGCAGGATGCGCTGCGTGACCAGTTCGGCTTACTACGGCGTTGAATCTGAAATACACGTTTTGTGCATAATTATAGTATCAGTTTCTATGATCTTTAAATACTCCAGCGAAAATTAGGTGAACTTAAGATGAACGCATGCTTGGGCCACATTGTCGCGGTTGTGTCACCTGTGGTTCCCGTGACACTCTGGCTAGGATGCGAGAAGGAACATCCGGGGGGTTTTAGTTCGGTTAACCAGTATGGAGTCCCACATACCACAGTATCGGGATCCACAAAGATTTCCCCCCGGTAAAAATAAAGTCTTGGGCCACATCGCACAAGCCGCTGTCACCGCATTGAAATTGATTATTATGAAGTTCTATGTAACATTGCATGCCTAACCGCGCTGTACGTAGTTACCGCCGTACCTGAACAAAGGCGATAACTGCGTCTGCAGTGCGGCCAAGTCTACGTTCACCTTTATTGTCTCTGGAGAAATATGAGTCCGCTGCTTCTGCTACCACTTTTTCTTGACCAGTGATTTAACAGTCTGCTATCAAACCACCTAAAGGAAACTGTTGTACTAACCCATTGTGATCATCAGCGGAATAGTTGACAGTGCGCACAGTACCATCAGGCTCAACAAGGGAATATTGTCCCTTTACAACATCACCATCGCGGGCTTCCCACTGGCTCTTCTGATCGCCGGTGTGGCCGTCGGTGACGCCGTAGTTAAACTGGTAGCGGGGGTGGGCCTGGAAACATTTCATTCAAAAATTAAATGAATAGTATAATATATTTTTAATAAGATGATATTACTTTTCCTTCCTATCGATCCTGGTCTTGAGTGATGGAGTAGTATTTAAAAGTTTCGGTTTAATTGCGATGTTATTAAAACTTATTAAGAACAGGTTCAGACTTTGTGATGTTTCAGTGGTTGACATTACCTATTTACCAGAACTAGATATTTGGTTACATAAAAAATCATATGTATGACTTGTATATCTGTTTGTGTTATAACACTTACATATATTTCAGCAGGGGCAACATGGTGTGCGTAAGGTGCATATGCTGGGCGGAGTACCGGTGCGTGGGCAACCACTGCGCTATGTCCTGCAACCGGTCTGATATTAATTGATAATATAATGCTAATTTAAAAAAAACTAGTTTTCAAATCGAAAAGTTAGCGTAGTCCATAAAGTACCTATATCTATGAAATAACAAGTCCGAACTTTGCTTCAACCTTTTTTGGATTACTGTTAGCTCTACATTTATTTAAGTTAGCTGATTCTGTAATGAGCATAACCAATCGCTTAACTATAAGTTTTCACAAGACTTACAAATTTTTTAGAAATGACTGCGTATTACCTAGACCAAGTCCATAAGCTGGAGCCGCAATCGCAGGGGCAGCAGCATACCCGTGCGCTAAAGCAGGGGCTCCGAGAACAATACTTTGAGATGAGAGAGCCCCGTGTGGGGCAGCGATGAGTCCTGCCCTTGCGACGCTTACTACAGCGCATGCAAATAATACCTGCAAAAAGCATAAGTACAACTTTACATAACTTTCAGTGCAAAATTATTTCTTGAAATATCATTTTACACCTTTGTTACCTCATCATTCAATACTAAGACAATAATAAAGTTTACAGTTTATTTTATACGAGCAGAACATTAAGTAGGTAGGTACTTACCTATACATAGAGATATTAGGTTGGCAGTTATTTGCCTACCATTTCATTTTATCGTTTTAGCTATCGTACCAATTCATAAAAATATTACAATATAGTTTGCTGAAACTTGCATCACTCGATGTGTTTACGGAAATCAAATGTAGTGTCAATACCTAGATATTTCATTTCTTGCTAGCAAAAGATGCATACGTGCATGCAGTTTAGCTAATTGTATATATTACAAATAATATACAGGTGACGGTAAGATCTGAAGCCCAAGGTACCAGCCTAAACACAAATTTAGGTATTACATATAAAATATCTAAGGTACCAAGATTTTACTTATTTATGTCTACTTAAGTCTTTTTGTTATTCATTTATTGATATGGTCTATATAATTTATTGTTTTAACTTTTAAAAATTATTAAATTCAACTAGAATACTTTACATTGTGTGTAAAAATAAACACTGAGTTTTACTTATAATTAAAATGGTTAAATGTTGCAATACCCAAATGACCAATTAATATAATAATATTAAATAATATGTCATAGCATTAAACCGAATATGATCATTTAAAACTTAAAGCTGACGAATCTATTATCGTTCTACTCTTTACTTGTTTAACGTGCTAAATTTCCAACTCCCTAGCTACTGCTAATACCGTATGCTCTGCCTAAGATTTGAACTCATACCAATTTGATCACACTTATTACTTTTCACTAGGTGACTGAGTTGGTTTAAAATATTAAGTCAGTTAGAAATACCCACTGAACTTACTTCGAGTAAGACTGACTACTAAATACATTTTATTACATAGTTATTATAAAATAGTTTTTGTCACTAAAATCACTTTACCTTAGGAAACATTGTGTTTGTTGTAAATGTAAGCAACACTTTACTCTAGGCTCTAGGGCTTGTTCTGTACCCAATTCTGAGATACGAGACCTTTATATAGAGGTTCTATATTCTATAGATATAACTCCTGCTGGGCGTGCCGCAGGAAACTGTATCTACACATGTATTTGTATATTGTAGGTGTTGCCCGCAAAACATTAGAATATTATGGATACGCAGTCCATATGACATGTACTTACAGCACTTTGCAGTGGGTGGGTTTGTTTACGGGACTTACAAGTGACAAAAAAAAAAAGAGATTCTATTCTATTCAATTCTATTCTAAAAAACTACAAGTCTCCGAACAGCACACTCCGAAAGCTATTTCACTAAACTTAATCTAGTAATATAAGTATATCACTAAACTTGGACCATTTTATAACTATATTCCGGTATATAATTATATCCCTAGGTATATAACTTTATTACGCCTTGTAGTCTTCCAAAATCTAACCAACAATTCTAAGAACGTTAAAACACACATCGTTATTGCAAGGTACAGTAGGTACAGAAAACAGACCGAATGAAGTCAATGGATGTTCGTCGACAACCGATAGTTATGGCAATTTAAACTCCTATGTCTGGCAGTGGACATGCTCAGGTTGATTGTTGTGATTGAGAAATTTTGCTTTGCAACAAAGCTCTTATGATGTTACTGGTAATTGTTTCACATATAATGACGAGCTCGGTAGTCGAGCGGTGTAAGCCGTCCGATTGGGTTATACTGTGCCCGGGAGGTTGCCGGTTCGATTCCCGCCCCGGACAATATTTGTGTAACAGCAAAAATTTGTTTCGGTGTCTGGTTGGTTGAGGGAGTATCCTCCGTGCCTCGGAGAGCACGTTAAGCCGATATAATCTGACAACTGGTCTAACCATCTCGGCTATTGGTTCCCTAGGGGTTTCGAGGTCTATGGCAGTCGCTCGTATAATCCTGGTAGCTAGCCGCATCAGGTTAAACTGGCAGCCGACCCCAATAGAACTGGGAAAAAGGCAAGGCGAATGATGATAATGAACTTTCACATTTATTGTAATCAAACAATTTAGATAAAATTCAGTATGACTATAGTTGAGACTGAGATGAAAACATAAGCATACTGAAGAGAATAGGTAGTTGTGCACAATAACCTACCTACGTACAGGGAGACAGCAGAATTAATAGTACCTCATATTAATACACTAGCTTTTTTTTTGTTTGAGGATGCAATTTACTATGTTATTGACTATGTTAACCACTAAAGCATTCAAAATCTCATCAAAGTAGGTCCATTAATTAATGATACACAGACATACAGATACATACCATTTAGAAATACCGTATTAAACAAGTACTTACAATTTGCAGGTTTGCAAGTTTACATATCCATATTATTCTTTCTTGTAGGTTTAGTCCTAACCGTTACTAGGTTAAGAACTGATATTGGTGCACTAAATAAGCACACTTAGCTCCACATAGTTCTACTGTATGTTTGAACAAAATAAATTAATCTTAAACAGGCTAGTTAGTGGTGATTTATGATTTTTAAGATAACGGTATTTATACTTTGTGTCACATTAACGAAACAACAATAATATTTCGTGACTTGAGTATAATTTGAAGTCCATATATAGATGATTCCAAATGTAATTTGTGTTTTATGTAAGAAATTATAAAAATGGTTCATAATACCGCTCCAGATAAGGAATTATTTTATATTCATTGTTTTAGTTTCCTACCAAATTAGGCCCGTCTATGGAATTGCTTTATACACTGCAGCTGTCCACAATAAGTAGGTATGTTTCTTTTGTAGTAGTGATTTTAATTGTGCACCAAATAACAATTATAATAAAAATGTTTAAAAAAAAACAATATTTAATTCTAAAATACAGTTGCATTCAAACGAAAAAAGGAAGAAAATCCACCGAACCCAAACTCTATAAGTTTTACGTTATGTCGTTTATGAGTTCCTGCAGTTCCTCCTGACACTTCTGACCCTGGAACTAATTTAGCACTAAAGTGCTCGAAGCGATAAATCCAACGAAACCAAACTCGAGTTCGTTTTAGGAGTTCCTATGGCCACCTCCAGATTCCATCCTCAAACCAGGTCAATGGTACCAAAACATTGCATTGTCATCGTACTTAAATACACAAATTTTAGCTCAATCTTAAATTCAGTTGCAAGATTTGTCTCACACATACTAACTAACAGGGGATGCAAAAAATGGTAATCATCCAATAAAGTATTGTGACATCTTTACATACTATAAACTCCCGATAAACTCTATAACTACTGAACGGATTTTCATGCGGATTTCATCAAGAGATAAATGATATATGACAAAGTCGTATAATTTGTTCGCGTACAAAGCCGGGGTGGGTCGCTAGTTTAGAATAAAACGTTATAAGAGTAGTTCCTTTTCGTATTTTTAACTATCACACTTCAAAAGTTTTGTATCTAGAAGTTTAAGTACATTTTACAGTGTTGCTTTATTTCTTCCTGACTGAGTAATAATTAAAAAAAATTGACCTCAGAGACTTTTGACGAAGGTATTAAGCAAGAACATCGCAATTGACTCTACACAATTAATGTTTAAGCTAGTCATAATTTGACACATATAATTTAGCTAGTCAATTTTTTATAAAATAATGAATAAATGAATTTAAATTCCTTTATTAAACATTTTATTTGCCAGAAAGAGACGTCTAGAATGTAGTCTGATTGAGGCGTCAAGTAGCAGTGACTCATCTGTCCGAGTTTATTAACCTTATGCGCCGGCGGCGGCGGCGGCACTTTAAGAGAATTATTGGACTACTACAACCAGTTTTATGCATATTTTGCATAATACAATGTTTATTGTGTTCTTATAATCTAATTCACGAATGTAATACATTGCATTTAATTAAATGGGATATCATTTTATGGTGAACCTATTACCATCCGTTATTAACAACAACCTTTTAGCTTACGGTGAACACGTATCTTCTATAACCGTTTTTAAAATTGAGAGAGTTTAGGTCTCCTATAATCAGAAACGCTCTCTTTTAACCAGACAAGCCATGGTGTCTGCTGGGATTCTGCGCCTATGCCTTCTCAATCATTGTGGAAGTTTACACCGCGCCGTTTCATGGAAATAACTATAAATAAGCATAATGGAAGCCTAGTGCGGCCTAATGGATCCCACGTGTTGATTTAAAATTGATGTAGAGTTTTTTTTTGGCAGTTTTTGTGCTGTTACAAAGCTAGACAAAGTCAAATAGCGAAGTGATAATGAAAGATTGAAAAAGAACAAAATGTAATAGGATTGACATTCGAAATGTCACAAGACAATCTTACGTCAATGTGATACATAGTTTTATTCAATGTTTTCAAGAGGCCCAGCTGTGTACTGTTAATTTTGAACGTTTTAGTGATGTGAAATACTAATCACAGAAGACATTAAAACTCATTTTTTATTGACTGAGCTGACTTGATTAGGTTGCTAATTTCAACCGACGCAATCATGCTTAAGTTGTTATAAGAAACATTACGTAACTGCAGCTATAGATATCAACTATTATACTAACCTTAGCCATACCGATATGAACAAATTACATGATGAATGCATGCTTATTAACGAACAAAATCGACTTTAGTTCAATTATGTTCAATTAAGTTCCAAACACTACCTCCGGTGTAGTGCTAACTTGTGTAAGCTATGCATCTAATAAGGATTTGGCGCCCACGTATTTGTATGTAAGATTCCAACAAGGCTACTATTGAATTACGAGCCAAATGTTCGTAAATCAATAACAGACATTGACGAAATATAATCTAGAATGAGGTTAGGTATTGTTCTAGCGAATTGAATACAAAATTTTATTAGTAGGTGTGTTCCTATTTACATTTAATAATTCAAAAGACAATGAGGCCAAATATCATCAAGAGAAAATCAATATACATCATAGGTACAGCACAATCCAATGAAATTTCTTTTAGATAACAAATTCATGAAGAAGTTGATATAGTTAGTAAGTTACGATATTTTTTTTTTCACAATAGATTTGTAGGATGAAGAATAAAACTATTTTGGTCGGCAGCATCAGTGGCGAAGCGGTCTTAACCTAGACTTTTAAATATAAGGTCACAAGTTCGGCCTGGTCGAGCTCACAATTCTTTCTGTAAATTATTTCATTTCTGTTGCTTTATATTGGTGAAGAAAAGCGTCGTAAAAACACCGGCATGTCTGCAGAACTAATCATTCGAGGACATGTAAAACCCACCAATCTAAACTGTGCTAGTAAGTGTGGATTAAAGCCTAAACTCCGATAACTATTAAAATAATTGGCAGAAGACTCGTTTCTAACAGAGGGACTTAACAGGTACAAGGATAGTCAGTTTAGTGTTATTTACAGAAAGTAATTTTATTGTTATACATAAATAAAAGTTTTATTGATATTAATTAACATACTGTTTATTGTTATGTTCAATATAGCTGATGTACATCATCTTGCTATGAGTTTGACGGGCAGGTGCGCGGTGGCGTGGTCGGTACCTATCTTACTTGCTTTTCACGCCGGAGGTCGTGGGTTCGATTCCCACACAAGTCAGACATTTGTGCAATGAATACTTCTGTTTGTCTTGAGTCTGAATGGATGTGATTATCTATATTTAAGTGTGCATTTACCAAAGAAAAGTATCATATGTAGTATATTACCAGTTATCTGGTTTCCATAGTACAAGCTGTTTAGTTTGGGATCAGATGGCCGTGTGTGCTATACCTATTATATTTAATTTACATCGGTATCTTGCAGACGAATCTGAGACTTTAGCACTTTCAATGTAGATAGTAAAAAAGGTGGTTTAACGCAAGATTTTGTTAAGTTTTTATTTATTTTGTATATTTTCGCAATCTACTCTTCGTAGGTACTTAGATAAGTTACTACTGATACTGTATACTGCGATTCATTGAAACCAAATTCAATTAATTTTAATTTAAACTCTTTAATCTAAGCCCACAATGAAGGAACATAAAATAGAGTCGCATGTCACCTCTAATAATATATATCGCAACCAATAAGTGTAAGTAGGTAATTTTAAAAACTTGTCGCCTCAGATCGAATTGTCGTTCACAGGCCTACTAGCCTCAAAACAGCAATAATATTAAAAAAACATTTTGTAATAATGTTACATAAATTCATAAAATGCTATTTGTAACAAAATGTCACAGTGGTTTCTAATTAATGCGGTTTACATGACAACTTTTAACTAATTCTGGTCATGTAAATCTCCAAACATAAAATCATTATTCTTAAATAGCAACCAGTAGCGCAATCTATCGGCAGTAACAGTTCTTACAGATTTACATGCTTCATTATTTAGTATACCACACTTCTATTAATAGTGTTATCACGGTTACCTGTACTACATTTTGTTATATAATATAGATCACCCATGGAGCTTATACTATCTAAAACACGCGATTCCGATGCCACGCGCAAAGAAAGTCGCAAAAAGTGATGCAAAAACGCCAAACGCGGATGCAAAAATTAGCTAGTCTGTTTTAGCTCTAACAGAAAATTCAGTAATATTTTTGATTTGAATACATCCTTAAGTACCAAATTAATACAGATTCATTATCAAAATTATTTGTATGATGTGTTTCATACGAGCGATTTTTAGTGGGAGGGTGTAAGTGGCATAGTGATGGCAACCTCTCATCAAATGCGATTCACTATAAATCGTATCAGAATACGGCAAGGCCCTTTCGAGGTGCGACTTTTGGTGGGTCATTGAAATAAAACTACTTTTTAACGGATTTTATCGCGGTTTATTTTAGATTTTAGATCCCGACGTTTTTTAGGGGGTCGTCATTATCTAACGCCGAAGCCTACTATCAGTTTATTGTCACCAAATTTACATCACCCGGGAACAGCGTGTAGGGATTTAAACTGAAGGTGCACTCCTACGAACGAAAAAATTGTATGAAGGTGCATTCTCATGAAAATGCGACTTACTACTGGCGTTCATAAGTTTTATAAACAGCTAATGCAAGTAAGTCTTGAACAACCAAATCGCTAGTCGCTTCCCTCCTGGCAGTATTCTGTAGCCAGGCAGTTTAAGCCGTATTGCGACAAAACAACAAGTCATGGCCGCGTTACCCTAGTGAATGTATGTACTAATATAATTTTATGCGTGTAAATAAGTTGTACTTTATTGGCGAACAGTGATCATATTTGAAATACCGTAACAGATGCCAATTACCACTTCTAAAGTAGTTGGATTAATTAAAAAGAACCAAAGGCGTATTGGATTAATTAATTTTTTAGTACTAGTGCTTAGTGCACAAGGTTTATTAGTCGAACATATTTATAAATAGAACCTAGTTGCCAGATTGATGTGTTCATTAGTTCTTAAACTAAACTAAGCTAAGAGCAGACAAAACTCCTCCTTATAGCCATCCAATACTCAATGCCCATTACGCAATGTTTATTAGATGGTAGTTTAAATAATATAAATACAAATATAAACCCAAATATATATTGTTTAAGAGCAAATAAGGAGACTAAAATACTTCAATTAAAAATAATGAAATCGAAATTAAAGTTAAAAAATTTTTATTCAATTATAAGATAATTTAATTTAAAAAACAGAAACTAAATTAAAAAATACTTTATTATTATTCAATTTAAAAAAATAACACACCTTCTAGGTACGTTCCGGGAAGATAACGAATATACTGGAAATGTACCAGCTACCACGTTAGATGCAAATGCAATAGACTTACTATGTTTGAAACTATATATTTTTATCGAAAATCAATAGTACGTGCCTACCTAATTTGTGTAAAAATGTGTAGTAATTTAAAAAGTTTTAGTCCAAAATGTCCTAATGTATAGTAGGTAACAGGTACAATTGGTAGTTTAACAATTAGGCTGCGATTCCTAAGTCAAGGTAAGCCACCACTGGAGCATAAAGATGATTGGAACAATTACGTCTTAATCCGTCACGGAGGCATGACCGTGCCGAAGTGCTTGACCTACTGTTAGCTGGCAGAGTTACAATAGTTATACTTTCGTAGAAGTTCATAACGGTATCATCTCAATATGTTTTATAATAAAATACATAGTTATTGCTGCAGGGCAAAACTTAGTTTAAGGTGCAATATAATCCCATCCTATCGTTGATTGAAGCCTCATATATGGAGCAAATCTAATCGTCAGTTATAGGCTATTTAAACTCTGCTGATAGTTCCAGGCCATAGCATACCATGAAACAAAAAGAAATATTTAATATGATATCACTAAAATTGACACTAGATTAAACAACTTTGTCAATACACCATACAGGCCATACAGGTAGACCATAATAATAAGACCTAAAATGGAAAATATGCACCTGAATTGAAGAAGAAGGCCCTTCTTTTATGAAGTCGGTAAAAATTGAAAGTATTTTGTTCCAAGCGTGACAATATCTGGTGGTTATTACGCTTATCTATAGTGACCCAATTAATTATATGCAGTACAGAATCGTGTATTGCAACTTACAAAAATATCTCCAACGTCCTTGTCAAGTAATGCGACACTACACTCCCACTCGCTCCAGTTTCTGAGGCTTGCACTTTCACTATCATTGTGAGATTGTTTTGCGCAACATGCACCGTGTGCGTAATATACGCTACGAATAATATTAACAAAATTAACTTTTCATATTCATAAACTGATAGGGTGTGTTTTTACTGACTTTAATCTGAATCGCTTTAAACATCTACTGCCCTATCAGTCGAATGCGTTAAATGTGTATGATCCACCACATATAGCAGTTAAGCATAACTATCAGTTGCAGTTAAATTGCTTTTGGTGTATAATTTAAGAATTTGTTTTTTTTTACTAGATTTTACTACAGGATAATCACCATCATTACCATCATATGTCTCTATTGCTCAATTTTGTAACATTACAATGGATTAATAAAGTAAATACGATACTTAAATATGTTTATTGATTTGTTTCCAAATTTTTAAAAACTAATAATATTTATCACTAACTGTTGGAAATAAGTAGATGAATAGTATGTTCACAATAATTCACTACAAATACCTACTTTTATTTCGGCTCAAGTCTAAGTAATTGAAAACACATTTACAATCTAGTTTGTATTTAAAACAAAAGACTTAAAAATCAAATATGTCTAATAAATTTACAACTGGTTTTCGCTTTTTCACAATTTTACGCACTACCTCTTTAGGTTCTGAATCCCGGATCGGACGGTGATACCTATCATCTTCTGATGCATCATCATAACCATTGTGATGATCATATTCGTCATCAGTTCTATAGTCGTAAGTTTCTACTTTAGCGGGTTTTTTTAGTTTCTTCTTAGGAACTAGCACATATTCGTTCGAGTCATAACTCGGATAAAGAGTCTCGGTTTTATGCGGCCTCTTTCTTTTAGGTTTCATAGGAATGTCTTCAGGGAAATATTTTTCAGGGGGAGAAATATCAGGTACCGCAGGGTACGAGTATTTAGTAGACGCAGAAGGTTTCGTTCCAAATTCTTCATATTTATGACCCTTAAAATGCCCATTACCATACTTCATGGCATATCTGTCAAAATCGTGGCTTGGTTCAGCAAACTTATCGTATGTGTCACTGTAAAATTCCGGATATTTTTGTTCCAGTTCGTAATCAACAACGTTTGAATGTAAATTTGTTTTAGTGAATTTTTTCTTTTTTGGTTTACAGTTTGGGTCGAAATTATATCCAACATGACTGTGTGGCTCTATATCATCTTCTGCGTCACGTGGATGTTTGATTGTAATACTATGAGTAAAATCGCTTGGCTCTGAGTCCATAAAAAGTTCAATATTGGACGGATACCTTGTTTTCTTTTTTGGTAAATATTCTCTTAAAGCAGTTTCATATGGTCTTGCTATTCTTCTTTCATAAACATCATCATCTATATCTTCCGAGAAGTCATAATTTCTGTCCTCTCGAATTGCTTTTTCTTCTACCGAACTTCGACCTGTTTCTTGAATATTAGATGAATCAGTTTCAGTATTAACAACTGCTTGAAATCCTGTTGTAGGTCCAGCGGAATATTCAACAGTTCTTGTGGAACCGTCTGGCTCTAATACGCTGTAGTGACCTGAAAATACAAAACATTTTTTTTATATACTTTCACACTGTATGGACTTTTCTAAATATTTAGAGAATCTTAGTTAAACCTTAAAGTTTAAAATTGTGCCCCATGAATGGCAATATGCTAGCATTCTATTACGTGTGAGACCAAAACATAGCAAGCGAAAAGTGAGTGTATTCTCCCCTGCCTAAACCTTAAATTTGTTAGATGTTTTCACATTCATCATCATCAGCCTATTCTAGTCCACAGCTGGATATAGCCTTTTTTAAAGCACCTCACTGAGCAAGACCGCGGCTTTTCTCATCCAGTTCTTGCTCGCCACCTTTCATCACTCCACTTAAAGACGGCGCCGCAAGCCTAGTTTACTAATTTGTGGTCTTCACTTAAAAACTCGTTTGCCCCAGCGTGATGTCGGTTCTACGGCATACATGGCCAACCCACTGCCATTTCAGTTTATTATTCCGGTGAGCTATGTGGATTACATTAGTTTTCTATCGTAACACATCATTGCTTATTCGATCCTTTATAGGGACTCTGAGCTTAGCCGTTTTCATAGCTCGCTGAGCAATTTTGAATTTATGGACCAGTCTTATCGTGAGTGTCCCTATGTCGGCTCCGCATTCTAAATCATAACGAGTAGAACGCACTGCTTGAAGACTTTTGTCTTTAGACTGCGTGGCATGTTGTGTGACTCACACTATATGAATGGAGTGTTTCCGTCTTATAAATCTTTTTCGTCTTTTTCTACATGAATATATATTTTACCTTTGACACTGTCACCATCTCTGGATTCCCATACACTCTTGACATCTCCGGTGCTTCCATCAGCGACTCCGTAACTGAACGTGTACGACGATTTTCCCTGTCGCAAAAAGTGCAGTAACCAATTAATTCAATGTACAATTTTTCTACACATACGACAATTACATGATGCGCCGAGTCCACAGTAAATAAAAAACTTGGAAAGAATGTGTGAAGCTAGCTCGCGTGTATTAATTCGGTATTTTACTCATTAATGACAATTGCATGTTCAAGTATTCTGAATAGTTATGAGGGGCTTAATCATTTCCATAACGTAGTAAGTATGCAGGTAATTGCTATAGGCAAAGTGTATACTGTCTTTCTGTCTGTCAAACTATTAACCGTAACGCGTGCTACATTTATCACTCTCGATCACGATCTGATAGATTTGTGCCTGTAGATAACAATAGCGTAATATTTCTTAATAGTTTGTACCTTAATGGACAAGAATTAATCCTATTCTAAAAGTCGACTCACATAAAAATTAGAAGTGTTTTTCATGATTAATCTCTGAGTATTTTTTTTGTCTAGATAAATAATATCAAATATTTTTGAGGTTGGATTGAATTTAGTCTACTACTGCTAGCAATTATCCATGTCAGTGGTAAACACATTTTTTTTTATAAAAATTATAATACATTTAAAGACTTGCTAGAGTATAATTTTCTAAAGACTATTTACTAGCAAGTCTCAGATTTTTTACAACTTTTTATAATTAAGGGGAATCTCCACTTGCTACTAGGTGCAGGTAATAAAAATTTAATAAGATTAATAACCTAAGACGAGTTTCACGATGTTTGTAAACAGAAGTGAGCTAAATGTCACTTGTTGGCGGTCAATTTCCTATCTCGTTCGTCAAGTTCAAGACGAACCAACACGTGCGCTTGCGCATCGCATTCCGTTATTCAATGTCAATGACAGATTGTTCACTTTCATTAGTTTCCGCCTCGATTCCTTTGAGTAATTCTTATTGTTTATTCTATTCATTTAAAATGCCACACATGCCTATTACGAATCAAACTATTTTTAGTATTTATGCAGTAATTATTATTAATTTAAAATTACAAAAGTTGACACATTTCTTATTTTTAAACTGACGTGGAAACATTAACGTTATTATTAAAACAATCGAAGCGTAGACTTATGACATCTATAATTTAACTTGGTACATAAAAAACTGTTGACAATATTAATTACTTTACTATTCGTACGTACTACCAAAACTGTGTTCTTTATAAATATGTTAAAACAATTAAGTGTCCTTTTGGAGCAATGTTAAATCAAATTAGTCTTGATGTAAGAAAAGTGGGTGAACGAGACTGCCGCCGCCGCCGCGTTGTTTCAACATTTAATGACCACTTTCGATATTTACTTGTATGTATTGACATGTTGCAAACCTCAGTGATAAGAAACAGGTTGGTTTGTGGTACAAAAAATGCATTCATAATTAAGTAGGTAGTTACCTAATTAGTTTCGTCGATACAGCCTACTTATGTATTAATTAATGGAACAAACAGCATGTCGTAGGGAAAATTAGGTATTATACCAAGCTAACTGCGGTTCTGCGAGTCAAGCGCAGCTCAAAGGTAGGCTCCGAAAACGTTTTGGGTGCTGTAAGTCAAGTCTGACAAAACAGATTGTTCTAAAATAAATAAAAGACTGAGGAAGACCCTCAGCCAGTATAGTTTTAATAATAAACCTAACTGACTTTGAATAAACCTTCGGACAGTATAATTTGGATAAGAAACCTGGCTTTATAGTCCTACCTACTAGGGTTACCATTAACCTCTTTTTGCGGTTAAAAATGCAAAATAGTTCTGTGATTTGGGCGTGAAAGTGAGACAAACACAGAGTTACTTTCATATTTATAATATTAGTAAGGATTATTAAGTTTTCCATAAAAATCGGACTATGTGAATAATTTAACCAATCTAATCGTTATGGTCTGTTTTTAATATAATAACACTATCGTTTATGAAACAACTAGGCTATTTAAATGAAAATAAAATGTGTAGTTGCAATTAATACAACTATCTAAACCACTTACAAAGTTGCTAATTTTGCACGATGCGTGTCTGAACAGCGCGTCATATTGTCACTGACTAATCAAGTGAAATCGTGTCTCTAGATGCAGTAAAATGAATGTTAAGTGAATGATTTTTTTATTAATACACCTATTTCATTTTCACACTTGATTATATTATAATTGTTATTATTGCGACAAAAATGGTCTTAGCGACCAAATATAGCGGTGTCGCAGGAGTACCGACCTCGCTTTGGAAATATAACAATAAAAATATATCAGCTTAATACCAGTGAAGGTAAATATTTTGAGGAAACCGACATATCTAACAAATATTTATTCAAGGTTAAGTGCATCCACCAATCCGTTCTTAGCTATCTGTGGATTACAACACTAAAAATGGTTGAAGTGAACCAAATCTACATAGGGTTTTTAGTTTCCTAACCCTGCATCTACACCGCCGTTACTTTTTGTTGAGCAACATTTCCAAACGTTACTGAGAAACACCCGATAGCAATAAGTTATTCATTGTTAGTAAATGTTGCCGTGTTAGTCAATGTTGCACTAACAATCGATAACATAGTTATATAATGTTACCTCAACAATGCCTGTCCGTGGCCTGCAGAAGTTACAGGATATATGTCGTGCTCGATTTTTGTCGAAAGTTATTTTTTGTTATATTTTGTTGAGAACTCAACAATTAGTAATAACTAGTCTCAAAAGTTAAGGATTGTTATTTAATGTTACCGTGTTGCAAAATGTTGCTCAACAAAAAGTAACTGCGGTGTGGATGCACGGTTACGCACAAGTTATCCTACAGTAAGAATACCTAGAGAAAATAAACATCGCGGTTGCCAGTTTAGTGTTATAAAACTTATAAAATTAGGACCTTTGTCCGCAAGCATAAACCTAGATTCAGTTTACTATAAATAGCTCATTATTATTATAATTTTGTTTGTTTATGTGTTTTTATCTTAATCCTTAGCTTAATCTTGCTATCAATAAATATATTTTCTTACATTATCTGTTGTTTCTTCAATTTTTTCTACGAACTCCTCTTCGTGACAGTTGGTTGCCAACAAATTTGCAAAGAGGATCTGAAATTATTCAAAGAATGCAATTAAAGCCAAATTAAAAGATAATATACCTTAAAAATAAAGTACGAAAGTGTTATAAAAATGCTTTAACAGTTAATAATAATAAAAAAATCTAATCAATTCATAAATTAACTTATTGTATATTGTAGTTTATTTTACCATTTAAAAAAATAAATATACACTTATTTTTACTTTTTTTACCTAGATTAAGGCATATTAACACTACAATAAAATAATGTTTACATTATTAACCTAATTATAATTAGAATTAATTGTTATAAAACATACCAGTACCACAAAGGTTTTATCCATTTTAATAACCACTTCCACTTCACTGTCACTAAACAAAAAACTACACAAAAAACTACACAAAAAATTAAACAAAACCTATACACATGTCCATTTCAAGGTTGCAGCATGAAGACGTGCTGTGTAACCACCATTTACCTATTTATAAACACACACAGGGATACCCCCAGATCATATGCACTAAGTGCATTATATGCACACACATATAAGCACGTGTATCACTTATTGTTTGAGGGTGGTATACCTACATATAAACACATATGTGTGTATCTGGATTAAATCAAACCGTAATTAGGTATCGCACATACAAAAGTGATAGTTACTATTATTGTGAAGATTATTGTTATGCATATTTGATGACTGATAAACTGCCGGAAATATACGATAAATTATAATTGAAAATGTTTTATATTGGGTAGTATTGTATATAGGTAATGCCGTTGATTTGTACGATTTGTAAGAATTTAGCGATGCTCAGAATAAAAATATTAAAGTTTTGAGCAGATTTTTACAAAACTCAAACATAGCCAGTGCTTATCTTCTTTATGGCTGAAAACTAAATTACCTTTCACTACACAATTGACTGTATTTATAATATAAATATTGAATAACATATTTGAAATATTAATATTTAATATTTCTAACAGTTAACTAAACTGTAAAAACAAATATACTTCGTTAGGAAGCAATAACAATTCGTAGTACTAATAGTAATAATTGATTCATGCAAATATATGAAAGTAAACGCAAGATAATAAACATGACATGTAGTATGATTGCGTTACGCATGTTTTTGAATATTTAATGACGTTAATTTTACTATATATTTTCTCTGATGTAAACTTGCCTTTAACTAGAAAACGAACAATAGTTTTCATTCATGAAGATATAGATGAAAAGGAGGTTTTTGTATCTCGCTACTTTGGAATAAATCCGAATGTGAGAAAGTAATAAACTAAACTTAACTTGAGTATTTTAACTTTATCCATAAATGGATAAAGTTAAAAGTCTTTTTTTATCCTTCGATAGGCTGGCGCTTGATCGGAAACAGAAGTTGTCTTTATGTCACGAGTTAATTAGTATTTATTGGGTAATCAGGTCTCATCTTAGACCACATACATCATTGTTGTTTTGTTAAGTCAAGCCTATAGGATGAAAAAACCAAAACAAATGATTTTAAATTTTATGAAATCGTAAAAATAATTAGCAAATTGTCAATAATGTTTACTCATGCGAAGGTGTATCTTCGGGTGACACAGTTGTATACCTATTCAATATTACCAATATTACGTATGTAGGTACTAAATTATCTTATATTATATTTATTAAGTTATATTGTTATTAACATTATCTACTGCCGCTATAAACTTTCATTCTTACATACCATCAAAATACTCATATTTTCCTGACAATTTTTCCGGTAAATTATAACAAATTGTTTAATCCGGAAATCCTTAATAGATTGCGATATAAAGAAACGGCTGATGTTTACAAAGATATCATTAACAATGTAAACAGAACGCGAATTAAAAGTAATAGTATTCGCATATCAGAAACATCTATCATTGTTTTACGGCTAAGGAAAGAAAGTTATTTATTGGATTTCATCATTTATTATTCATTTCTGGTCAATATCAATCTGTCAAATTTTGTTACATTTGTCAGCAGACTTAAAAAAAAATTGTCAATTCGACTATATGTATTTTTATATATTTCTTTTTTTATCCTTTAATAGGCTTTCGCTTGACCACAGTTTGCCTGATGTCAAGCAATGATGTTGTCTACGATAGAACGCGCTTACCCAGTGAATACTGATTCATTCATGACTTGAAGACAAGCAGATTATAGCTAACGGGAAATATAGATGCCGGCAGCGAATTCCACAACTTGGCAGTTCGCACAATAAAAGTGGCAGAAAAGCGTGGACCTACCTCTTATTGTCCGATGGAAGAACGGATTTGGGGGAATAAGATTGTGTGTTTATGTAATAATGCCGTCAATTATACCTAGATACATTGCGATTATTATTCTTTTGTTACTAGGGGTATATTTTCCTTATATATTCTCCATTTATTTTTATTCGAAATCAGTGTAGCGGATTTTGAGTTATTGCCAAAACATAGAAGTAGATGGGTTTATTTTGAAAAGGCAATTAATATATTTGCATTTGTTAACAATACGTTTGTTACAATAAAGATTTTATAATAATTATTATTAACAAGTAAGTATTAGGTACTTACTTGTTAATAATAATTATTATAAAATCAGAGTATCAACAGAGTATAATTATTATAAAATCAGAGTATCAACAGAGTAAATAAACTACAGCTAAATAATTGACATCAATAATAGATAAAATATAAGGTCGCGGGTTTTATCCCCAGTCATTCCCACGCATCTTTGTGTGGATTGTTTCATCGCCGTTGCTTGATATAAGTGAAGGAAAATATCGTGGTAAATCCGGTATGTCTAAGAACTATCATTTGGGGACATTGTAGCTTATTTTAGTTTGGAGCGGGCTATTTTCTATCACTCGATGTCTTATTCAAAACGGGTTTAAAAAGGTTTTCATATAACGAATATTACTCCTTCTAAAGTAACACTTACTTATACACGATTCTTGCTGATGTTTTGGGGCTGTAATTTATTTAACTTTAATTTTCAATGTACATCCTCGTGAGTTTAAGTATTATTAGTTACTCTGGTGAACTTTGTGCTGCGTAATTCCCACCTTTTAAACCCTCATAAGACTATTAAGAGTACTTTAACCAAATTCAGTCAAATTGGTTCAGCTGTTCTCGAGCTTTAGCCATACCTACAAACATTCGTCGATTGCACTTTATGTTACTAGAAATATTCGTAAATATTCATAACGTCATCCCTTTTAGTGTCCCTCTACTGGGCACGGGTCTCATCTCAACTATCTTACGAGTTGGGAGAGTTTAGGCCTTAATCCATATACGCTGGCCAAGTGAGGGTTGGTGGATGTCACATGTCCTCGAATGGTTAGTTATTAGACATACCGGTTTCCTCACAATGTTTTCCTTCAGCGATATTGAGCAGTAGCGATGAAAAAATTCACACAAAGATGTGTGGGCACGACCAGGACTCGAACCCGCAACCTTATGCAAGGCCCTTACCGCTGCACCACTGCTGCTCCCTCTCTCAACCTTCTCAACTCGTAAGATTTATAAATATTACCTACATCAAAATATTTTTGTGTTTGATTTGATAGGTACAGTATTATGAAAGGGCTCTATTTACTTTACAACAACTTGTCAAAGTATCTAGAGAAGAATATACGTTTAGGCTATGCATCACTATTGCTGCCGCGATTATTAATTACTAAATGTGAACGTTCCTGAAATATTTATTGATGACCACTCTACAATATTTCATGCATGAGTTGCCTTACTAACGATGATCAATACGAGGAGGAAAGTGCTTCCATTTATCACTTTCTTTTATGATTGTGCATAATAATATACTGTTATATGAAAATATCTTGTTTATTACGTACATATCTCGCATTAACAATAATATTTCACTTTTCTTCCGCATATTACATAATCCTTACAAACTATGTTACGAATATCGTAATGATATTTTTGGAAATTATAAAGCACCATAAATAATAGAATTGAAGTTAGTTAATATCACAGTCCGGCACCGTATTTAAAAAAAATCAAACTGGTGCACTCTAGCGGCAAGCGCTTGAACTACGTGGTAGTTCATAACGCCATCTAGTAGTGTGAGTAGTAACCAGATAGTCCGTGAGGACTGTAATGTTGCGGGTGGTGCGCGTGGCCAATGCGCTTGACCACGGCGTTGAAACCGTTGTGTTTATCTGCGGTGTACTCGACGATACGGGTCGTGCCATCAGCCTCCGCTAAGGAGTAGGCACCTAGAAAAAAAAGGAACAATAAGTAAAATTAATTCCCAAATATAATGTTATGATATAGATATGAATATAATTTTATTTCATCGCAGCAATACCTTTGACGACGTCACCATCTCGACTCTCCCATTGCGTCTTGTGGTCGCCGGTGTGCGGGTCTGCTACTGAGTAATCAAACGCATACTTTGGGTAAGCCTGAAATAAAGCAAAAAAGAAGCATTTATTTGATTTTTTACATCAGTCATGTCCTATTAGCACATAATCATTAAAAAAGTGTAAAATTCAATCTTCTAAATATATAAAAGAGGAAACTGACTGATTGCCTGACATATCAATGCACCGCCCATATCGCTAAGTTTAGAGCCTGCCAATTTGAAACATAGGTTTTACGTGAAGTCACACTAAATAGTATTATTCAACACTCACATGGGGTGAAAAGGAAACCACGCGGTTGATGCCGCGGCTGGAATCTAGTTCCAAATAAAAATCTATTGTTTTAGGGATCCTTTCCCTTGTCAACAGTTTTCTACTTTGGGTAAACATCGATAACTTAATCTATTTTGCGTAAAATTTTAACTAAAGTTTATCTAGTCTAACCTCTGAAAGAAAAGACATCAACGCGTTACAATATTTAAGAGTGCTATGCGATTTTCATTGTAGCTATAAGAAATATTTATTGTCTCCCTAGTTTTAAGTCTATATTACGCGACACTGCATAGAGCTTTGTGGTACAAGTAACTAAAAGAATAGCTTATTAAATTATCAAAGACGTATGTACATGTAGTTTCGTAAGATAATTTTTTCATTTCCGTCAACTAGTGTAATGAGGCGACTCACATCCGAATTTCCTCAGTGTTCGTCATTTGAAAACGACATAGACATGACGCAAGCGTAACGCAAATATCGTCATGGTATCTAAACATAATGACTGGTAAGATAGGTACCTACGTGAGTTATGGCAATGCAGGCGAATTTTGATCTTATGAATAAAGGAATTAAGTACAATCTGTTGCAAGAATTCAATTCAAAGTTTGCATATTGTCACGACTTGTAACGCTCTATAACGTAGATACTACTTATTGTAACTTCTGTGACGTTATGCAAAACAAATAACCTCCTCTTTATTGAAGCCTGTTAAGATACACCAAATTTTTAAATGATCTGTATGCATATTAACTAGAGTACTACTCTATCTAAAACCATGCAAAATAGGCGGACATCCTGTCATTGATTATTGCTTGTTGCCTTGTGTTAAGGTGATTATTTACTGTGTCTGTGAGTGATCCACTATCCTGCGAATGCTCCGCATTATAAGTACACTAGCAACGTGTCGCATCCACTAAGTGGATACAATAGTAGTAGCATAATTTCGAGTGGAGACTTGCAAATATTGACGCCTAAAATTGAAAACCTCTTAAATGTATTTTACTGAAATTCATTGCATTTCTAGAAAGAAATAATGAACATTCATTTAGTATCGAATAGTTCTGCTTGTAGAAGCAAGTTGAATTTATATTAATTATTAAAAAAATACTTAATTAAACAAAAAGCAGTTTTTCTTTCTCCTGAAAAGTTACCTTTAGTATTTATTTTTATTATTTAGCATTGGTGAAGGTGATGACCTACTTACTATTTCTATAAGTAAAAACTCCTTGAGTACAATTTTTTTTCAGTGTGATTGGCAGCAATACTTACATAATAATCACTATGGCCGTGTCCATAGTCGGCCGCCACTGGGTAATATCCACTATACCCTGAGAGACCAGCACCACTGTACCCACCGATGTAACCAGCGCGGACCGTTGCGCAAGCGGCGATAAATATTACAACCTGGAAAGAAACAAGATATTGGAAAGATATATTGAGATTATATTGTAAACTAAGCGATATTTGCACTTGAAATTATTTAAAACAAAACACGTAGATAACACATACATTTAATTGGGGGTTAAAAATGGGTTTTAAATATTAGTGGAATACAATAGAAAATCTTATAAAATAATGTAACTTTAATACCAGACGCAATATCAACTTATTTAATACTTTTGCTTTATCTTTTGGTACTGCAAAAAATGTTTTAGTAGAAATTATTAAGACAGAATAGTATTTTTTTAGATATACGCAAATATCACGCATTGAAATAAAACTATTTTAAAACGGATTTTGTCGCGGTTTATTTAGGATTTTAGATTCCGACGTTTCAAAGTCTTTTCAGACCATAAAGTCAGAAAAGACTTGGAAACGTCGGGAAATTTAAAATAAACCGCGATAAAATCCGTTACAAAATAGTTTTATTTCAAAGCAGAAATGTCAAATCAATTTTATTTCATTTAATAAAGATGCATTAAATAACATTTTAAAATGTAAGTACTATTTAACAAGCCAATGTAAGCCTAATTATTGTCGATAGACGCTTATCTAATGCAATATTAAGAGTCGAACGATTCTGTAATATAATTAGTACCTACATATCTGCGGTTGAAAACTTAATCATAACGTAGTAGTGGTTACTAATGGATATTAGAAACAATTTAATTTCTTATATAAGTTGGTTTAACGGCCTCTGAGATGTCTACTTTCTATATATCTAGATATATGCGATAGTGTGACATATATGTAGCTATTGTAACTGACTTAGGTTTTAGATGTTACATGCACCATTTGTGTGAGTTGTTGCTCAATATCTGTAAAGGAAAACATCGTGAAGAAACCGGCGTGTCATAAAACTAATCTTTCGATAACATGTTACATCCACCTCACTTCAACCCTTTTAGTGTCCCATTTCTGGGTCTTTTTACAACCACTTCATCTTACAAGGTGAGAGAGTTTAGCTTAATTTTCACACGCTGGCCTAGTGAGGGTTGATGGATGTTCCATGCCCTCAAATGATTAGTTCTTAGATATGCCGGTTTTGTCACGATGTTTTCATTCACCGATATTGAGCAGCGGCGATGAAACCATTCACACAAAGATGTGTGGGCACCACCGGGGATCAAACTCGCGACATCTCAAAGGTAAGAGCAATACAGTTACAGTTGGCCAGTGTGTGTGAATTCAGTCTTTTAACCCAAGGATAGTTGAGAGAAGACCCATGCTCAGCATAGGGAATGGCTAAGTGAAGAACTTCATAATAGAAAACTAAATATTCTAATAAAACCTCAGATTTTTATTTGCAAAAATATAAGCTTATTTTGCCATGGTTTCTTTTGATGGACAGAGACATAGTTCCCCATGAAGTCATTAAATGCTGTCATTTTAAGGCTTAGATTGAATATTAGCCTATTCAATTCATGGTTATATTATGTGTGTAGATAAAGACAGTTAACACCGTAAGAGGAACACACAATACACACATTGTTTGCACTAATTCTAAACAAGTTGTTTGTTATTACAAACAAAATAAATTCAACTTGAAAGATTTTCAACTACTTAAGATCTTTAACTAACAAATTAAGTGTTTTTGGGCTTATTTCTCTTATAAACTTTAAAACGCATACCGCGGATTATTCCACGGACATTTTTCTTATTCCATTACATTAGTGAGTTTCTTTATTGTTTTAATTTGCATTTATCGTATCCGTAATTTGTTACGGTTTAATTCGAAATAAAGAAAAATAAAAAGTTAATTAGTTAAAAACTCTTTTTAATCGACTTCTGAAAACAATAGAAGGTTTTATGTTTGGTTGCATGTACTCGTATGTTCGCCGATAATCCGTCGATTGTAGATGGATTTTAATTTCATTTATTGCGATTGAAAAGTAGACTCCGTAGTTGGTCCCATTGAATATATTTTTAATCTGATGACTTTAGAGACGAGAACAGAACACCTCTTAAATACACAGTAGACCGCAGTCTTCATTGTGTTCCAATATGTCTAAAATCTATATTTTACCTAAGCTTTACAATTAGCAAAATAAAATTACAGCTACATGCGTAGGTACGCATAGTTATGGTATATTGATTTATTTCCAATCGATTCTCGATGATTCAACAAAATCATAAGTAGGCAATACATAATCGACTTTCGCGCTTGCTATAGTTTACTTAACTTTAACGTACTAGTGCTACAATTACGTGTCAAGACTACGAAAATGTGTTTTTCATGTAGGCAACCAGAGTTTCTCAAATTACCACTGTACACACCGACTTTTAACTCCGTATTTTTTTATCAACTAGAGTTTTAACTCAAAAAATAGCTGGATAAATTTTAAATAATGTAATATTTTTGGCATTATGACGGTAAATATATTCTTATTGGTTAAGTAACGTCACTAAAGTTTTTTTCATAAATAGATATTATTTCACTTAATATTGTTATTTTAAGTGTAATAATGATTTGTACACTATATAAGTATAATATATGGGCAAATATTAAGCAGCGGAAGCCTAAATTAGAGGAAGTATGGTGTGAAGGTGGGAAAATATATCTTTATTCTTGCACAGCACATGTAAAAAAGTAAGAAGTAATAATTGACATAAAAACGTCAGTAAAAACTTATAAAATGAAAATAATACAAAAGAGGCCGCGTCCCAGTCGCCAACCTTCGGGATATTCTATTCTATTCTAACCAAACTGAATATGGAACCTATTGTAAACCTAACCAACATTAAAAAATAAATTATTTGTACTTGTATTTCTAGATTTTTAGGTTGAAGGAATATGGTACTGTATTCCTTGAACAAACGTAAATAGGTACCATAAATACTTGCTTGTTACGTATTATCGCAGTTATACTATTTCCCATACAGTTACGTATTCCACGTAGTATCTACTCGTATGTTTACGTATTTAACTTCCATTGTTTAGTAAAGCGTAACGACATAAGAAACACTTTTTATATGATGTCGTAATATGACATTTCTAGTACAAATAAATTCTATGAACGTACTAATGGCTCCTGTTGTTGTTGTAACGATGACAGATGATTTATAATTTGGGAGACCGATCAAATATCGGTTTGGCAATGTAGCTCGTTGTTGGATCGCAATCTTGTTACTATGTTTGAATTAATTAATTAAGTACTACTAATTGCTGATAATTAAAACATGAACCGAGAACTTCAAATTTGTTTTATATATTTTTAAATGTGGTCTCGCCTTTTGTTAAATGGTATTGACCAAACATAGTTCATTTTTTTTTATTCAGCGTGTTTGATTCAACAAAAGAAATAGACTTTTTTACTGTATATTTTAACGTAAAGGCACGTATAAATTTTTTTTAGGTACAACCAATGCGATTTGAAAAACATACTCAAACAGTAACCCCCGTGTTCATAAACGTCATAGATGCTCATTATAGCTAAAATAGGTTAATAATTCGGATGTCTTTGTCTGTCATCTTGACATAAAACAGCCATATACCTACTCGTAGATTAAAGATAGATTTAGCTTAATATTGTAACTCGCGTATGTATATGCCATTAAGTTCAATGAACTTATTTTATTTTTTATTTTATTTATATATATTACTAAGAAAGAGACAAAGTCCATTTTAACTAAAGAGTCATAAATGATTTTTATGAATCCGTTAGTATGTTTTACACTCTATATTGTTTTAGGATTTATAACATCGATTAGTAAAATGTAGAGTGCATTTTGAGAAAGACTGGTTTAAACATTTGTACTTTGTTTCCTGCGTATGAATATTTGCAAATTTTGTACATTTGATGAAGAGATATATGTTTATGTATTTTCTAGTGCAACTGCTCAAAAACGTTTTCTTTATTAATTAAACGCAGGCGCTTACTATTTCCTTAAATGGTAGTCAGAATATGGAAATGTAAGCGCCTGCGATAATTATAGGTCTTGTTTTATTTTATTTTAATAAAATAATTATACTACACGGACATTTAATTCTAACTTTCTTTATAAATAAAATTTTAATTATTGTTTCTGCATTGTTTCTACAAATGTTTCCTTTCCTTTGTTTCTTTTCCTTTCCTTTTTTTATTTCTTTTTTGTTGTGCACTTCTACCCTTTCCACAAGTTTTCTCTTCTAGAGGTTTGCTAGAAGAAAATTCATATTGAATTAAGCTCGCCTGTGTACATTGTTGTTTCCTATTTATAATTGTATGTGTAAGTGTTTTGTGTACAATAAAGAATAAGAATAAAAATAATTTATTTATACCATTAAGTTAGCAAGTAAGCATACGGTCTTACTAATGGTAGACAATCACCGTAGCCTTTGGACGCCTGCTACACCAGAGGCATTAGTTTCTCATTTCTCTACCATGGCAAACCTCAGTGTACGTTGAAGAATATTTGCAGAAATTTTAAAATCAAAAATCAAAAAACATCCTAATATCTAGAGGATTTGAAAACCTTGTTTGGTCATCTTAGGGTTAAACTAATTACTAACCTGTTTGACTGTTTTCGATGCACTTTAGAATCAGGGTAGATGCCTCTTTTCTTAAAATAATCAGATGTTTGATGGAGGATTGCCACAACAAGACGGTGGTAAGGATATCCTTGTCAGTGGCCGATATCTCTTATTACCATCTCCTTATTACATCTAAAGGATCTCCTTATTAGATGGAGGTTATTTACTGTATTATAAGTATAGTAACGGTCTTATTCATAAAACTTAGAAGACTCTTTAGTTAATGGACATTGTCTCTTTCTTACTAGTACAAATGTCAAGATAACAGACAAAGACAAATGAATTATAAATATATTACTATTTTAGCTATAATGAGCTTGTATGATGTTTATGAATACGGTGGTTAGTGTTCCTGTAGGTATAAGAAGTAACGTTGTCTAGATATTGGTTGTTTAAGCGCTGTATACGATGTACCTATGCAAAACCTGGGTATGGTAAGTTTATTTATTAATGTAATTTTTTTTTAACTGTCACAGATAGTATATGTACCTTTGACAATATAAAAGTAAAGATTGTGTTTTTAATAAATTAATTATTTCTGACGGTTGAAGTTAATACCTTTACAGACAACAATTATGTTCCTTGCATTCTTAACAAATTTGTACACAAAAATTATCATAAAGATATAAACAATACTATTTTTTCATAAAATGACAGTAATATAAGTATTACTTTTGAATTTCAAAAAAGGAATTAGTTAAAAAACTCGATCAATGAATAAACAAATACCGATCGCACGAAATTTCCGCACTTACTTGTGAAGCACGCATTTTCACTATTAGGTCACTTTCGTCCTCTTCGTGCGGACAGGAGCTGAACTGACACTGGTGCGGGCTTCACCGCGTTACTCTATTTATAAGCACCAAGCTTTGTTGCACCACTTTGCAACATGTGAGGTTCATAACAAGGCCTTTTACGAGGTTTTCCGATAATAGTCAAAATTCAATCCCTTTTTTACTATTTCATATTCAGTCCTCTGTTTTAGTTTTTCGCTTGTATTATTAGTTAAAATTAGTTCGTTTCCGAATATATCGTATCTTTTAGAGTTAAACTGTATGTTGCCATAATGACTTACAATTTTTTATGTACATAAGTATCTTTCCAAACCAAAACCAAGTCCTTTTCTATAATAATTGTAAACTAAAAACACAAGGTTCACAAGTTGACCTATATTTTTTTATGCTAGACCACGCATAATTTTTTTAATAGAATATAGTCCAATTTTGTCAATACTTTTTTTATTGGAAATTCCTAACATTTTAAAATTTCCTACAAAACTAAGTAATCTTCAAGACTTCAAGAATCTTCAAAATTTTCTATTTTCAGTTTTTTTGACGTTTTAATATTTTTTGACTGCAGCTATACTTCTCAATGGAGACTGAAACAAAGAATACAAACTTACGGACTTATTCATGAAAATCTTAGACTCTATAGTTAAAATGGATTTTGTCTCTTTCTTACTAGTATAAATGTCAAGATGACAGATAAGAACAAACTAATTATTAACCCATTTATGAATACGGGGGTCAATGTATTTAACCAAATTAGAAGTACCTGCGTAGGTACCTACTTTGATTTTAATGTAGAATAAAGAGAAGTCAGACATAAGTATAAATATACACAAACATTACGTAAAGTACCCTGTACCTAAAGAAATACGTATGATTCCGTAATTACATATGTACTGTAACTTGCCAATTGAGTGAAGTTCAGTTATTTCGATTATTTGAGTTAACTGTAATTAATACACAGATATCATGCACGTTAACTTTCTTATAGTACCTACTTCTTTTTATCCTTAAAAAGCGAAGTAGCCGCGGCCGAAAGTCAGTCTTTACTATATTTTTTTATACATTCAGGTCTTTTTAAAGCTGGTCATTTAGTGCACACTTACATTCTGCGTTCCTATAGTTACGTTTACTACGAAAATTGTTGCATCGCCCAATCACAAATCATATTAATCTTCATTGTTCGATTTGAGGCCCTCAATTCTTAATTTTTTTCCGAAGAAATAAAACGCGTTATTAAAATTTTCAGCTTATTCTGGCTTCCTGTGGCATAACCTAAGCATCGATTCTCCCTCTAATATCGAGTGATTTCGAAAAAGTGAACAGATAATATTATCTATCATTTACATAAGTATATGATAGATAATATTATGTTGGTTTTTCGTATACCATTCTCAACTATAAAACTCATTATCTCAACCAAGTTTAACATTTTAGTTGTATCTTGGTTCACAAATACCTACATAGTTATTTTGACCCTGTTTAGATACGAGCAATAATTACCTCTGAACACAATGAGGTGTAAGAACGCAACGCTCAATAATTATTGATTGCAATAAACAATGTAAGTACTTAGCAAATGAACCACATGCAGATCAGTTTGGTAGTTGAAGCACGTAACGGTACGTTATGATTTTACGATCAGTTGTATATAAAAATGCATAATATTTGAATTATATCATCAATTACCGCGATTACTGCTTCTATTGCTAACATTATATCAACAAGCACGTATCTACAAGTACTTTATATAGATGAATCTCAACAAACAAGCTTTAGATAAGGTTGACGATTTTGGAGTGACTGATTTGGACTGATTTCTTTACTCATCGCTTTGTTAACCCTATATCTATGTCGTCAGTAGGTACTGCTGGCAATACCTACTCTAGAACTCTATAAAATCCGATACGCATTCATATATATGATGGAACAGTGCGACTGCTTTCTTAAGGGTTTAAACCAGCTGCTTTTCAAAAGTAAGATGCAGCATTCAAACTTTGTATAGGTACTCACACAATTGCGGAATTGGAGTCGCTTTTAGAGTTATCACGAAATTTTCATATCACGTTGCAATTTCGGTACAAAGGGCCAAATAGACGCATTTCTAGTAAAATGAAGAAAGATTTTGTTTGATGTCTGGTTGGTTGGACTACCCTCCGTGACTCGGAGAACACGTTTAACCGTCGGTCCCGGTTGTCATTTAAGACATCTTTGATAATCGTTACAGGTACAGAAGCCTAATATAATGTGACATCTGGTCTAACCGTCTCGGTTCCTAGTTCCCTACGGGTTACGAGGTCTGATGGCAGTTGCTCATTTTATTGTGGTAGCTAACCACATCAGGTTAGACTGGAAGTCGACCTCAATAGCAATGGGAACAAGGCAAGGGAATTGGTGATGACCTATAAAATACTGCTTGAATGTTCATTGAACCTAACAAAAACATAGTTATATCTTGTAAGAATCCTCGAGGTTTGCCAACAGTTTCGCAAGGTTCGCGTAAAATCTATCGACACTGCTAATAGTGCCTATCTGTAACTGGGCTAATATGAACCACATACTGTGATATGTCGGCTGTATTTGTTGGCAAGCTAAAATGCTACTTATTGTTCTCTTATGATTGAAGTGTGGTAGGAATTTAATTTAACGACTATAGATTGAAAATTGAATGAAATTCAAAACGCATAAAATCTCATAATAGAATCAATCCCTTTGAAATCAAATTTGAAATTTGAAATGATGACTTGTAGAAATATAAGTTAATATTTCAGTTATATGAAAAGAGGTGATGATCTTTAAAAGCTCGACTAAAACCATTTTAATCACTTTAACGTTAAACCGCACTTAATAGTTCGGTGCATTCGTATCTGCCCACAAAAATATCACACCTACGTATATACTTTTGTTATGAGTTAAAAATTGGACCTCAAGGACACTTAAAATGACATTGTTTATGAATCTATAATACAAATATGAGCTTTGAAGAAGGTTCACTTTTACTTATTAAATACGATTTTACTGACATTAGATAAACGTTATCCAAACAAAAACTTTAATCAAATCAAATGAAGCAATTTGCGTCCACTTGTGCAAACTGATATGTAGTGGAATTCGCTGCTGGCATCTTTGTTTACAGATAGCTGTAATTTGCCTGTCTTCAAGTTACGAGTGAATCGGTAGGTATGGACAACGGGCAAGTTGTAGTCAAGCGCAGGCCTATTACAGGATATAAGGTCACATTGAAATATTGGTAACAATCTTAAAGCAATAATATCGATAAATATCACTAATAAACCTCGATAAGGAACTAGAACAAGGAGGTATTGCTCCACAGAGTCTGCTTATACCCTAACCCTCTATTACAGCAGCCAGCGATAAGAACATCTACCATAATTATCAATCGATGCATCGAACTAATCGATTCTGTTGCGTTATAAAGTTGTTAAATCCCGAAATACTAAACATGCACGCCTGCACGCGTTGCAATTATGAAGCAATGAGGTCCTTTCTGGATTTTTTCTATAGGTAAAATTGTGTAGGTAGTTATATTAAAAATATTTATTTTTCCCTAAATGGCAGATTATTTAAACGGCAGATTTTGGCAATAGCAGATTCTTAAAATGGTGAATTCAGTTTAATTTTTTGACGGTTTATTTTGTATATTTTTTTTAACAAAACTCACTACAGTTATTTCAAAGCTGTCGCAGGTTTTTCTAGTTGTTCATACATATAGGCGTTGGTTATTTTATATTCTTATTAAGCTACCAACTTCTGCCTGCGCCATTGTCTGCGTGATATATTGAAAGCATTTTAAGGCAACATATCTTACTAGGATAAAAAAATACTCTAAGTGTCAATCCAAGCAATAAGCGATATGTGCGCGAAATTTTACCTGAATACGTTTAAAATACGTTTTGATGTGAATGAGTGACCAAAAATCATTAGTCCTCACTAATTTTTGGATTTACGTTAATGTACTCTCAGTAAGAGTGCGTGATAAGATTTGCATCGCTCTTAGAACCAATAACTGCTGGGAAATAAAGGTTCTCTAGTGCAAACCACGCATTGGGTCGCCACAAGGTCGTCTCGCCACAAGGAGGACTAATGATATTGTTAAAATTGTGAGAAGCCGATACATGCTAACGGCCGGCAACAGATTGCTGTGGCGTTCTAGAGGAGAGTCCTATGTCCAGCCGTGGACATAACCAGGCTGATAATGATGATGTTGACACTCAGTTACCCTATTCAGCGCTCTTGGGAAAATTAGTGACTTATCATAGTGTGTGGAAAAGGGGTGTTAACGTTAAATGGAAAAAGGCTTGCCAATAACATAACAATGTTATTTTAATCAAATAGCTGTCTTGTCTCCATTAGTGCAATAAATAGGGCTTATCAAAAATAGTTAGAAAAAACCTGATACTACTGAGAACTTGATGATTATGAAATTCAAGATACTACAAAAAATTCAAGGTTTAGTTTGCTGTGGTTCTGTATCTTATTACTTCAAACGAACATTTGTTTTATACTACGCAAAAAATATAGAAACTTCTTGAGATAATTTATTCTAGAGACATACCTATGGCAACAAAGACCCAAATATATCTTTTCAAAAAAGATTCATTAACAAAATTCTGTTAATTGTGCCATTTTTATGCCGGAAAACACGATCAGAACTCGGTTTACTAAAAATACAACACAACTACATGGAAATTATCTTCCCCGAACCTTCCTGCGTACTAAATTTAATAGATATCGAATTAAAAAATTTCAAGATGTGAATGTGTAACAAGATTACGTATTCTGATATTGAACTCTAAAAATGCGTTGGTAGCTACGTGCTAGTTGGCCAAGGATCGTGAAAAAAAAGAACATACCGCATGAAGTTGTTATATAGGTACTTAAAACTATTATGTTTTTTCTCCAACAATAAATAGAATAAAACCATTTTCATTGATACTTGATACCCCATGGGGCAACGCTTATGATAGTAGTACATGATATTTGTATTCGTAATGCTATTTTCAATAGACGTCTGTTTGATGCAAGAAAAATACCTACTTTTTATTTTTTTGCTATTTGCTTTTCTGCTTTCGCCTGCGGCTCCGGTCCCGTGTTGCAGTAGCAGTAGTTGCAGTGAAATACCTTTTTACCATGCCCAGCACATTGGGATACAATGTAGTCTATAGCCTTTCTCAATAAAAGAGCTATCTAATAGTGCAATAATATTCAAATCGGACCAGTTGTCCCTGATATCAGCGAATTCAACCAAACAAAATCTTCAGCTTTATAATACTAGTGTAGATATAGCGCAAATGAGTAGCCAATATTTAAACCCGTACCCATATTTCAGATAACCTCCTATACTAATGACACCGTAATCGGTTTATCAGTTTGGTGAATAGTGAATTAATAACACTTTTCAAGCAATTCTTACTAGGTTTATATTATAATACTATCCATCAAACGTAAATAAAGTCCATAAAAGCCTTTAGTTAAAAAAACTTGTAGTAATTTCGTTCATGGGTATGTTTAGTTTCTGTTCTAATTAGCAAACATTCCCATAGGTTTTTCCTTAACTAAAATAGTTCTTCAAGGACTTCTTCCTAATTGATTTTCTGTACAAAATTGGTAGGTATTTTGAATGAGTATTACTCATTCTGTTATTAGCACTATGAAACAGAAAGTAGGGCGTTACGTCTATCTAGACGAGTTCACACGAAGAGTCCAAAAACCTTGACAAATATGGTGTTGATACGACGACTGAATGCAATGAGTTGACCTAAACAGACTTTAAGAAAAAATATTGAACACTAGTGACAATATTTTTTGCTGGAAATAAAATAACATATAATAATAATAATAATATAGTGGGACATTAACACACACGGTCATCTGATCCCAAACTAAGCAGAGCTTGTACTATGGAAACCAGATAACTGGTAATATACTACATATAATACTTTTTCTTTTGTAAATATATACTTAAGTATAGATAAATACACCCAGACAGACATATTTAAACAAATGTTTGTCTCGGGTGGGAATCGAACCCACGACCATAAAAGGAAAACTCTGAGTGAACCTAAAAAAGTAAATGTTATTTTTTTTAAATATCTTATTCTAAAGTAAATACTTATAAGTACACACGGCTACACATCAAGCATTTCCAGTATAAGCTGCTCTAGCATTGTGTAGGATTCCGCGCAACGAGAGGTCAGCTTATACTAGAAATGTAAAGCTTGATGTGTAGCCGTGTGTACCTATTATATCTGACATATTTGAGATAAAATTGTATAACATATAAAATTGTGGTCAAACATATACACACAATGTTTAAAAAAATAATATAAAAAAGCATTACATGGATGTAAACAAGTAAAAACTTGCAAAGCTCCTTTTTAAAGTCAGTTAGAATAATGTGAAATCATACAGATCTACTTGTACTTCCCGTGCGCGATAAATTGATACTCGCCTAGAATGCAACCCTCCGCCCGCTACTTAAGTAACGTCCCCTCAAGCTCCTATGCTGTAGGCTACGCCATTTTACTATCATCTTAGTCGTTCTCGTTCTGGCTTTAATCATAATTAATACTGTTTTAATATTAGTTATTAGAATTACTGCTATATTTTATTGTTATTTTTTATTGTTTAGTATATTGTTATAATGAGGGGTAAAACTTTACATTGTGAAAACTTAAAAACTTAAAACTTTACTTTAATGAAAAGCAAAACAAACAGTTGTGTTTACCTGTTGATTAAGCAGTAAAAAGAACCTGTATGGAATAAAAAAAGCAGCATATATGAAGTCGCGGGTCGAAACTTGTTGTGATATTTATTATTGCACAGTACAACCATTCGTCTGGGACGTCACCACCCCCAGGTCTCAACTTATTGCACACTATTAGTAGTTAATACAAGACTAGTGTTGTCAAAAAATATTGCTTACCTAATAACAGGGAACCATGATCTTTAATAATGTTATTATAACGCGTTTGTAAAGTGATTATGTTGTCACGTAGAAGCAGTTGTTGGCAAGTTGACGTGGCTCAATAATTTAAATGTCATAAACGCATTTTGCGCAACCATTACACAGATTGCGTACCACAACCACGTCTCTCAGATATGAAAATACGACCAAGAAGAAGAAGAAGAAGAAGAAGACCTCAATGACAATGTTTTTACACTACAGTTTTTAATTCTACGGTGCTGAGACACGGACACTTATAATACGGATGGTCTATCAAAGTAATGTGGATCTTGCCAATTTTGGCGTCTTTATGGGGTTATGAAAGCGATAAGGCGCAGAAATTACGCTTGTTGGGAGAGAGTACAGTGCGACTTATAAGGGTAGAACTCGGAAACTTTAGCAATTTCTTTTATGCTGAGTGGCGCCCCAATAAATTTTCTATTTATATTATTATTAATAAGTGCGACATTAGAGAGCAAAACTCGGGAACTTCGCAAACTAATTTTTTTTTTACTCCTTCCGGCGTAATAAAACATGGTATCAGAAAATCGTGAGACATTAAAATATTAAGTATCTGGTAATAAAAATATATTTACTTAATATAATACTTCAAAAAAACATACTAACAGAAATATTTTAATAATAACCAAAATCTGCTCAACCGATTTTGATAAAATTAAAATGCACTTAGAAAGTATACCTTTGAAATAAAAAAAGATTATCGAAACCAATTGAAAATTGGCGGAGTTATCGCGTAACATACAAACAAAAACCATACAGTTGAATTGAAAACCTGCTTATTTCTGAAGTCGTTTGAAAATACCAGTATAGTTCATTTTGTACTATAAATAGTTGTAAAAAAGAAGTTCCTAAACAACGCCATCTATTATCATTGCTCTGTATTTAAACCACACCTAAACGAAAACCCTATGCGCATACGCAACAGATAACTAAAAGCGAGGACTTTTGGCGCTGTTCGCAGTATGAAACAGACGCTGTTCGCAGCCTACACTTCATATTAATTTAAGATTGCACTGATAGATGGCGTCGTACACTATTTTTGTTACAGAAACAAAAAATATACGATGCGTTATGTGCTTATACTGTTAGATAGAAAATTGTCAGAGTTTGAAATAACACGGTTTATTTTAGAATTTAGATCCGGATGTTTCAAAGTCTTTTCAGACTTAATGCTCACCAGAATGTCTAAAAACTAATCATTCAATGACATGTGAAAACTACCAACTTGCACTTGGTCAGCGTAAACTCTCTGAACTTCTAAGATAGTTGACGGGCCGCTGGCGTGGTTGGTAAGATATTTGCTTTTCACTCCGCAGGTCGTGGTTTCGATTCTCATCTGAGTCGGACATTTCTGTGATAAACATTTCTGTTTGTCTCGAGTCTGTATCTTTCTATCTTATCTATTATATGTATATATTTCAATAGAAAGGTTAGTGAATTATAATACATACTAGTTATCTGGTTACCATAACATAAGCTCTGCTTAGTTTGAGACCAGATGACCGTGTGACTTAAGGTTCCAGAATATTATTATTATTATAGCTGAGGAAGGACTCGTGTCCAGCACTAGAACACTAAGTAGAGTTGGTGCTATCCAAAGTATATTACTGAAAATGAATTAAAAAAAAACCCGTATATAGTAAAAAGTGAAACTTCAAGTCATCACTCGCCACGCTTTTTCATTATATGTTAATTTCTGATGGATTGCTCTATGAGGATAACCTGTGTATAAATTGTAATACATTACATTTTTTACAGCTTTTTGGTTTATTTAGAGTCGAAGATGCGATGAGCATAGTATTAGCTGCCGCGGCGGCGTCTATTTGTTCAATTGATTTGCATCGGAAATAGATTTAGACCCTAAAATAATAAAAAATATAAAATAATTGGTTTGTGTCTTGTGTACGATTTTTACCTTGGAATATAAAAAATCCTTCGAATTATACTTGTGACGGTCTGTTTATGTCATTTATGATTTATTATGATCTATAACTAGCTATTAAAGCAGAAAACATCTAAATTTGAATAATAATTGACGTATTATTAATCACTTTCAACGTTAGTGAAAAATAGTCTTATATCAATCGTGTAACCCTGTTAGTTTATGTAAATGTTGAATGTCGATTGGGCACTTACATTAATTAATTTATCATCTTTGGTACATGTTTTGTTTATGATTTATCTTTAAGTACATCTATTTATTATACGTACTTCGATATCCAATCCTTCAAGTTGTTTTCCAAATAAAAAGAAAGTCCTACTAGTTTATACATCTTCACTCAAAAACTACTTGACAAAGTTGGATAAAACTATAGGAAATTTGATTTCATTGTATTCTTTCCCTTCACCGGTATTTAACTATTTATTTGTTGTTGTTTCAAATCATAAATTTATTCAGATGTTTTATTTGCTAATTGATTGATTCATATTATCAACAACATAAACAAAATTAGTTAGTTACCAAAGTAAATACTAGCAATATCTACTAGCTTTTTACCCGCGGCTTCCGTCAGCGCTCCGCACATAATAAGTGACTTAGATTTTTTATTAGAAATAAATCTTTTTTACGGATGACCTAACTTTTTTCGGTGAGTCGTCCGAACACGGTCAAGCCGAACGTGTTCTATGACAACAGCCTGGAGGGCTCAAACCTCGGCTCAAGACTTTACCGAACAATTCTAGATTTAAGGAATCGAGCTGTTGAGTAGGGTCGACGTTTATAACGCGATCGCACGATCCGGTACTGAGGACAACAAACATCTGTGCTTTCATATTCAGTGAACGAAGCTATGACAAATAGCGCCTTCTAATTCGAAGCATTGGGTCATCTAGCAATCTTTCAGGGAATTACTTTCAAACAAACTTTACACCCTTTTCCATCCCCTCAGATTGTAATTTCCTGGATTAAATAATTTGTTTTCAGATTTGAAAATATTTGTGTCAAAAACCGCTACTGTATAAGCTTTTATCAAAATTGGGCATATAAAGCCAACAGATAGTAAGACAAAATTAATTTAATTTTATTATGTATGTATGTAGCAATGAATGTTATACCTAGGTTGATCACAAAATAATTTAAAATTACGATCTCAATTCATTTACATAGAAATAGTTATCAGTTGCCATTTTAAAATATCAAGTGACATTTAATTGTAACAACTATCATTAAAGTGTTTGCAGTTTGTCAATAACATCTCTACTTCCTTTACTACTAAAGTTAGTACTAAAATGTAGTAATTTTAACAACAAATTGCATCACTTTTTTAATCAAGGCAATCTTCTTAATAATGATACATTTTTAGCCTTATTTTGATTATTTATCACCCTATGACTACAACATTGGATAATTAAGTGCATGTTTGATTTATTCAAGACTCCATTAGAGGTGAGCGGTACCTATTTATCGAAAATGTATTAGGCATTATTAAAAGTAAATTTAATGTAACAAAATCTATATAATAAAAATAAATCACTAAATGTGTGGGTAAGCGCAAAACTCGAGAACGGCTGAACCGATTCCGCTAATTCTTTTATTAGAATATTCCTTGAAGTAAAAGGATGGTTCTTATACAAAGAAAAAATTAAAAACAACTCCTTCGAAACTTAATTTTTATAAAATCTTATAATCGGTAGGTCTGAGAATCGGTCCTAATCTATTTTCGGACCCGGTAGGTGGCACTTTACCGGGCAGCTTTACCGGGCAGGACGACGTCTGCGGGGTCTGCTAATTTATAATAAAATTTAAAAGTTTGGTTTCCTTTGTATCAAAAGTAAGACTACTGTAATGCAATTACTTATACTAAAATAATTTACACCAGGAATCTCGACAGAAGATTGGAAGATTCGAAGGAGATGTGAATTTTACCTCAATACCTTTACCATGCACCCATGGATCACGTGTATAAAGGGTACATTCTACGAATCGCAGGATATACATTCTGTGTAGTCTTACGGTCTTATTCATAGATATCTTAAAAGACTCTTTAGTTAAAATGGACTTAGTCTCTTTTTTACTACTCTTCTAGTGTAAATGTTAATAATTTCCATTGAACTTTTAAGGTGTGTAATACGAGTAGATGTAAGAACTAAATACTAATTACCATTTCGTATCCTATAGCAAGCGCCTAATCGTGTAATTACTTAAATTAGTTATTTATTGCACCGATCGGTGTCTATAGGTCAATTGATACTAAACTACCTGTATTAGTTTATCTTTGCAGCTCATATTTTACCATAGAGTTACAATAACACGTTTTTGTCGTCGTTTGAGTGCAGACGAAAATAACCTAAATATATTTTACAAAGAAATTTAACAGAGAAAGGGTGATCTATTCCCCTTCTCCGTTCTTACATCAGAAATGTAGAGGTACGACTATGCGCCACTGTTAAATGGTGGAAATTCGACAGGTACGCACAAAGCGCTTCCTACTACTTTTATTGTGCGAACTGCCAAGTTGTGGTATTTGCTGCCGGTATATATGTTTCCCGATAATTGTATACAGCCCATTTTCAAGTAACAAGCGAATCGGTATTAAGTGGGTAAGCGCATTCCATCGTAGACTGCATCATTCCTTCACATCAGGCATGTTGTATTCAAGCGCAAGTATAAAAAAAGAAAATGAAATAAACTGACACCAATGTTGATATTGTGTTGTTTCTGAACGACATGATGTGACAAGTGATCATGATCTAAAGATCTATTTCATTGCTAACAATAATGGTGTTTACATTTATAATATTGATCTCTATATTTTGCAATTACATCATTATGTACAATAAAAAGCTTTTTTGCTTTACCCGGGAATCGAACCTGGGTCCTCACGGTGACTAAGCGAACACGCTTACCACTAGTCTACTGAGGCTTTTTTGTAGCAGTTTGTTATATTAAATCACAGACTACTAAGAGAACCTATATTAAATTCGACATAATATTTTTTAAATATCTATTTTCATAAAAGTAGGTTCCAACCCAGCAAACCTTTTTCTTTGCAGTCCAGTGTAGATTTACGTAGACAGTTTGTATTAACAGAGTATTCTCTTGTATAATCTATGAATTTTACGATATTTATGATAGGAAACACTACATTAGTTACGGGCTCGATGCCAATATTCATTATAATTAACGGCTTATTGCGATCGATCTGAGTTGGTGGTATTTAATATCATAGAGAATTATTATATGTGCCTGTAACTTCGCTTAAAGTATATAATAATATAAATACAGATAATATTTGAGGGAAAAATTACGTAACTTATTTGTTTCAATGCTGCTGTACTTAAAATATCGTCAGAAACGTGAGTGATGTCTTTAAAAAATTATGGCAAGCTTAGGAAATAAAAACAAAAAATTGAAAAGTTTGTATACTTTTACCGCGCTTTCATGTTTATAGAAGAGTCTAAGCAACGGTGGCGGAGTGGTACTAGCCTCGCCCTAAAAATTTCTGGTCGTGGATTCGATTCCGAGTAGATCTTTGCATAAATTGTTTCTTTGCCGCAGCTCAATATCGGTGAAGGAAAACATAGTAAGAAAACCGGCATGTCTAAGAACTAATAATTCGAGGACATGTGACATAAACCAACCCGCACTTGGCTAGCGTGTGTGGATTAAAGCTTAAACTCTCTACTCGTAAGATAGAGACAAGACCTGCGCCCAGTAGTGAGACACTAAAAGGGTTGAAGTGTTTACTTAATTGTTAGCTGATTTTTAATGATTAATAAACCGTTTAAAAAGTTTCGCAACTGTTCACCAACAGTTGTACAGCTGTGATAAATAATGTTACTATGGTTCTTAGACAAAATTGTAGAGAATATTAAAGTTTGTTACTTTTCATGACGTGGATAAAATGAGAGTTAACCCTTTTTTTAGCTTAAGTACGGCAGAATGAATGAGTAGGCAGATAATTGTAGACTTTAATGTTGCTGGAGTCTTTTGATAAATATCTATAACATTCAAAGTATAAAAAAAAAACAAATCTTCTTTCATCGTGTAGGTATCTCATAAATCTATTATCTGACAGATCAATCAAATGTGCAGGTACGTCTAAAGTGCACGTATGTACGTACTTAATTACTATATAAAAGTATACCTATGTATGAGTTACCATGTTATCGTGTGTCGAACAAGTCTAATTAATTCTTCGTTTTTGTTTCGCTCTTAAAGCCCTTCGAGGCACGTCGGGACGTCCACTTAGGTGTAAAAAGCAGACACAGTTCTCCGCAAGATCTCAAGCCATCTGTAGGAAGATACCTATTAGCATTAGCACCGTCTGGCGCAATCAAATTTGTATTCAAATATTAAACTGATACTTACCAGTGTTAACTCAAACATTATCTTACTATTTCTCGTAACTTCTCACTGGTATTATTAAATTTAATTTGTAGTTATTTGGCATTAAGTGTTAATAACTCCATATTTACACTCGTATTACGATAGCTAATTCTGATACAAATTGAAGCTACGCGCCTTTCCATAATAAGCAAGAAACATCGGTATTTCAACCTCGGGCCTTCACATTCTTGAATCCACATTCGGCACACTTGATTGATATAGATTCGCCAAATACCTCTATAGATTTATAGTAGTTTTAATTGTTAAATGATTTAAAGAATGCCATTTATTATCGATTCATACTAATAATACACATGCACAAGTAACTCAATTTTTCTGTGTTGTGTGTCTTTTGTGAACATAAAATAGGATCTACTACATCCGCGGTTCCACTCGCTTCTATGCAGTTTATACAAAAAATCCACAATACGTTGATCGAAAGAGTTACAAAACTAAAACTACATCAGGCTAAGCTGTTACGAGGTAACTCAAAGTTAATTTTGCTTGTATATCTAAATAGATGACCCGCGCAACGTCATTTGCATTGCCTTTCTCGATAAATAGGCTATCTGGCAATAAAAGATTATTCAATTCAAACCAGTAGTTAATTCCTGAGTTTAGCGCATTCAATCAAGCAGATAAACTCTTCAGATTTATATTATTGGCATATATAGTAAAGTTAATATATTCGTTATTCAATAGGTTTGATACCAGATATTTACCTTTATACCTATAGGAAATGTTTCATTTTCATTGATCAACAAAATGGATTTTATTGCAGAATAAAGATTATTTATTAGTTGTAACGGTGGTGCAATAACTGAAGTTAAGACTTCGGAGCTAAATATTACAAAATAATCCCAAGTTGCACTCACTGTGCCTTCAATAATTTACTAAGCCATTAATAATGAAATTGATACATTCAAAGTTAATTCATTTTATTATAATGTTATATAAACACAAAACCTATTTATTTAGTCTCTTTTAATATTTGCGAAATACTGTAAGTCCTATTCATCATAGTGAAAATTTATTACTAGACATTTTGTGTAATAGCAAATTGTGTCTGTGCATAAAGCGTTTGTTCTCAATTTCACCTGGTAGTATCTGAAAATGAAGAGTTAGCGTCAGTAAGTTCCTATCCACACTATTTATTTGGGTTACGGCATAGGAGCGGCAGATTATCTAGGCAGTTTAGTTTAGCTCATCAGATAATTTGGAGCATGGCTGGGTTGTTTGCCGACGCGTCTCTTTCTGGAGAGTGTTAACATTGTGATTAGCCGTCGCCGAAGGACTACCTACCAGGAGTAAGTTTAGCACCAGCCGGATAGGTAATCCTAAGCATATGGGCTATGTTAGTCCGTGTCTTGTGTATATTAGAAAATATTTCTGCTCTTGCCCTAGAAGTGCATTCTCTGTTTCCTTCAGTCTAAGAATCCGGTGGGATGGAGTGACCGCCACAAACGATAAGAAGTCGGGAACAGGATCGACAGATCTAGTAATGCTTGATTGCTCTCTGAAGCATGTGTCAAACAACCAACTTGCTTGCTGCGGGCTGTTGAAAAGTTTTAAGTCTCTATACTATTCTAACCTCAACTGCTAGAAGCTATTCTGTAACCCAAAGAGGTAGCTATATTGCTATACAATAATTACAATGACTTATAGGTGATAGTGTGCCCTCTAAAGTAATGGACCATCAAATTAAATTGTAGATAGACACATGACATTTAGCAAATTGCAATAAAGTTTCAGTATTATTATTACCCACCAAACATTTAATTAAATAGTCATGTTGACATTTATTCAAACACGCCCATTCAGCACCTGAATAAGATTGATCCGATGAAGCACTGATGTCAATTATAGTAATTAAATTTTTAAAGTTCAATGTGAAATTGTCTTAGTGTTGCATTAAGTAAGGTGAGTACAATAAAATTGCCAATGACCTTCCCCTATTGAGTTTTGGATGAGCAAATAGAATTTTAAGTTTTTTAGTTTTTTTTCCTAATAGTTTGGTTAAATTGTAGTCGTTTTTTCTTTTTCAAAGTTTCTTACATCTATTTTACTGTAAAATAAGTGATAACATAGGTGTATAATACATTGGTATTTAGATTGAACTGACTACTATGCGTGTGTAATATAAATGCGAAAATTTGTGCTGATGCACACATTTAATGTTTGTTTTAACTCTTTCACTAGAAAACGACTGACTGACTTCAAAATGTAATGAATATTTTATTACCCCGGATTAAAAATTAGGGTACTTACTTTTTATAATATATTTTCTTATTATTGGAAGCTATTTTAAGTTACATTAGGTAGATACTTACAGGTAATATAGCGTTCACACATGTGTCCCCGGAATGTGTATGGGTAAACATCATACACAATTCGCCGGCTGTAGACTCCATACGTAATGGAGAGCTACCTTTTGCCGTTTATAGAAAAGAAACTAAGAAAAACATTTTTTTTTACCTTGTACGAATCCCGACTTCAAGCTGCGACTAAAACTATAAATGTCAGTAGAGAATAATCAGTTCAATTTCTATCTTATTGATCTAAGTCCTCAGGCGCCGTCTTTTGTAGTACCTACACGTAAAGATTTACAAATTGTTTCCCCACGATGCACTGATGCAACGCAACGCTATTAAGAAACGCGTTATACCCTCGAGCACTTCGCATCGGGGGTGTTATTTATCACAGGCAAATTGAGATTGAATAATTTGTGTCAATTACTTAGGTATATTGATTAATGTCTTAATTAATGAATTATTATTTATCACACGTTATTATCGGTTACACGGTTACTTTCGTTTCGATTATATGATTATTAATATTCAATAAACCGACTACTGTTTTGAACTCAAATCTTATTAAGTAGTGTTTTTTTCGCAGTAGTAGTCACGTGATTCACTGATCAGTCTGAAAAAAGTTTTATATTTTATTTTTAGATTTTCATTGATTTTTAAACCATAATGTACCTAGGTAATTAAAAATAATAATATTTATCCTCACAGAACATCTTACAAGACAGTGCTTCTACATAAGTGAGGGATTTACTTAGATCTCGCACATGCGTATGAGAAAACTTAACCAAAATATTATTGTTTACTTTTTATTCCGCACATAATACCACTGTTTATCCTAATTACTACTTACCCAAAAATATTAAGTAATATTGGCTTAAGTAATGGCAACTATAGACGTAAAAAATACTTACACCAAACACAAAAAACAACCATTAGTAACGCTATATATTAAAAGTGCAAGATTTTAAACTTATCTAGATTATTAATTGCGATAGTGTCAGTTACAATTTCAATATTTTTGTGAAGTATCTCTGGTCAACGAGAAACGTGTAATTATGTTACTTCTGTGGGACAACCTGACAGTGCATAACGTAAGTTAATTTGTACCTTTATCTATGAGTTTTTAGTGATGGTTCGCACCCTTGAAAAAAAAATCCTTTAGAGCCTGCCGGCTTCTGATGACTTGTCAATAAAAAAAAGTAAGTAAAAGTAATAAGTTCCGCTTGCGGCCCGCTTGGTTCCCGTTTTGCCACATGCGGTGAGTTTTAAATAATCCTTTCTTAGTCCACCCTTAGACCTGAATTTGAGTCTCTAGACCCAGCGGTCTAGGCTGTGCGTTGAAATGGCACGGGTTGTGCCCTGTACCACGTACACTCACTGCTCTCAATGCTCTCCTGGAACCAATTCTAACTGAAACGTGTTTGCGGATGGTTAGAAGGAGATACTATGAACATTACAAGAGTATTGTGAGAAGAACGTTTGATTAATTTTAAAATTTTAAAGTTCATTGTATTTAGTTCTTCGACGTTAGTATTGTAAATCATACTAATATGATAATCGCGAAAGTTTATCAGAATGTATGGATGTTTATTTTCTATTTCACGCAAAAACTACTGGACGGAATAGGATGAAATTTACCACAGAGATAGATTATGGTCTGGACTAACACATAGGCTACTTTTTATTCCAATACCACGAGGGCGAAGCCGCAGGTGGAACTTAGTAAATGAATAAATGGCAGTCAGTCAGTTTTTTTTTATATATTTTCAGAAGATATTGATTCACACTCGCTTTAGTCGTCATTACATACTTACTCCGTTGGCTCAACGATCTAAAATGTGACTTCTAGTGTAGTGTATGCTATCACCACTATGCGTTTCTTATTGTCTCTGGCATGCTCTCTCCAACAAAGAGTATACAACCATTACGCTCTCCACGAGCTGGCTTAGCATCCCAATCCCCTAGTTCGTCACCACATGGCAGTTGTCATAGTACTTGATTGGTCCGGCCATCCTCGGACGGCTCACCGTAAAACTCCGGTGAACCACTAAAGGCCCTTCCGTCCGATTGAAAATCGAGCTGGCTTGAAGTTCTACCTACATCGCTCTGGCAATATCTAGGTCAATACACTGTGCGGTGTCCTATAGATCTACCAAAATGCTCTTTTTAAACTGCGAGCCTTCCCTATTCTTACAAAGAGACCAAGCCAACGGAGTTGATGCGTTTTCGCTTCTCCGTCAGTTACATATTAAAATCTATGGGCTGCTTAATAAGCGACATTTACAATATTAAGCAAGTGTTCACACCTATGTTACTACTTGATAGTGAAGACCTATGGCATAATGTGACTTTTGAGTAAGTAAGTATTGCGTAATAAGTGGTAAGTGTGGGTACGAATTCAATGAGATCTCAGAATTGACTGACTACCCACGCATTGTTCAATGCTTTTTGTTTCTAACTAAATTACGTTCCAAAGTTAGATGAAATCCCAAATAAAGTTCGTAGGTTAAGGGTCATTAATGTTTTGTGAAATAATTACATAACTATTTTCATTTTTCTTTTACTCTGGAATAGACGTGATGTAGTCTACGATAGAAGGCGTTGAACCAGTAAATCGTGATTACGATTGATTTTCGGTGAACAGGTAGAAGGGCTTCATATTATTATATAACCATAAAGGAGCAACTAGGAGCAACAATTCCGATCCACTCTCTCAAATTGAGTCACCAGGTATCACAGCGGAACACTGTCTGGGGCGTGGTCACTTACCACGGCTGGAGCCTTTCATCAGTTTGACATCTAATTTACACCACTCGGGACGACGTGAAGGGATTCATATTCAAACGCCCATTACTACGGACGAAAATGATTCGTCTAAAAACATTACAAAAATATTTATGAATTTCACAGATAACCTCAGACTCGATGGGATGCTCTATGATAAATTTAAAACGAATTATAAGTAGGTAATCGTCAAAATAATCAACATTTAAACCTATAAACAAAATAAGCGTAAAATTCAACCGGTTAGTAGCTCAGGCGCATCGAATCATGTAGATCGTGCATCTCACGGTGACCAACATTTATCTTAAAGTAGGACGAACCATTTGTTTACAAAAAATTTAATTAATGTTGTCAAGTAGGATGACTCTGCACCGATCATTTCTTTCGTATTAAGTATTACCTAATTTTAATATTTTATTACTTTTATTTATTAGAACTAAGTTCGTTTTTGAAAGTGACATTTGTGACTTTCGAACACACACATACACGGGAATTAAATGAAATGTAACCACAGTGAAAATCTTTGAATCGATTATAAATTACATGTCCCAGTTATAATCAAAACGTAGGTACAAACGGTATGTTACCGGAAATATTCCACTAAAATATTAAAAATAAGAAAGTTTGTAAGACTTTCGATATTTGGATGTTTGTGACTCGATCACGCAAAAACTACTCGATGGAGTAGAATGAAATTTGGCCCAGAGATAGATTGTAGTCTAGAATAATATAAAGGCTACTTTTTATATTAACGGAACGGAAGGTACTTAAATTAATGATACTGTTTCAATCAAGCATTCATGAAAAGATTGCGGCAAGGGTAATTCTAGTAACTTAGTTTCAACCAAGTTTTTCAAAGACTCATTTTTTATATTTGTTCTAGCTTTCACAAAAAAAACCCTTGCTGACCCATCACTCATACAAAATCTGCGTCAAATTTGGAGTCTCTAGATCCAGCGGTTTGAGCTGTGCATTGATCTGTCTGTTAGTCAGTCAATCAGTCAGTCTATTTCTTCTTTTTAGATAGTTTATAGTTTAAAATTAATAACTTTCAACACAACCACCGCTGCTTGCGGTACTGTGTGCTTTCAACTATATCAATATGTGTAATAAGTAATTTTTAAGCACTTAATAGTGCACTTCTGTCGTTTTGTTGCCACAGTATCTCATAATACTAAGGCTCCATGTTTTTTGTTTTTGATCATGTAAAGATAGCGTAATCAGGTTATTTGTCCAGTTAAAAATAGTGAATTGTTACTTAACGAACATCTTAACAAACTTATCCATTGTTCTCCGAAAGCATGGTGACCCACGACCCAGCGCAAACGCTGCCCATCGCGAGCCTTTTATGTGATGTTATGCAACGCCACAACCAAACCTTGTGCTATTTTCTATTGTACATACATAGATTTACTTTGTCATACTAACTTTAGGTATATTTATTTCCAATAAGACCTGTCATTTTCAACTATAGATAAAATTTATCAACCATAGGTACTGAATTAACTGAAAAGTGTGACAAACGTGCTACCTGTTTTTAATATAAAATGTCATAGATGACTTCTTATATATCCTCTGTTCTACTAGCTTTTGCCATCGTCCGCATATTTGAGAAGTATCGCAATGGAAATCAAAAGGCATTTTATGCTAGTTAATGCGTGTCACGCTCCTGGACAAAGTACGAAACGTTTTCATTACAGATAGCTACAAAATTTCCCCTATAGTGGACAAAGTTAAAAAAGTTAAAAAGTCTGTGTAAATGTTTTAACGTACAATATAGAACTAAGAACATTGCATGGGACTGTAAAACCATATACTCCGCCGCTATGCCAACCACATGGTTGAAACAGCCCTACACTTGCCATCAACCACCGCGATGACTAGACGCTGCGGAACACCCCACATGGTGGATGATAGTCCAGAAGGATCTAAAAGAGACAGCTGGATGAATCCATTTCAAGTGACAGAGCAAGATGTAGACTCAGAAGGAGGAATGCCGACCCTAAATAATGGAAAAGGGCCCAGGAGAAGAAGAAGATCGCAAGAGAAAATATTATAGCAAAGTATTATCCAAATCGGTTTTGCTGGTTTCCCGCGAAAGAATAATAAGTATCGTTACAATTTTTTGCATTTATAACATCAGTAGGATTCTTTAACTATTTAAGAAAACTAGAAATGTCACTCACTTTTAGAAGATGAAATTATTTGATGATAAACTTAGATATAATTTAGCTATTGGCTAAGCTGGTGCCTGACCTATCGGTCGTTCGGGTAATAAGAAAGCTTGTATTGAGTCACGCCGGAAGACCAAATAGCAGAGAACTGTTAGTGCCTGCAGTATGTTTTCCTGATATAATATCTGCCTTGATTCACCAGACGCTGCGTTATAATAATAGGTTCATCAATCATTTTCAAAGAAGGTGTTCTGTCAATTGGAACTTAAATTAATGATCTGTCTATCATTGAACACAAATTTATGTCTTTATATGTCAACAAATAGTGACAATATTTTTATCCAACGTTTATAAAACTTGCAACTATGTGTCCACTTGTTTAATGAGCATCGTGTTAGTAGGTCAAGATTGCACGCTGCATAATGATGGGTAAGTACTCGTACGCATTGTTTTGTTAACCGTACTACGGTTGTTCATCCTATCCTACTTTCTACTACCAATAAACAAAATCATTAGCTGAGTAATCACGGACGCAGGCCTTATTATTGTGTAGTGAAGGGAATAGACAATACACCTGTAACTCTCTATTCCCTTCACTTTCAGAGTCCGGAGGCATAGTTAGACTGACACGACCAATGCGAGATCAGGTACAGGACCAACAGCTTAGAGTCCAAGACACGAATGTGTCACTCCACAACTTACGATAGAGTATTTGCACTCGCCATCACAATGAAAGAAGATTCATACAAACCGTCCGGCTAGTCAGAGAGTGAGTACGAATGCTAATAAGGATGAAACTTGTTGTTTATAAATAAAATATACATTTTATATGCTCAAGTAAAACAAGCATTAAAACTACAATTACCCTACTTCAGATGTTACTGTTAATGATTTAAAATTAACACTGAGTTAGTCTAGTTCCAAATTAGGGTCAACTTGTCATGTTGGAATTCGCTTGTGACCTAAATTATATTAGCGACTGCCATTTTAAAATTATCAACCCAGTAGTATTATAAAATCGTAGGTATTACAAGTGTTATACCGTGTTTGAGGGAGGAAATTAGATATTAAAACATAATGACAATCTTATGAATTAGACTGACTAAACCAAAGTTCAAAAATATCATCATTTCCCTTGCCTTTTTCCTATTTCTATCGGGGTCCGCCCCTAGTGCAATCTAATAAAGCTTCAATACAATAGCATTATAAATTAATTTATTATCGGTCTCTTGTTTTCTTTTGGTAACGTACTTATAAACCTGCCATAGTCACCCTGGATGGCAGTGCTAATCAGTCCAAGATCTATTCAGATGACCAGAGGGAATACCTCTGCTGCTGATTAGTAATGTTATCACTTATCAATTATGAAAGTACGATGGTTATGCAACTTTTGATGTACACAATGCCAAAAATGCAATACAACAGCAGTAACACTTTCGGCACTACGAAAGTAGTCCACTAGTGACGATTTGACCACTTTTACTTTCGACTGGTGACGCGAAAGTTTTGACGTAGTATTCGTCATAGTATTGTGTCGGGTCATGGTCACTTGCACTTTCGTTGCGAGTTCACTTTTATTGAAAGTGAATTTGTTAGCATTGCTGCGTATTTTCGTCAACCGACGCGTTTGACGTCATATTTGTTGCTGGTCGACGTTGAAAGTGAGTGGGGTCATGACGTCGGTCGCTTTCGTTACAGATTGGTTTAAATCCCCAATAAGAGACTTTTGAAGAATAAATAGTAAGGAAGTTCTGAAGTTCCACTATGAAAGATTTGATATATACAGGCAGGTTTAGCAGGTGTACATTAAAATAAAGGCTTAATTAATTAGAGCTAATAATTTGCTACACTAATAATTTGCTAAACCACAGCTAATGTATAATTCCTTATGACGCAAAACGAGCTTCTCATATAACTCGTGTTAATACAGGGTAGACGACGATTATCTAGAAATGTAGGCCAATTAAGCATTTGACCGCAGGACTTTAATAAGTCGTAATAATGTAAGACAAGCTGAATCGCTCACCTAGTAATTCTATGAAATCTGGTAATAAATCGTTAATACTAAAACCAGTGGAAATGAGTAGCGACTTGGATAAGTATACAGTAGCTATATTTGAAACGATTAAGATTCCTATTATTTTCTGTTGCTGCAATCTTGCAAATGTCTTGTTACTTTCGTAGCTTAAGATCGAATACGCAATGAAGTTATCTGACTAAGTACTTGACAAGCTGGCCATATTTTCCACCAGCCTGTTAGATAAACATTGTTGACATTAATTTTGCTTACACCTCAGGGAATTTTGTTTTAAGTATCATAATTATAATGCCATCAGACATGCGAAAAATTTGTGAAGTTTTAGCAAGACTTGCGCATAATTGTGATAAATATTTGACTTTTATAGGTACCTGGCTTTTATTTATTACTAGCAAACATTATGCCTGCGACTTTACTGGGTATGTCCGATCGAGCAAAACCATAACACTCATTTTGCGCATTGAAAGAAACTATATTTTATATAGAGATGAGGCCTTAAACTTTATCTCCATTCGAAATTTCATCTAAATATGGCTTCTAAAGCCTTAAAAGCAGAAACAACTTAATGAAAGAACTTACTTTTCCATTTTTATCTTAAAATATTGATATGAATGGAAAACATTCTGGATATCTGAGGACTACTTTAAGCAAGCCATTCTGGCTCCCTTGCTTGCCTAACTTACGTCTTCCCACTACATATTGTCCAACCTAAAGCTAATTTTGATTGCTTCATTCAAGGACAAGAACTTGAATGAACCAATCAAAATAACCCCGATATCTCGCCAACTTTTGACTATTACAATTTCATAAAATATTCCAAGAAAGTGGCGTCTTGTAGGTATCTAGTCGGTGTACGTAACAAATGTTCATGTCCGCCTACGGGTGCGGTAAACTTACCACGTAGGGTAGAAATGAACCTGTAACCGGAATATGGCTAAGAGGAGTTCACCCAGCCAATAAATATTTCCAATTATTGCTCATATTTTGTCGGTATAATCATTGTTGCCGTACCTAATTCAATGGATTTAGAAACAAGAAAATCTTATAGCCACGCAATTATGGGTCATTCCTAATTGCAAAGTAAAATGTTATAACAGTCGTGCAAGCGATTACTGGATTCTTGCGTTTCCGTGGTTAATCGCAATTTTACTTAAGATTGTTTAAAATTAGATTAACTTATAACAAGAAACTGTCGCCTTTATTTCATTTTTTTTTATTATTTTAACCATTAACATTTAGCTGAGTTCATAGTGCATTAACCTGCAGTAATGTTAATTAGAGACCACGAATTGGCAAACGTGGCGTAGGACTCCTTCAAACTAGGTAGAGTGACGATCTCAGCAGGGCGGCCGGCAAGAACTGGATGAGAAAAATCGTGGATCGTACTCAGGGGCGTACTTTAGGAGAGGCCTATGGACTAGAATAGGCTGATGATGATGATGATGAATGTTAATTACCCATGTTTGGACTGAATCGGAATTGAAACTTGGCACACTTCAATAAATTTAGTTCATTGATATTGAACACCATCTAGCTCGTAGCGTATACTTTATAGTTACATCCGATATCACTGCACCACCGCATCGCATCGCAGAGTTGATATGTCCCACTATATTATATATTACTAGCGGCCCGTCCCAGCTTCGCCCGGGTAGCTTCAGCCCACTCAACAATTTCCATAAAATGTGATAACCATAGCAGCGCCATCTATTGATTACTTACTGAACCCAGTCGAAAGGTATCGACATCTGTTAGAATCATTTGGAGTTAACAGATAATTGTGACTGTCAAATAATAACAGACAAATAATTAGCAATAAATTGAAATTGCGACTATAATTTGAGATTTAAACTATCCTATCTCTCAAGTTGGATCGAACTGCACATGGTGTGCGAATTTTATTATAATCGGTTAAGTGGTTTAGGAGTCCATTGAGGACAAACATTGTGACACGAGATTTATATATATTAAGATATCTAGCGTACCTACCTAGGTAGGTACGCTAGCTAGGTACGGTACCTATTGAAGTCTTATATTTCAGGTTTCTCATAAAAACTTTGCCCGATATTTTTATGTTTCCTACGTTAACCTCATCATGACTAAACACAGTCCGTATGTTGGATTCTATAGCGGTGAATTTAATAATATTGTAATTTAATTACCTGGACTAAGTAAACCTTAGCCATCATGACTTTTTAACTGCTCTTTGACATTTCAGTAGTCTCTACTGAAATGTCAAGGAAAGTTTATATGGAAAAATCTTTATAAATGTCTAATAACCAGCAGCAAAGAGCTAATTTTTGTTAATTATATTTATATTTAACTAGCCTCCGCTCACGGCTTTGCACACGTAGTGATATATAGTCTATGACACACAAATATTGTAGCTTTCTATTGGTAAAAGAATGTTCGAAATCGGTTCAGTTGATCCAGAGATTAACTACAACCTTACAAATTCAGAAACTTTACCTCTTTAAAGTATTAGTAAACGTAGGTAATACTATAATCAAGTTTTCTTGAAGAATGTTATAAATTCAAAATAAAATAAAATCGCGTCACAACTGTATTACCGGAATGTGTAGGCAGAGGTAAATATTACCCACTTTTCGCCGTCTATGTTTAGGTGCTACACGAAACGGTGAGCCTAATGCCGTCCTTATGGCACAATTCCAAAATTCAAGCTACAACTAAGATTCTCTAAATATCTATATTACCTCACGGTTACTAAGCGAACACGCTTGCCACTGGACTACCGAGACAGTTTATCGAAATAAAAAACTCGATTATGAAGTACGAGTTAAAAACAGGAAGATAAATGTTGTGTTCGTTACTTACACTTCACACTTGTTTGTATTCGATTGTAGTTTTATCGAGTTAATAACCTTAATAACTTTAAGATAAACGAGGAACCAAGAGATGCATAACAAGTAGAGGTACCTACTGTGTGAACGGTACAAGGTTGGCTACTTTAGTTACTTATTGAATTCGTAATTATTAGGTATTCCTTTACAAACAAGATTTTAAATAAATAGTAAAATCAAACAACCCACTTAGAAAATAGTCGTTTGGCGACAAAAAACTGATCTAATTACACTAAAATTATTTCGTTTTATAAAACTAACGACACCTTAATAGGAAAAATGTATTTATTTTTGTTTTGTCTATCAGATAGATAAATTAAAAATATTAGACACTTATTTTTCTTTTTCTTTGTGTGATTAAAATTTTGGCGATACGTCCAAACGAAATATCGATCGACGTCACGCTTAGGTAAGTTTTATACATAACTAGCGGACCCGGCAGACGTCGTTCTGCCCGGTAAAGCAGTGCCATCTACCGGGTCTCAGACCTACCAAATATAACCAATAATAAATAATAGGTATCAAACCCGGTTTTCGGCACTACTTCGCTTTCTAAATTTTCTTATTTTATTTTAAATTTTCTCTGCGTAAGAACCATCCTCGTACTTAAAGGAATATTTTAAAAAAAGAATTAGCGAAATCGGTCCAACTGTTCACGCGTGATGTCGTGACAAAGGAAAACGGGTTTCATTTATATATATATAGATTTAATGTGTAATATTTTAATATTGTTTCATTTTAATGATAAAGGAAAAATACGTGTCAAAGTATATATTTTTTGTATAATCTTACTGACGGACTAATTAAAATACGATTTTTCGTATCCTATCATCATTCCTATTGTTGGAATTTATGTAGCTATTTGGAAGACAACTTGATGAACTAGTGATGAAATTGATGAACATATCTACCAGATACGCACGAAAAACATAGACCTTCTTCAACTTTGACCGAAGTTTTACATATTTTAATGATACACAAATAACATCACGCCTGAAAGTGTAGGCAGAGGGGAATGTCACCAACTTTTCACCGGTTCTGTTTAGTGCCCAAATTAGGGGCGGGCCTATTGCAACTACGATTCTCTAAGTATATTAGAAGTTTTGCTCCGCCTGGGAATCAAACCCAGAACCTTGTGGCGGTTACTAAACGAACACGCTTACCTCTGGACTACCGAGGCAGTTAAAGTAGCAATAGTTGTGTTACAAATACTACTACTACTACCTAATTTAAAGAAATACTGATTCCATATTTAAAATTGATAATTTTTAGGTGCAGTTTGCGAACACATTACATACATACCTACTTCCTTAATTTGGTTTTAACTATTATCTATCTTGTCACACCCACTTTGATCGAAGGAAAAAATATAATTACCAAATTCTTTTTTGCAAACTACAGGTTTGCAAAATGACACATATGAGAGTTTTACACACTTAAGTTTTTGTGTAATGTCTAATATACCAATAACTTTGACATACTAAACTTAATCATATTTCAAAATGAGATTTGAGTACATTTCATAATCAAAAGTGACGAATAATCAGTTATCTAACGAAGTGCAATACCTTATCCTTAGTGCAGATCATCAAGAACCAGGAAATGTTTTTGTGCAACAATCATCACGAACAAAGCTGTCAGCTTAAGTTCACCAACGTAGAAAACTGACGATTAGGTCTTTAGGACTTTACATTAAATTTACTATCACATCAACCCTTTTTAGTATCCATTGCGAGCTACGCGTCTTTTCTCATGATAAAAAAATAATGATGAAAAAATAATGATATGAAAAAATAATATTCAATAATTTTATTCAAATAATTCGTTATGGTTAAAATCTAATTATGCTCTAATTTATTTAAAAAATAATTTATAATTCCTAGAAGATAAGACATGATACCTTCCTTAAAATATGACATGAAATAAAATAAAATACACCACACAATTTTAAAATTTTGAATTGATAATAAAGCTCCACAGGCTAGAACTTTCTATTTTATTATTATGTAAAATCAGAGGTTCCTCTCGTCTAACACTTTTGCTGTGCCCGACAGGGTCCATAATGATTCTATTATTATAAGCACCTACCACCTAAGCATCTACTTAATTATGGTAAAGCAATAAAGTTATTGAGTATTGATTAGCTCTTAGATATGCTGGATAACACATCATGTTTTCCTTCACCTACATTGAAAACCAGCGATGTAACAATTCATATTCATATTGTACTGTTGTGAAATTTTATAATTAAGTTACATACATACATACACAGAGATCTGTGAGCACGACTTATTGATTGAATTCGAATTTTAAAAGCGAGGCAGATATCGATGCGCCACCCCTGCTCTAATTAATATGAATTTAGTATAAAAAAAAATCTGAAAAACTAACTCACTGGACGCTAACACTCCTACTAATAAACGATGTGTAAGTTGTAAATAGAATCTATGTTTTGTCTTTTTCTCCTTTTAAATTATTCGACAAAGACGAAATATAGAACAACAGTTATTCACACCTTATACATTCTTTATTAGTTAGGGGATAAAAAACAAATAGACTTCTTCCTAGACTAATGGACTAATGCATGGACTAATATCGGAATTAAGTATGGAAATTGCATCGAACACAGAGCGATCGCTAGGATTGATTACGTTTTTTAGGACTGTTAAAAATATACCAGATGCAGTGCTCAATGTTAAAGGAGCCTAGATCATGCTTGAAACAGTCTTCAAAGCGAAGCAAAAGCCGGCCAACAGTCCTCTTTGCATCAGATACTGCACCAAGCATAACCTGTCTTGGAAGATGAGAACAGTACATGCGATGCACATGCCCTAGCTACTAACAACAATAACAGGTCAACAGGTTCATAACGGAGCCTAAAATAGCTGTGAAAATACAGGCGACACGTCAATGACATTCTTCCACCAACCGCAACACACTCCTGTTTACGATGTGGACGATCGTGCCGTTTTTTGGATTGATCTATTCAGTCATCAGAAAATGTGTCTTTTACTGCAATAGACGTCAATGCCATGTATTAAACACACAGTTGATTTAACAATCTGATGTTTAGCAAAGTAACTTTCGATTAACAGTGGTGAATATGGGCTCATGGTTTCACGAAATTGAGTCTTCACGTGTCGCAGTCACGAAGATGAATGTCTTTTCAACAAACGTCTCGAACATTTCGGCACTTTTTGATAGCTCCCAGCAATTTTATAACAATATGATATTACTTAACGCTTGTTAGTGAAGCCTAGTTTCATAATTTGACCGAAAATGTACCGGAATAAAGACATTGTTAGTTTACAATGAAATTGAATATAGGTACTTAGTCTTCTGCCTATAGTAAATTCAATATTAGAAAGAGTATTGCACAATGCACATTGTTATAATAAGGAAGTCGTTATGGAAATTAATTTCCATTGGATAATGCTAAGAGAGAAGAGACGAAGGGATCCGTCAGAGAACTAATGTAATCGATATAGCCCATCAGATTAGTTAGCTGAAGCGACAGTGTGCCGGTCATATTTGCCGCAGAATCGAAAACCATTGGGATAAACGAGTTCTTGAGTGGAGACCACCAATTGGCAAACGTAGCATAGAACGCTCTCAGACTAGGTGGAGTGACGATCTCAGCAGGGCGGCCGGCAAGAACTGGAATGTCTTTGTGTGAATTGTAAAGGCTCCAATTAGTCTGCAGTTTATTTATACAGACTGCCTCAGGGGCTTAGGGGAATGCATGTTCGCCTTTAGCCCCTGGGGTTCAAATCTCGCACTGGACTAAAAATAATGTTGAGAGTTTTCTAATTTCACAGCACTAGTACTGAGCCATAAAGTTGGTGGTGTGATACCCCCATGTCTTGGAGAGCACGTAAAACCGTCGGTCCTTTTTTTTCGATGGAGAATGCATGACGCATATCCCGACTTTTTGCAGAGGATGAGGCGGGGTTATGTAGGACTCGTTTAAGGCCGCAGCCACCCCATGCAGCGCAAGGCCGAATGCGACCTGCGCGGGGCCATACCCACTAAACTCCACCGACTCCAGCAACCACGCTCGGCGGGGACACAGGATCCACAAAGACACACAAATGTGGGAGCCCACCGAGGCAGGCTCCTACGTGTTATTTCGTCCTGGGAGGGTTTTAGGGACTCTTCGACGGCGGACCTGTGCAATGCAGAGAGCAGAATAAAGCCGGTCGTGTCGATTAATCTGTTCCACACACACTTTTGCACTACCTATAATAGGTACCTATCTCCTGCGTACTCGTCTAGTCAGGTCATACTGACCGCCGTACCGGAAAAAACGGCATACATTTATTATTTTATTAAATTATTTTATCATTACATTTACCGTCATACATACCTAATATGCATTTTCTTCATGAGATATTTACCTTAAGTAAAAACTTTATAAAAAGTATCTGAAGAATTGATTAAGTCAATTATCTATGGTATCGGAAATGCAAGGGCTTCCTACATAAACCATTGTTTTCTTAACAAGCGACTCCAATCATCAATTGTGAAATATTCTATTAGTGTATAGGTAGATACACCTTACCTACGAGGGGGCGTTTTTATATTCGCGGAATGGGGGATAAAGAGTGGAAATAAAAAAACCAAATTATTTTTCCTTTTCAATATATTCACCTGCAAGACGAATACATTTTTCAGATCTTTCAATTAATTTATTAATACCCTCATAAAAAAAAGATTTCTCTTTGTCTACAAAATAGGGGGGTAATAATAATCTTAGGGGGTGCTGCGCCCTTTTTATGCCACTGCATGGAGTCTTGTTTCGACTCAGGTTCATAATGATGAACCCAAGTTTCGTCTCCAGTAACAATTCGACTCAATACATCATCCTTGTCTTCATTACAGAGGTTCAAAAATGCACGTGAACACTCTACGCGCTGTTGTTTTTGGGGCGGCGTGAGCATTCTTGGCACCCATCTTGCACTGACCTTAGTCATGCCAAGATGATCATGAAGAATTTTAAAAATGGTTGTATCGGATACTCCAACCATTTCTGCGAGTTGTTTCTTCTTTAGTCGAGCATCTTCCAGTACAATTTTTTCAACTTTTTGTATAAGTTCTGGCGTGGTCACCTCGATACTCCTGCCCGGCCTCGGATCGTCTTCAATGGATTCCCTTCCTTGTTTAAATAAATTGTGCCACTTGTAGACCATGGTTTTTCCTGGACAAGAGTCACCGTAAACCAATGCCATCTCATTCATTATGGTCGCAACTGTTTTTCCTTGCTTGGTAAGGAACTTTATAACGGCACGATATTCGATTTTTTCCATATTTCACTTTTCACTCCCGATTATGTTGCTTGATTGACGATAACTCAAAGACTAATTGTTTAATTGCTATGAAACCTCGTATTTATACTAATTATGAGTCACTGAATACGTTACGACCCTAATGAGTGTAATCCCCCCCCCACAACCCTCTCATTCCGCGAACTTAAAAACGCACCTCGTAATACCAGTTTTCCAACGGCAGTTTGTCTATTGCCAACAGAATTTTAATTACACACTGATACTCCTAGAGTTTCTTTGCACTTTTTGCACTGCCACCTTCTTACCAGAATTCATTCGTAATCACACGTGAATCAGTATACTGGGCAGACGCGTTCACATCATTGATCAAGATATTCAAGCAAGTTGTGGTCAAGCAGAAGCCTATCTTAAAATAATAAAAGACATCCTAAAATTATTTTTTGCCGACCACGTTATACTTAATGACAATTTATTTTAGAGCAAATTGATTTTTCCTTTAGAGGCAAAAGAAATTTCAAATGGAGAACAAAGACTGGCAAATATAGCAGAAGGCTCGCTCAGACAAAAGAAGCAACGATGTCTGCCTGAAGAAGAAGATGAAGTGTGTAGGAAGCAGAGAATAGCTCAGTGGCGTTCTTCACGAGAAACTTATGATCGGGAATGACCTAAAACAGACTGATGATAATTCAATAATTTTAAATTAAATATTTGCAGTATTATTTTTCTTAAATTAATTCTTGTATTAGCATAATATTAAAAGACTTAGTACCCACACAAGACCTTACTCAATACTTGGATCTTCATAACACATGGAGAATTAATAATTTCATTTCATTGTCATAACATTAAGTAATCTTTCATCACTGAAAGTCTATTGTGCAGTTGTGCAGCATTAGGTATAACAGAAGCGCTATTTCCATCTTACTAAAAGCCACTAATGTTCTTTTGATTGCCAATGCACTTATTTCCTTGCTTTGTTAAATATATAATACTTTTAAATGTCTGTATTGTCTGAAATGCTTCCATATTTTATTCAGAGTTCAATGCAATGCAGTTTTTTATAATAGCAGAAAAATAAGACCATAAAATGTTCTTAATGATATATGCCACGGTCGATTATATTATGACTAGCTCTCTCCCCGCGGTTTGTATGTCGTTTATCATGCAAGAACACTACATTATTTTTGGGTAGTTGGGCAAAATGTGTCGTATACACGTTGCTAGAGGTCAGACCTTCTCCATATCAAATTTCATCCGATTAATAATAATAATTTATTCTGATATTTATGTTTGCTTTTGTTAAGGGTACTAGGAACTCACATACTATTTAAATACGTGAGGCATACTGAAAGTTTCTGGAACTGGCCACTTACAGTTAATAAATTTAAAAAGCAATAACAGAATTTCTAAAATGGAACTCTGTATGAACAAATTACTTTTCAATTTACGAGACTGTCATTTGTTTTTTTCAATTTGGCGGGGTTGAATGGTGTGTCGCCATTATAATGAAACTAAGCAGTTAAAATTTTTGCTCAATGATTTTTAACGATTTTTGCTTCAGCATAAGTCAACAGGAGAGTCGCCAGACACATCAAAATAAATGAATGAATGAATGCATATTTGAAGGCTTGTGATGTGTAACGCATTCGCAATACTTTCCGGACTTCGCACCTTGCGACTCCTTTTTATTCCCAACAATAAAAGATAAATTTAGAGGTTTATGATTCTCATGCCCAAAAAAGGCAGTGAATGCATTCCAAGAACCTATTTAAATAGTATCTACCGAAGATTGGACCCACTGCTACACATAATGGTTCCAACGAATGAAAAAATATACTTTTAAAAAACGATAAATTACACTTCTTTAGCCTTACTCATATATTTCGTTTGATACCTCGAATGAAAAAAAAAAATTAGGCAAAGCTGTATGGGTCAAACCCTTGCCTGCCTTTTGGCGAATTATAAAAAAAAAAATTTTGAGAGGTTTCAAGGGACACCCGGATGGAACGAAGTTCCTTTCGATTAATTAGTGAAGGAATTGTAATAATTTTTTTTTAAGTTATAATAATATTTTTTTTATTTTTTTTTCTATCTCTAGAGAGAGAGAGAGAGAGACAGACAGACAGACAGACAGAGAAACATGCGCACGCCGCACAGCTTACAATAGCTTTCTATAGCAAAAAGTGTCGTGACAACTTTTCGTAAGAATTTTTTCCGTCTAGCCCCCTTTCACAACGCGCGATAAGGAACTTCGTTCCAACAACAACTTTCAAAAACAATAAATTAATCATCAACATACAAGTATGCGAAAGATTTTTTTTTTAAATAGGTTGTAATGTCCCACTGCTGGGCAAAAGCCTCCCCCATAGCCTTCCAACTGTCCCTATTGCTAGCTTCTTTCGTCCAAGTAGGGACAAACGAGCTGAGATCATCGCACCATCGCTTCCGTGGCCTTCCCCGGAGACTACGACCGTCTCCAGGAATCCACTGTGTCGTGATACGGGCCTATCTGTTCAATGCATACGACAAATGTGACCAGTCCAATCCCATTTTAGCTTTGCGGGCTTCTAGTCCACGTCCATTATGCTCGCTATTTAAGATTGCCCAAGTGTAATCCGCATTCACTGGGTAAGCATGTTTCATCATAGACCAGATCACTGCTCAACATCAGGCAAGTTATTGTCAAGAGCAACCCTATTTCAACGCAGAAATAAAAAAATTACACATGGCAACCCTGAATAAAAATACATAAATTTTATAATATTTGTTTATTTTACATATTTACAAGCATAATTACAGCGAACTCATACATTGAAAACAATTCAAGACCTATATTTAAAAGGAAATAACAAAACGAAACGAATGATCTCGTTTCAAATTAAATGATAATATTCATAAGGAACAACAATAATACGTAGAGAACATTCTTAATTAATAATTATTAAGACAAACTGTAAGTAATAGAAATATACTGAACATTAAAAATAGGTTAAATTTTTGTATTAACTATATACATGGTGAACCGAAAAGACTATATTGTCTTAAATTTTACGTCACTTGAGCCATATTCAATAGTATTGTGAAGTTTAAATTTTAATAAATCATTAAAAATCATGCAAAATAAAAATATTAGCTTTCAATTTCTTTTCTTAGACAACCCTTACTATTGTAAAAACCGCTATTTGTCACATCTTTTAAAGCGAGTTCAGAAAAACAGCTGATTAAGTTTGCGCGACGTATTTATTAAAATATAATGCAAATTAATGTCTAACTTCACATGGCCATTAGTAATGACCTAGAGAATGTTTGGTTTTAACTATAGAATAGCCTTTCCGATTCGTTTGTGTAAATACATTTAAAAACCAATATGGCATAGTCAGCAACTTCTTTTCTTTAAAAATTCAATCTAAGGAACAGTACACATCATAAGTGGGCTGACTCATTTGGTTCGGCAGGAAAGTCGCCTCAGACCGCCGTATCTTATTCAGCTAGTGCCGATGAGGTTATCCGTTAAGCCTATCCGACTTTGGTTTGGACAAGTATTTTCAGAACCTTCATCTACCGAGCGATTGGCCTGCAAATATGCTGAGTCCGACTAAGCAAACGAAAAATCGATTATAATGTATACCAATTTTACCACCCGAGTATGCCAATTTATGCCAGCCCAATTATAATGTATAATACCACTTATATGAGTTAAAAGGAAATAAATTTTAAGAATATATAAACAAAATATAATACAAAAAATGTCCAAATTCAATGTCAAATGACTAAGCAAACTTAGCTAAAACAAAGCGGTAATCCATTTAATTAGTTCAAGTAATTTATTTTACTAAAATAATTTATGATAGTGACTAACGTATTTTGCGTTGCATTTAATATGCAAATATATTTTTTATATACATATATTTATTTGAATAAACTGTAATTTCATTTTTAAAACCTGCCAAATTAGCTAATTACAAGCTCGTAAACAAGGTTACTTGTCAAATCAAGTATTGTTAAGTATTAATAAACTTATGTAAGTTTTAAAACGAATAATAAGTTAGTGAGCATGTACGTACAAACATCTACCTACTAAAACACTTCCTACCAAATCATAGAACACATTAAATTTTACAGAAATTTATTTGTGTTAACAAAAGAGTTGCTGAACTAAGCCAATAAATATAGAAACATAAAAATTCCTACCCTTGAAAAAAAATAGTATAAAAAGATTTCAATTATGATTTTTTAGAATAAAACACACAGCTATGTAATAATGTTATAACTATGTCACATTATTCACTTAGAACTATTATGTAATGCGACCATGAAGTAGGACATTGTAATTTTAACTTTACAGTACAGCACGCATAATAAATCTCATAATAATCCATATCAGTTACGCGCGAAGGGCAAACAATGATTAGCGTTCAAATTCGTTCCATTTTTAAATACAAAAAAAAATTAGGAACTGGCCGTTTCAATTCTACTCTTTAATTTTATTTATGAGAAACAAAAGAGGTTTTATACCACGAAGGTTATTTACTTAACCTTCCACAGATTTGAATATTCCATGTTATTATCAATTAATTAGGCAAGGACTCCGGTCCAGGCCTATATGTTTGGAAAATAAATATCGAAATTCCAGACTTAAATTCCACTTATTATGGACTCCAACAGGTACTATAGAGTTTACTCTATATGTGTGTAGGTAAGGCATATCCCGACCAAAGATATAAAAATCAGAAAAGATACGCTAGTTTGTGACAAAATAATATATATAAAGCTGTATTTTGTTATTTTCTGTATGGCAAGAGTTTTTATATATCTGGTCAGGTAATATAAACATCTGGCACGTTTTTCTTATTCTAATCACTTATTAAGTATCTAATGACATCACAGTTACTGCAGTTCGTTTGTTGACATACTGATATGTCATAAAGAACAGAGTAACGCTAATGATGTACTGAGGGCACGAATACTGGCCAATGATACTGCGGTGCTACTCCTGATCCCTGAAATTATTAAATATGTTATTTAGCGTGCTTTGAACGATCTCTACAATATGATAAAAACGATACTTTCATTTCCATGCTTGATTGTCATCGTTTTAGTCAAGTCGTGTGTATTCTAACGCCTTTTTGAGGTTAGGTTAGGTTAGAATATAATCTTTATATATTAGTTTAATTAACAAGGTAACTTTTAACAAAAACGTAACCAGCTGTGTTTTGACAGTAAATGTATGGGAAATCTGTTAATTCAACAAAAATATCTCACAGTTATAAGTGTTCTGATTATTGAACACTAGCTTTCCGACCACGGCTCTGCCTGCGAGTATTTCGGTTATCGCACAAAACTAAATTTCATCCAAAACGATTCAGTCGTTTTGGCTGAAATGCGCGACAGACAGACTGGTTCCGTTCGTATTTAAAATACTTGTAATAAATAATAATATTTAATAGCAAGGTCATATATTTAGCTCTTAATAATAAAATGATAAAATTGTCTATCTCTTTCATGTTGATTTATCTGATTCGATGATTAAAATCAACTTGTCTAGATCTTAATTGGTGCAATTCCAATTTGTTTGTCTCGAAATGTATCTACCTAGTATTAGTTGAATTAAATCAACGACCAGCGACTATCGGATTGACAGTCTAAGTTTATTAAGTCGTAAAATTAAATGTATCCAATAAAGATTAGACTTGTTTTATAGTTTCTATAATAGAAAGAACTTGTGAGAACGCATCGGTATGGGAAAATTACATTACAAATGAGGCTATAGGTTAGTAGACCGCAAAAACTCGCCTAGATTCCTCTCGCGCTCAATAGATAGCACGTAGAATGCTTACTATATAAATTGATAAAATGTCTTTATTTTAGTAATAATAACACGATCTTAGTAACAATTATTAAGACATTGATGAGAAGAAGTAACTCGACTAAAATAAAAGTGTTTACTTAAGTAAAAGATATGTTCTACAGCAAATTAGTAATCGTTCTTTATTTTATTTATTTATTTATTCCTTCTAATACCATATTTTTACAGTGATAGTTTGGGAACTTTCAAACCAACAAAAATATTTCTAAATCCCAGTGAAATATTTCTTAAAAAAAATTCATGGTCTTAGTGGAACTACTGCTTCAGCTTGTTCATCTACTGTGTCGCAGTATAGTATGATATACTGTTGCATACAACTTACCTCCAAAGTGTTTCTTAGACTCCGTCTCGTGGCATCCTTCTCATATTTCCACTGGAAGTCACTTGCGGAGTCTGCTGGAGCTTCAGCCACATCGTTAGTATCGACATGATTGAGCTTAGCATCTTCAGTTTTAGGTATTTCTACTTTCTGTTTGTTTGGAACAATAGGGTAGAAGTATCTCAATCCGATTCCTGGTAAACTCTGTGAGCCCAGGATTGCTGGGCCGTTTTGTTGCACAGGAAGGTAGGCGTTCACAAAGCGCCTGGCGTTGCTTAGTTGCACCGGTACAGGTAGTGCAGTGGGTGAATTGATGTTGTAGGCAATGTTGGTGTATCTCGGTTGAGGTACGAAGAAAGGAGGTCGCCTGTAGAACAGATTTTAAAATAAATACCAACACAACTCTACTACTAAGTACGCAGTTACGTTTGGTACACTAAACTGAAGTGCTCTTTACGCTCAGTTACTAGTAAATAAATTTATTAAAGCCTGCACGCAATTGGCAATTGCCAGGTTGACTAACTCATGTGAGGGTCGAAATGTAATAAGAATGGAAAAAGAAGTAAATTGTATATCAGACCCAAGACAGCTTGACAAGACATGTTTTCCTTTAATAATATCTGCCTTGAAACGGTTTATTTTCTACATGTTTCGTTTCACCGTTTTTTTGGTTGTATTTGAATGGGAATACAGAGTATTGTTTCTCGGACAGAAAACCAGAGTAATCGACATAGCTCACAGGATTAGTTAGCTGAAATGGCAGTAGGCCGGTCATATTTGCCGCAGAACCGACAACCGTTAGGGTAAACGAGTTTTTGAGTGGAGATCACGGATTGGCAAACGTAGCGTAGTAGCCGCATATCTTGCGCAGTGACGTGCTTTGGGAGAGACCTATGTCCCCTAGTGGACTAAAATAGGCTAGTGATGATGGGTACACATTATTTTTCCATTTCTTTATTTTGAAAAAAATCTCAAACGTTTTAAAATTTGGATATAATAGTTTATATCTTACCATTGAGCATTTGGGTCGGGTGTGTCATTGGATCGTTCTTCCCACACTGGTGCGGGATTCCGGTATGGTCGTGGTTTCGGTGCCGGCTCTGGTGCCGGTGGCTCAATGGGACCGTCCTTGGTGCCAAACTTTACCATGATTGCGTGTGCGCTGGTCACGTACACCATCAGGCAAGCTAGCAGCTGCAACAAATTGTTCATTATATCTTCACCCGATTACATGTAGAAATGAGGCATTTTGAAAAGCCTCACAGGCTTGAAAAGGTATTAGATAACTCAATATGTCTGGATAATTAATTAAACCAGTTAATAAAATAGGAAAAAAAACTACTATCTGATATAATGCTAATTGTATTAAGTAAGTATTATTTTAATAATTGTTCATAAATAAGTTGATAGATATTATAAGTAAAATAATTTTTTCAAAGTCACTTATTACTTGAATTAGTTTTCTTTTTTCTTGAAGTGACTAATTACTGTTACAATATTTGCTTATTAACTTCAATAGCCATTCATTTTTATTTAAACAATATGTAGTGAGTATTGACCAAGCAATTTATTGAATTGTTTCGGGTTAGATACAATGTTGTTTGAAAATATTAATACCGATAAACAATTTGACTAACTGTATGAATAGACGCAATGCTATTTTATATTACTCGACAAAAGAAGAATAATAATAAGAATTGTTTATTCAACTTTTTGTGCATAAGACGTTTGAGAGGTTACGAACATTTACCACCTAACTCAGCAGCGGTGGCGCAGTCGCGGGCTCGACTCCCGGTCATGCCCAGATATCTTTGTGTGAATTGTTTCATCGCCGCTGCTCAGTATCGGTGAAGGATAACATTTCGAGAAAACGGATATGTCTCACAACTGATGTTCGAAGTCATGTGATGTCCGCTATCTCGCATTTAACCGGCATGTCTACGAACTAACCATTCGAGGACATTTGACATCCACCAAGCCGCACTTGGCCAGCGTGTGTGGATTAAGGTCCCTAATCTCTCAACTATCTTACTAGTTGAGAGATTAGAGGCCTTAAGGCCCGGCGTGGGACACTAAAAAGGGTTGAAGTAAAGTGACCACTAAACCAAGCGCATTTCAGCTCGTTGAAATCGCTTTTCACAGATAAGTGTTATTTAGTAGGCATGAATTAATAAGGATTTAATTAAATAAGTGGAAAATTGAACCTTGAACTTGTTCTATAAAGTCAGTTATTAATTGCAGCTGAAGAGTTATCCAGGTTTAACACCTACAAAACATGCAATCAATCATAACGGCGTACCTAATGACTTGTTTTCTTGCCAATGACATTGAATAATGTTGCTTAGCACTTTGTGTACCTAGTTCATATTGATTACCGCATTTATTGCATTAAAATAACAGGCTCAGAGTGTTTAGAATACTCGCAATGACATAAACTTAAGTTGTTGATTGTATATTATTATTGCACTATTGATTACCTACTTGTATATTTGCGGTCGTATTCATAAAAATCTTATAAGATTCTTTAGTTAAAATGGACTTTATCTCTTTCTTACTACTATAAATTACCAAGACAAACGAATTATAAACCTTTTTTTAGCTATAATGAGCTTAAAAGACGTTGAAATACAACTACTTTTTAACGGATTATATCGCGATTTATTTTAGATTTTAGATCCCAACGTTTCAAAGTCTTTTCAGACTTCATGTTCACGGGTGGACTGAGATATTTGACGTCCAAAAATATTAATCACAATTATTACTGACTACCTTCAAACATTAATATTTAAGTTGCGTTAATAGTTATTTCAGTGTGTGATATTCGCGTAAATCTAAGACAATACTATTAAAAGACGTTTATGAATACCGGAGATAGTGTTTTAGGAATACATAACAAAAATGACGTTGGTAGACTTTATTAACCACGTGACGTGGCTGGACTGAAAGGGCGAGCCAGCATTCAGAGTATCACGGTTGTGTCACTTGTGGTTCCTGTGACACCCTAGCCAAGATGCGCGAAGGAACACCTGAGGGGTTTTAGTTTAGGTGGAGTCCCACATACCCCCGTTCTGCGCCTATACAGGGCGGGGGGGTCCATAAAGTATTACCCCCCGGTAAACAAAAAAGGTATAAAGGTTATTAAAATAAAACTATGGTAAAAGGAAAGAGAGAAAGAGGGAGAGTTGTGAATATTAAATTACCGCGTTAAAGACTTTTCTAATATACTCGTACTTAGCGACACTTGGTTACAGCTCGTAGTTGGGCCCGATGAACGACAATAGACTTGCTACATACTACGTACGGTACTTAAAACATAGCCGCCGAAATAAGGGTGATATTCAATAGCGTGAAGGTATATATGTCCGTATGTACTACATTACAATTGCGAAAATTGTGTTATCAAATTAGTGGAATAATACTTTATAGATCGATGTAGGAACTAATTAAAATAGTTACCTACTATTTTTCATACCTTGTCGTCATTTCTATTTTAAAATTAAATACAAAGCTATTCATTTCTACCCTTTTTGATGTGCCACTAGTAAGCACGTGTCTTCTCTCAACTATCTTATTGAGTAGAGAGAGTTTAGGCCTTAATCCACACACGCTGGCCAAGTGCGGGTTGGTGGATGCTACATGTCCTTGAATGATTAGTTCTTAGACATGCCGGTTTCCTCACGATGTTTTCCTTTACCGATATTGAGCAGCGGAGATGAAACAACACCACAAAGATTTGTGGGCACGACCAGGATTCGAACCTGTGACCTTATTTTTCTAAGGCGAGACCCGTACCGCTGCGCCACCGCTGCTCGCAAAGCTATTGCCTACTAATAATATGTTTCACAGTAGAACGTGAAATGTGAATTAAACATGGTATTACAACAGTTTATGTCCATTCATTCCATTAGGCGTTAATTATTGCAATTAATGTAACTTTTATAGATCAGCATCTTACTTAGCCTTGAAGTATTTATTTAAAATATTTCCCACGTGAACGTCTTTTACTCGCGAATGAAAAGCTGTTTAATTCTATCTAATAAATACAGCAATTGCGTACTTTTTACCATTCCCCATTGTTTTTGTAAAATTAGCACATGATGTTGAAATCATCTCGAATTTCTAAACAAACTAAGTCCGCTTATCAACACTAATCTCGACGATAGACGCCGATTCTCATGTTTAAAACTAAACCAAATTTAGAGAATTGCTATCCTTAACTACAGCGAGCGCAGGAAAAGGAGGGCTTAAGTTATAAACTAAGTAAAATATGTGAAACTGTAGCTAAGGTTTGCACAAAAACATGACGACTAAAGTCACGGTAAAATTTCAGGTGTTAACTGGTTTAACATATCTGTATTTCTCTCAAGATATGAAAAAAATATATAGTTTTAAATAGGACCATTACGGAATAGGTATACAACTTGGCTTGAAAACTAAATACGACGAATGATGTAGGTAGCAATATGAAAGAGTTCTTTTTAAGTTAAAAAGATTCTCTTATTTTGTTTAGTATATTGAACACCAGAATTAGTGCCTTTGAGTGAAACGTATATAGGAGATGAATTAATTACGAACTGGCAAATGGATCGCAGCTTTCAGGGACAAATGATCTTTATTTAGATTAGATGATATCAAACCGTGTAACCGTTTTACATACCTGCAACCTCGCTGAGAATCTCATGTTTATTTGTCTGTGTGTTGTCTACCTTGACATTCGCTTCTGTCTGTAACAAATAAAGATAAATTAGTATAATTTGTTAGCAACAAGTTAAATAGGCAGCGGTGGCGCAGCGGTGGCGCAGCGGAATTGGCTTCTGCATTAAAATAGGTTCAATCTTTGGTGCTGCCTACAGCCTACACATCTTTGTATGAATTTTTCATTGCCGTTGTTCAATATCGTGAAAGGAAAAAAAATTGAGGAAACGGATATCAAATTAATCATTCGAAGACATATGTGGATTAAAGCCTTAATTCTCTCAACCCCTAAAATAGTTGAGAAAACACCCGTGCCTATGACACTAAAATATGTTTAAGTGAACGCATGCATGTTGAAGGTAACCAATAAAAAACACGCAAATTAAAGTTATGAAAACACTGGTTTACATACTGTACCGATTAATTCGGTAAATTGCGATGATTTTCTGATTAATGTTGTTGTTTTCGAAAGATTATTACGGAAAGATTAATGCTGGTATATTAATTAAAACTATTTTTGTTCTTCAAAACAACAATTTGTGAAACTAATACTATATAAATAAAACTTAAGGTTATCGCAAAAAAAAAGTGTGTAGGCCGTAATTGTATGATACTTTTAAATCTATACTAATATTATAAAGCTGAAGAGTTAGTTTTGTTGAACGAATTAATTTCAGGGACTACTAATCCGATTTAAAAGCAATCTTACACTGTTAGATCGCCCATTCATTAAGGAAGTTATTATCTCATAGTTATTTATCTCAATAAAAAATGACTTCAGAAAGGAAACCAAATAAAATAATAAATACTTAGCATAAATAATATCGTATTTTGATTTTGGTTAATCAGAAATAATTAAAATTAAATAAATATTTCATTTAATCATTTTTGATTACACGTTTTTGTTCACGATAGGCTCTTATACTACTGAACCATTTCAAAATTGATTAGCATACCGTGTACAATTTGATCAAGTTGAATGATAGGATAGCTTACATCATAATTTATAGTCGCAATATTATTTTATTGTAAACTAGCTGACCCGGCAGACTTCGTACTACCTCAGTCGATAAATAATTGACTCTTTGAAGTTAGGAACACACCTACATTTTTTAGACAACAGTGTGTGATTATAATTTATAATGAACTTTGTTGAATAGCAATAAAGTTCAAATTGACTCTACATTTTATTTAGAAAACGTTTGTATGAGAAAAAAGGGCTGTTATTAAGGTTTTCCCGGCAATTATTCCAGTTTTTCTCACTTTTAAACCGTCTCTAGACCTCCACGAACATTACAGATAAATTCCTACTTCTTATCTTACTAATATTATAAATGCGAAAGTAAGTGTGTGTGTGTGTGTGAAGGTTTGTTACCGCGTATCTCCATAACCGCTTAACCGATTTTATTGAAATTTGAAATGTAGGTAGTATATACCCTAGAATCGGACATAGGCTAATAATATTTCCAAAAATCATCCCCTAAGAGGGTTAAATAGAGGGGTGAAGTTTGTATGCAACTTTTTATTCCTTGGTCCTATTCATTTAAAATTCGGTACACATAATCCTTAAGACAAATAATGAGATACGGGTTTTTTATTTTTCCATAATTACCCCATGGGGTGTGGAAAATGAATTTTAATGGTAAAAATTAAAGTTTCTCTGGATCTGCTTAGTCTCAAGTCCGATTCACTCCAAATTCGGTACACATAAACCCTAAAAGAAATCATGAAACACGTGTTTTTTATTTTTCCAAAACTACCCCCAGGAAGAGTGTAAAATGAGTTTTTTTGGAAATACTAAATATTTCAGAACTGTTTAGTCCTTGGTCCGATTCACTTCAAATTGGGTATACATAAAGCTTAAAACAAATAATGAGACACGTGTTTTTTATTTGTCCATTTTTTTTTTATTTTTACCCTAATACTACGCGGGAGAAGCCTGCGAAATTATTCTGAGTGCGATTTTCTTCGAAGTTGATATCAATACTCTTTCGTGCTTTTGATTTAAATTACTCTTTATTTTGACACAATGACATGTTTGAATGCGATGATTAGAATTCGAAATTTAAATTTTATTTCTTCTTATAGGTATGGTCTAAGTGCCGTAGTTTTTTTTTTAAGAAACACCTATTGATTTATGGATATACTTATGGGGGCTTGCCGATTTCAAAATGTTGCTACACTACTGAACTAATTTTGTATGGAGATAGTTAGAGACCCGCTAAAGTATAGTTTTATCCGACTGCGAAAAAAGGTATTAATGGTCTAGCGCGTTAACCGACATCCGCGGGCGAAGCCGCGGGCGGAAAACTAGTATATTATAAATGCGAAAGTAACTCTGTCCGTCTGTCTGTTACGCTTTCCCGCTTAAACTACTGAACCTATTTGGATGAAATTGGGTATGGAGGTAGTTTGAGACCCGAGAAAGGACATAAGATAGTTTTTATCCGACTGCGCAAAAAGAAGGTAATGTTTTGGCGCGATAACCGACATACACGCGGGCGAAGCCGCTGTTGGAAAGCTAGTATAATATAAATCCGATCAGCCGTTCTCCAGTTTTAGCGAGACTAACGAACAGCAATTGATTTTTATATGAAAAGAAGATTATTTGTCTATTATTTGATAGCCACAATTATCTGTTAGCTCCAATGCCGATATCTGTTGACTGGATTGAGAAAGTATTCGATAGTGTGTTAAAATTTATATATTTACAATTTTTGTCTAATACCGATATCTACCCGTGCGAAGCGGGGGCGGGCCACTAGTATTTTAAATATTTTGAAGTCGGTGCCAAGTAAAACAAAAACTAGTTAGGTATTAGTATTATCAATATTTCTCACAATGTAGGGTGGGGTTTTTGTAGTATTTACTTAACACCCACTTCAAATTATATAAAACACTTAAAATTTCTAACTAACTAAATAAAAATAGAAATTACTTTATAATAAGTTTTTTTTTATAACATTTCTTAGTTTCTTTTTGAAGTTGTTTTTTTTGTTATAAAATATTTTGTTTTACTATTTTAGGTGATACTATAGGTGCTAAAAGTCTAAACAGAAGGTACCTTCTGTAAACCGTTAAATAGTGTCTATAACTGTCCTTGGTACTCATCATCAGACCCGTAATGACAGTCACAACACATCTATATGTAGGTATAGTTCTTATCAATACAGATCAATCAAGCCCAAACACCAGGAAACTGCTGTATCTAAATCAATGTGGAGATCCCTTGACTGTCTTCTTGTCTAAAATTCGGCCTCCCGACATTATTACGAAGTACTTGTTAACCAAAAAAATATTACTCTAGGCTAAAAATAATTAGGTATATCTATCTGGAATTTATTTTGAACTTTATTTATTACGAAATATAAAAGAAAGGTGAACAAGTTGTCTATCTCTACGCATCACAATGCTACCAGTAAATAGAGCTTGGCATTTATTGCGGCTGGCACAGTTTGCTTACTGGGCTGTTGTAATGTTACATTATAATTTACTGAATACACTAAACAACTGGTTATGCGATACATCTGATAAAAAAAACTAGGGAAATTGGCGATGTGCAGAAAGATAAAAGTTTGGCTCGGAGAAGTTTATTTCGAGTTTGGATCACTTCAAATCGTCGTAGTCTACATCATTGCTTAACGTCAGGCAAGTTGTTGAGCAGCAGTGGCGCAGTGGTACGGGCCTCACCTTAGAAATATAAGTTCGCGAGTTCGAATCCCAGTCGTGCCCACACATCTTTGTGTGAATTGTTTCATCGCCATTGCTCAATATCGGTGAAGGAAAACATCATGAGGAAACCAAAATGTCTAAGAACTAATCATTCGAGGACATGTGACATCCACCAACCCGCACTTGACCAGCGTGTGTGGATTAAGGCCTAAACTCTCTCAACTAGCAAGATAGTTGAGAGAAGACCCGTGCGCAGCTGTAGGACACTAAAAAGGGTTGAAGTGAAGCAAGTAATCAAGCGCAGGCCTATTTCAGAATAATAAAATAAAAAAACGCATAGGGCAATCCTCCTCATGTCAATTCTTTCATTTAAAATATGACTGTTTTTAACATCTGTGGTGTAATTTATAAACGGCCGCTTAGTGTGATACAAAAATGCATAATACATTATTCTTAAGATCAGACTTTAAAAGGAGAATCAAGCTTCATAAATTTATTTTTCGCAAAAGGTTAAGCGGCGCTACGTCAAAGTAGTTGAAATATTACGATAATTACTACTGAGTAAGAACAGTTTTATATGTACTTTTTGTATGAACAAAAAAGATCATAAGACATTTTTCTTTGACTCAAATGTAAAGGAATCATTTATAAACTCCTAAAACTTAGTAATATATTTTGTTGATGAATGAGGAGCTTAATTTAATGTGAAAGTGGAATGAGTAGTTATAATGATAATATGTAAATCTGCCTATCTTGATGAATAAATTACACTTAAAAATCTAAATCAAATTTGTATATCACAACACCAAATCTAGAGAGTAGAGCTAGAATAGTTGAATTTACCTAAAGAGGAAAGTAGGTATTGTATTTTCTTTCTAAAAACGAGATTACAAGCAAAAGTTTTTTATTGGTTTAATTTTTCATGACCATTGTAAAAATAGTATTGGTTGACCACTGATTTCGTAAATTGTACTACTTATAAGTTGCAGGTTTAATTAAGTATTAGGGCTAATATAGAATAAATATTTTTACTTTCCTTGTTTCTCATAAAACATTAAGTTAACTGACTACTAATTTAAACGGTACTATTGACTTAAACCAAATTTAAATTTATTTTAAAACTATATACTTACCCAAATGAAAAAAAAAACAAACATCCAAATTAAGAACCTCCTTTTTTCTTAAATCGGTTAAAATCATTTACATGCAATCCTTCATTTCACAGTTTCTTTATTTTTAAACTTTGTTTCATATTTATTTTAGAAAACTTGAATTATTTGGAACTCGGAACTTAAAACAAAGGAATGTTGTATTACTGAATATAAATTTTAAAGGTTTAGTTGTTTTACCATAGATGACTATAATGATACAACTTTCACATGTCGCTATTAAAAGAAACAGTCAGTCTGCATTTATTAACAGTCAGAACGACAACATTAATCACAAGGTACAAAAGAACAAACAGCCTACATTATGCAAAATATACTTTTTCCTATATAACTAAGTAAAAAATATTGTGTTGAAGCATTCTTTCTTCTTGAAATCTTATTAAGGGAATGCAAATGCGATAGCAGTTTAAAGAGGTAGTAATAAAGCATGAACATAAATTTGTAATTTCTACTACCATGGCTCAATAACGTAAAAATATGGTGAATAAATCGGCTAACCTAATTTAACGTTAAAAATAATTAGTGTTACTAAGGTTGAAAACCTGACACAGGCATTACCAAGACATCTTTATCGGTTTAGGTTAGGTTAGATGGGTACAGATCGCTAAGGACATTTTAAAAATGTGTGCCAACGGACGAAACAAGTGTCAATATTGTCTTATTTTAATAGCGTCATGTTCTTTTTTTCATGTGTTTTTGTCATTCATAGTTTTTTTAAGCATATACAATATAGAATAAGCATATAAATACGCAATACAGCATTTTCCTGGGAAGTGGGAAACGAGGGTGATTAACGACCTACCATAATTACTTCCAAGATTGAATTTATCAAACCGCATTAACTAGTGTTTTCGCCATTGCATCTTTTTATGGCCTGTGTTATACATGTTATTTAGTAAAAAAATAAACAACTTTAATTCGCTAATTTGTCAAATTAGCCACTTTACACAGTTGCATTAACTTATTCTCACAACGCCAGCTTAGGAATTCAGCGACATAATATAAGTTAGGGCATATCATTACTGATTCGATTACGGTTCGCGCATTAGTTAACTATTTGATGTCAGACGTCGTTCACGCGGCAAGATGTGATAAATTATTTCAACTAGTCAACAGTTTGCTTCCAAAATGAGTAGTGCATTTCCCTAAAAGTATAGAGGAATTTGTCATAAATCTGCGTTCACATATAACTAAAGTGGTTATACTAGTGTTTTTTGTAGTTTCACAATCATACGGTACGTTATAGTTGCATGGGTTCATAATTAAACTAGGCGTTCATAAAAGGGAGGCTGTCAACTGCTGTTGCCTAAGTTGAGTAATTAATTAAGGAAGACCTTTCTTTGGCGAATAAGAAAAAAGTGTAACGATTAAAACAAAATGGTTAAGTCAACTTCAATAGTTTTCATGAACACAGGAATGTGTTTAGAACAACCACACGATAGACCAGTATTTGTGACAGAAACTGTCATAAACAAGTATTTGTAAGGTTTATGATTATTAATATTTATGTGTAATCTATTGAGCAGCGGTTATGACACTAATGGTTTCCGTGATACCCTGGCGACCACATGCGCAAAGGAACACCCTGGTGGTTTTAGTGGGTAGCCGGACGAGTGCCGAGTCCCACATACGCCGCGCTCTGCGCCTACAGGACCGGGGAATCCGTAAAGGATTTCCTCCCGGCATAAAAAGTTGGAATCTATTGTAGAATTGGCGCCTAAAGTTGCGGTTTTAACAGAAATTCGCGAAGAAACTATGTTATTTTTTGCGGATGACCTAACTTAATTGGTCGGAAGGGCCTTTATTGGATTATCGGACTTTTCCAGTAAGCCGTGCGTCGAAGGAGGGTCCAATTTACTAGATAGGCTATGAAGCTAAAATACAATATCTATATACCTAAACTGTTCCGATAAAATTACGCTACCTACTTAGTTTTGTAGTCGAGAAGTGCTAATACACAACGCGAGCTATGCGCTATGCATTGTTTAGAATGCATTTAAATTTCAGATCATATTTATCACGCAAACTGGAAATTTTTATAAATACACCGTAAATAAACAATACTGAGTTTGTTCCATACAATAGATACAATGTCGATTTGGTAGCTCTCTAGTTAGATATATAACAAATCTGCTGTACCTAGTTGATATCATATATTTATCTCGAGGTGATAAATATGCGGTTGTATTATAATTGGCTGCTTTCCTTGACAATGTCTTGATAGAGTTTAACAAAGAGATACCTTAGCGAGTACCTGTAATGTAAATGGGTTCCACCCACAGATTGTTACTCAATGATTTGTTATTGTTATGAGACACACGACAGATTACTTACTAGTTTCGCGCCGCATCGAATAAATGTGATAGGAGTGATAAATGTCAATCTTAACTTAGACAGCACTTATTTGTATCTATAGTCGGAACAACTAACAAAAACTAGATACGGCGTCATAGAATTCATTTGAATTGACGATTTAGGGTAAATACCCAGAAGGCTGGCAGCTTCGTTGGTAGATTCCAATGTATCTACATAACTTTTTATACACATGTACAATAACTTAACTTTTAACCTGGACAGGGAAAGGTTGAAAATACTAACGTGCTGTTTAGATTACTTACTTTCCCGGACAATAATTGACAAAATAAAATGATTGCGTAGTCACGTCAGTAATTTAATTAAAAGCGTTGTCTCTTAATTGTTAAGTATTGTATTCCATATATTATGGTGACACAACAACTTTTGTTATTTATTAGATACTATTGTATCACTCTTTCTCAATTATAATTGTACTAACTTGTTCTAAGACGTGTAAAGAGGTATTATAAATAATTTGTAGACGTAACCGTGTTATATTTTATTGGTAAGTGTCGGAAACTCGTTGAAACAATATTGATGGCTGGTGAGAGTACATAAATATCAAATTAAATGATAATGCAACTTAGATGCTTGCGAATGCTATTTATTTATTTATCATTGAAATGAAATGAAATTATCTAGTCCGTAGTTATTTATTCATCAATACTAATGGTATAAAGATCTCTCTCAATCTCAGAAACTACTGGTCCGATTTGAAAAAATCTTGCACTGTTAGATAGCTCACTTGTTGAGGAAGGCTATAAGTTAGGCTTTTTATCCCACTGCTGGGCATGATCTGCCGCGGCGGAAAGCTTGCGGTATAATAGAAATGATTTATAGCGTGCTTGTAGAATGATTTTATTATTATTATAATGTATGAACTACTAACTTTCCGCCAGCGACTTCGCGCGCACACGTTATGTCGGTTGTAGCGCAAAATCACTAACCTTTTTATGCGCAGTTAGATAAGAAAAATTATCCTATGTCCTTTCCCAGGTTTCAAGCTATTTCATTCAAATTGGTTCAGTATTGATTTCAGTACACATTTGGGGTAAAAGCACGATAGACAGACAGAGTTACTTTCTTATAATATTAGTAGGGATGGATATAGAATTACCATAATAACATAGGTTACAAACATAGCTCTCATGAAAAAAAAGATCTTAAATTTACAATATCTATAAATAGTCTAATAATTTTTTCAAACGTGCATCTTTCATGGCACTTCACACATAATATTTTAATTTCACCTAACTAAACTAAACTGCATATTAATAAAGAGCCTATCGCCGCTCATTACGCTTAATCACTAACTTCAAGGATTTGTTATTTAAGTTCAACCCGGGATTAAAATCATGTATCTTAAATGGTGTAGCCAGTATGATCTCAAATATTACTGTGCCCAAGTGTCCACGTCAAGACAATAAAGCATAATTCATTTCGAACTATCGTGTCGTGACAAGGCAAAGTAGGTATTTATCATTAAGTGCCACTAATAAATGACGGCAATGTTTTGATGAAATATGGTCATCAACTCCATATTCTTCATGGCATTCAAATTTGCATCTACAAACTATCTTAGAAATATAGTGTCATCGCTATTCTTTATTTAGATTGTTTTATTTATGTATATATATATATATATATATATGGAATCTCGGAATCGGCTCCAACGATTTTCATAAAATTTAGTATATATGGGGTTTCGGGGGCGATAAATCGATCTAGCTAGGAATCAATTTTAGAAAATGTCATTTTAAAAAAAATACCGAGCAAAGCTCGGTCATCCAGATATTATTTATTATGATAAAACTAGAGCATATACTATGACATATTTTATGTTAGTTGCAAAGGCCAGGTTACACGGTATATGAGACGTAACCTAACGTAACTAACAGGTTGCTACTAGGAAGGGCCTGACTATCAGATACACAGCCTTTCTCTGTTCTCGTTTCACATTTATTCATCCGTGACAATATTGGAAACTAATTCCACATGAGACGAAAAATTTATATTTTAAAAATAGAACTACATATACCTACCTACTCCCGAACTTGACCTATTGTCATTAGAAAACACTTAAATTTTAGTCACATTTGGATGAAATGGATGTGCCTGTGGAAATTTTAGTCACATTTGGTGTTCTAAGGGGAGAGGAGATCAAGGTAAATCTTTCTAAATCTCACTTAAGGGAGGGTCTTCGCTAATATCACGTAATTATTTTTCTCACAGAAAACGGTGTAAAATTGCATGAAAATGTATTCCTAGAATAAAATATAGGCAAATCTGTGACAATATTATTTATCGTATTCGTCCGAACTGCGCAGAGCAGCGAAGTAGCGCTTGATTGTTTAGCTGTCGATACAGCTAGCGTGACCAGATTTACACCCCAAATAGAAGTTTTGAAGAATCTCGCGTGAGATTAGGTGAGGGGAGAGGGAGTTGGGGAAAATCTTACGATATCTCATCGTAAAAATATAAAAAAATATGATTACAAAGTATCACGCTTGTATTAGCAAAGGGGTAGGCCGAGGTGTTGGGGGTTTTTTTAGGTCCCATACATAGTAGTGGGAGAGCCTATTGTACATCGGACACAATCCCAAACAATATAGAAATATGAATTTGATTCGAATAATGATTAGACTAATATATTAGAAAAGTCTTTTTGGTCGACCCGGAAACCGAACCTGTGATCTCCCTGTTAGCGAAAAATAATTTTTAAAATTTGTTATTTTTTTTACATGGATATTTTAAATAATAATTATAAATTAATATTATTATTTTATTTAAATAAACTTATTCTGAAATGAACATATTTAAATTTAAACCGCATTGTCACATATTTTGTTGTCATTTATTATATTTCAACGATTAAAATTACTTAATTTATTTAGTATTTAGCTAGGTAAAGGTTTTAGTTTTAAATTTTTAGTCTCATTTAGATATAAGTAATTATTTATAGATAGATATAAGTTTTTAATTAAGTTACCTATCAATTTATTTAGCTTTATTTTAATTAATAAATAAAACTTAAAGTGCAATAAAAATAATGAAACAAGGTTCCTATAAAATAATAAATTGATTTTTAAAAGGTCAAAACCACTAATCTGCTACAAATTAAAAACAACTTATTTAAATAGTATCAAAGCACATAATATGAGTAAATTACTAGAAGTCAGATATATTTACCTTAATACATATTCTCAATCGCACAATTATCTTTGAATGTTAACGACCCACGCCTAATGCGTTAAATGTAGGTTCGTACCTATTTGTATGTGTATTTTACGATCTAGGTAATGAATGTCCATTAATTTGTCAATGACATCATAGAGTGAACATCGTTGACTTTGACAATTAACGGTACGGTTGTATTACGGTGTTTATGTATGGTAGTAGCATTCCTTTAATGTCCCACCGCTGGACATGGGTCTACTTGCAACTAGCTTAAAGGCCTCTACGTAAAGCTACTGGCTCAGCGCAGCTATACCCAACGAGCAAGGCCGATGGCCTTCTTTTTCAAACAATCCTAACAAACCCGGTGAGTTCGTTATAGCGGGCCGACTTTGGTATGAAGAGGCCTTAAGAGATGAGAGAGTTTAGGTCGGGAGTATGAGGCAGCCAAGTACAGGTTGATGGATAACATATGACGATATAACAATTCACATAGAGATGTTTAGGTGCGATAGAGCGCGCTGCGACCCATACAATTATTGGTCTGCCGAACGCAGAGTGTCTGTTTGGTGTTGGTGGCAGAGATAGGACAGGTTAAAGAATACTTTGTAAAAAGGTAAGGCGCGTTAAAGAGCAGTCGCAAGTAGCGCGGGCACTCCTGTGCTTCGGTCTGTATGAGATGAGTAGGATATACGATGGGTAGGACCATGGGATAGAGGTGGAAAATGTATGTTTTTTGGTACGTGGTGTCATTCATTCATTTTCATTTTCATTCATTCATTCGTCAATTCTTATCGCACATTATACTGACGCTTAATGCATAGAATAATAGTTCAATGCGGAGACCGATTCTGCTGCTTCTGTGTACTCCTTCATTGATGCTGTATGTTAATTAACAAAGGGCGTTCCCTCAAACCCGCCAATTTAGCGACACGAAAAATATATTTTAGTCTTTAAAATGTATTGAAGTTCACAAAAATACAGTTAAAGATGAGAATAGTGGCACGGATAGTATCTAGCTTTATACGCGTTTATGATAGTTATGCGCGCATTATAAAGAGTGTTTTTGATCGTATCCGTTTATTATATTTTTTTTCTGTTTTTTGTGGGAATATTATTTTTAGTATCTATAGGTGCTATATTACTACGGGTTAATGGGAACGCCTTTTGTTTATTAACATACTGTATAATCACAAATCAATTATCATTTGTATCTATGCAAGATATAATAAACTAGCTCTCCACTGGCGGGTTCGCCCGCGTGGTCTATATTTTATATCATGTCTAGCAATGTTATGAAAAGTAGCCTATAGTCTTTCTCAGTGAATAGACTATCTAACAGTGCAACAATTTTTCAAATCAGACAAGTAGTACGTCAGATTAGTACGGTCAACAAAACTAAGAAACAAACTCTTCAGCTTTATAATATTAGTATAGATGTTAAACTAAAGTAGGTTTTATAGAAATAGAACTAGAAAACTAATGGCTCTATTAATACTTGTCTACTCTTATCTACAATATCGCAAGGTTATGCTTAGTTAGTGCTGAATTATAATGTTTGTTACACAATCATTAATATTTAACATCTTCTATAATTTAATGTTAAATTGAAGATTTTATCGTTGTAGTCGTATGAGAATCAAATCGTGGCGAAACTCAACAGTCACCTTCGATATATTATTCTAACCTATTAATTTATACTTAATATAGTTAAGGCCAGATTTTTCAATAGCCAGATTTTTAATAAAGGAATGATGTTGTCGTTTTAACAGTTGGTATGGAAAATCTATAAAGAACCGTGGCAGCGCAGTTTCGCCTTTGAATTATAAGGTTGGGGGTTCGATCCCCAGTGGAGCCCACACGTCTTTTTATTAATTGTTTCATTGGCGATGATCAATATCGGTGAAGAAGAACTCGTGAGAACCGGCATGTCTCAAAATTAATCAATCGAGGACATGTGACATCCGACAACCCATAATTGGCCAGCGTATGTGGATTAACGTCTCAACTCTCTCAACTCGTAAAATAGTTGAGAAATGACCCGTGCCCAGCAGCTGAACATTAAAAAAGATTGTAGTGTATAGAAAAGCTGTGAAAACTTAAAAAAAATATTAGATAAACATGTCAATGGTTATTTAGTATCGCCTTAGTCGAGTAGGTACTACCTAGTGATTTTAGTAAAATTATGTGATAGATAGTGGCCTTGATTTAGTGTATTACAAATAACACCAAAATTAGAGAATCGCTACATTTTACTAATAGGCAGCGACGACGACGACTTGATTTATTTGTTATGATGATTAATTAGGGACTTATATTTTGGTGTAAAACATAAAAAACACAATTACCAAATTAGTTCTAAATCAAATTACTATTTTTAATCTTATTTTTAAGAGAGCCAAAATCACGCCAAAGCTAATAATTATTTTCTTAGATTTACGCGAATATCACAAATTGAAATAAAACTATTTTGTTATGGACTTTAAATTTTAAAATTTTTCCCGACGTTTCAAAGTCTTTTCTGACTTTATAACGGGTGGACCCGTGACCATGATGTCTGTAAAGGGCCCACCCGTGATCATTAAGTCGGAAAAGTCTCTGAAACGTCGGGAGCTAGAATCTAAAAAAAACCGCGATAAAATCCGTTATAAAATAGTTTTATTTCAAACCTAAGTAATTAATGTCAGTATTTAGGTAATTAGTTATACAACCTAATCTGGGAAGTAACAGCATCTAGTAGCTATTCAAATACTGATTAAACTATGAATAAGACATTATAACAAGCTTAGATACCATCGGTTGTAATGTATCTCGATGCCTGTAATATTCACACCGAGAAGGATTACTTAAAGTTTTTGTTGTTTAATAAATGTTATAATGCCTCGGCCACATCACACATCACGATGTCACGAATATCTCAATATAAAATGTGTAGACATCGTGGTGAATACTTCACTACCTGTATCAAACCAATATACTGTGGAGATGCACGAGGACTTCCTTTGTCTCTAGTTCTATAACCAAATCATTTTGATCAAAATTAAAAAGTCAGATTAATCTTTTTAAAACCAACTATGGCATAACAGTACAGTAACTACCTACCTACTTACTTAACTTCTTAGTTAAAACTGACTTTTGATATGGTTGAAGTGATTCCCAACGATGTTTTTGACCTTTACACAATGTTTAAAAATATAAATAGGTATCTTAATACAATTCACAAGGCAGTTACACCAATAAGGTTGATGAAGTCTTATTTAAACAGTGTTCAAATTAGGTAAATATCATTTTTAGTAATCTTGTCTTAACAAGCTATTGTTTTACTGACTGCCTATACAGGTTGGCTAATTATATGACTCAGAATTTGCACAAAGCATCTAAAAGGCGGCGTTATATTTTGGGGGATCTAAGTGTACCTCAGCGAACCTTAGTTTTTTTGAACAAAATACCGTAAGCAACTTAAAGAAATCATTCGGATAAATGAACATAATGTTTTACATTCCCGTATTTCGTACTGTATATCAAAAACAAAATGTCTGTGTTGATGGATGAATGTTTGAAGTCCTTTCATACATAACCTGTCAATCATATTTGTATAAAATTTACACAGATATCTAGCTCGTTATACATCTTCCAATCATACATCTACATTCACAGTCATAAGCTCATTAGAATAAGTATTTCGTACAATATCATTATTTCTTTACTGACGATCGAGTTTCAATCAAGTACTTTTCAATAAATTCCGTATGGTCATCAACAGACTATACGTATATTTTTTTATACTTAAGAAATTTAATTTTATCCTAAGTACTGTCTGTATTTCAAATGGATGTAGAAGATATAAGGTGGAAGTAAGTAATTAGTGAGCCATAGACTTATTGCACGTAACATATCTCATTACGATCGGATGTTATCAATTAATCAGATAAATAAATATGTTTAACATCCTTCAGATAACATGCCTACAAAAAGCTAAGTAATACGGAAATAACATATCGTGCGGAAATCAGGAGTTTCCTTAAAAGAGCTAGTAAACGACCAGTATGTATGATTGTTATCTTGAGATGATCATAATCGTTGTATTATTGTATAAAATTTAATCAGGTTGTGTTCGAACTTAAGCGAAAATATAAGAAGTATGCCATAAACAGCTATATATTTATTCCCTCCGTCCAACTTCTTGGCTAAGGCCAACGCAGGAACCAGTAAGTACTGTATCGAGTAACAAATTGTAATACGTCGACTAATTAGTATGTAGGAGTTAAATATTATTTTAATAGAAAAGAAAGACAAACACTTGCGTGTTACGTAAATCATTTTCATATAACTTTTTAGCTCAGTTGAAAATCGGATGTGGGTAAAAATCCGTAAGTACCAACAACGATTTCTTTAATTATCTATATCATAATAGTGTAGAATTAAGAGATGTCCACTAATGCATGCTATAGAATGGCTCCATTAGTTAACGCACTGGTGGAAATTGGTTGCAGTTTCCTAGCTTAGCTTTGTCCTCGCTCCTCTTCCATAGAAACGCAGACATATTAGGGGCCGTCTTTATGAGTGAAAGAATCAAGGCGATACTATCATTGTGCCTTATATTCTCTGATTTTGCCTGATGGGAAGTGGACAATCTTACTTGCCAACTCCTACTCTCTTTCTTATTAAATTCGTGCAGGACTCAAGAAAGTTTAGGTGGCCCGGGACTTGGCCGGGTTCAAATCCAGAGTTCTTTTACTGCACCGCTGTTGATCCTGGGTTACAGGAGTAAAAGTGGCGGGATTGCGGTAGTGGGTTAGGTCCAATAGTAAAAAAAAATACATTCTCTACTCTAGCCCGTGGTGGCCCCTTAAAAAGTGTATAGAAATACAATAATATCGCCGCGAATCTCTCACTCATGTTGACAGCTCCTTGGGTAACTTTTCAAGGTAGAGGTCTCTAAAAAATGACAAGTAATGAGTTCTCGTTAAATATTTTGTATGCATTACAATGTGACTATAAACTGTTTGACTCGTATGTATGTTAGCACGTTGTTATCTAAACACAATAGAGGGAAGGCAGTAATTAAACAGGTACACATTATTAGATCGCTAACACGCTGTGAGTTCAAGGCCAAACTGCTCTTGCGTAATTCCGATGTAGGTAATAATAATAAAATATGATACATAATGTTTTATGCAAGCGCCATTTGCTTCGGGCGCGATATCAATCCCCTTGTGACATTGTAACCTATACTTATTACTAAATTAGCCTAGATGAATGAACAGCAATGGCGCAGTGTTATCGGAATCAACTACGAAATATAGGCCGCGGCTTCGAACCTGGGTCGCATCGTAGCCATAAAATTTTGTTTGAATCGAATCATCGTCGCTGCCTCCCTAAAGGAAAACTGGAGAAACCGGTATGTCTTAGAGCTAAAAATTTTATTATTATTATTATTATTCGAGGATATGTAATATTATGTAAGGCCCTTCAACTCGCACTTGGCCAGCGTGTATGTAATCCAAGGCCTAAACTCTCTCAGCTCTTTTAAGATTATTGAGAAAGGCTTAGGTGTAGAACCCTCTTTTAATGTCCCTTTGACTTTTAAGAGCCTATTGCCGTTCATCGGGCACAATTTCCAACTTTGAGTTGCTGTTAATATTTTCTTATGTGTACTTATTAGCAAAGCTTTTCTGCTCGATAATGGGTTCCAAAAATTCAAACACGGTATAAAAAAAAAAAAAAAAAAAAAAAAAAAAAACTATTACTATTTTATATTACTATTTTACTTTTACTATTTTATATTATTAGTCAGTTATAAGTTATAATAATGTAATATTTAACTAGATATGTAACAAGTTAGATATCTTACACCATTCATGAAATTCTGAATAAACCAACACTAAGTTTATAGTCTTTGTTTAGCAAGATTACAATTACAGATTTCAACTGATGATTTCTTTGTTGTGTAAAATATTTTTCTAAACAATAACAATGTGTTTACCCTAAATTTTAATTAACATTTTAATTGAGCTAACATAACACAATTATTACAATGGTACGAACATAAAACAGCCGACATAAAGACATTAATAATATCGTTACTCAATACTGAATATTTAAAGAATCTTTTAAATATTTTTTTAATTGATGCACATTGTTCTATTTGGCTTCAGGTGCCCATGGCGACGAAGAATCAAGTTAGGGCGATTTTTGTGGTTAGTTTTCTTTAATAAAGTCACAGGTTGGGTTCCCAGTCGAGCCCACACATCTTTGTGTGAATTGTTACATCGCCGCTGTTTAATATCGGTGAAAGAAATCATCGTGAGGAAACCGGCATGTTTGCGAACTAATCATTCGAGTACATGTGACATCCAAAACAACCCGCACTTGGCCAGCGTGTGTGGCCTAGACTCTCTTAACTCATAAGATCGTCGTCGTCGAAAGAAAACCCGTGCCCAGGAGTAGGTCACTAAAAATGGTGTAAGTGATTAACGCTTCTAAATTTAAACTGATGATTTTTAACGGAACATATTAATAAGTATATAAGTCCCTATTAAAAAAAATAAAACCACTTAAAAATGAAAAAGTAGAGTACCAACGTCAAAAATTTTAAAAATACATTCCATTACAAATACAGCTGTTTAATTTTTATTACGTCCTATACATGGAGCCCTTGTAATTAAAAAATATAATTATCTGCTTTGACCTACCCAGTTATTTTTTCTAGTTTAAAACTATTTAATCCAGAGTGTCTTCTAGTAGTTTCATTGTTTAGCAGCCGTCTTCAAGAATGCGGAAATCCGATTGACTCATTGAGTATTTTAGGAATTTACTGAAACAATTTATCCTCCAATTATTACTTCGTTTATAAATTACTAGTATTCCGCCCGCGGCTTCGCCCGCGGATGTCGGTTATCGCGCTAAACCATTAATCTCTTTTTTCGCAGTCGGATAAAACTATCCTTTCCCGGGTCTCGAACTATCTTCATACAAAATTAGTTGGCAAGCACCCATAGGTATATCCATAAATCTATAGGGGTTTCTTAAGAAATACTACGGCTCTTAGACCATGATTATTGTAAGTTTTTCATTCAATATTTGAGAAGAAATAAAATTTAAATTTCGAATTCCAATAATCGGACTGAGTCATCAAACGTCATTGTGTCAAAATAAAAAGTAATTTAGCTAAAAAGCACGAAGGAGTATTGATATCAACTTCAAAGAAAATCTCCCTCAGAATAATTTCTCAGGCTTCACCCACGTAGTATTAGGATAAAGATAAAAAAATTTGGAAAAATAAAAAACACGTGTTTCATTATTTGTTTTGAGCTATATTTATACCGAATTTGAAGTGAATCGGACCAAGGACTAAAAAGTTCTGGAATATTTAATTTTTCCAAAAAAGTTCATTTTACACTCCCCCTGGGGGTAGTTTTGGATAAATAAAAAACACGTGTTTTATGATTTCTTTTAAGGTATATGTGTGCCGAATTTGGAGTGGATCGGACTTGAGACTAAAGAGATCCAGAGAAACTTTAGTTTTTACCAATAAAACTCATTTTCCACACCTCATGGGGGTAATTATGGAAAAATAAAAAACCCGTATCTCATTATTTGTGTTAAGGTTTATGTGTACCGAATTTTAAATGAATAGAACCAAGGGATAAAAAGTTGCATACAAACTTCACCCCTCTATTTAACCCTCTTAGGGGATGATTTTTGGAAATATTATTAGCCTATGTCCTATTCTAGGTTATACACTACCTACGTTTCAAACTTCATTTACATTGGTTGAGCGGTTATGGAGATACGCGGTAACAAACCTTCACACACACACACACACTTACTTTCGCATTTATAATATTAGTAGGATGTAATAACCCTTTAGTGTAGCATTTTCCAATTTACGCAAATATCACACATGAAATAAAACTAATTTGTATCGTATTTTATCGCGGTTAAATTTAAATCCTGACATTTCAATGTGTTATCAGAATTCATGGTCAGTAATAGAATTCAAAACGTCGGGATATAAAAAATAATTAAAATAAACCGCGACAAAATCCGTTAAAAAGTAGTTTAATTTCAACCGTTTAGTGTTTCACTGCTGAAATCGGCTTGGCTTTCTACTAGACGCAACCATACAAATATTGTATGAAATTGTAACCGTCAAAAGTCAGGAGAGTATTGGAGAAGATAGCTAATTTTAATTGATTCGTTTAAATTCTTGTCCTTGGACGAACCAATCAAAATTTGTTAGTGGTCGGACAATATTTATCTGATTGCCGGAATAGATAGAGTTTAGACCTCAATCCACACACGCTGCTGGTGTACGTCACATGATTTAGAGTGTTTAATTCTTACATGCTGGTTTACTTTTGCCAATATTGAGTTGTGGCAATATATCAGTTCACACAACGAGGTCTGGATAAAGTCAAAACCCGCGCCCTTTATTTCAAAGACAAGTCAGATACAACTCTATCACAGCTGCTCTAAAGATTGACCTAAGTGGAAATCATATAATGCATGTATTATGTAATAAGTACCTACTAATAAAGACATGAAAAAAATAATATCATGTTTTACTGCCTCGTTGGTCCAGTGGTAAAAGTATTCGCTTAATAACCGAGAGGATTCGATTCCTAGGCCAAGGAAAAATACTTTTCTTATACACTTAGGAAATTTCAGTTGCAGCTCTAACTTTAGTATTGTGCTCGATGAACGACAATAGGTTCACCCCTTAGCAGGCGAAAAGTGGGTGAGCTGGAGTGAGCCCTTTGTTATGTTATAGTTTTAAGTAAATCTGAATCGTTCATAAAAATAATTATAACCCGGAATTTGTAACATGCCTAATTGTAATAATTATCATGCAAAAATTTAAATTACACGTGTACCTACTTACTTACATTTTACGTAAATTTACAACCCACATACATATGTAGAAGTAATTAGAAACACTAATTTTCTAATGATTACAACTTCACTTCATACATTTATAACTATTACAAAAACAATTATTTCAAATGTAATAACAGCCAAAGTGCATGATACTCGTATGTTTGCAATTCTTTGCTAAATTAGGCATTTATAGTTATTTTAGTTCGTCAATAGGTAGATATTGATATTGTTATTATTTTACTGTACATTATATATTTTTTGTAACTTAATTGAAATCCCTACTAATATTATAAATGCGAAAGTGACTCTGTCTGTCTGTCTGTTACGCTTTTTCGCTTAAACCTCTCAACTGATTTTGATGAAACTTCGCACAAACCATCTTTAGACCCTGAGAAAGAACATAGGCTACCTTTTATTGCGAAAAAAACCGAAATCCACGCGGATGAAGTCGCGGGCGGGCGCTAGTATTTTAATAAATTAGTGGTCTCTTACTGCTCTAAATCAACTGAAAACAGTTAACAGATTTTAACTAATATCATTTGTATAACGAGGTGTAGTATATTCATATGTGATTTGAATATATTTTTAATATGTAAAGAAACTGAGATACCTCCACCTATTCACCTCACCTCACCATCATTACCTAATCCTGCGACGCTAAAGATGGTTTTTAGACGTCAACAGCTACTGGCAATATCCAGAAATATAACTAAAAGTTATAAAATGGAATTTTAAAAGCTTAGATAATTTTACAAGGAACTGTTAGCACGCGTTCCCCTCTGCTAAAGTACAGTTTTTATTGATAAATTGCTGATGTTTCGTGTCTGTGTGTAGCTTTTATTTACGTGTGCTGTGCTTCAACTTTTACATGTGTGTTGTACGTATTTACCTCGCCTCCCCTAAAGACTGTCAGAAAAAATTTTGTCCTAGATAATAACACCTCGTGTGTTATATGCTCTGAAGTTAAAAGAGCCGTAAAATAAAAGAAAATACAACGAATAAATATTATTGTTTCATTATTACTTGTAACAAAGTAAGCAATTTTATTTTACACTAGCGGACCCCGCAGACGTCGTCCTGCCTGGTAAAGCAGTGCCACCTACTGGGTCTGAAAATAGATTATTATAACTGATTCTCAGACTCACCGAATATAGATTTTATAAAAAGCGTCAAGTCGTTTCGACAGTTTTTTTTTTAATTTTCTCTGCATAATAACCATTTACGTACTTCAAGGAATAATCTAAAAAAAAAGAATTAGCGAAATCGGTCCAGCCGTTCACGCGTGATGGCGTGACCAAGGGAAATAGGGATTTATTTTTATCTATAGATTTGTTTCGTTTTTTTCGTTACTTAAGAATAAATATTAATAAGTCTAAAATGTTCCTATGTTTACTGACATGCTGGTAGTTAATAATAGGTAGACCCTTACATACGTACTTGTATGAATGAAGGTTGAATAATCTAACTAAATAGACGCAAGAATCATAATAAATGTGATGTCATGCTTCTTACTGATATATTGTAGAAAATAATAGTTAGTATCATAAATCGTGGATCATTCGTTAAACAAACATTTTATTAATACATCTCAAAAGTCTTCTAATAAGAATAGACCTGTTAAAAGACAAAGTTAATTAAGTCACAATGATGGATCGTTAGAAGCTTCACCGACAAGGGCATAGGTACCTCTTATGTATGTGATATTAAATGCATGATAATGTACTAGTCTCCGCCCTCGGCTTCACCCGCGTGGTCCAAGTTTTACTCACTCAGGAGGTGAGTATTGAAAAATCCTCTGTGATTTGAGTGCCAAATTTGGAGTCCCTAGAACCAACGGTTTGGACTGTGCATCTGTATGTCAGTCAGTGAGTTTATTTTTTACAATTATGTTATTTAATTGCCTATTTATCAGTTAGTTTATTCAGTTAGCCGTGATTTCATTTATGCTCTATAAAATTAATTTTAAATAAGTATTAACAACGTCTAATTTTAAAACGATTGCTGTTTGTGAGCAAAGAGTTTTTAACTAAGCTGATTGGTTTCTATTAAAAAATATATATTTTAAATTCAAAACGTACATGAAGTTTTATCTTTTTTTCTATTTTAAATAATATTGGAATAACATTTTAGAATAAATTTAAAATACGCATTGTCACGCACCTAAAATCTCATGCAGTACGCTTCCATCCTTCATTTTGACGTAATCTGTTACGTGCTGCATTTGGTGTGCCATTCAAGAGTTTCCAAACAAGGCCGATTTAGGCTTGAGGTCACTTACTACATTAGTTTACACAAAAAAGAATAATAGTTGCGCAAAGACGTAGATATTCTATGTGAACCAAAACAAAACTACGAAACATCCCTTAAATCGGTGAAAATAACTCCAATTAGTCAGGTACGTAAGTAAACTGAAATTTTTATTATAATGTTACAGAATACCAAGAAGATAAGAACATTACTGTAATTTAATTATGTAGAAATCAAAATTGTAATAATGACATTATAACTCTCAAACACATTAAGTAAGTGAGGTATTTATTTAAAATTTTCATTCTTTTATTGACATTAGTTGGACATTAATAATTGTGACGTTTTTGACATTGACATTTTTAACAATAACAAGAGTTGTGGGAATAAAATTAATATAATTTTACTAAATAAGAGCCACCACACGCGGTTATGATACTATGTACAACTAGCTCTGTAATCTGTAATAATCAAAAAAATCGTTTTGATGCGATTTGAAAAATCTAAAGTCACAATGGAGAAGTCATACTTCTGCAGAACCGATAGCCATTGGGAGTTGGTTGATAATATTTTGAGATACATTATAAAAACAAAATCTTGGAACATTATGATCATAATTTATTATCATAGACAAAAATGTGAACCAAATACAGCTAACAAAAATAAACTTAGGTATGTACTACTATTTACAGAATTTATAAACATGCTCATCTTATACGGAGTAGGTAATATCGTAAACATAATATGACACGGCGTTGTCGTCTGTATTACCCAGGGGTATAGCCAGCGGTGATTATCACCCACATTTATCCAGGTATGGAGCAAAGATGATGATTATGTCGTCCTCTACAACGGACAGAATCAATTACCATTTTCAAGCTACAACTATAGCCATTTCTATATTAGAAGGGTATTTTTGCTCGACCCGACTTTTGAACACAAAACCTCTTACTATCAGAACGACGCGGCATTTTAATGATCACCTAACAAAACTAGAACGCTGCACAGTTCTACTTTAGTACTTAGATGTATGTAGGTAGGTACCGCAACTACGAAATTCACTTAGCTTTCTGTAGCAATTTTGCGTGTCCTCTTCTTATTAACATATAATGAATGGTTGGACGTGTTCTGTGCAATGAGTGAATTAAAACAAGAGGTTGTTACATTGCGGTTAAGTAATCCAATATTACACAGTTCTCATAGAAAAATGCCTCAGCAGATAATAATGTTTCTAATGCCATTAACTTTTCAAATATCATACCTACAGATTTGTATAAATGTCTTCTACAACATAACTGTAATAATCTAGTCGTCATTAAAAAGGTAAGTACCAAGAAACTAATCTTAATAATTATCTATCTTTTACCACAAATATCTAAAGTTTTGTTTAAATGAAAGCCTTTTTGGTAATTAACACAAGTATTTTTAAGTACTACTCCTATCTAAGAGGATTTAAATTTAACGGTTTGTTGACGCAACGGGACTCAATACACTAGAAGAAAGTAATAGTAGAGCACACGAATGTGGTACATAGCACTGATCCACTAATCGCCGCCCCACGTCAGCATTGCGACGACTACAGTCCATCAAATCTAAGAAGTACCGTTTGACAGTTCTAAACGTAGTACATTTAGAATTTTATTAATTGTATGAAAATTGTTTAAGTTATGTTAAAATAAAAATAGCTTCATAATTAAATTATTTTACAGGAAAACTAGTAAAAATAGTGTGAATGACGCCTCTATAAAGCTAATTGTTGTAGTTATTTAAAAAAATGTCATCACGATGAATCCATAGAGTAGCATTAACTAAACAACCTCCAAAGAGGTTATATTAAACACGGTACTTAGTAATAGTTACATTCCCAAAGAAGGAAATCTTCTACAACCGCATAATTGTCATTGCCGTCAATTGTTTGTGTTATTACACCTTGTACTTCAAACATGCATCCTTTTGGGTGTCATTAACTTAAATAACGACAAAACGCTTATTATTGTAGGTAATTGTTTAAATAATTATTCTGAAATTACTACAAGGGTACTTACTAACCAATTCTTTGAACATAAGTACGTACGTGGATGATTGAAGTATGAACGCAAAATTTCCTTTTCCGGTAGCAACGTAACAAATTTTAACGGTTTAATAACGTTCTAGATAATGATTTTGACTGTATTAGTAACTTCTTAGGTTTCTAGAAAAGCTAAGATCTGAGAGCTAAAATGATCTTTGTTACTTCGATTATATAATAGAGTGATATTTGGACACTGGATATTCTCAATCAAATGTGTTCTTATTCAGGGGCGACTATACAAATCTAGAACTGTCCTGTGATGGCCTACCTAACGCTCGTGGCGGCCTCGTAGAATAGGTTTGCGGGTTTAAAAGGTATAGCACGCGCGATCCTTTTCTACGAGTCTGCCGATCAGAGAGCAGTGCTCGAGGGGATCACGAGCTCCGGTTGGCGAGGTGCACCCCAGCGCTGAAGCATAGAGGGGCGCAAAAGGTTTTGGAGTACAAAGTAGGCTTTGTATAAATTTGTTGCAATATGACGATAGTTATGGAAGAAATAAAAAAAAATCAAACTGTCTACTAGTGGGAATTTAACGAAGCTATTAGTGTAAATCAGGGTGAGTTGCTAATTATGTAAATAAATAGTAATAAACATGGTCGCCTTTAGCCTCCAGATGCTGAACCGTGAGATTTGAACCCGTGGCCCTTGGGTCAAGTCTCACGCCGAACCATAAAGAATATAGATCTTTTTTAATTCCTCAGTATTAATTTGAGTCAGAAAGTGGGTGATCCCAGGCATGGGACCGTCGGATCTTTCACCAGTTGTGTCGGTCAATCCATCCCATTGGACTGAGAGTAATGGGAATAGAGTATGCACCTGTGTTTGCGCATACACTTGTGCACTATAATATCTCCTACGTACTTGGCTAGGTAGCTTATACTAGCTACCCTAGTCGTAGCTAGAAGTTGTATTATTATAAAATAGTGACGGCTAGGGGATTATTATTGCACTCAAAGCGGAACTTAGATGAAGGCTGTTCTGGCTTCCTATCCTTATTTTTGCTCCCTTTTATTAAGTTCCTTCACCTTTAAACTCATGGCGCCAAGCAACAGCCAATCAGAGAAGATTTCAAGCGTGTCGGCCATAGAGAATCGACAAATCATGTTGAAGACAACGACTTCATAACTTCGGTCGTAACGGCAACGGGTTGAGACCTCGAAGTCAAGCAAATCCGTTCTTCATATATTATCTACTTAACTGCCGTTTCCCAGTGAGTTTAGACATATCTTTCTGCATAAGGAATCTGACTTCCACCTTTTAATTTTTATTTCCAAAATCATCCCGGAGGGTTGCCGCCAAGGGCTCGAATGATAAAATACTTACATCACTAGTTGTTTAAATAACCCGCGCCATAACAAACACCATGGCCATCTTGAATGATAAACGTGTTACCGTTTAAATGTTTTTTAGCATCAGCCTTGTTCCGCAATAACTTAATGATCCAAGCAAATTGACGAAATGTTATTGCTTATACTTACTTAAGGTTCACAATGTCAACAAAATTATATGAAATAGTTACAAGCAAGGGTCAATAACATGAGCGTGAAATTATTATTACGCCCACTATTACTAATAACTTCATTGGCCTAGTGGTAAGCGTGTTCGCTTAATAATAAACAGTTAAACAAAGAGATATAAGCACACTGTTTTTTTTGTTTCTCTGTAGTTGCCACATCATTCACTGCACGGTAGGAACGGAAATTAGACGATTTTATGTAGAAGTTCTATAAAAACGTAAAGAATATGTTCATTTTATTTCATTTCAACAAAAACAGGCGTGTGTATAATGTATGTTATAATAAGTAAGTAATAAGTAATAACTTAAAAATATATTTACTATCCAGTTTGAGTCGGTAATGATTAAAAATCATGATCTTAGTCACCTTTGATGAGTACAATACAAAACCTTCAACAGAAAACAAAGTGCTTAGTCTTAATTTTGTTAGTTAACAAACTATCCAAACAGGAAACGGATAATGTCTAAATGTGGTTTAATTGACGCATTACCATTTAAAATATATGTACGAATCTAGTGAATCAATAACAGTTGAAGCTCTGAGAAAGTCTAGATCTAATATTTATGTAGTTAAAGATCAAAGCGTTCTCGCAACTATGGATACGGAAGCAAATGTATTTATAAAAATAAACCATAAATCAAACGTAATATCACTTCACTGTACTTAATTATAAGTACCATTTTATTGGGTATTTTTTTAATTTCCAAACGTATAATTATTAGTAACTAGACACCTGCCGCCGTCGCACGAGTTGCAGAGGTGAATAAAATAATAATTATACACATCAACCTTCCTCTTAAATTAGCTACATTAAAACTCATTTTTATACGTCACGGACAATACAATTTTTGATGTGAGCTGAAAGAAGCCACAATGAGGATGAAGATGTTACGTGGAGGCAATAAATACATATATAATATTTAAGGCGCCCAGGATATCAGTATTATGCCAGGGAATTTACGCGAACGCCTATACAAGTTTATGCTATTTCACTTGATGTTTTGAGACAGGTTTCACCGATTGAGGTCTCAAGCAGACTGATGATGTGATGTCATATCTCCGTAGGTAAGGTAATCTTTCGATGTACCCTAATATTGCTGTTTATCCACGTACTACAAACTTCGTCCTAATCTATCACTATTTCCTCACTAACGGCATCCGAATTTTGAGTGCTTACCGACTGCGTAGAAAAGCGAGGTTACGTAATTTTAGTCACTATATTTCATCTCAGTGACAGGTTAAATCAAACGTCAAACGCCTTGTAAATGCGCAAAATTGCCTAACACTTACCTATATTATAAGGCAACGCAAAAATTTAAAACGAAATTCCACGGTTACTTTGTCAAGAAAAATCGACGTTAGGAAAGTATTCCCGCTTCTGCTATAAAATATTATCTTGTCTAGATAAAGAAACGCGACGCGATGATTTGGGTTTACCTACTCTTAAAAGTTTGATGTAGTTTATTGAACAATATATACTAACAGATTTTTGTAGATAACATTAATGCACATTAAATTTCAATTAAATATTTCTGGTACAGAATTTAAAATGATTATGCTAAATAAAAATATTAAATTTAAAATTAAAACGTTACATTTTAAGTTTGGTATTTTTATTTAAACAATGTTTTCATTAAATTAAATGGTTAACTTTACATTATTATTTTATATTTTTGTGTAAATAATGAAAATTTAATACTAAATAATAAATATTATGTTATTAGCGTATGTATTAGATACTACAAAATTGTATAGAGCTATTAAAATAACAAATATGATATGATATATGATAAAAATAAATATAATTTATTTAATCTAAATTTTATTTAACAACTGCAAACAAAGCATAATATCTGGATATTATGTTAATTTTTGTTTTAAAGGTATCTTTATTTATTTTATTTTAATGTTTATTATCAACCTGCGACTTGTATTAAATATTTTTTATAATAATCTAGGAAATAAAGTCCTGTATTCAAAAGCCATTCCGCTTATTTTCCGAAAGTTACAACAATCAATCCATTCAAACAAACGTTCGGATTTATTTTATAGTAGAAGCTTATGAAGCAACCTTATACCTCCTTAATATTTTACTGAATTTAATTCGCAAAATGCTCTTGCCAGTATGTAACTAACTTTTCCTTATTTTTTATCACTACACAAATGTCATTTAATGAAATAAAACTTTTGTTTATCGAATTTTATTGTGGTTATTTTAGATTTTATATCCCGACGTTGAAACTGACTTTGTCGGGTTATAAAATCTAAAATAAACCGCGATGAAATCGTTTTATTTCAATAACTATTTCATAACAGTATAATTAAATATTTTAATCCAAATTTGCTAATTGATCTAGAAAACTAATATTCTTTTTCTGTTTGTAGCTTAAGTTACGGCATCTTAGGCTACTAACAGAAAAAAAATCAAACAATCAATATCACTTGATACATCTTAAGTATCAAATTATGAAATAAAGAATGTGTGAAGGTCGGCTATATTTGCATTGCCAATATCCGATGACAGAGATAAAAATAATACGAACATAAGTAATTGTACCAAATAGGTATTTCGAAATCTAAGACATTTTGTTCGCATAGGAAGATGCTATGGCGAAACTGATTTGGTATAAGCCTGTCACGTTACTGAATCAGACGGAGTAACAAATAGTAAAGAGCAGATTTAATGCATTCCGTTGTTACTATGGTATATAACCAGGTCAAACTATGTAAAGATCATGGATTAAAAAAAAGTTAGTAAAATTATCAGTTATTTTGTATAGCACATAATTTTTTATTCAGAATAAAAGGTGAAACATGAAATTCTGGGAAATGACTTTTTTGTCAATACAAAACCTTCTGATCACGAGTGTTGTCAACTAGGCGTTTTGAAAATTCCTTGAAAAGGGAACATGCTCCTAAGCCCCAGACCTAGTCTCAATACCAAAAGGATAAACGTATTTGCCTGCAAAGTTTGCTTATTTGCCCAGCTTAGCGCTTGTTGCGCCTTCATTATTTCTAGCTTATGATATTTGTATTAGTTTCATAACCTTATAAAAACATCAACTAATCACCATGAAGCTAAACAATATTGTGTTACAAACTATAATTACAGCACCTCTCTAATAGTTAGGCCTCATATTTCTACCGTTAATTTAATACGCATAAACGGTCGAGTTACATTAACAAATGGTACATTAAGTACTGCATTTCATAATAATTACTGCCTTTGGTGGTTAACAAATGAGCTGCAATTGGGTGGACCAAGCTTACTTACTATACCTACTCTAATTGTCTTTACTTGTTCTATTATATAACTAAACAAATTATAGCTTACTGCATGGTAACCAAATCCTGATAATATTTTAAATTTATAAAAAAAGTAAAAATTATTATTATTATTTCTTTTTTATTATTACTTTATTATTTTGTAGACAATTCTAATTAGTTTTTGATGTGATCTAATATGCCAAAACTCAAGATTTTCGTCTGAAGGTTCTTTGTTTACCAAAATAGGACAAGTAGGGAAAAATGAATTATCCTTACCGTCCATATTTATCCTTATCCACCCTTTTAAACCTTTTATGCCCGGTTCCTATATCAAAAAAACGCCTCGTTTTAGCAACGGATGTTAACATTTTCTACCTACTGTCATCAAAAACTGTTCCTATAAACAACGTCCCGTTGTGAAAGTTACCCAAGGTGTATACTAACGGATGGGAGGGCTAACTACTACGGTCCGTAAATTTAAAGTATGGGAATTTTGAAAACGGTGTTCCTATAAAAATTTTGAACGTCAGTGAACTGTCAAAGTCTACTATCCGTCATGAACGTCGCTACCGCTCGATTTTAATCGGTGGCTCTTCAGTAGTTATTATAATTGGGAAATTTTTAGCAATATTTTGTATTAAAATTATAAAATAACTTAAAAAAGCTAATTTAGAAGTGGTCAATATGTTGTCGGACTATACTTCCGAGTCGGATAAGACGAAAAAGTTGTTTAAACAAGGAGTGGATTGAACTAATTAAACCTATTGAAAATGACGACTATCTGCGGTTATCTCTCGACAAGCCAGCTGTAGAATAGCAGCTGATCGAAATTACCTTTTACAAGTGGTTAGTAATTTTTGTTTACTAGATACCTGACAACCTCTAACCATCAAAAGATAAATTGTGTGATGGATGATTAATTAACCTTGTATTTGTTTAAGGAATCATGGAATATTTCCACTGCACAACTGTTGCTAACAATAGGGCTTTATGAACTGGTGACAATGTCAGTGTCAGTAGAAGATTTCACTGGTGCTACTATCTTCAGCTTGTCACATCGTTCGGGACATTAGTTTTACAATAGCGCAGCTATACAAACACTATATTAAACTATGACCTGACACAGAACTGGCATTTTACCAAATAGCCCTAGCCTCACAGTGCAATTGATGGAACACATAAAGTGATGAGAATACAACCTCCTAGTAAGTATTTTGCATTTGTATTAATATACATCATGACAAATCTATTTGATTATAGCGTTAGGAACGCTATAATCAAATAGATTTGTCATGATGGTGGTTTACACATGATACTGATTACAAATTAAAGATATAAATAGGGTGTATACACTTCCAACACATGTAAGAATACAATTGCACATACTGAATAGTAACAATAATTTTCTAGAACATTAACACCTCTGACATCAGATCTCAAGCTAAACAGTGCTTGTATTATGGAAACCAAATACCTGTACATACTGTTCATAATACTCCTTTAATATGTAAATACATACCTGTAATAGATAATTACACCTTGACTCAAGACAAGCAGATATGATCATGCACACAAGTCTCTGTCTAGGGTAGGAATAGAACCCAAACTGCAGCATGAAAAGTAAGTTTAGCTTCCGCCTACGGTTTCACCCCTGTGTGGTACTTATTTGAATAAAAAGTATGTGTTAATCCAGACCATAATCCATCTCTGTGTTAAATTTCATCCAATTCTGTCCAGTAGTTTTTGTGTGAAAAAGTAACAAACATCCTTACAAACATTCACCTTTAAAATACTAGTAGGAAAACAAAATGTTAAATTATAATAAAAAAATTACAATGTACACCTACCGGTTTTCAAAAAACATACTTTTGTTTCAGATACTCAGAAGTGTTCAGGAGGCCTAAAGAGTACTTTCTATCAATGTGTGATGAAGATTGTGATCTTTAATTTTTCATAGATGCAAAGTAATTTAACAGATATTCATTAGGTTTCTTTAGATTACCTAGGTATTTGTTACAATACAATCAATAAAACATTCCTTCAAATAAATGATTATTGTTTGAGTATCTATTAAATGTAACTTGTTTTATAAATAAAAACCAAATCATGTTATAAATTAATATTTTTTTATTTAATAAAAATAAACAGTATGTAATTAATGAAACCTAAGACTTATTTCCTTTGGCCATGGCATTGTGTGTGAACGGCTGAACTGATTGCTTCATGTGGTACCTCTTGAATTAAAAAAAAATGTTAGGGAGTCCCAGGCTTTATCTTTCAATTTATTACATTATGCATTGATCACCTTGTTTGTCTAATTTGCACTATATCCACTTCATTTTAATTCAAAGGGTTTTTCATTTTCTGAAACAAAATAAATTTCACATCATGGTCATGTTAAACACCTAACACACCTCAAAACAGAATGGCCTTAGTTTTGTATAGAGTTCAAAATCAGTAGAAAAATTGACTGGCTAGGCAGCCTAAGTAGAATGAATACTTGTGGAATGAGTAATAGTGCACAACAATTAACTTTATACACTATAATACTAACATTTCATAGCATGTAATTGAATGTTATGTCCGTCCTAACCATACTAAATAAATACCTATATTTAATAATCTATCTGCCTATCTATGCATCTAAGATAAAAAAACTTTTCTTTTATTGCTCCTTACAACATTTTTAAATAAAAACATATTGATTACTTGCTCAGAGGTAAAGTCACAGTAGTTAAGTTATTAAGTATGTACTCACCAAGTCAATTATCATCAACCTGGGGATGTCCACGGCTGGGGATGTACGCCCTTAAGAGACCCAATGACCCATAGGCCTCCCTTAAAAACCAAACGATATAGCTCGAGCGATCATCCATCGAGTATACCATCTGCTTCTCGCAATTTTCACAATGTCATCGGTCCACTTCGTGGCGAGCCTTCCACACTGCGACACCCATTGCGTGGTCTGTACTTGACAACCTTTATTTCCCAGCGGTTATCGGTTTTACGAGGAATGTAGCCTGCCCGCCACTTGCTCACTTTGATTGCTAATACCGGTGACTTCAGTTCTTATGCAGATTTGTTAACTGTCGAAGCCGTATCCATTTTATCAATTGATATTTATCTGTACACTATATTTCGATCACTGTTTTTTTGTAACGAGGTTTATTTACAAGTATTATTATGATAAATATGAATACATAACTAAACAAAAATATTGTATTGGCACTATGGCGCGAGTACCGGCCGACGACACTCAGCTGCGTTTCGTTCACAATACAGCATTAAAAATAGCAAAAATAATTTAATAAAACTATCCCCTAAATAAATTGTTTTTTGTCACTATTTTATTATTTAACTACAAATAATTTCGCATTAGTATCTATTTACACTATTATCTGTATTATTTTATAAGTACGCATTCGATTTTTTTTGGTGTTTGTTAACGTCGATTGAAGTAACAAAACGCAGAGAGGACCAAAGAGGGCCAGTCTTACCTGCGGATACTACCCACCGGTAGCCGTCAAAAAAAACTTGTGGGACGCTAGTTAACGCCCCGTTGGTTGGAGGATGGAAACGGAAGGTTACGTTTACTAATGACGGAAGTTTGATTATAGGAACCGGGCATTAATGTAATTTTATATAAGAATCCGTAGGTCAGTGGATATCACATGTCTTCTAATGTTCATTTCCAAAACATATTTCCTCACCGATATTTTCAGTCATATTTCATATTATACATATGAATGGGTTTGGTGGACAATATTGTGAAACGACCAGTTACTGTTCCCACTTACTATTTGTCTTATCATTGTTTTAATTTTCGCTTACTACAAATGGAGTCGAAGGCAAACGGGCTTTTAGTTATTGAAAATATTGTAAGTAGCGACAAGAAAACAAAGAGGATTGTGTTACTCATAGACTAATAAATTGTTAGGTAATTAGTTAATAAAAAAAACAACGCTTAAAATTCTTACCAATTGAAGTCCAGACTAGTACATAGGATCCAAATATAAACAGGTATGTAAATGTTACAAAACTTAATATTTATCACGTTTTATTAGCACTGAACATTATCACAAATGCATAATATAACATAAATCTTAGCTTAATTATTAACGTGTTTATTCTTTGAAAACAAAATTAGACTGAATTTACTTTACATACGTAGGAAAAAAATACTGTTTTAATTGAGACGTGTTGCTAAAGAGTTTTTAAAGCCGAAGGTAAATGAGACCAGCACTATAAGTAAATATCTACTTTAAATAATTCTATTTGACCTTTTCTTAATTGGACAGCAAACTTTAATTCTAAATAAAAGATTAGGTTTGCTTATAATTGTGTGCGTATCAATTTTTATTTTGCCAAATTTTATAGCAAATTTCAAATTTCCACCCACAGCAAACATATCATCACTTCAACTGTAGTGTGTCAAATATATTTACTGACTTATATGCTAATATGCGTAAAAATCTGCTTCGTTGTTACAGTGGTTGTTGAATAGCCGCAATAGCATCCTGAAAATGCGGGACCGGACTATCCTATACAAATACACATTGGTGAAATTGGCTAAAGGATTAATGTAGATATTTTATCATTTAAATAAATAATTAATTTAAATTAATTTCCTAATACTTTTAGTAACTATGGCAATATTATTACTAATATTTAACAATTTATATGGATTCTAATTGTCTGAAATAAATTATATTAATATTTATCATGACATATCATACTATATTTAAAACGAAGTTAGTCGGGCCTCTGCCTGTTAAAATCTACTAAAACGGGTCGCTAGGCAAAATCACCAAAATTTACATCCATATCATTAGATTTGGATGTAAAGTTTACACTCAGTGGATATGATATGATGTAAATATTGCACTCAGATGGATTACGTAGGAGCTATGTTAGAGAACATCTGACATGCATTAAACTCTCGCATTTATTTATCTATTAGGTTTAAGTACCTATAAATCTTGGTAATCTTATCGACATTTCAACCTAAAGGTAAATCCTATTTGTGACTAACAAGCTCAAAATGCAGTGAAATGCTCTCCAAACCATAAACGGTACCAGGAAGGCGGATACAGAACGTATGGCATACAAACTAATACATTGGATTACATGTATTAGTAATTATTTAAAAAATATGATATAATAAAAAATACATATTTTTTCAAAGTCTTTATTTCACAAAGCTTAAGTACTTTTGAAGATATTGAAGATTGCGGTCCAGTGTATTATAGATGGGAAAGTAAACAACAATAATAATAATAATGTAAAATAATAATAAAATGAAATAAATAATAATAATTTATATTAATTGATAATTTTGGTAAAAAAATTGATGTGCTATTAATTAAAACTCTACCTTTTGTCCGTACGAAGAGTAACAGTTTTTATTACCAATAGATAATTTCTTAATAAAATAATGATGTCAAAGAGATGTTATCAAATATAAAATTAATCCGCCATAACTTCGGTACAACTGCGCCAAATTTGATCATTCTCTTTTTGTTTAGTTTGCTACAGTTAGGAAAACGTTGATATAAAAGAAATTCTAAAAACAAATCTACAGAACAGTTTGTAAGATCGGATACCTACACCACACCACCCGGTAGAATTCAAAGTGGAGAATTAAGATAGTTATTAAATATAATGCACCTACTGCAACGAACACAATGCGGTTGATAATAATGGCTGCATAATGGCAAACTATTTAAGTTGTTTCAGACTATATGAAGGTAAAAGTTTAACACATCATACCTTTCTCTCCTCACCCTCGCTTTACTTGGGTTAATGGTACTGTCACTTGATATCAACGTCATGTTTATCTAGTTTATAAAATAAAATTTAACGCTGAAGTACCCAAAACTTCCAAGAGACTGCATCGAAATGTTTATAGTACTTTAGTTTTAGTTTTAGAATGATTTAGTAGCAATAAATTAATTGGTAGTTACATCACCCGTGTATAGCTCGGGCGTTTGTAGTCAATTTAATTTTCCAAAATAAATTTGAGGACATTTAAATTAAAAAAAAGGCTCTTCTTCTGGATAACTCTAAAATATAATCTTTTTGGCAACTACACACACGCACACACACGCACACGCACGCACACGCACGCACACGCACACACACATGCACGCACGCACACGCACGCACGCACACACGCACACGCACGCACGCACGCACGCACGCACACACGCACACACGCACGCACACACACACACACACACACACACACACACACACACACACACACACACACACACACACACACACACAGGCGCGCGCGCGCGCTTACACGCACACATAAATAAAACTAAGTATTTCACCTGTAAACTTCCTCAATACAAATGATAAACTTGTCACCATTAGCTTTGTCTAGTAAGACGTTTTTATGATAGTATGGCTTTAATTATGTCGACGAACCACATTCTCCTAAGACACAGGTATAACACCTAGTTTAGGAGTCTGAGTATCTAAATCTCGTGCCCTAGTCATAAGCCTTGCTTTTACTAAATTATATTATTGTAATTTAATGACAGTTTTTGGTGAAAATAAAGAAATTTATTATTATTTATTATTATTATTATAAAAAAAAATCGGGGGGGGGTTCCTGATTCTATACTAAATGTATAGTTTAATATACCTACTTGGTAGTAAAGGTAGCAAACTGGTACTACGTGCACTGATCCCAAACTAAGCAGAGATTTTGTTATGGAAACTAGGTAACTGATAGTAGTAGTAGTATTTGTGTAAGTATAGAGTTACTTACAAATACTACTTCCCTTTTGTAAATAGATAATTACTCCCAGATACAGGTGAACAGAGATGTCCGTGCCGACGAATCTTGGGCGGGAATCGAACTCACAACTTACTGAGTGAAAAGCAAATATTTTAGCACGCAACCGGCAAGATAGTTTAGAACTCTGAACATGAACATGTTATTCCACGTAATAGCATAATTTTGACTAGCCTGTTGGCGGAGTGGTTAGAGACCCTGTCTGCTAAGCTGGAGGACATTGGTTCGATTGTCACCAAGGACAATTTTTTTGTTTGTTCTGTGTCTGAGTGGAATTAATGTATAATAAAAAATATTGTAAATGTTGTTGTTGTTTAAATATAAATGTAGTTTTTGAAATAAAAATGTTGTTTACAAGTTTGAACAGTAACTGTAGTAATATAACACAAGTAAATATAATTGCTTAAGTGTGAAAATATAATAAAACGTAATATCAATAAATATTATTATGTATAAGCGACATGAAGTCGCAGGCGAAAAGATATAGTAAACAATATAGTTTTGCAAACTAAATTAATTTCTTGGCCTTTGAGATTTTAAGTAAAATATTAACTCAACTACTTAGCCCCATTATTTATACATAGAAGTATGAATTAGTTAATTTATCAGTTGAATTATTCAAAGGTGCTCCTATTTCCACACATAAAGGCCTTCATTAATACATCAAGCTATTAAATTAAAAAGAAGGATATGATAAATCTAAATAAATGTTAGTTTAAGTAGGTCACATACTGTGAAAGACATGAACATGATTTTTCTACCTTAAGTCAATGTAAATGTAAGATGTGAAATAATTTAAACATTTTTTAAACTTCTCCACGGAAACTTCTGTACAATCAGAAACAAAACTGATTTTAGCTAACGAACTTGATTGATAAAATAATACTACTAATAATACTACTAGCTTTCCAACCGAGGCTCCACCTGCGCATGTCGGTTATCGTGCTAAACCATTAACCTCTTATTACGCAATCTGATAAACTATTCTTTATCCTTCCCGGGGTCTCAAATTATTTTCTTACTGAATTTCTTCCAAATCGGTTCAGTAGTTTTGACGTAAAAGCGCGACAGACAGACATACAGACAGATTACTAACTCTCATTTCTCTTGTTCTTGTTAACTAACTTGAGAAAGGAGAAAAATTTCATCATGATCATTATTTGTCTAGGTATATCAGCTTTTAAGCCTGCATTAAAATAACTATATTGGTCCACAATTATAATGGTAAGGTATGCCTTACAGACTTATATCTATGAGAGACCCAAGACACATTTATGCTGTCACTAAAATACCTGTCCTGTCCTGGGTAAACATTTGTGTAGCTACAATATTGTTGGTTTGACTTAAAGCAACTTAATTTGGGTTGGGAATTCATAATTGTGTCCACTTGAGAATTATGTATGTACAGCACATTAATGACCCTAATCACTTTGCGAAGCACGCAGGTCGGCAATCGTGAATCGACACTCCTTGCGACGAATTTCAGTGACTTTAAAACACAATAATTCAATTAGTTTGTTTGCCAATACACCAAGTGTAAGTACCTACTAATTTAAACGTCAAAAGATGCGATGCAACACCACTTCAAACAGTTTCACTATCGAATGCCGAATGTCAGATGTTTTTTTTGGGATAGCAAATTAAATAACTAACTAGAGCGATGCAAATATTACAACCAGCAAAAATGTTTGCTTAGTAACTTGCATTTTAATTTAATGGTTCTGTAGTAATAATATTATGATAGAACACATGGGCGATGCCCATTGGGTCGATGGAAATATCACTGGAGCAATGTAGTGGTAAGAAGTAGTTGGAGTCTCTGCCTTTGTGACCTGAGTAGTTTATAGGCCTTTGGATTAGGTAATTAAACACTTATATACAAGCACTGCGCTACAATTTATTTGCACGAACAATATAATTAAAATGGGTTCTACTATAGCGGCACAGCACGAGAGAGAGAGACACAGAGAGAGGAAGATTGCAACGGGCGTTGCCAATACAATATATTTAAAAATACATTTTTTAAGATGGCAATAGAGGTCACTTTAGTACCTCAAAGAAATCCAGGAAGTATAGATACCTAATATAATGAATTGTATGTTTCGTCATAATAAGTAATACCTTAACAAAAAGTAAGAGGTTAAACTAACAAAATTAATTCGATAATCATGAAGTAATTTCAACCTGATAAAAACAATTCTAATTCATGTATTAGGCATAAATAAAACCATTGCTTGTACATAATTATCGTAATGATCTTTGAACTTTCTATTGGCGTCTCACGAATGAGTTTTATTTGCTATAATGTTTATTCTATTGATTTCAAACAGGTATAATTGTAGTCACGAACACTCATTATTACTTGTGGCAATTGCTTTAATGATCATAATTAACTGAATAGTGATGAACATATTGAAGATGCTACTCGACAATTTACAACTATGTTAAATTAACACGAGAGGTCGTTGTCGATTCGTTTTGGGACCTTGACGTTTTCTCACCTTCAAGATTTAGCCACTTATGACTTTCTCAAGAAATGGGCTCTTAAATGCAATAACAACTTTTCAGTATAATAGAGATGGTATGACAAGGTATTAAAAAACTTATTTTGATTAGTCAGTAAGATTATGAAACAATTGTATACATGTATTTTTTAATCTTAAAATAGGCTTGCGCTTGACCACAACTTGCCTGATGTTAAGCAATGATGCAGTCTACGATGGAACGCGCTTACCCAGTAAATACCGATTCATTCGTAACTTGAAGACCGGCAGATTATAGCTATCGGGAAACTTAAATGCCGGCAGCGAATTCCATAATTTGGCAGTTCGCACAATGAAAGTGCAACCAAAGCACTTTGTGCGTACTCGTGGAATTTCCACGGTGGTGCATAGCCGTACCTCTACTTATATGATGGAAGAACGGGGATAGGGGAATAAGTAAATAAATTTGCGCTTTATAATTGATATTAAAGTTTAGTAACATATAACAAATTAAAGTTAGAGACTGGGAGTGCGCTACGTCATACCTCTGTTTTAAATTACCTAGGTGTACAATCGAGATTTCGCTTGGACGTATCGCCGTATCTTTAACTCGCACAAAAAAAGAAAAATTGTATTTTTTTTTAAATTTATCTATCTGACGGACAAAATAAAAACAAATGTCATCATCCCTTTTACTTAGTAGTCTAAAAGTAATGTGCCATTGAAAAAGTATTCTTTATGGTAGGTACATATGTAACTATCAACTGGTATGGCATTCAATATTTTCTTCCTCATTTGGTTGACCAATATCTCTATATATAGTAGGTAGGTATGGTTTAATCGTCAATTTAGGTCATTTCTTAATTAGTGTTGACGCATTGTAATAGTTCAGTTCAATAACTGCTCGGTCATATCACTTAACTTTACAAGACATAGGATCAATTACAGCCAATATTATGCATTTAGATGACCTAATAACTAGATGGAATTTTCTTCTGGTTACAACAATTCATGACGACATTTTAAAGTCATAGACTAGTAAGACTTGGCTGGGCTTAAAAACTTGAGTCTCTTTACGTGCACTGCTGTTGATTCCGGCAGTAGCAGTGGGGAGATATTTATCATAGGTCATGTCCTTCGCGATATTTTCCTTCTCTGGTAATGAGAATTGAGATAGAACAATTCACATATTTTGGCTACAACCGACCCTGTGTCGATCCTACAATATGTACCTACTTCAAATCCAAATCCGTTAGATACCGCTGCACTACTATGGCTCTATATACGTAGTCCAACACAAACTACTCAACCAGTGTAACACAATAAAGTAATTACCATACCGTGATTTTCATTCGTAACTGGAAACAAAACTAACAATATTTTCTAGCACAATGAACCCTAAAAGCCGAATGAACCAAAGTGTATACAAAATAGTAATTTGATGATATCATGACTGTCCGCCGGCGCTACGCGTCGTCGACTTCAAGCTTGTCTTTACTGCTAATGTAAGTTTATTAATTACTTGTTTTTGCTCACTAGTAAATTGCGTGTTCCGCACAATTTATTTGTCCGTCCTTCTAAACATCGGTGCTAAGTCATTTAAGATGCAATCGTTCCCTTAAATGTTCTTATGGTAGTTATAGTCCCTACGTAACATCAAGCATTTATCATGAGACTGATGTGTAAGTAAATAACTTATTACATGATATAAATACGTGGTTTCTATTTAGTCGTAATAGGGTTAGGTTTAGCGCAAATTTTATTCGTAGTAGCTACCGTCCTCGACTTACCGAATATAAAAATAATAATGGTCATCTGATCCCAAACTAAGCGTAGCTTGTACTATGGAAACCAGATAACTGAAGATACTACCTACATGTTATACTACTTTTTCTTTTTAAATACACAATATAGATAATCATACGTAGGCTCAAGACGCACGGACGTAGATATCACACAAAAGTCTGTCTGGGATTGGGATCGAACTCACAATCTTTGACGTGAAAAGCTAGCATCTTGCCGCCACGCTACCCTATTTCATCAATATAACGAAACCGTAACCATGTAACTTTAACATAATATTAGATTTTGTAGTTCAGCCTGTGGCAAGGGATTTTAAGAACAGAATACACTCTATTTGATTATTTCTTTATGGTGTTTACTCACGCCTTTATGCACTATAATATCTCTTGTGTACCTGTAAGCCAGGATCGACAACGGCGCCGTGAAAAGACTAGGGATTTGAACCCGGCTAAGTCTCGGGACACCTAAACTGTCTTGGATCCAGCATGAATTTAATCAGAAAGATAATAGGAGTTGGAAAGTTACATTGTCCACTTCCCTTCAGGCAAAACGGAAGACAGCGTAGAGAAAAAAAAGAGATTTAGAATCGCCTGTGTACCTGATTAGTCAGCTTAGATTGAGTGTAGTCGAAATAAGCCAGAATAACTTGCCTAATATTAGCAATATGAACTGTACTTGTAACAACTACGGCGTTACAGGTATAAGTTATGTTAGTTTGTAGTAGTACAGATTTCAAGTTACCTACTAGACACCGAATAGCAGGAAACAGTCGCCATTTATGTCGTACCACTACATATCCGACCACAAGCTAATTTTGATTGGTTCGATAAAGCACAAGAACTTAAACAAATCAAGCAAATTTAGCTATCTTCCCAGATACATACTTTTAACGATTACAATTTTTTACACTACATTTGAATAAAGCGGAGTCTTGTAGGTATCTTATTGGTGGCATAATTGTATTAATTATTTAAATACGATACGTAAGCAGCAACCATAACGGTAGAAAAAAGTGTTAAAATGTCTAAAGGTGTCTAGAACCAGATCCTTACTTAAACTATTACGTTTATTCCTGTTTTAGATTACACTCTAAAAGATTACGTGCTACCAGACAAAAAACTGTTTTCCGTAGCAATAGACGTTTGAAATCAATGTAATTACCACTAGGTAATTAAGATTATTCAAAATACGTAATCATTATAATGCTTCAATCGTTCGTTTGGTTGATTCATTAAGCAAATATTATGTAGTATTAAGTTTATAAATAAACATCTCGTTGATGTCTTTTATTAGGAAAAATTAAAAAAGTAATTTTTACATTTAACTTTTGATTACCTGCAGAAATCAATCTCATGGCATCGAAAAAATACTTGAGTCATTTATAATAAAACATCCTTATATCTTTAAAAAACTGAGAGAGATGGGATCGAATGGGTGCCACGAGACTGTAGACGTCTTAGGCAGACCGAGATAAAGATATCAGGATGACCTGTGAATAAAGAATGGCCAGAGGTTTCAAGAGACAGGATAAGACGGAAAACGTTGTAAGAGGCCTTTGCTCAGCTGTGAGACAGTATAGGCTAGATAAAAAAAATTGTAAAGTGAAAAATGTAAGGCGTAATAAAAATGCAAGCACGATCGTTAACCATTGATAAAACCGTTCTTTTGGGATACTTTAATAGCCACAACTACGACTGTTTACAAAGAAAACAACTCGCATAAACTGATTGTGTTCTTATTGATTTCACTTTCTGTTGTTTCCTCAATTCATTTCAAAGAAGTTGATTGATAGTGTTTACAAAAATCCTTATATAGCAAAGAAGTCGCCGACCATGAAGGGTACATAAAACTACAATTATTAAAAATAAAAAATATATAAGGAAACCAAAAATAAACATTACGTGACACTTGAAATCAACATTAATGTACCTTATGTACTTAGTTTAAGAGCTAATTTGTAATTGCAGTGTAAAATGTAGGGTTTATGTTTTTATTTTCGTTGAATTACTGATTAGTGATAATATGTTGTTTTTATGTTACATTACGTTTTATTATTATTATCGCTACTTAGTATTATTTAATACATTTTATTACCGTTTAAATAATAATCGGTATTTTAATAATGAACATTTTTTATGCAAAATTATTGCGTAGCTGCATAACGTATAAAACCTTATGATCTATTTAACATGACGTGTAAAAAAAGCGTCGTAGTATAAAAAAAACGAAAAAGAAAATTACACTGACTTCAATATTTAAATAATCACTTAAAACCCGCTCAACTTATATTGATAGTATTTATATAGGACCACCCAAAAAACGTTTGAATCAAAAAAAATCTAAATCGATTTACAATGATTTGCGGAGTTAGATTTTGCGTAACTACATAGACAAAAACATACTCAGAGAATTAAGAACCTCCTTTTTCAAGTCGGTTGAAAACTAAAGTTACAAGCGGTACGACCAAGATTTGAACTCGCGACTTATATTTTTGAAAACCAAAACCTGTGCAGGTTTATTTTCACAGAAAAATTGACAAAGTAAATTAATATCATTTACATAAGCCTAATAAACCTTGATTTTGTTTACGGCCCTAAAGCATCAACTTTTAATATATAAAGGGTGACTGGTAATAAGTGTAAAAAACTTAACCAAGATATTATACGCATGATTACAAAAGACGAAAAAGCAAAAATAATCATAATTTAACACAGGACACACAAAATAAAATAACAAATAAAAATACACGCAAAAAAAACAACTAGAAAAATAATTAAAAAAAAATTAAGCACCGTTATTACGGCATGTCACCTCGTCGCTCCCTACTCTACACTCTATTACTGTCGTCTCTACTGCGCCACTGTTTAGTAGTTTAGCACTGTAGTTAATTTAATTGAAAAAAAGTGGTATTTTCTTAAATTCACGCGAATATAATAAATTGAAATTAAACTACTTATTAGTAAGTTTGGTCGTCAAATACCTTGGGATATAAAAATCTAAATTGAACCGCGATAAAATTCGTTATAAAGTAGTTATATTTGAAAAAAAAAAATGTTCTTAATAAAAAACTTTGGTAAAGCTGTTTGCAATGGTGAGAACTACCACGAGGTAAAATATTTTACACTAATTACTAGTCACCCTATATGTTTTAAAGCTTAACGTATTTATTTACACCTACACCCAAATAGTAGTATAATTAGTTTATGTTTCACTATATTTCTGAGTTCACTTCAACGCTTTATTTATCCTACTGAAGGCCCGAATCTTCTGTCAACCATGTAAGTATCTCACGAGTTAAGAGTTTAGACCTATATCCACACACGCTGATACGGCATGATGGATGTCACATGTACTCGAACGATTAATTCTTAGATATACCGGTTTCCACACGAGGTTTTTCTTCACCGATATTGAGCAGCGGTGACAAAAACAATTCACACAAAGATGTGTGGGCACGACCGGGGATCGAACCCGTGATCTTATATTGACAAAGGCGAGGCCGATACCGCTGCGCTACCGCTGCTCGATTATTATTTACAGTGGAATTATACAAATACCTTTGTGACTTGTACAGATGTTTACGAATCAAAACTGATTCATTTGCATTAATTATATCTTAAGAACTGATTTGCATTGAATAAGTTTAATTTTATATGTAACAAAAAATGTATGTACACATTATTCACCAATACAATCATCACTTAAGAATGCAAGCTCATTTATAAGGAAGAGTTGATATTAATTATATGTGTACTTATAAATTGAAGGTTAAGACGAGATTTTTTTGCAAAAAAACGACTTCAAATTTTAGTGGGAATATATCAGAATAAACCCACTTCAAACAAAAACATTGTAATTTGGTCCATATTTTACGGAATTATATGCGAATATACATAAAAAATATATAAAAAAACAAAATAGATAACCTCCTAATTGACTTCGGTTATAAGTCACTTTGATTTTTCACTTATATTGAGGCCAAAAAAACCCAAAAAATATACACAAACCCTATCAAACGCTTTAAATTAATAATGTTATGATTTGTTAAATAATTACATTAATTTATTTTACTGTACTTAAGTTTTTAAATTACTACAATACAGTAAAGTTGTACTAGGTATGTAAGTACCTACGGTATTACTGCGGAAGTTAAAAACTGTATAACATACTTGTATAATTAAATGCAAAGCGGCGCATACGTAAAATAGTGCATTACATAAATCTCTCAACGTGATGTTGCTAAAGATAAAATGTTACACACATGACATACGACTTAACGCTCCAACGCTTGCTTACTCTAAATGGTAGTACCACTGAAGTACAATGCACATATCCTTACATAGAAGCATGCACAGGGTATAAATAACCACCTGAAAAATACCACTATACCAAAAATGTAGATAAAAAAACACGCACCCTTATTATAAATCACCGTCTTTCACTTAAAGTCAGTTTATTTAAAACACTGGTGATCAATCACAAGTCACAAATTCACTAGCCGACTAGCGGATGTGTCTTCCTTGCGACGCACGAACATCAACTGTACGAAGAGTGCGCGCGCGCGTCTGAGCCTCGGCTGATAACCGATACCTACGGATAACCTCAATATATGTACGACAAAATCACCGTGAACACCTTCTCAAAAAACATGCAAAAATATTATTCGTTTCTAACACAGATTCGCAGATTATCCTGAACTAAAACAATTTGTTGTGCCTATTCCCAATATTGATATACCGAAGTAAATTTATTGAAAATGCTGTGTGGAAATATGTGCGATAAATTTGTTTTACGGCTTTCTGCAATCGTAGAGCCGTTTGTTTTAAATTATTATTGTTATACAATCTTCTAAGCCGTTGTCCTAACACGTGCTTGCTACGTTATGCACATAGAATTGCATGAAATAATGTTGTTTCCTCTACATGAATAAAAAACATAGTTTATTAGCACAAACTATTTTATGCATCTCACGGTTAAATTGTGTTATGTCATAGAATTTCATTAGGTATACACAAAAAGTTTAATACTGATACATAACGATACCTAAATTGCTTATATGTGCATTAGTCTGAGGATTTTATAAGCAAAATGCAATTTATAATATTAGTTACGATATAAGATAACTAAGGTACCTAGAGTTTATGTAAGTTTAGTATAAATACAGTAGCTGAAATGAATTATCTTTGATTTATTAAGTAGTCGTATTTTATACACTAAGGATCGCCCTCAATTTATTTTGTATATTAGTCAGACGTCGCATCGTAACAAAATACTTAAATCGGTTGGAGAGCCGCCCTTAACAAACGTAGGAAGACATCGTACTGAGATGATCGGTAAATAAAATTAGTTCAGAAACTTCATGGGTATCCCATAATTGTGCTTGGTTTTGTTTTGAATGCGAAATGTACCGTTACCTTAGGGAAACCTTAATAGAGAACGGCCAACCTTTCCCCTATGGGGTTAGTTCTTTCTACCAAGCGCACTCATGTCACGTCATTTCATGAATCGTTTCTTAAACTAGGTAATGCATTGACTGCTGTTTTATTTCAGCTTTTTTCATTCAATACAGGCATATCAATAGTAAAACGCACATTTTAACTGGTTTCTCAAGATACAGAATTAAACGGTAGAATCTCAAAAACACCCTCTGCAAAGATCTAAAGCCATTGTTGACCGACAGGCAAATATTTACTTATTACTTTTTCATTTACTTATTTTATAGATTTCGAAAAAAAATCACTAAATTCATCACTTTTGCCTAAACGACTTCACTTACACTAGTATTATATTATCTGTGCTTTCACTAAGCTGTAAAACTGAAAAGTATAACAATTTGTGCAATTTTAATTACTTCTTAAAACCTTGTATTACGGTTAATAACCTCCAGTTTAGATGTTCATTATTGAAAACTACTGTTAATTCTGCCTTCAATAAAGTTTCGTTGCAAATTAACTACATAATTGTCAATAATAACATTAATAGCTAACATGATTGCGAATCAGACTTGAACACAAGTAATGGCTCCAACAACTGATTAAATTGTAATATTTACTTTAGGTTTGTAAAATATTTCTGTTTTACCAACTTTTTAACAGACTTAAAAAATAGAGGTTTTTAATTCGGTCTCTATGTAAGTCATATTGATGGAATTTTAGTTTGGGATATGCGTGCTAACATGACATGACAGTCGTAAAAATAATGCCAAACGCGTTTATATAAATCAAAATCTTTTTTTTTATTATATATCTAGTTTGTGAAATAAATCGAATTTGCTTAGACAAGCAAATGCGATTTCTTTCACAAACTAGATATACCCAATTTTAAGTTATCATACCTAGAAATCATACCTTTTAGTTTTAACATTATTTAGATAAAATTCATAAGTTGCTGAATGAAATCTAGCTAGTAGTTTATACATAAAGGTAAACTCATCAATATTCTTATCGGGCGCCAAGCAATGTTTACTAATCTCTTACAACATCTATCAATTGGCATCGGTAAGCAACTAAAAATTGTACCGCAATCGCCAATATGCTTGCCAAACATGGCATCAAATATTTCCCGACTGTTGCAATATTAGCTTCTTATCGATTTTTTTATATGACTTTTATTTTTCATAAAGTATACAAAATAAAAGTCTTAGGTTACCTACATACAAAAGAAGCAACCAGATTTGTTTTATGAGATATATCGTCTTTTGTTTTATGAGACCGTAGTTAATTTTTATTGACAAGGGCCTTTGTGCTGACGTGAGATCAAGTTTTCATAACGTGAAGTTATGTTTCTGAATTCTTGGAATATATGCATAAATATAAACTTTATGCGATCGATAATCGATCGATGATAAAAAGTAACATCTTATCCATCACCCCATTACCACTGTATCTGTAAATATTCGTGCACTGTGCAGGGTATGGCGCTTTTTTTAATAATACTTACGTATGTTGATGCTGTAAGTTTTAATTAAAGTAGCCTTGGAAGGTTATGTTCGTATCATAATTTTCATTCCTTTTTTCCAATTGTTATTGGGGTCGGCTCCCAGTCTCACCTGATGCGGCGAGCTACCAGAACTAAACGAGTGACTACCATCAGACCTCGAAACCCGTAGAGAATCAGAATCTGAGAGGGTGTCAGACGTTATGCTTCTGACTTTGGTAGGTTATGTTCGTATGGATTCCATTTTTTTTAATTTATTCGTAGCATTGCTAAAGTTACACTGTGTATAAATCATTCTGATACAATAAAACGCAATTCTGTTTAATAATGGAGTGCATCATATTTTATTACTTACATATCAATTACAGAATGAGCGATGAGACCGCCTTTCACCATGCTTTTCGACCTTTGAACCAACACGCTGTTGCCTCCCATTATACCTAATATATATTATTTCATCATAAATCTATGAGCTGGAATGTTTGTGTTTGTGCTGACTTTTGGCAACCCTAACACTGTAAAAATATAAACTACTGGAGTTAGGTCCTAAATCTGACAGACGTAGCCTATTTTTCAATGGGTGTTTTGCATTTTTTTTTGCAATGGGCATTGTTTTTGATAAGTGTCTCATGTTGGTATTAATATCGCCTGTGCTACTTACAAATTTGTACCTGGACAGAGTTGAAGGTAACAAAAGCCATTTAAAAATAAGTAAAGTTAGTCTTATTTTTGTCAGCTTTCTCGCCTTGTGCCTCCAACTCTGTCACAGGTCCAAATTCGTAAGTGGCGCAGGTGATATTAGTACATGAAACACAAGAGACAAGTGATTCAACAGAGAACTACCCACCGTATTAGTAAGCTTAAGTGGCAGTGGGCCGGTCATATCTGCCGAAGAACTGACAACCGCTGGGGTAAACGAGTTCTTCAGTGGAGACCGTGAATAGGCAAACGTAGCGTAGGACGCCCTCAGACTGGGTGTAGTGACGATCTCAGCAGAGCGGAAGGCAAGAATTGGACGAGAAAAGCCATAAGAGAGGCCTATGTCCAGCTGTGGACTAGAATAGGCTGATAATGATGAATCTAGTAAATACGTCAAGACAGACGAAGTTACGTGTTCACTGTTCAGCCAAATAAAAAAATATATTTTACGTAAAACCAATAAGTTTTTATTATTTGATAATTAAAAACTCGAATATTGTTTACGGAAATCAGAAAATTCAATTACCTACGTACAACGAACTATTTTGTTTTCTGTTTGTTTTTTTAAATGAAACTTTTATACAATCTATTTTAGTTAGATCTTATCTAAGTTTGTATTGTAGCAAATTAATATAGCCTACTTCTATTATTTTAGTGTTAACTACATGAATTAAAGGTACTTACTACACATAAGGTGCGCTCTACAATCGCCCGCAATTCACTCTATGCATTCTCGCCATGATTTGAAGGGAAAATTTTAAGTTTAGGAAAGCATTCTCCTTTCCACTCCCAACGCTTCTCAGTCATGTTCCCAATTGCAAGAACAATCCCTTTATGATCAGCGCAGCGGAAACGGCAGCTCACGTTTTGCCTGGAGGGAAGTGGACAAAGTAACTTTCCAACTCCTCCTATTATCATTCTGATTAAATTTATGCGAGACCCAAGACAGTTTAGGTGACCTGGTACTTGGCCTGGTCCCGAGTCTCTTCTCGGCGCCGTTGTCGATCCTGGTTTACAGGAGTAGCAATGGTGGGATTGCGGTGGTGGGTTAAGTCCCATAAAAAAGCTGTTTTTATCTGATTTTTAATGTTTTTTACATTGAAATAAAGAAAAAATTAAAATTATTACTATTTATTATTATTATTTATTTCGCGTAAATCTAAGACAATACTATGTCTTTTTATTTTATTCTTTGTGTCCTGTCTTTGTCAAATAAACGTTTTTCTTTCTTTTCTTTTCTTTTTATTATTTACTTTATCATCGAAATGAAACAATATTAAAATATAACGCTTCAAGATTTCGCTTGGACGTATTGCCGTAATCATTTATACACAAAAAAAACGTGTACAATATTTTTAATTAATCTAACTGTCGGGCAAAAAAAAAATGTCTCCATCTCTTTTCAATTGCATTAAAAGCGAAGTCAGGGTAACCGCTTTAATAAATAACATGCCCACACATGCGTGAACTATTTAATGATACACACTGTACCCAAAGCATAAATCGCAGTTACCATAGATTATGATTACGTAGGTTTAATACCTCAGCATACCGGAAAACAGTTGGTACTGTATCTTATGTAAATTATTTATAATTGCTGTTAATTAAATCATAACATGACAGGTGTATATATATGTGTTTTAAACTATTATTTTTTAAACGATTCTAATGATAGAACTTTCTTACTATACTTGAAATTATTTGACAGCTCAGCGGTTGGTTTAATAAACACTACGTGGCATTAGGGTCAAAAGTTGGGTAAGTACAATTTCAATTTACAAGCTATGTCCGTGCCAAATTTTACCCAATGTCATCCAGTAGTTTTCATATGAAATAGCAACAAACATTCACACATTTATAAACTTTTGCGTGTATGTGAACAGGGTGTGTGCAGGGTGAACCAGAAAAGCTGAACATGTTAAGTGTTAAATTCTACGTTACTTGAGCCTTAAGCAGTAGTATTGTGAAGTTTAAATTTTAATAAATCAATCAAACAAATGTATAACCTCTACAAAACAAAAATATAAATATGAAAAAATATGAATATCACCTACATTTCATTGGCTATTTTTAGACCCCATGCCATAAAAGGTAACATATTGTTTATGGGGCACTACCTTTATTATTAAATTAAGTACCTTTACTAGAAAAGTGTTTATTTTTTTCAATTCGGACTTCGTTTTAACCAAATACAAATACGACAAGGTTTCTAGCAAAATCACAAAGCAAAGCATTCGATTTGATCGATTGAAAAGAACAAAATGTATGCGATTGACATAAGTTTGTCACGTGACATTTTGTAGGTATATGTCAATCCCATATAAAAAGAGGTAAAAAATGGAAGAAATTCTTATTCTTTCCTATCTTTTGTATTTATTTTGCTTCGTTATGTAATTTTGTCTAGGGCCCTGGAATAACGAGGTAGTTACAGATTTAAATTGTGACTGATGACATAAAACATAATTTGACTTGCAATGATATTTACTTAATACTTGTGGTTAATTTACACTCTAGTCTATGTTCACACGTAAGTTGGTGGTATCCAAGTTGTTACATCAGAGTTCTTTAAGTTACTGTTACTTGACTTTTATTTAACTAGCTGTTTAAACCTCAACAGATTTGTATAGCCATCAGTTTTGTTCGGTGCTTATCATAATTACTTCTAAGGAGGTACTAAAGAACTGCTAGGTATAGTTTGAGTCTTACTTTAGAAGGCCTTATTTAAAAATAAATATAACACAGTTAAAGGCTTGCTATAGTAAGATTATCTTTAGAAAACCCACCGACCAGATACCTATAGACACCTACGTACGCTTGCCTATAACATACTTAAAGCACACGCACGTACTCGATGTTTTTGTAAGACGTAACGGCGGTCCGCCGTTGTTAGGCAGAGATTTTATATCAATATTTAAATTAAAATTATCTCCCGTTTTCTTTTTTAACAATAGTTTAACAAAACTTGAACAAGTCCATTTACGATTTTTTTCATATAAGTTAGGTACGTTTAAATATTATCGGGTGAAGTTAAAATTAAAAAATGATGCTAAACCTGTTTTCTTCAAAGCGCGTCCCATTGTGTTTGCATTGCGCTATAAGGTAGATAAGGAATTAAACCGATTGTTTAGTTTAGGAGTGCTAAAACTGGTTCAATATTCTGAATATGCGTCACCTATTGTGCCAGTACTTAAACGAGATGGTTCTGTAAGATTATAAACTAAGTACTCATAAGTTTTATGAATTAGATCATTAACATACTGAGGCTCGCTTAAAATAATTCGGGCCTCATAAAAGTTCTCCGAATCGAAACCTCAGTGTAAATATGCCAAAAAAGTTGGCAACGTTATCACTATGTGTGACAATGTAAAATAAACTTGTACTGTAAAAGGGGTCGCATATTCAACAGAATTGAAGAAAATTCCTCTACACCAACGAGGCATTTAAAAATAATTAATTCAATAAAGAAATAAACTCAAAACAAACATTTAAAATATCACCAATTAAATTAACATTAACTTAAATTTCCATAAAAGAAATAATTGTAACGTGTCCAATCTCAAATTAATCCATCTTGAAAAGTTTACGCCAGTTAACTGTGACTTTTAAACTACACTTTACAAATATGCAGTAATGTAGTTATTATGTTTGGCTTTTACATAATTGCTAGTCTCTACCCGCGCCTTCGTTTACCTGAAACTTAATTATTAGCCTCCACCCGCGGCTTCGTTTACCAGAAATAAGTACAGCTATCATCTTAAAAGAGCATTTAGGTACTGATAATATTCTTTTAGTTTGATCGTAACAAATATTTAATAAAATACTAGCGGCCCGTCCCAGCTTCGCCCGGGTAGCTTCAGCCCGCTCAACAATTTCCATAAAATGTGATAACCATAGCAGCGCCATCTATTGATTACTTACTCAACCCAGTCGAAAGGTAACGACATCTGTTAGAATCATTTGGAGTTAACAGATAATTGTGACTAGCAAATAATAACAGACAAATAATTAGCAATAAATTAAAATTGCGACTATAATTTGAGATTTAAACTATCCTATTTCACAAGTTGGATCGAACAGCACATGGTGTGCGAATTTTATTATAATCGGTTAAGTGGTTTAGGACTCCATTGAGGACAAACATTGTGACACGAGTTTTATATATATTAAGATTTTTAGTGATGACATACGTAACCGAAATGTGGAACTTCACAGCGGGCCTTATAAATAAGATCAAAGTCTCTCAACGGGCCATGGAGAGAGCTATGCTTAGTTTCTTTGCGTTATAAGATCCGCAAAGAGGAAATCCGCAGAAGAACTAAAGTCACACATAGCGATCAACTTGGGTAAGTTGAAGTGGCATTGGGCAAGCCACATCGCTCTTAGAACCGATAACCGCTGGAGTATAAAGGTTCTCGAGTAGAGACCACGCAATGTTCGCCGCAGCGTCGACCAGCCTGCCACAAGGTGGACAGATGACATTGTTAAAATTGCGGTAAGCCGATGGATGCTAACCGTCAGCAACCAATTGCTATGACGTTCTAAGGAGGATGCCTATGTCGATGATGATGATGATGATAAAAATATAAAAAAAAAAACTTTTATTTAAATATGCTATAAAATCGAATTATTCTCAGCAAGACCTTTCATTTGTAGCCCATATTGTAGGAGTGCATTCAAAATAAATAGTTCTCCAACTTGGGTATTCTGCCATGTTTAATTTTGGTTATTTATTGTTTGTTGCTGTTGATGTTTTACACAGCAAACATATTGTGTATACACGTTTAGTTTAGATAGCAATATGACAACGTAATCAATGGAATATATCTGTTTCAAAATTTATATGCAAGACTCCATCTAAACTAACAAACAGACATTTCCTTGTAAATTGTGAAATTTATCGTTCGGTGAAGAAAAACAGCGCGTGGAACTGGCATGTGTTAAATAGAACTAAACATTCAAGGATATTTGGCACTAACCACCAGCATTTGACAAGCATGTGTAATTTAAGTCCTTACTATCTTGACTCTTAAGATAATTGAAACAACACCCATGCCCTGTTGTGGGAAGTATTATGTTAATCCAAGACATTAACTAGATCATGTAAATCAAATAATCAAAGCTCAGCTATTTCCTATAGGTACTTATTGTGCAAAAGTAACAAACGACCATCCTTACAAACACACCTGTTTATAGTAGTGTAATTTACTTCATCGTGTTAATTTACTATCTCTTTTTAAAGGTAAACAACAGATAAAGATGGTATTAATCTTCTGACTCCGAGGTTAGCGCTTTTAATAAAAGTCATACTTAATCTTCTGTTTTACTATCAATAGGCATTATCAGCTGTATAATTCAACTTCAAGATTATTCAGAGAATCATTAATACACACTTAAAATGTTACATTAAAATAAGATTTTCTACGTCGCCACTTTATCACTTCAACCATTTAAGTATCCGCTGCCGGGGCACGGATCTTCTTTTAACTATCTTGCGAGTTGAGAGAGTTTAGGCCTTAATCCACACATGCTCGCCAAGTGCGGATTGGTGGATTGAGCAGCGGTAATGAAATAATTCAGGCAAAGGTGGGATCGAACCCACGACCTTATATTTCAAGGATAAGGCCGATACCTATGCGACATCGCTGCATTTACGTTATCTTTACTACATATTATATAACAAAGTACCGTAAAATCCGACCCGACTTACCCGACCGACAAGAAATTTGGCGCAGGACAGACAGCATACGTGCTCTTCGATGCATGGTGGGACCAATGACCAGTTTCCTGACTATACTTAATCCTGAGAAATTAGGAACATCCCAATACATTCTTTTCAACCACCACAAGATTCAAACCCGCGACCTTGACGGTTAAAGACGTACAAGATAATCCTTATACTAAAGAGAGAATCTAAGGTACCATTTAAGTACTTGGACAGTCAGCTTAGATTGATGACCGAAGCCGAAACTTAGCTGGAAGAGAATTATTATTGTTGCATGTTGTACGATGAAATACATGAGTTAATGTTTCCTATATGGGGCGATCGTATGGACCATTAAATCACTTCCACCTTACATGCGATTGCTATTAGTTACGTTACACCGTACATATGTACCTTTATACAGTCAGCTACATTAGTTGATGAACAAAACGAAAGATTCCATCAATAATAATTATGATTCCATGAATTATTGTTGAGATACTTGCTTACCCACAGGTTCGATTCCCACACAAGTCAGATATTTGTGTTATGAACACACCTATTGGTCTTGAATATGTATTTAAGTAACTATGTATTTACAAAAGAAAAGTAATAAATGTAGTATATTACCAGTCTGGTTTCCATAGTACATGCTCTGCTTAGTTAAGATCAGATCATTGTGTGTGTAAAAAAAATTGTCATGTCACTGTTCATTGCAACCTACCAATTGCAAATAAATTTTTTTTTTCCTCCATTTGTCACGTCGTTTTTTTAGGTATAGAATCTTTTTCGTGTAGTTTTAACTTGAATTAGGAGTTTTAAGATGTATTGTAATAATTACTGTTAAAACTGGATGGAACTGTTCCGTTATTTTTTTTATTTAATGAATGCGAAGGTTTAACTGTCAAAATATAGGAATTTGGTGATCCAGCGCAAAGTACCGCCTGTAAGTAGGTATTTATGTTTTGTAATATTCAATCTGTTCATCAACCATTGTAGCTGACTGCACAATTATATTATTACTAACGGACCCGGCAGACGTCGTTCTGCCCGGTAAAGCAGTGCCCTCTACCGGGTCTCAGACCTACCGAATATAACCAATAATAAATAATAGGTATCTAACCCAGTTTTCGGCACTTCTTCGCTTTCTAAATTTTCTTTTTTTTAAATTTTTCTCTGCGTAAAAACCATCCTCATACTTAAAGGAATATTTTAAAAAAAGAATTAGCAAAATCGGTCCAGCCGTTCACGCCTGATGTCGTGACAACGTAAAACGGGTTTCATTTTTATATATATATAGATGTGCGCTACACATATACCTTAGAGCATTTAACACGGGAGGTGTCATACGCAATTTCTAGTACTAAATTGTTTCTGTCAGTTTTTGAGGAAGGCAAGGTAACTACGTAGAGCAGACATGTAACAAAATTCTATGTAGGTTTGTTACTCTTTCATGCAAAAACCCCTGGACGGAATTGAATAAAATTTGGCACAGAGATAGATTATGATATGGATAATGTCATATGTGCTAATAATACTTTTCTCATCAATACGCCGTGAGACACGAGCCAAAACCACGAGAGCGAAGCCGCAGCAGAACTGTCGCGTTGCCTCGTGGCATGTTGCGACGTCGTATCGTATTTATGTGTGAGAGCCCTTAACACCGACTTAAATTAAAAATACTCCCAATACATTGTAAGTACCAGCTTTTCAAATAACCAGTACCTACAAGAATGTAGTAAGCAAATGTCATTGTGCTTAACATAATGTAATGTTCTATAATATACTTGTTGGTCGTGATAAGTGTTTTACTTCCGTGTTTATCTTAGTAACTTCGTTGTAGGTGCCTACGTCCATAAAAAATTGATAGGCTAATTCCACACACAATAAAGTGAAATAAATAACTAAATCATATACCTAATCAAACTGTTAATATATATTATTCTAGTTCTCCACCAAGATCCAGTCGTGTGGTGTAGATAACACATTTGACAGTTCGTTAAGAAAAATCTTTTTACACAAACCTTGTCCTGAAAATAGAAAAAAAAACAAATTATTCAGTAAAAAAAATAAGAATTATTATTATTATTCAGTGTAGTCGTAGGGATATCAGGCGCTTCAGTAAATTTTAACTTGACATTCCAGCAACCTGAGTATGTGTGAGTAGAGGCCTTCTCTATTAACCCTGATGATAGTTTAGAGAAGACCCGTGTCAGGTGGTATGACACTGTTTGGGTTGTTGATTTATGATAAGGTGTGGTGGTCGTGGGTTCGATTCCCACCCAATACAAACATTTGTGTGATGAACATGTCTGGAGTCCGGGCGTGTCTATAGTTATAAGCTCTGCTCTAGTTTGGGATCAGGATGACATGCGTGTTAATGTCCTAGGATATATTATTAAGTATATTATTATTATAATTTTGTTTTTGTCGATGATTGCTTTAAAACCCATGTTGATCTTAAGAAATAGTTCGTAAAATATAATGTCATCTTGATGTGTAAAATTAGCATTATTTTAATATTTCTACACCATACAGCTGTGTAGAAAATATTAACACATATTGTTTGCACATATATTATTAACAATATACTAAATCTTATGAGAATTTAGTTAATTGGTTACGAGGTAAATCAGTTAAGCATAAACACAATAATTTGCAAATCTCTTGCAATGTTACCTACGTAATATCTAATTCGTTGCAAACTAAGTATATTTCATTTTTGCAACTCTATAAACCTGAGAAAATTATTGCAGTTCAAGAAAAGCTATACATTAATTAAAAGTCTTTTCTATGAACGAAAAGACATTATCAAAAAAATTACTCCAAATTAATTAATTCATTACAGCAACCAACAACAACTTAATAACCGCATGGTCCCGAATTTGATTCCCAGGTCGAGCAAAGAATAGAGAATCTTAATTGCAGATCGAAATTTAGAATTCTGCCCGTTGGACCTCAATAGGCTCGCCTCCTATTAGCCGGCGAAAACTGGGTGATATTCACATCTGCCTACTCCTTCGAATATAACAAACGTGACGCTATGTCACTCATGTCTCTAAATTTAAATAAGACTATTTCGAAATATGCCTGGGCTAAACGGTGGGGTTGCTTATAAATGAATTTCTACTTACCTACCAATAAATATATTTATGAACAGTTGGATAATCACGCCCTTATAACTACGGAACCGGTTCCTCTGTGCGATGAACTAAAGTCGAGCAAGACGAACGGCAGCTTATTTCAAGGCGAATGTTAAATTACAGAGCGTACTATAAACGTGAATCTTTTTTAATTTGTACCTTTTTTACCTATGAGTTTTTATTCGCCATTTATTACAAAGTAATCAAAACTGGACTGACATGTTTTTTGGGAACCATATCCCATTAAATAATGTCTTCATAATAAGTCGGCAGTTCCACCCAACATATTCTCCTTCAACGCTGTTGTATTTTTTTGTATGTAAACAAAAAAAAAAAACATTTACATTCGTGAGGTCATTTAAACCGTTAACGAAATGATAGCCCGATCTAATTATTATACTACTCATCATAATACAATTACGCTGCTGGATCTTTCAGTGAATTAAATTACAATTTTAAAAATTCAAATTCACTGACTAAACTCAAAATTTTTTGAACTTAAGATCAAAAAATTTAAATAAAAAAATAAAAACAAAAATTATTTGACGGGCCGGTGGCGTGGTCGGTAAGATACTTGCTTTTCACGCCGCAGGTCGTGGGTTCGATTCCCACCCGAGACAAACATTAATGATGAACATTTGTGTTTGTGTTGAGTCTGGGTGTAAATATCTATTATAAGTATATATTTACAAAAGAAAAGTATTATATGTATAGTATATACCAGTTGTCTGGTTTCCATAACACAAGCTCTGCTTAGCTTGGGACCAGATGACCGTGTGTGTTAATGTCCCAAAAATATTTATTTATTTTATTTTATTTATTTTATATAAACATTATTGAGCTAAGTACATTTCAAGCAACTTGGTTTTCAGCAACCAGTTGGTTAGGTTATCTATCTATCTACCTAGGAGTCTCCTAGTTTTTTCCACTCGTCTGTGTTTCGAGCGATGAATTACATAAAATAGCCTCTTCGTGTCCTAGTATTATGATTTCTGCGATAAAAATTATTTTATAATCTTCATCAGATTTTTAACTGTCTCTCAAATCAGCGTGAAAAGTCAACTTTCTTGTGCTGCCTGCAGTTCGTGTTGCAATTGCCTCATTTCAATTTGATAATTGAACAAAAGAATCGGTACCATTATATAGGAAATAAATAAAAAAATATCATACAATTGTCAATTTAATTAATTATCTACAAATAAATTATTTCAATTTGTAGAGTTTATTTATTACTTGTTTCTTTGTTTTGGTTTATTGTCGTGAAGGTTTTCTTTATTGACCGGCGTTATACTAATATCTCATAATGTCCCATTACTAGTTAAACTGGACATTTATGATTGTTTCGAAAGGATATAGTAAATTTAAAAAAAAGTTATATCCGAATCATAATCCGCATGTCCCAAAGATTTTAAAGACTAATTAAGTTGCACTGAAGACGACAAAGTATCAATGTCAACTCAAAAGAGACAATTTTTCTCTTCACAGTATCAAATAAAAAAAACATAATCCGACTTTGAAATAAAGCTATTTTGTAACAAATTTTATCGCGGTTTATTTTAGAGTTTAGATCCCGACGTTTCAAAGTCTTTTCAAACTTCATGGTCAGAGGTGGACTGAAAAGTCTGAGAAAACTGAAACATTGGGATTTAAAAACTAAAATAAACCGCCATAAAATCCGTTATAAAATAGTTTTATTTCAATGAGTAATATTCGCGTAAATCTAAGAAAATACTATAATTCAACTTGTTATTCCTAAGATTACCGCTTTTAGAAAACTTTTTCAGTTTATAGTATGTGCATAAACAATATTAGTTTTTCATGATTTTGGGTATGACTATATAGTATTACACCTAATTGTGTATTTGCAAAAAAAAAATCGTATTAAGTTATCTAGTTTCTATAGAACAAGATCATTTAAATTTGGGATTAAATGGCCATGTGTATTTAAAGTACATATTTTTAAGCAGTATCTAATTACTATTAGTAGATGCAGTTAAAAACAAATTGACGGTGAGTAATTAAATTAACATTTTGTACAATGTTACCTTGAAAATTATTTCGTCGCGCTCACAAAAAGTTGTAGGCACATTATACTGATCTTTATGTTGGCATTAGTAATAAATCATTTAACTCTTCCGACTTGATTATCTAGGGTATTTCCACACATATGCTTGGTAAGCATGGGTGTAGAAATCAGAACACTTCATTATATAGTAAACATTAGATTTATATACGTAATACCATATCTATATCTGATTTTAATTGCGTAAAATTATGAAGAGAACTCTGGCACAAAGTACCCTATAAAAAATAGTAGGTGCTATATTCAAAATGGCGTCATTCGATTTAAAGTCATTATATTGATTTTCATATTAATATTTTGGTATTTTGTAGATTTGCCTAACATAACATAAAATATAATACAGTACACTTTAAGCTTTCCGAACTCGGCTCCGGCAGTGCGTATGTCGTTTATCGCGCTTAACCATTAACCTCTCTTTGTGCAGTTGGATAAAAACTATCCTATGTCCTTCCCCAGGACTCTAACTATCTCCGTACCAAATTTCATATCGGTTCAGTAATTTTGGTGTGATAGAGAGAGACAACGTTAGTTAGTTAGTTAGTTAGTTAGAAGCGGGCTAATTTTTCCGCAACTCGACGACTCGTGAATGCGCCTATTTTGCGTGATTGGGCCGGCAGCGCTATTGCCAGCCCAGCTCCAGGAGAAATCCCAGCAGACCCTTTATGTTGCCGATGGCCTCTCGGAGCGACCTCGGAGATCCGAGGTGTTCCGCTCTGTATCTCGCCACCCCTGGACAGCAGGTGACCACGTGGGCGGCTGTTTCTTCTTCCTCCATACATGCTCTACACAGAGGACTGTCAGTGACACCTATGGTAAAGAGATGTTTGTTTAGTAAGGCATGACCAGTTATAATCCCGGTGATTAGGCGCAACTGTGGCCTTGTGAGCCTTTTCAGCCTGCGCGCTAAACCGGCTCTAATATTGGGCAGTACGTCTTTGGTTTGCCTACATGTATTAATTTCCTGCCAGTATTGTTGGTGCGACATTTTTGTGATATGTCGTAGTTTGTTACGTGTCCAGTTGAATGGCAAGGGTAAGATAGGTTCTGGGCCTACGGCGGTACTTGCAGAGCCTCTTCTTGCCAGTTCGTCGGCAGCATCATTGCCCCTTGAACCACTATGTCCCTTGATCCATTGCAATGTAATGTTATTATGAGTACATGCTTCCGTCAGGACCTGATGACACTCGTGTATTAGTCCTGACGTTGTAGTGCAACTAGTTAGTGCATGCAAAACAGATTTACTGTCAGAGAGAATACGTACCTTTTGGTCTGTTACCTCTCTGGCCGAAATTGCCTTCATCGCCATTATGATTCCCGTGCATTCCGCTTGATACACGGAGCTGTGGGAGCCTAGTGGTGCTGTTATATGGATGTTTAGCTCGTCCGAGAACACTCCGTATCCCGTGCCGTGGTCGGTCTTAGAGCCGTCGGTATATATTCTCAGTTCCGAGCAATCATCCTTTGTATCTTCATACAACTGGATCTTGTATTTTTTGTCAAACATGAATTGTTTTGTTATCTTGTCCGACACAGCCTCTATAAGTGGTTCCTTGGTTACCATTGCCTTGTAGATGTCTGTGTGTTTTGTTCTTGTGTTGACCCAGAGTTTGCAGATCTTCAGCCTAGCGAGTGCTGCTGCCGCTTCCTGTTTGATGTATATGTGCAGAGGCGGCAGATCCAGCAGTACTTCGATGGCTGCCGTCGGTGTGGTCCCCATGCAGCCGGTCGTCGCCAGGCAGGCCATTCTCTGGAGTCGTTGTAATTGCGCTTCAGCTGTGGACAGCATGGTGCGTGGCCACCAGACCACTGCTCCATAACAGATCATCGGTCTGATTACCGCTGTGTACAGCCATAGTGTTACTTTAGGGTTTAGTCCCCATTGTTTGCCGACCATCCTTCGGCACTGCCAAAACACTATAATGGCCTTATCTATTTTTGTGTTCAGGTGTTTGCTCCAATTTAGTTTATTGTCGAGTATTACCCCCAAATATTTGACTTCTGACTTAAGTTGGAGCTCCGTGCCGAAGAGTTTAGGTAATCGGTAGTTGCCTAAATTCCTTTTGTTGGTAAACATTACTAGTTCTGTTTTATTGGGGTTTACTGATAGTTGGTTATGTTCGCACCAGCGTTCCACTATGCGGAGGGCCGCCTGCATGATTTGGCACACTGTGCTTGCGACTCTGCCACTTATTAGTATGACTAGGTCATCTGCATAACCTACCGTGTAGTCTCTATTTTCGTTTAGAGTGTTGATTAAGTCGTTTATAACCATGTTCCACAATAGTGGCGAGATTACTCCTCCTTGCGGGCATCCTTTTGCCACTGTGGCGCACTGAGTTTCAGATGACTCAAATAGGATTTGTCTCTTGCGGAGCATGTTGTCTATCCATTCTATTAAGACGGTGTTTACTCCGTGCCTCTCCAGAGCTGCGGTGATGCATCCGAAATTTGTTTTGTCAAACGCCCCCTCAATATCTATGAAGGTGCCGAGGCACATTGATTTGCTTTCTATCGCTTCCTCCACTTTACTGACAACCGCGTGGAGTGCCGATTCTGTTGATTTGCCGTGGCTGTATGCGTGTTGCTGTTTGTGCAGCGGTTTTGTTTCCAGAGCCTTTTCCCTGATATCCCTGTCACACAGTCTTTCCAGCGTCTTTAGCAGAAAAGAAGTTAGACTGATCGGTCTATAGGATTTGGGGTCTGTGTAGTCTGCCTTGCCTGGTTTCGGTATAAATAAAACCTTGACTTTTCTCCACAGTTTAGGGATGTGTCTGTGGGCTAGACATGCTATCAAAATGGATGTCACGACAGTTACCAGTTTTGGCCCTCCCCACTTAAGTAGGCCTGGGAAGATCCCATCCGGGCCTGGTGATTTAAACGGGTGAAAGCTGTCGATCGCCCATTGTGTTTTGTTTACGTCGATCACTTCCGAGGCTAAGGCCCAGTGTTCTTCTGACGTTGTTGATGTTACTTCTTCCACTTCCCCTTCGGTGGTCTGTTGGACTTGGCAGTCTGGGAAGTGTGTTTGTATAAGAAGTTTTTCCGTTTCGTCAGGAGAGTTAGTGTAGGTGCCGTCTGGTCTTCGGAGGGACCCTAGGCTTAGGTCTTTGCTTTGCGATAAGACCTTCCTTACTCTGTTTGCCTGTTCGTTGCTTTCGATGTTAGTACAGAACTTCTTCCAGGCGTTGCTACTTCTGTACCTTATCCGTTTTTTATATCTGGCCTTGGCATCTCTGTATTTGTCCCAGTCCAGATCGTTGCGGGTGTTCATTGCCCTGTTCAGAAGTCTCCTTACCTTGGCTCTCAGTCTTTCTAGTTCTGGGCCCCACCATTTGGTTTTAGCCGCCGCGGTGTCGTCGCCTGATGGGGTGGGTAAGGGACATGCTTCTTGGTAACTTTCAGTCATCATAGCTGTGACTTCATGTACCTGTTTCTCTATGTCTTTAACCGTCTCTAGCCTCCCTTGGGTTATTTGGGAGAGTCTGTGGTTGAGATGCTTAGAGTATTGCGCCCGGTCTGTTTTCCTCGGGTTGCGTCTTGGCACTGAGGTTGTTGTGTCTATTTGGAGGTCAAACCGAATCCACCTGTGGTCGGAGCAGGACGCCTCCGTTGACACGTGCCAATTTGCTATGTGCGGTGTTGCCCCCTCCGTGGCTAACGTTAGGTCGATGATGGTTTTCGCTCGTCTTGTCACGAAGGTGGGTTCAGAGCCCTTGTTCACTATATTAATGTTAGTTGTTATTAGGTATTCTAGAAGTACTCTACCTCGTTCATTTGTGTTCGGCATGCCCCACACGGTGTGGTGGGCGTTTGAGTCCGTGGCTATTATCAGCTCCAGCCTGGCCTCCTCGCAGTGCCTCACCAATAGGGTCAGCTCGTGTGGTGGTGGTGACACCGCCTCCGGCATGTAAGCTGAAGCGATGACCATGTCTGGAAGGCCTCCCATCATACCGTGCACCATGATGGCGCATAGGTCCCTGGAACAGAACCTCGTTAGTGGTTGCGCCTTTATGTTTTTTGATGTATATATACAGGCACGGGGATTTTCCGGCCCTGTGTATGTGAAGAGATTACCTCCTGTGTTTCGTAGGCCGCATATAGTGCCACGTCTGACCCACGGCTCCTGAATCAAGACGATGGCGGTCGACCTTTCCTCCAACCATTTGCGAGTTTGAGCCGTGGCAGCTTCACTATGGTGGAGGTTTGTTTGTAAGACATTACAGGTTGGAAGAGTGGGAGCCATCTTTGGTCGATGAGCCCCTTCCCCCCCCCGCAATGTCCAGCCTGTCGAGCCCCTGTACACATCCTTCATCGTCCCCTGAGAGTCCAAGGAGGGCTTCCTCCTCTTCCATCTCCGGGGACGGCTCAGGTCGTGCTTCCGCCTGTGGAGCCGCCGATGTGACCGTTGTGGTCTGTTCAGCCTCCGTTGCGTCCATGGGGTCCGGCTGCGTCGCAGCTGCTGCTTCCTCGGCAGTTCTCGGCGGCGGTTCCGGCCGGAACCTCCCCTTACCCCACTCGAACTTGGCATAGACAGACCCTATTAGAAAACAGAGTCTGCGGCCACGCTCAAGTAGGGGTTCCAGGAGATCCTCTGGCAGGTCCGCCACCAGGAACGTACCTTCCCGCTGTTGTTCCATCCGGAGATTTTGCCAGCGCGTCACGCCAGCCCAAGGGTTCTGGTTCCTCAGCATCTTCCCTATCTTCTGCTCGTCATCCCAGGCCCCTGGCAGCAAGATGCCGCACCGGATTCGGCGCTCCAACTCGGTCTGCCGCTTTAGCGCTAACTCATCTCCGGGTTGTAGGTCTATGGAGATCCTGCGGAGCGCGCTTCTCAGCCACTCCACTGTCTCTCCATTGCTGCACCAGATGTGAATGGCTCCGTCTTTATAGGCCGGTTTACCTTGAAAGACGGGCCCCACTTCCTCGTCTACTTGCTCGAACAGCAGAGCGGTGAGCTGGAGCTGTACCTCTTCTACTTGCTCCGGAGTCAGGTTCGTGTTGGAGGTCGTCGTGATGGCGACCATTAGCTCAGACTTTACCGCTTCTGAGTAGAGTAATGGTCGCTGGTCCCCCGGACCCTCCAGGCGTTGTTTCTTTTGTTGGCCTCGAGGAGAAATGGTCTCATCGAGGCGTGCCCTCTTTGCCGCCCCCGCAGTAGCAGGGCCACCAGTCGCTACCCCTGACCCAGCTCTTCCGCCCGCTGTCCCCGTGCTTGCTGAAGTGCTTGGCTGAGGTGAGTCGTTAGACGGTTCCCTCCCTGCACTTCTCGCTATCGCCGCCCGTATGGCGTCACGTTTCTTTTTGCTGTCTTTCCGCTTGTACTTCTTCTTCTTTTTCTTCTTGTAAGAAGTAGAAGCGGATTCCGGCATATTGTTAGTATGGGGAGCCAGATTCGGGGCCCCAGGAGGTATGTGGCTCCGACTCCGATGCTCCTCATTGCGCCTAGACGCGCTTTGCTGAGCCGGCGTCCCTCTAGAGGCCGCCATGCCATAGCTAACGCTGTTAAATTGTTTGTTGAGGGCGGGAGTTGGTAGCAAGGGGGCCGGTCTTCCAGGCACCCTGATACTCCCGCGCTCTATTGTGTGTGTGTGTGTTACTGTTTGTGTATGGTGAGTGCTTGTTTGACCTTGTGTGCTGGTGGATGTTTTTGAGTGTGTTTGTGGCTGAGTGTTTGTGTCTCGTGTCTGTTTGGCGTTTGGTGTTTGTGTTTGTGAGGTGTGTGCTGTGTGTGGTGTCTGAGATGGAGCAGTCCTCTTCGGGACCTCCTCTCGCCTTATGGATGGTGCCGCACGAGCGGCGCGCACCCACGGGTTTTTGTTTTTCCGTTCTTTATGTGATCTGTTAAGTTCCATGTTTAGTTAAGTTTGTTGTTCATCCCCCGGGTTCCCACCCGCCATGGAGCCCGCACCTTTGGGGATGCCCTGTTCAGGGCACCAGGATTGTCCGGAGGGATATAGACGTGATGGGTTGGTGTTCATGCGCGACATCGGGGGCTGCAGACACGCGGCTGGCTGGATCGATCAATCCCCCAGGTGTTCCGCGTGCCCTTGCCCCGTCAGCATGGCCGAACACCAGCCCTCCCGGAGAGCTCCCACCACGTCTCGCCTGCGGCCCGTGACATCTCAACCTCACGGTGGACGCATGTCCATTTCCCTGCAGTGGCTAGCTGCAGGGCTACCGTTTTGCCGGAAATCCGGACCAAAGGGGGCGTGTTGTCCACTTTCGACTCAGCCCCCCAGGATTCCTTCATCCCAGCGTACGGCGTTCGACTGCGCAGGACACACGCAGGTAGGTAGTTAGTCCACCGAGCCCCTACTTTCTCGGTGGATCCGTTTTCCTAAACAGATTCCCGCCACCCCAACCTCCACTGAGGAGGCGGATGCCCGTATAGGAAAGAGATGGAGGGGGGTTGGGGGGGGAGGGTTAAGGGAGGCTTGGGTAGGAGGGATAGGTGGGAGGGATAGATGGGGGGGAGGGGGAGCGACCAAACCATTTCAGTTACGTCCGATTCAGAGGGAATCGGACCAATAACAGGCGGCAACCACGTGAAGGATAAACGGTGAGGTCTTGCCCCTGGGGTGATAACGCAACTTGTGCTCGCCCAGAGGCCATTTGCCAGACCACCCTCCGGACAGGAGGGTGGAATGAGTGTGCATCCATCTCATGACCCGACGACAGTGTGTTGAGATGGACCCACCCTCGCCCTGAGAGACAACGTTACTTTGGCATTAATAATATTATTAAGGATTTGACGTAATTTCGGAAAAATGGTACCACAACAAAAATAAATTGACATGAAAAGACAAAAGCATAAATACTACGTTTATATTTTACAAACGCTTCACGTCAACCCTTTTAGTGTCTCACTACTGGGCACAGGTCTCATCTCAACTATCTTACGAGTTGAGAGAGTTTAGAACTTAATCCACATACGCTGGCCAAGTGCGGGTTGGTGGATGTCACATGTCCTCGAATGAATAGTTCTTAGACATGCCGGTTATTGAGCAGCGGCGATGAAACAATTCGCACAAACATGTGTGGGCAGGATCAGGATTCGACCCCGCTACCTATATTTCTAAGGCGAGGCCCGTACCGCTGCGCAACCGCTGCTCAAACAAACGCTTCAGGGTTGTGAAATAGCTTGTCATATCATTTCATGCATTTTAATTGTTTCATACTCTCAGGAGATGTTTATTTAATTAAAGTGATTACCTACAAGTGACGACACTAACTTAGTGTGTAAATATTTAGTTACAGATATGTTTAGAAATGCCTAGAATATTTTGCAAGTAAGTTAACTATGCTGTGGGAAAATGCAGCTGAGTTACGCATGCGCAAATGTTTTTTTTTCTATTTTAAAATAGACTTGCGCGTGACCATTACTTTAATGATAGAACGCGTCTGCCCAATACACCCAATCACTCGTAATTACGAATGATTTTTGGTAAGAAGGCAGCAGTGGAATGATGCTCCACAGAGTTTTAGCTTCATTCCACTGCTGATACAACAACTGCTGATACAAATCTGATTGGATAACATGGAAAGGACACTCGGTGATGCGACTTTGTCTGGTGGGTGATCACTAACCATGGCTGAAGCCTACTACCAATTTCACTTCACTCTAACACTTTTTAGTATCCCACTAGTAGGCACAGGTCTTCTCTCAACTATCTTTACGAGTTGAGAGAGTTTAGATCTTAATCCACACACGCTGGTCAAGTGCTGGTTGTTGGATGTCACATGTCTTCGAATGGTTAGTTTTAGATCTGCCTGTTTCCTCTTGATGTTTTCTTTCACCGATATTTAGCAGCGGCTTAAAACAATTCATATAAAAGAGCAATCGAGGATCGAACCCGTGGCCTTATATTTCAAAGCCGAGGCTGATAGATATCGCTGCGCCACTGACTAAGGTGCGGGACAAACACAGGGGGCTTTGGGTGGAGGTGAGGCGCGGACGCGGCGTCACTTCTATGATATTTTCTTTTCGAGATGCCGGTCCATCATTCTTGCGCTACTTCGGCGGCGCGCCCGCATCTCGCCCGCAACTCGCCTAGGCCTCACCTATGCCTCGCCTCGTCGCCTTAATTTTTAAATCGTAGTTGAGAGAAGATCTGTGTTTAGAAGCACAAATTTTGTTTCAGTGTTAAACGCTATTTAATACTATGTTACGAGGGGATTATAATTTCTCTCGAAGTGAATCAAAGGCCCGTGCCGTGGCTTGTCTCTAATACTAACGAATATTATTTTTGATTGCAAAACTGAATCAGTAAGTAGATGTCGTAAGTAACAATTATATACAGAATAGGTACTTACTACGCCTGATTAGTCGTGGCGTACTTTTTTAGGGTTCCGTCCAAAGGTTCCGAATAAAACCGTATTGCTATCACTCATCGTCATTCTGCCCATCATCTGTCACCCAGGTTTTAAAGATAGTCTTAAAATATTTACAGTATAAGCGTCTTGTGGGCAGAAGGTCATAAATACTGTATGTACTTTTTAAAAAATGTTGTTCTAGATTCATTGCGGGCTTATCCCGCCCGCATGGTCCCCGTTTCGCCCCTTTAGGGGATGAGATTTAAATAATTATTTCTTTGTGCACCCCAAGATCTCAGACGGAAACTTTGTGCCAAATTATCTAGACCCGGTGGTTTAGTTGTGCGTGATATGTCAGTCAAACTGTTTTAGTAATAATATAAAGAAGATTATTTAAAAAGAAGAGAAGACAAAAGAATGAGAAAGTTTCAAAGTAAGTTATTTTCAATTTATTTCAAAGAATTTTAGTAACTTTCTATTGACCTATGAACTTAAAATTTGTTCATTATGTTTATTATTATGCATATTTTACTAATAAATAGAAATTATATTGATAATTCACAATTTTTATCTGAAAATCTACATTTGGTACGGAATCCTAAATGTGCGAGGTCCGAAACACACTTAGCCGGTTTTTTCTAATACAAATACATTGTTGGGATAATAACATGCGCCTACACACTACAGCATACAGCTCATAATCTCTCTCAATTGTCACAAAGTGTTGCCATTAAAAAAGTAATAAGCACTACGACTCTTTTGGCGCCCTCCCACTTAGCACTTAAGTAACACCCACTACATGACAAATATCCTTCCACAAAACTTAAGACTAACATCATCCGTTCCAGATAAGTCTTATTTCATAGAAATTTTGAGATTTTTCATTTTTCAGTAATAATAACATTATTACAGTACCTACAAAATACTGCGTAATATATAGGTACAACAACTTATACCCAAATTATTTTACTAGACGAAATAATATTATTATCAAACCTTAATAATATAAATTAGGGGGTCGTTGCGGAAAACTTGAGCTCATGTATTGTAAGGTACACCTAATTAATAATTTAATAAAGTATTCCCAATTTTATAATACCTAAAAATATCATTTCATTATTATCTTATTCTGAGTACCTACAAATATTAAATGAAAAATGAATATTGTAGAAATAATTACATTCATTATAAATGAAAACTATTGGTATAATTTCACAAAGAGAATGAAATATGTGTCTCTTTAGTTTCGATCTATTTTTATTTACAATATTAACAGCATGTACTACATTGGACAGTATTTTAATTTTTTTTAATTAAACATATTATTTATTAAAATATTATTTATGTTAAATACATTTTTAAAATAATCCCGCCTCGAACTGTACCGTGCACCCGGTGCAAAAGTGCACTACACATTATAGCATGTTAAAAATTTAAAATATTGTCAATTTAACCAAATACGGCCCAATTAAACCAAAGAGGTTTATTATTAAATTAACCGCAATCTTCCCGCTGCAACTCTTCTAGTAGTAAAATTGATCATTAATATTTTATTGTAAGTAAAATGTCAATTAAAGGTATTAAGAGTGGCACTGGCATACATACGGACTGCATGATAGGATTAGACATGTCAATGCAACACTTAAGTGCATAGATAAATGCCAGTTGCAAATTACTCTGAATTTATACGTAATTTATTATGATTCCACCTTTAAAAAGTGTCAGTGTCAACAGATTTTATTACCTACTAAACTTTATAACTTTATGGGTAAAGTAAAGTAAAGTGAAATAACAATTAGGTGGGTACTATTTAGTGCACTTGCTTTTTATTATAAATTATTATGAACTTATTTATTCAATAATTAACAATCACGGTATCAAAACCAAATAAAATCATTAATCTTTATGTACTAATGTTAGGTATATAAACCTGAAGAATTTGTTTGGTAAAAGGCGCTCATATCAGGGACTGGCCCGATTTAAAAAATAATTTTGCTTTGTTAGATACCCCATTTATTGAGAAAGGTTATAGACTACTTGTTATCCCACTGCTGGGCATGATATAAAATGAAAGGTCATGCTACGAAGCCATAAATAATCATAGATATCTCCATAATATCATGATTAACCAATGTAAACACCAATCTATTTATTGTATTATAGATGAAATTTATACCTACTAAATGCATACATTCATACTTAATCGCATTGTTGTATTTGATAAAATATTCACGCATCTAATCTTCACTGTATGTCGTAACCACAAGCCAAAAACAGAAAAGCCATGGCCAAATTCCATCAAGATACCTTTGAATATATCACTTTTCAATGGTACAAATATTTTTTATCGAACTTTTGCGGTTGTCATATCACGAGATGCGCTCAACCTTAAGCTGATCGTCCACCGCCTACTAAGTTAGATTAGCTTAACTCACATAGTTGAACCAGTCCTTACCAATATTATAAATGCGAAAGTAACTCTGTTTATCTGCCTGTCTGTCGTGCTTTGACGCCAGAACTACTAAACCGATCTCGATGATTTTTGTATGAACATAGTTTAAGACACATGAAAGGATATAAGTTTCTTTTTATCCGATTTCGCAAAAGAGGTTGAAGGTTTCGCGTGATACCCGACGAAGCCACGGGCAGACAGCTAGTTTTTGATACATATGCGTCTATCGCAAACAACGCCAGCTAAAATAAAATATTTTATATTGTATTTATAGTATTTAGATTTGATGAAATTTAATATTGTATTTGTTCATAGTGTTATATCTTTAAATATAAACTTTTCGTTGTAATTTTATAACTCAAAAAAGGGGTTACCTATTCAAACAAAACGTTTAGCCATTGTTGGGACTATTTAGTAGATGGTTTATGTGAAGTTTGCACAAAGCTCGGTTGAGCGGTTCTTTATTTATCATATTATTGTAAATTGTTGAGTGGGCTGAAGTAGTTTATATAAGCTGTGTAGCCTGAAATAAATTATTAAATTTGTTTATTTATTGTTAATATTATTATTGAGTTACAAAAACCAGCCCTCCTAAAATAACTTAGTTGTGTAGGCTGATCAGAAATTATATGAGCTATACTAATCGCCTCTCACCCTCTCTTTCCCCGTCTGATAAGTGACCGTACGCAGGCATTTCACTTCGATGGACGGCATTGACTGAGTTTAGTTTTTACTTAGCTTAGCTGCCGGTGGATGATTGGCTTTATACTCGTATTACACGCCATGCCGTAAGGATCTCAAATAGATTGAAACAGTCACCTAATGTAGGTATTTTTATAGCCTAATAAGGCTATATTCCTAATCCTGGTAAATTGGGATCGTTTCATAAAAATATAATATTAATAAAGAAAAGTAGAGGTGGTTGTCAAATTATATTCTATTTTTATATTTTTTATTTATGTAATTTTCATTTTTTTTATTACTGTCACTCTATTACAAAGTCTATTTTGTACTTATTTAAACTGCTAAGATATATAAATGCAATTAGGTATCTATTTTAAGCAACAGCATTTGCTTTGTAAACTTGTAGGTAAATTGATAGTCATTTTCCCAAATACATATTTTTTAATACATTATGGTATGTACCTACATGAAAATGTAGACAAAAATGTTAAATAGGCTGCGCGCGATAATTTGTTTTGGATTACTCTCAAATCAATTAATACATACATAGTATCACATCTGTATTACCCGAAGGTATAAGCAGAGGCGAATATCAGTCACTTTTCACCGGCTAGTTAAGATCCCATACGTAATAGGAGGCGAGCCTATTGATGTTCAACAGGCACGATTCCAAACTTCGAGCTGTTACTAAGATTCTCTTTAATAAATTAGATAAGTCTTTTTGGTCGTCTCGGGATCGAAAGGGGGACATCACGGTTATTTAGCAAGGCAGTTATTACGGCAATCGAATAAATTGTACACTATAAAAGATTATATTATAATTTGGGCACTTTATTTATAAAGCAAATTCCAAGTGATTGCAAACAAGGCGCTTTAGATTCCTATTAGATTCTCATGGAGACGGAGGCATTGTATGGTAATAGATGACAATTTATCTATACTGATAAGATAATGATTGACAATCGTTCAGTTGACAGTTGCAATATAACTCGCCCACCGCCTACCGAACTGAAAACGCGGCAGAATATTCAACTGAGATTATTATTCTAGTGAGTGACGGCGAAGATTACGATGTAACACGAACAAGTTTTAATCTATAAGTAGTTAAAGTTTGCTTTGACGAGATAAAAAGGAGATGGGACATGTACTGCGGGTAATTAAGGTTTCATGACTCAACATGACAACACCTCAATGTGTCTCTTGGTTTAGATGATCTCTGCAAGAAGGGTTGCAAGATCTGAATAGAAGTAGCTGCAGTTTATAATCAAATGGATGTTCCATTGGCTGTGTAATTATTTTCAAGGTGGTAGAGCATCTTTTTCTGATTCTTGTACTTTCCCGAAGTTGAAGACTTCCATAACTTGAGAAAATATTATTTTCATATTATTTTTAAGTATTAAATCACCTTAAAATGGTTCATACGGAAAAAAAAATAAGAATGTTTCAGACAATGACGCAAACGAAGTCGCACGTATTAACTAATCTATACCTAGAGTTGGTTTGTTTGTGTGATTGAACGTGTTAATCTGGTTTAAAAAGAAATTGCACTGTTTGATAGCCCATTTATTGAGGAAGGCTACTCTTTGTTCCACTGCTGGGCAATCTAAAATTTTGGTCACGCGGGCATAGCCGCCGGTGGAAAGCTAGTATCTAATAGATGGAGATTCCCCTAATCTGTCACCTTAAAGCAGACCTTCGCCAAATGACATATATTTTTAGAGCTAGGATAACTCCGTAGTATAACTATATTTCTACCATCAAAATTCTACCACTTGGGGTACAAGTTCAATTCTACCACTTCTACCCCTTTAGGCCAAAATCGGCCAAAAAAGACCGTTGTACACAATGAAAATTAAAATTAAAAAGCACCTACAGTCATAATTTTTAAAAACCTACTTCAAGTTGAGTTTTATAGCACAATAACACTTATGATATGCTTATCATGTTACATTAAAAAAAATTAACCACCTTTTGTTTACTGAAATGATCTCATTTCACTCAAAGGTCAAGTTGCGATATGTCGTTACTTCACACCTTACTACATTACTACAATGCAGGCTTACTCCAAAAAGGAGGTAACAACTGCTTATAAAAGGAATAAAGAATGATATTAGGTCGAAAACATGCGTTATACTGACTACAAACAACTTAATTAACTCAGAACACATATTATCTCAATTCACATCGAATACAAATTTGTTACGTCATTTACCATACTTATTGTACAAAAGTACAAATATACACAGGACACAAATTTTCAATCGCTCTTGGAACGAAACTATCTGTCTTAAATACTGGAGATAATTTTTAATTCAACGAAAACATTATATTTTTTCGAAAACTTCTTCCACGGGCAAAGGAAAAATTTTGCCACTGCTGGGAATAATATAAAATGTAAGTCAAGCCGCCGCCGGCGGAAAGCTAGTAGATACCTATTTAAGTTTTAAGAAATGAATACATCAGGATTCGCAAAGCGATGAGATCGTGTTATTAGTTTTGCAATAGGTTTGGAAATCGTTTCATCAAGATTATTAGGGCTAACAGTAGGTACAGACGTGCCAACGATGCTGTTGTGAAACAAATAAGGTAGGCAAATCGTGACTTATTATATAAAATAATTCTTCTAACATATCTTAGGTATTACTGTAAACTAGCAATTCTTGTGAAATAATTTTTAAATCTTGGAAACGGCTCTTATATTTTCGGGAGAAATTGCGCGAATAGTGCGATTCAGTTTTAAGTGTAATTTTTGATTCCAAAGCGTGCCAATATCCAAATCGGTTGATTAAACATGAAAATGAAAAAATGCTTTATATTGTTGAGACACGAGACTACATAAAAATTGTCGAATTTATTTTCATACCATGCTGTGTGTGAATGGCAACTAATGAGAAACACTAGCAAAAAAAACCCTGAATATAGGTAAATGGAATAATAGTAACACAATTTTGTCGGAAAGCAATCATTCACACGCTCTGTCATCTTCCAACTAAGAAAAACACGTCGAATCAAACCACAAATTGAAAATCAGCGCAATGCGTGCTCATCTACTATTGCGTTAAAGTATCAATTTGCAAGAAATGTCATGATACGAAAACTAGTTATTTTAACTTCAGTAGATAGTTTAATTCAGCTTCATATCTTTGTCAATGAATTCGTGGGATTCGTGGAAAACTAAGGCCCAAAATTCCTCCGAATTGAGATTGGGCAATGTGTGCAGAAGGCTGGCATCTCATTCTGTCAATTCATTAACACATCATGGATATTGGCCTATAGGCCAGCCCTCTGGTCACACGAAGAATTTATCAGGCACCTAGATATTTATTTAAAAAAATACACGTGTCACAAAATTGTAATTTTTACACAAAGTTACAGTCAATGTGTATAAATATATTTGAAATTTTTAATTCTACATAAAATAAGTCTAAAAATTAAGTTAATTATTATTGTGTTGTGTTAGAGCGGCTTTGTCCCAAATAATATTATCCGCTTAATAGTCCGAAATTTTATAATAACCTTTAGGTACTATTTAATGTGGACATTACAATTGTTTAATTTATGGGGCAGTGTATATCTACGTTTCTACAATAAACTTCGGAATAATGTTAGGGAAATGACTATTAACAAATTAAAAATAATTATAAAATTTACGTTATGTAAGAAAGCGCATTATAAAATTTCAAACTATCCAACGGATAAAAACGCTTGGAATTAAGTCACTCTAATTCAACACCTAAACAAACAAAATGTAATAGTTAAAGTAGGTACATCATTTAAAAAATAAAAATCTTACTGAGTTTTTTGGCAGTGTTTCTCGGTAGCTGCCAGTCATTTACTGCACGGTAGGAAAAGAAATTGGACTATTTTGATGGAACTATTACTGGAAAGTTTATTGTAAATTAAAGTTTATTACTTAAATTAAGCTCTATAAGTTATTGCTTCACTCGGCGATCTTTGCATCTTTGCAGCAATAGCAAAATAAAAATTTGTGCTAGTTTACAAGTCAATAGAGCCTATGTAATCATAGCAGTCCTTACTTACACAGTATAAATTAGTAGTTACTTTAACTAAGCTGATAATTATATCGCTCACCCACACCCAAAAATGCAAATGATTATTATAAATAAAGCAGACTTATCTTAATGTCATGGTCTGTGAAAACACATTATTATTAGTACAAGGAAACTACAATCTAACAAATACGTTTCAGGACATTATCAATGGAAATTAACTTTAAACTTTTATTACAATTCGATTTTTAATTATATAAAACCACATCCAAATCCTCTATTCGTAGAAGCGCTTAGATACTGCAAACTTCGACATAGCTATTTAATTACCCACACCAACTAGATACCTATAGACACCGCGTAACTTGGCCCCCGCGCTCGCCTAACTTATGTCGTGCCACTACATACCAAACAATTAATTATTAATAACCTATTAAATTTAAATGAACCAATTTTCTCCAATGCTCACGTTAGAATATTTGAATAAAGTGATGTCTAGAAGGTACCTTGTCGATGGGTACACAACATACCAGCATACATTTTTGTCAGCCGATAAATATATATTACTAGCTACCCCGGCGACCTTTGTACCTTTTCATTTCTCACCTTTTAAATCTTCCTTGGACTCGGTTCAGCCGTTCTTGAGTTTCAGCAATACAAACAACACGTCAACAACATACGTCAATTCATTTTGATATAATTTCCCTAGAACGCATTAACTTGATTTCGATCAACCCTATATCTTGAGGTAATGCAAAAAGGTTGTAACAATCAATCTTTTGCGTGACTTTTCCTTTCATAACAAATTACACATCTGTCATGCACTTGTCAACAACTTTACCAATAATGTAGGAAACGAAATGTGATATCAATTTATTTTACTGTCACTGGCAGTAAACTGCAATAATTATGATTAACTTTCATTACGGAAACATGGGGTTCATATCAATCAAAAAAAGAACTTTACCTTTTGAGAACTCATAAAGGAACACGCTTCTCACACTTTTATTTTCCAAAGGTGTAGGCATAGGACAAAATTACTCACATTTCGTTGGCTTTGTTTACATTACATCACTGAATATACAAACATGACGTTTTATTTTTATATATTATGTATAAAATTGAAACCATCAAAACTTGACGGGCTATCGAAAAAGATAGCTAATTTTGATTGGTTGGTGCTAGGTTTTGTCCTTTCGCGAACCAATCAAAATTAGCTTTTGGTCGGACAATAAGACTTACCTACCTAAAACATAAGTTAGGCAAACGGGGGGTCCATGCGGTGTCTGGTAGATATCTGGTCGGTGAATTACTTACATAATAAGATGGCGAACCCGTTGCCGTTCTTTATACTCAAAATAAAAACTTATTAAAAACATCTTTTCCCTGACCTGGAATTACTTCCTTCAGTCAGTTGCACTTAGAAAGAGGACACGTTTTTTGTCATGCTATTTAGCCTAGGTTATATAATATTTTAACTGTGTGAGAGTGAGTATTAAAATTATGAAAAAATTCTCCCAGTACTTAAAGATTTCTTTACAATAGCTGTTGTGTTATTGTTATTATAGCTGTTATTGCCAGGCACTTTATAGTTGTAGCAATTGCAAGTGACCAGACTCCTTCAAAGATAAATTAATCATATCAAACATTCAGTTAACAATAGTGCTCAGGGAAGTATAAATAAGTCGTTTAATACAATATGCGAGTAAAGACGGTATAAGAACTTGTCGGCATAAACACCAGTGAAGGCCAGCCGTCACAAATCACAATTATCTAGTTATGTGACTACAGCCTCATCAGCATGCAGCAATGTAATGAGTTAATGTCATGGGCCTGTGACTATTAATGTCTGCTGTAATATTATCTACGTACTACCTGTAGGTAAGTATGTCAATTACAAGTTTTATTTATGTTCAACTGTTTGATGTGTGTTTGTTTGTCTGTAGGTATACGAAGTACGGACTACGGGCCCTAAAAATGATCCAGTAAATTCACTTAGAATTAATTACATTTAAAAGACTGCCACAATGTCAGGAAATAACTCACATACAGCCCATAGGCGTAAATTTTAAGCGATACAAGTATAGGATTATAAAAATTGATATATGCTATAGCAATATTCATATAACTTATAACACATCTAAAGGCTCGCTAAAGTACGATTTGAAAAAGAGAATCATACTAAAGCGAAAATTTAGAACCTTTTTATGTTTGTTTTATCAATAAAGTGGTTAATCTCAAATATTACAATACTAGCTTCCGTCTGCAGTTTTGCCCGCATTGTATTAGGATAAAAAGTAGCCTATGTGGCATACCAGACAATCTGTGCTAAATACTGTCCAAATCTGTCCAGTACTTTTTGCGTGAAAGAGTAACAAACCCCCATACCTACACACATCCTCATATCAAACTTTCGCATTTAGTATATTAGTAAGGTTAAGGTGCAATATCAAACATTGGAGAGAATTGGCTTATGATTATAGTGATGTGACGTACTCAAATATTGAACAGTCGCAGTCGAATGTTAATTTACTGCATTAATAAAGGTAACATTATTCGTCCTTATTATCTTTCATTTGGGATTAAACTACCTACATATTGTCCAAATAAAATTACATCTGCCAACTGCCAAAAATTCCATGTAAAATTATTAGTGGGTCAATGTTAATTAGGTGTCTTCCTTATTTTTTTTTTATAAACATTTATTTAATTTGTTTTTGAGCAATATGATGTAGCTTTTAATGATCTTCTTTGGCCGTAACTCGAATCCTTACATTTTCATAAAGATCCAGAACTTAAAATAAAACTACTTTTTAAGTATCTGATTTTATTACGGTTAAGCTTCGATTTCATATCCCGCCGGTACAAAACTTTTTTCTTTTCTTCATGGTCATGGCCAAATTAATTAATATATGTAATGTTTGTAGGTAGTCAGTTATAATTGTAATTAATAAGTAAGGACGTCGAATACCTCAGTCCCCGTGAACATGATGTCTGAAAAGACTTTGAAACGTCGGGATAGAAAATCTAAAATAGACCACGATAAAAGCCGTTATAAAGTAGTTTTATTACAATGCCTGATTTTCGCGTAAATTTATAAAAATACTTAATCATATCGATTTCGTCGAGGAGGTACCATGACTAAGTCTTATTATGACTGTTCAGGAAATAGCTGGTACAACTCAATGTGCGAATTATTAAATTTAGTATGTTAATTTCATGACTAAATAATTTCCTTAAACACGGTCACATGTAACGAACTAGTAAGTGCAAGAATCAAAATAGAGCGAGCAGAGGCGAGCGAACGGAAGCACTAATTACCTATATAATGCAGAAATACTAAGCCACAATCAACTATATTAACCGAAGACTTACTTAAAATCAAAAACTAATTTCGCCTCTAGTATTCCGCGGAAAGAAAGGGAAGTTCGCAATTTTTATTATTTGACAACTTTCGCCCGCTACAGACAACTTTTATAACAAACCATCTAAGTTACTTGTAAATTATTTAGCTTGAATTAATGATTCATTTCGAAATAAAACTATTCTATCTTTTCGAAACGTATCTCTCAATGCCTTTCTCCCTATCTTATAGATTAGATTTGATAGATTAGATACAACAAAACGATGATTTAATCGTCAACCTTAACAAATCTGTAAAGATAAAAATAAGGATGTAAAATCATCTTCAGTTAGTTATACTGCGTGAGTTGAAAACAATCACCGATACAGCAAGTTCATTTTACAAAAGATGCGCAACAATTTACAAGTGAACTTTTGCATCAAGATGTACATTTCCGATAAAGATAGGGTCACATTCCATTGAATTGTTTGCTTGTAAGAGTGGTACTTTTAAAATAATTGTTGTGTTATAAAACACTGAGACAAATATGAAAAAGTTATGGGGATAAACACTACAGCTTGCTTCTATAGGTTTTCTTTGAGCTAAATCAAAATGATCACTGGTGGTTACAGCTGCGGCTAGTCACCACGAACAGATAAAAACACAACGCTAAATGACCCAGCCGTATTTCGATGTAATATCCTGGGAAGATAATGTAAAAATGTAGATTGGACACCAATCCTCGCGCTGTATACATTTACCACGAATTTGTCTAAATCGATTAAAAACCAATGCAATGAAATCGACTTTATTTTTATTTAGTTTTGAATCGATATTTGTCATTTTTTTTTCGATAGAGTCTCGTTCAAAATAATTGCCAGAGTCGGGGTCCTGTTCTCGTTGGGTCTCGACAAAGTTCACGTCTCCTGTGTCACAAAAGGTGAAATGGAGGATATTTCATTATCATTTCATGTATAAAAAATGTAATAATCCAAGCAAATGAGAAGTAAATGGGGAAAATGACTGATATGCCTATGTATTGTACATACACTGTACTCAATTTTTTGTCCTATCATATAAACAAACAAATTATGGGGTACTAGTTACCAAATTCTGGTAACATTTTGATTTTATGAAAATTATTGTTAACACAATAATTTTCACAGTCAATTTGAACCAGTTTTTTGTATGATCTATTATGCAGTAATAATGTAAGTAACGCATCGCTTAAGAGCATACCGATTTCCAATCTTTCACATCAGCGTCATCATGATAATGTATCACGGTATTTATCTCAAAGTACACCAGTAATTTATTATATGATTTATAGCTGGTAGCCCTGCTCACGCCGATGCAGGAGGATAACACTTTAATTGAAGACTCGTCTGCCGTCGATCAAACTCATGGTCACCGTGTACACGATCAGGTAACGCTCCACTTCTTAGTTCATAAAATGCTGCATGCACATTGTGTTAGAATTAATAGTGGCCCACAGCAAAACTCGCGTCTACTTTTAAGTGACTTCAAAATTTTTGTCTAGGATGAAGTCCTACTACGCTAGCCAAGTGCTGGTGTAGAAATCACATGCTCTCTACAATTAGGTCTTAAAGATGTTTTTCTTCACCTTTAATGAACCGCGGCGATAAAACTATTCGCACTAGCCGACCTCAACTATTACTAATGTCTGAACTACAAAAACGCTACTTTTCGTACGGTCTAATAATTTCTTATGTTTAATGGGACACCCTAGGAACTTCCTACTTTATTACTCTAGAAAAACTATGATAGCGATTAGTTTAAAATTTGAAACTGCGAGATTTTATTTTAAGTAAATACATAAGTGTAATGAAACGAAAATCGCCAAAATGTAATTCCGACTTTTTAATAGCTACGGTCGGTTTATTTAATAATACCGTCGTGTACCGTATATGAATCGTTTGTTAATTTAATGTTTCTTTATTAATAAACAAACTTAAATGCCTGAATGCGGAAGTAGGAAATATTATGCACAACCACAAGTGCACTCTTAGTTTTGGGACGGGTAAACTCATGATACTAAAAAAAAAATATACCAATCGAATTGAAAACCTGCTCCTGAAGTCGGTTAAAAAAGTCAGTATACGAGCATCGCAGCACCATTTTAGGCCCAATGAATTAAAATTCACGCCACAACACTATACTGTAGTCGTGATAAGATTTTCATGTATCGCACCTACCCACATTTGCAATCTTGAGCAACTAGGCCTGCTTATTGGTCACTTGACACATTTGTTTAGTCGAAGCCAGTTCACTCCAATGACAAATATCAGCATAACACCAAGAAGTTTTAATATTTAATAAGCATTACCTATTCGTTGGTACTAATCTACGAGTCAATAAACTAATATTATAGATGGTTACGTTTTTATTTTATACTGAAATTGGATATTAGGTAATATTAATTGTTCTGTGTTATTAGGTTCTTTTAAAACCCCTTTAGTGTCCCATCGCTGAGTTCGAGTCCTCTCTTGAGCAAGTTAAGTTCATCATTTTACGAGGTACGACAGACTAAACAAAGAAGGGTCATCGAACTCTATTGCAAATTTATATTTGCCCAAATTATTGTACAAGTGATTCATTGATTGAAATAACATCTGAAAATTACAAGACATTAAATGATTTTTACCACATTTTTTGTCGGTATCTACAAATAGAACGGAGAAAAAGTCACAGGCATGAACTGATATCAACTTAAATTTTAACGTAGTGCACTACTGGGTTCATAAATTAGGTCCAATCTAATCAAAGTATTATCTATTACTTGTTATTTACGAGTATTACAATGTAACTCTTTCACATCGCACCTTTACCTACTGTGCAAGTTTGAATAATATTCGATGTAAGTAATGGAGATAGCAAAATGCCTACATTCAATTAGTTAGACCAGATAACTTAATTTCATACTAATGTAAAGGTGTTTTTACATTAGAAGTATACTTAACAGCTTTGAAAACGAAAAACAAATGTTCGACGAATGTGAAACTTCGTAGAAATACGAGTAAGAGGTGCTTTAAAGATATGGAGTTTGATAGATCTGGAGTGCAGTGGAATGAGCCTCCTTAAGGTTAGAAACCTTAAATGACAACAATTTCGACCCACCCTCTCTTTATAGTGTCACCAGACATCGTACCGGAACACGGCAAGGCCGCTTGGCGGTGTGGCTTTGCAAATTCTATACTTATGTAGTTACTTGACACAGGTATACTTGAGTTATAGTTATGTCGACTCTAGTCAACAGCACCACCCTAAAATCAATCGGTGTCTCCAGCGTCCTACTGCCGTATGAGTGGTTAAAGTGATTGTGATTCCGTTGAAAGAAAGGGATGTGGATATATATTTTGTATAACCGCATCCTTTTCTTTCAACGGAATTGCAATCGCTATAAACACTAATAATACGACAGCAAAGCTAAGGTTTCTCTTTACAAAGGGAGTCTCCGGTGCAGTTATTGGTAGAATGCCATTTTCGCGGCTCGCTGGAAAATCGTGTTACCCAATAAATGACACTCCAGCTAATTGGATATTATCATCGTCCAGAAGCCCACAGTTGGAGTGGTAGTCCATTTAGAATGCCACAGCGATCAGTTGCCGGCTGATAGCATCCTTCGGCTTCCCGCATATTTTTTTCGTATTCTATTTTTCTCCATTATTTTTTTATTTATTTGTGGCGCACCGGCGGACGTTGCGGTGCCTATTGGGTGGTCTCCACTCGATTACATTTAATTTTATTTTCTTTTGAGTATAAAAGAATATGTAGTCTATCACGCCCTCCAGGATCAGCTGGTCACTCGAAATGAATAACACTTACACTAAATCGCAAAAAAATAGATAGGTACTTTAAACTCAGTGCTCAAAACACACCAGTCACGGGCAGGTGATAGCTATTCCAATTCAACCGTTTAAAATACATGACCCGGACTTTGAGTAATCTATTCATAAATACTTACCTATTCATATCTAATGCCAGTATTTTTTGTTTACACTGACATTTTACTCATACTTTATATCATATCCTTTATCTTCAAAGCATAAATAACATTACTATAATTAAAATAGTGATTTTATATGTACCTTTTAAATTTCGGGTGCCATATAACCTACTTTTTGGAGAATAATAAAAAGGACCTAACTGAATAACAATCTCAACACTAAGGTAAATAAATAACTAAAATTTAGTTATTTAATAATGATGCGGAAGAATTTTTTGACGCATTACTTTGTTCAGTTTTTTATTCAGTGACGTTATTATATAAAATTTCAAACCCTTTTTGTCAACATTTAATTAAAACTTTCGTAACATCGAACCTAACGATAACCAAAACCTGTCCAGATTATGTCTAAAGATAATTAGACCATCTAACAGCATTGACGAGATGCAGTTGAATTCAGTTGCTGCACAATTTCGTAATATCAAAAGGCCGCATTTCCTAATCGTCGTAGATAGCTTCTATCCCAGAGGTTCCCAACCTACCGTATGCTGACAACTCAATCAAGTAAAATTAGTACTATCTGTAAATGTAGGTAAATTTTAAACTAGGTACTTATTTTCTTACAATTGTCAATTGTCGTGTTTATTTATGCTCTACCCTCGTGAACTAAATTTTATTATTGTATTCAGCAGTAAGATAACAAGTAGTCTAGCTTTTTACAATGAATGGACTATCTAAAAGGGCAAGATTTTTTCAAATCGAACCAATAGTCCCTGAGATTAGCGCGTTTTACCAAACAAACTCTTCAGCTTTATATTAGTATAGATTTTATAAAAAAAACCCGCTATGCTACGAATTGTACGCTGCCAGAGTTACCGAAATAACTGTCCGGCGATCTGTTACTATTTGTCCTTGAAAACATGAACACAACCCTAGTTTTGCTGTTCTCTATTGCCTGAAAATCATTTCTAACTTGATCAATTTAACGTTTTCGTGACTCCTTATCAACTTATTAAAATGATTTTTATGCAGTCCACGCTTTATGAAAAACTAAAAAATCAAATTGTTTCTCTTAATAAAATGTTTTTAACCACTGATCTAACCGGACAGTCGTATGTCAGGAGTTTAGCATTGTCGTCGGAAGCTTCGGAGGCAATCTTAAAAGTCAAGGGCAACCGAGCTCATACTGGACCAATGTTAACTTGTGTTATTTAAATACCAGAGCTGTACAATATGTAACAACGAAATATGACTGGTCCCCTTTCGAAATCCTATAACTTTTTATATGTTGGCATTAAATATATTTGGCATAATATCAATATAAATTTTATTTATTTAACATCAGGGCATAACTCGTTTTATTTTACTGTAGCGATATAAAATTACGATCTAGAAAATGTATAAAAATAATTCGAAACAATACATCCTACCGTGAGTTTTTTCATCATTACCAACCTATTGTAGTCCACTGTTCGACAAAGACCTCTCATAAAGTACCTATTCCACACGGTTATCGGTTGTGCGACTGATTTATGACCACCCCCTACTGCTAATTATGCTTAGACACTAACTTGATAAACTATGTCAAATACTCTAGTTATGTCGGATCACTTCATTACACTCGGTCTCTCAGAGAAACTCAGAGCAATTAAGCGATGATGTGGTCTATGATGAAACGCGCTTACCTGATGAATATTTGAAATCAGATAATAGATAGCTACCGTAGCTATCTAACTTGGCAGAACGCATGATAAAAAGGAAGCAAAGTGCTTCAGGCTGTGCAATCCACCATAAATATCGGTTTTGATAGAATAATTATACATAGGTAGATACCTGTCTATAAACCATTCTTGTTCCATTCTGCAAAACACAATTATGTTTATTGTTTTACACTTGGAATCCTCCTAAGGCACATTAAAATATTATATATAAGTAACCTTTAGATAAAAAATCTATCTGCAATATGCAATTGCTTTTAAATTTGTTGCGATCAAAAGTTGAACTATGAAATAAATATTTATAGTCCAAGCCAAATGCATTCTTAGTTTAATTTGTGGCGTCCAGCTTTAGCATTTTAATTCACCGCTCCCATTTTTAAAGCCATCGTTTAGGCAAGACTTCTAAAATGAAGATTGGAAGTATTGATTACCATTCGTCGTAGGTTGTAACTTATGCATAAATTTGCAACCTGTACGCGTGCAATCTGTCTTAGAAATACCACTTTTTGCTCGATTTGATTGATAAGTGTTTTTGTGGGTATCAACTATTACCAATTGGTTATGAGTTAATATTGTTATGATTGCCTCGAAGGCTTAAGGATACTCACGATAAGAGTGGTGACTATAATTAAAGTCGGAAAGAGCTCGAAGTTTCTCTGAAGGGTCGAAAAAGCAAAGAAGTGATACGACAGAGAACCAGAGTAAGTGACATAGCCCACTGGATTAGTAAGCTGATGTAGCAGTGTGCCGGTCATATCTGCCGCAGAACCGACAACCATTGGGGTAAACGAGTTCTTGAGTAGACACCACGGATTGGCAAACGTAGCGTAGTACGCCCTTTGACTACGTGAAGTGACGATGTTTGCTAGGTGGCTGATTATGATGATAATGAGGCGTAGATGATAGTAGTGTATTTTCCCTTACCTATCGAGGTCGTGGGTCTGTACTGGACCAAAAAGAGCATAGCAACTTTACTAATTTCTCAGTACTAGTCCGTAGCCAGAAAATTTATGGCTGTGACAACCCTGTCACTCGAAAAGTACGTGGCTGTCGGTCTGGCACCTGATCTCTCGCTAGTTGTGTCGGGTTTGTACGGCCCAGTATATAGGGTGACTAGTAATTAGTTTAAAATACATTACCACGAGATGGTGCTCATGATCACAAACAACATATTTTCCAAATAAACTTATTTTTTTAGAAACTTTTTTAAATAATGTATTATTTTACTTTTTTTAATTAATACGATATTTAATATAGAGCCGCGCAATAGGTCAAGCCACAACGCGCTCCTCCTAGGCGCGTCACTTTGCCTCTCCCTAATCTACACTCCATTACCGGCGTCTCTACTGTGCGGCTCAATATAAAATAAAGAATTTAATTTAAAAAAGTCGCATAAAAATATTATTTTTGCAATGCGCAAATATCACTACCACGTGGTAAAGTATTTTACACTAGTAACCAATCACCTTATTTATAAAAAATTGTAATAAATTATAAAATTACATAACTGAATACAAAAATTCGATCAATATTATTGAAAGAACACTTAAATAACACATCAAAAACCTCTAGCTTTTTATTCAAGTGTGTAATAGTAAATCTAAATTCAAATGTATGCTATTTCGGTCATCCTAGGCTTAGTTTTGAAAGAATAATTTTCAAAAGTAATGCTCGTGATGTTATTAGGCTTTAACTTAATTGATGCAATCCGTGAAGCCATCAATAAATTGTAAAGTGATATGGAAAGTAGATTGACATTGAAGTTTTAGACGCGTTACACCCGACAAAAACATGTAGATATTAGCTTCATTTAAGTGTAACTACTTATTAAGTAATCTTGAAAGTTATATTTAAACTTATGCGAATTCCAATTGAGCTTTAAGCATGATGACTAAATTTTAATTTATAAGTAGCACTTGCAGACTGATGGTAATTATTGGAGCCATATTTATTTTATTTGATGATACATATATTGAGCAAAATTTCTTGCCTCTAGATTTTTTTAGTTACTACATCACAAAATACGATTTATCTGAATATTGCTTAATTTGAATTTGCAAAAAAAAAACTAAATCTAGTTGTTTTTTTCTATCCCGGGAATCCTGGCTAATTTGCATACACATTCAAATTTAGGTGACAATCCTTACAAGCAGGCAGGATATATGATCTAGATGATCCTCAGACTAGATGATCTCAGCAGGTGCGTTGGGCAAGAATTGTATGAGAAAACCAGCGGATTGTGCTCAGTGCCGTGCTTAAGGAGAAACCTACGTCCAGTTGTGGACTAGAATAGGCTGATGGTGATTATGATGACTTACAAGATCATTCTTAGATGATTGCAGTCTCTACCTAAAGAGCTTCATTATACTCTTAATTACTATCGCAACTGCATCCGTTAATAAATGAATAATTTTTGAAAACAAGGACCTTATAAGTTATATCTACTATAATAATGCCCCTCAGTATTAGACAAAGAGTAATTGGTGGAAGGCTGATCGATCGATATCATCGTAATTGGCTCCGTAAACTTGGGCTCTACTGTAATCTGTATCAAATTATCTAAAGATCTGCATACACTACAAGCTAAGCTAAAGTATTTTGACTAGCAACAGATCGCTGTTGAGCAGCAGGGTATGGAGGTAGTTTGAGACCCGAGAAAGGACATAGGATAGTTTTCATCCGACTGCGCAAAAAGAAGGTAATGTTTTGGCGCGATAACCGACTTTCCTTTTTGTACTAGCTTTTCTACTATAGAAAAGCTAGTACAAAAAGGATAGCTAGCAGTATATTAAAATAACACTCATATAGATCAGTCCAACCACTGGTTTTGGAGCGTCGATTATGCGTGTATTCAAAATATTTGGTCATGTTCTCTTCTAACAAGAGGTTGGTTAATTTAAGCTTAAAAGTCCCGTTCAAATCTGACCATTCATTGAATGCTGACACTCAGCATTCAAGGTGTCATGGTTGTGTCACTTATGGTTTTAGCTCGGGTAACCAGTACGGAGTCCCACATACCCCTCGCCATACACATCTTTGTGTGAATTGTTTCATCGCCGCTGCTCAATATCTGTGAAGGAAAACATCGTCAGGAAACCGGCATGTCGAAGAACTAATCATTTGAAGACATATGTATAGGCCAGCGTGTGTGGATTAAGGCCTAAACTCTCTCAACTCGTAAGATTGTAGAAAAAAGACCCGTGCCCAACAGTGGGACACTCAAAAGGATTGAAATGAGATTAGGTTAGTTATGGATAGTTTTCGTATATTTATAGCTTTTAGTACAAAAAATCTTAATAAAAATGATCCAAATAGGAAGTGAGCGATAGGAAGTCCCGCGTAACATGATTATCTTCAAAAATCAAGACAAACGATTTGCAGCGATAGCAGAGGAAAGTGACTGTAGACGTAGAACAATAATCTTCACTGTTACGGAATACAAGAGATTGTTGGTTTCCTCATTATAGGTAGCGAGTAGTACCTAATTGTTTAAATCTATGCGACGAACGTTGTTATGGGATCTTTCTAAGGGAATTTTATACATCATTTTATCATAACGTTTCCATATTCCATGAAAAATTGTTGATGTGCGTGAGTACGTATAGAAAAAAAAGCGGTCAAGTGTGAGCACGTGAGTGCGGTTCCGTATGATTTTATTAACTATTGCTGTAGCGGCACTAGAAATACAATGTTCATTGGATTTAAGTAGGTAATCATACCAGTGAAATACAACCGGCTGACAGAGAGAAAAATTAATAGAGGTCCATTTTCATCCTGTGGATACGGAATCCTAAAAAAACACATTACGTATATGAGTGCAGGTAGGCATAGCATGCACCATGGAAGAAGTACCTGTTGTTTGCGCAAACGGATAAAGGTGAATATTTAATTACCTTAATTGCCCCCCATGGCCCCCAGACGATTCAAGTCAGGACCGGACCGCGCGATCGCGAAATGCCCCCTAAAACTAGAGTGTCCGGCAACGTCCTGAGCCGAGGTTCATCCCCACATAGGGAGCCCTCATGGCAGTTGTCCCAGTACTTGATCGATTCAACCGTCCTCGGACGGCTCACCGAAAAAGTATGGTGAACCAATAAAGGCCCTTCCGAAAAAAAAACAAAGTTCATCGCAAAAATTAAGTCACAATCTCTGCAAAGTGCTCAGTGGCGTGCAACCGACTTTTAAAAATATAGGAGGATATTCTGTTTGGATATATTTTTTTAATTATGTTCACTGATTTGAATTTTTTTGTTTCAAAGATTATCGACTTCAATTATTTTTCGTACTAGAAGATGGTTCAGTTTTCTTTACTTTTTTATATATTTAAACTTGTTAAAATATGTTGGGTTTTGAAATTTCAAGCCATTCATATTTTAGTAAATATTTTTAAAAATGTCTATCCAAAACTTGCATCACATATTTATTAATTTTTATATTGACTTCACAAGTTTTTCACATTGGGCAACTTTTATCATTAAACAATTAAATTAAGCAACAACCAATTTTTAATACTCTACAATATAAACAAACTACACAGTTTGATTGCAATAAATGGATTCTATCGAATTGTTATGTCTAATCGATTAATCATCGATAACTATTGCAATTCACGTGATATCGAGTGACGAATCAATGGATGTCATAGCAATATTGTAAAGGTCTTTTAGTTCTCAAACTTTTTAATGTCACACAATGATGCCGGAGACTTAAGTCGACAGATTATAATAGTTTTAGACATCGCAATATCCTACTTCCCGTTCTATTCTACCTAATATTATAAATGTGAAAGTTTGTGAAGAGTATGGATACATAATTGTTATTAACTGCCTCGGTGGTTCAGTGGTAAGCGTGTTCGCTTTATAACCGCGAAGTGGATTCGATTCCCATGTCGAGCAAAAAATACTTTTTTAATATACTATAATCTTAGTTGCTGTTCGAAATTTGTAATTGTTTAAATAACGGCAATAGACTCGCCTTACGTATGAAACCTAAACATAGCCGGCGTAAAGTGGGTGATATTCACCTCTGCCTACAACTTCGGGTAATATGGGTGTGATTGTATGCTATTAGTTATTCTTTAACGGGAAATTGGCCGTACGAATTTGAATGACTAAAGTTTTCCAAATTAACATTATAGTACTGTTTGTTTTAGGAAAAAGGTCTCACGTGATTCTTTTCTTGTATTAAGTATTGTCCTTACTAAGTATTGTGCTATGACGTGAACAACTTTGCTTGTAGAAGATAGTACTAATGCTAAAATAAATATGTTTAAGTAGATGATAATTACATAAATATAATTTCACCTCATATCGTAATAAGATTTTGAAACGCCTGCAAAAAAGTCTATACCAAATAATTCTATGACGAAATGCGTGCAATGATGAGGCATTATCAAAATACCTCATAAAGAAATTGATTAGGTATCAGTACCGAAGAGTCCATACAAGCCGATTCCAATCGGCTTCCCTTTTGGAATTGATTGATATCGTTTACTTCATTGAAACTATGTAACGCGTAAGCGTTTTAAATAGCACCAAAAATAAGTACATAATATAAAGGTGATGGTCACCATAGAAACATCAGTGACGGTATTGGAGAGATATTATTTTCATAAGTAAGAACTGTTTTGCTCCGGCTTCCCTTTTTCAGATTTCCACCCTTCACCCCTGCTAATTGGCACGTAGAAACATCCAGATATACGTGTTTTATTTGTTAGTAAAACAATTACAACATAGAACCCAAATGGTAAAATAGTTTAAAAACCTAAATTTATAGAAATAAAATTTAAACCCAAACTAACTTAAATATTAAAATATGTCACGTAATTCGGTATCGCTGTCTTGTAAGTACTTAATTACCTACAATAATTATTGTAACATCATCAAATTATTGTAAAATTCCATTGCATTGTACTGGCTTAGATTTACGCGAATATCACACATTGAAATAAAACTACTTTTTAACGGATTTTATCGCGATATCTAAAATCTAAAATAAACCGCGATAAAATCCGTTAAAAAGTAGTTTTATTTGAAAATTCCATTGCGTTAAAATTTCAATATAGTTTTTAAATTATATCATAAAATAATTTTAATTATCACTACCTATTTGAAAAACCATTAAAATTACTCAATATCTTTTTAGGGTTTCGGAATCATATCGATACATTTGCGATACGACTCTCAGCCGAGCTATCAGCTGCCGAGAGCGCAGCAACTGGCAGAAAATATTAATTATATGAAGTTGAATATGATGACTACATGACCGCTAACGATTTTGCTACTCTACAAGCTGCACATGCCGTAGACAATGCCAATTGGCAGCTCGGTTCGGAATAGTACCCTTATTTATTTATTCAGTTCAGTCGACATGGCCCATGGTAAATGCAAAAGTAACTCTGTCTGTCTGTCACGTTTTTACGTCAAAACTACTAAACCTATTTGGATAAAATTTGGTATGGAGTTAGTTTTAGATCCGGGAAAGGAAATAGGACAGTTTTTATCTGACTGCGCAAAAATAAGTTAGTGGTTTAGCGCTATAACCGACACGCGCACGGGCTGAACTACGGGCGGAAAGCTAGTAGTGTTTTTTTTTTGTCTTTTGTCTGTCCACTGCTTATCGCAAAGAATATTAGTGGTACTGGAAAAAATATTTTAGGTAATTAATTTTGCAGCAAAAATCGATTTTCCTTTGTCGGCATGTGATATCGGTTGGCAACGAAACCCTACACTGCACATAGCCCGACACGGTCGTGGCTGTTTTAACATTAAAAAGGTAACCCTTAAGATATAATTAACATTTAAACATCCCATGTGAAAGTACCGTAATAGAAAAATATTGAATAATCTCCAGTATTATAAAGTAATTAAACTTTAGCTAATAATGTAGATATCTAATTAAAATGAAATGTCAAAAATTACATAATTTATTTACGTCGTGGTAATTAAATATATCTGATTCTCTAAAATTAATTGAATTTAGCTATTAAATTAACGAATACATTTATAATTTTAGTATTGCTAGTCGTAATTTTTACTTTAAAACACTAATCACTTCTGCATGTTAAAATTTGCAACATAACGGCCACGCATGCAAAAAGCTATGTACACACGGCTAAAGCTGACCTCTCGTTGCACGGAAATCCTATTCAATGCGGGATCAGCTTATACTGGAAAACTATAGCTTGATGTTTAGCCGTGTGTACAAAGATATTGTGCTTATGCAGCAATTCATTATCTGACTAATCACGGGTGTAAAATAAGTATATTTATAATTCACATGTGTGAGCTAACACAAGAACACTCGGTATTGAAAAATTTTGAGAACAACAATTTATTGAGCAGCGGTGGCGCAGCGGTACGCCTTGCCTCAGAAATAAAAGGTCGTGGGTTCGATCCCGGTCGTACCCACACATCTTTGTGTGAATTGTTTAATATCCGCCGCTCAATATTATCGAAGGAAAACATCGTGAGGAAACCGACATGTCTAAGAACTAATCGTTCGAGGATATGTGACATTCACCAACCCGCTCTTGGCGTGTGTAAATTAAGGTCTAAACTCTTTCAACTCGTAGGACAGTTGAGAGGAGACATTAAAAAGGGTCAAAGTATGAGAACCCCAGAGAAAACAGTCTCCACGAGCAAGAGAATCGCAGCGATATTATCGTCACGTCTTATATTATTGACTCCACTCTCGTTCGTAGAGACGGCCTCTCAGAGAGTGTATAAGTAGCAATTTTCTCGCTCCTGAAGATCATTGAGACCTAAGTAAAATATTGGGTACGTTGTTAGTACATAAAAAAATATTAACAATAAATATATGTTTATAATCTATGTGACAAGCTCGTGGCGTGGTCGGTAAGATTTTTTTTACGCCGCAAGTCGTAGGTTCGATTCCCATCCGAGATAGACATTTGTGTAATGAAGAAGTCTGTCTGTGTCGAGTCTGGGTGTAATTATCTATTATATGTTAATACTAGCTTTCCGCCCGCGTGTATGTCGGTTATCGCGCCAAAACATTACCTTCTTTTTGCGCAGTCGGATAAAAACTATCCTATGTCCTTTCTCGGGTCTCAAACTACCTCCATATCCAATTTCATCCAAATCGGTTCAGTAGTTTTTGCGTGAAAGCGTAACAAAGAAACTTACATTCGCATTTATAATATTAGTATAGATTTACAAAATAAAAGTAGGTAGTATATGTTTAATATATACCAGTAATCTGGTTTCCATAACCACTGGTCACAAGCTCTGCTTAGCTTGGGACCAGATGACCGTGTGTGTTAATGTCAATATTATTATATTATTTATACTTACTAAGATCATAAATTATTGTTTATATTATTTCTTTCTCTATATTAGGAACGTTGTTTATTTTTTTAGTGTGTGTGGGCAAATATAACATCATTTATAATTTATGCAGTGAGAAAATTTGGTAAACATCACCTACGCCGCTACTTTATCTTGAAACAGGGTCATTATTTGAATTATATTATGTCAATCTTCATATAATTGATTAGTATCGATTTGATAATAATTTAAATACATGTCTGTTCGTTTATTTGTTTGCATAAAAATATCATATTATTTACTTGAGTTTGAGTGTAATATTCTATTACATATGTCGTAGTCGGTAAGATACTCGGTCTTCATGCTGTAGGTCGACGGCTCGATTATCACCCATGTGTGATGAACATGTCTGTTTATCTTGAATCAGGGTGTAATTATCTATATTTAAGTATGTATTTACAAAATAAATGTATTAAATGTAGTAGGTATATTACCAGTTGTCTGGTTTCCATAGTACATTGTTAAGATTTGTATACTTTATGAACTGGATGAAGAGAGGTTTGAGTAATAATGTACGTGTTATCTTGGCAAAAAAGAGTATAATAATGAATAGAATAATATTGACATGCATTTGTTTAAAAATACATTGTTCTATTTTTGATTTAAAAAAAGGTAGAGTAAAAAAAGAGGTCGAGTCTTCGTGTGGAAGAAGGTGGAATCTTAAACAACATACAAGCTCTGCTTTGTTTGTGATCAGATAGCCGTTTGTGTTAATGTCCCGCTATATTTATTTATTTACTAATAAATATCTTTTCTATTATGATATCTTAAATTTACTATTAATCTATTATGTACTTACAAATGGAAAGTACTAATTTGGTACATTTGGGTTTCCATAGGGACTTAGGAATATATTTCACTAGGACACCAGCTGGCGGCTCCACCAACAAAATGTATATAGTTGTTTGGACGGTATCTTACCTCAACCCTCTGATGTGTAACATTTAAGTTATATGGCATAAGTTCCATTTTAGAAAATCTACGTAACTCTTAGAAGTAACTGTGAGGTTTAGATGTAGGCACAGATCACTATGTAATATATAATAAACAAGTGAGAGTTTTTATCGCTTAGTACAACCTCTGCTTAGTTTGGGATCAGATGACCGTGTGAGTTAATGTCCCACTATATACTATACTATACTATACTATACTATACTATACTATACTATACTATACTATACTATACTATACTATACTATACTATACTATACTATACTATACTATACTATACTATACTATACTATACTATACTATACTATACTATACTATACTATACTATACTATACTATACTATACATCAATTGACTGAATATTATCTCCTTACACTTCGTATCAGATTCTGCAGCTAATCATTAAAACCAGGTTCAACAATTCCTTACCTACATTTTATACAAATGGCTTTGGCAGTTTACATTTAAGTTAATAACTAACCAAACTAAATAAGTAATCTCCTAACTTCCTCCGCTTGAAGTTATTGTTTAAAGTACAAAAGCAAAATCGCCAGTAAAAACTAGCTTTGCCTATTAATATTAAGTAGGTACCTACCTACTTAAATTAATTTAAATTATTTCAATTTTATGGAAATAAATCTTATAAATGACTGGCTCAAGAAGAGACCTTGTCTTATAAATCAGGTAAGCAGTGATTAACCTCAATATAGTATTAATTTTTATTGATGAGTTTACGAAATAATTCACTCACTGTGTGAATTGATATTATTTAGGTACAATAGGTATTGCTTTAGTGAGCAAATGTTAGCATGTGTGACTGTGGGTTCGACTTTTGTGTCAAGCTAAATATAATTTTGTCTCTCGGTGAAGTTTATTATTTACTAGCGACCCACCCTTGCTTTGTAGAGATACAGATAACACACCTAAACTTTCCTCATGAATCATTCTGTATATACGTGAAAACGGCATGAAAATCCGTTTGGTAGTTTTTGAGCTTATCATTAACAGATAGCGAAAACGAACATTACGAAGCATATCAAATAATCTTCTACCTATTTACGAGTAACAAATCTGATAGTCGTATAAAGTAAAACACAAAAATTTTCAACGCTCTGTGATCAGCCCTACTAGAGAGGTACGTATACCATATACACGCAACGTAACTTTTGGTTGTGTTCCATCCTAGGTGATAGATGAACAAAATAAAAACATTTTTTCTGCAGTCATTTCCTGTCGAAATCTAAAGGGTTACCAATATGCGACTGCATCTACTAGCACCTCTAAAGTGCTACTCCCTAGGCTGCTAAGTCGTAGGTACTATTTGTGGACAAAAATGTAACAATAAATTAGTGTCCACGAAGAGCACCTGTCAAAAATATTATAGGTGCTCTTTGTGGACAAGGCTAGGAGCGCTTCACGCAGGTGCTCTTCAGATGGGTGTAGAGCACCCATCTGAGTGGACTACGTCCTTACTAGCATCTACAGGATTTTTTAACAAGTCCGCATATTTTTTATGGTTCTATATCAGTACTAGAATACAACTGATATACAGACAGCTAATACGTAATTAATTTTCTTATACTGAAACATATCGAAGTATAAAAGTCGTCTTCAAAAAAATTTGTAGGAGTTTATTTTCTCAAAGTTTGCGCACTGCTTATTTTCAGTATAAATAGGCTTGGCCACGTACCATCTGGTAGGCCATATGCGTGTTTGCTAACTTACTAGTAATAAAATGCGTCATAAATTTTCAACTGTTCTGACATTAGTAGGTCCAAATACCCTTAGCATAAAACTTAGAGACAGATTAGTAGGTACATAAATACAAATCTTTTATAAAACTTGCAATGCTGCATTAACATTAAAGATGCGTTCGAATGCCTGATCGCATACCGGATTTAAATGTGATCACGATTTGTTCTTGAGCGATAAATTACTATCAACTGTACACTCAAATTAGACCTTATAACTTCCTGTTTATTTAAATGCCATCTATTACACTTTTTTATTTGCAATATATAACAATATTTGGAAACTTAGCACACCTAGGCTACAAAGCTTCGTACAAGCTTCGCTTAGTTTGGGAGCCAAAGATAGTACAGTATTGTTTCGGTGTACTTTGGTCACTAAATATTTTATTATTTTTATTGTTATTATTATAACTGATGAGAAACAAAGGGGAATTTCAATTAGCTAATCATTAAACAAAGCCAATAGTGTAGTAATTTGTAGTTATTATTCAAATTATTTTTGTACAGCTGTTTGGTAATTCTCTCTAATCCGTCTGTCGTATACCTTTTTTTTAATCTAATTCTAAAATATAAAAATGATTATCAAATGGGCACCTACTTACTTACTACTACCTTAAGTGCCTAGTGATAGGGCTGCCATAGCATGATTAGCCCTTAGAGATTAAACGATACAAAGATAATAAATAACCTGAGTATATCATTTGTATCTTTTCGAGGAAAGTGTTTTAATTGTTTCTATATGAGATTTTATTTTGTGGAAATTAGTAAATTATACTTTTTCTATTAGGCATCCCTAAATTATTTTCACTTATATATAAAATAAAGCCCCTTGGATCGGAACTATGATATGTGACGTATTTCCATTATATTATGTTTTTAACTTTCTTACTTCGACCAAATCGTCAAATTGTTGAAAATGCATGTTTTTCAGCAACTCATCATACCTCCTTCGAGTATTAGGGTTATACCTAATTCACAGGCAAACTGTGAAAACAGTTTTGTGTGGTAATGAAATATTGTAGTATTGTGATATTTGATAGTAAAGATGCATATTTTGGTTGATAAAAAGAGGTAACTTGAAAAATGTTTGGTTAATCTAAGTTACCCTACAATTGAAGTTAATCCCATAAACCCCGTTTGACTCTCTTACTAGCAATCAAACTTGTAATTATCGTTACCAAAAAATACCAAATAGTGTGTAGAGTATACTGTTCAAAATAGTTAGCAACGACTTAATAATGATCTAGTAACATAAAATTAGAAGGCGTTTCTGTTTAAACGGTAATGAATTGCCCATTTGGTTAGACAGAAAGAGATATATTTTAGAAACAATATGTGTAGGTAGATGTTTTAGAAATTATGTATAAGTTTGTTCACTTATTATTAATAGTAAAACTGAAACTTAAATTACTCTACTACCTAACTATACCTTTATTATCATTTACACAAGACATAGTTTATATCAAAGATATTGCCTATGGATTTTCTCAGAGCACCACACCACTAGTTGTTTTGGTAAGATTTTAGTCGCAGTAACACTAATTTACTACTTCTTCAAGTATGCATAATAGAGGCAAAAACTCGTATCCCCGATACATATTTATAGGGAGTAACATTACAAATTATTTATTCACACATCACCAGGACACTATGGGAGTTTATCAGGTTACAAATTTTATATTTCTGTAATATACTGCGCTGCTTTTGATGCACTTTATTGGATCAGTCATCGAATGAAATCCGCAACAAGTAAAGTTCGGTGTCTACAAGAAACAGCATTTAACTGCATCAGACCATCTACCATTATGACCAGCGAGTATGTCCTCACTGTTGGAAGCCACGAGGGACTCGCGTCTGGCACGAAATTGACGACAAAGGCGTTTTAGTCTTGTGGTACGTATATAAAAACGTGTATCGGCACACTTAATAGATTCATTGTGGGCAAACTACTTGTTTGTACCTACTATTTACGAATTAAGTCAAGAATTGTATATAGCAAAGGATCATAGCATCACGCCTGTATTACCTGTGAGGGTAGGCAGAGGTGAATTACACCCAGTTTTCGCTGACTATGTTTAAATCCCATAGGTAATACACATCATTGTCATCCGTCGCAATTCCAATCTTGAAGCTTTAAGATATATTAAGTTTTTTTGCTGGACCCGGAAATCAAGCCCACGACCTCGCGGTTATTAAGAAAACACGAATTGTATGTGATCAATAATTATAAGCACTATAAAATAATATAGGTTCCATGCTAAATCATTAATTAGAAGTGGGTGGTTTAATTAAAACATTACAAAATTTACTCACTATATTTATTTACAAACCTTTCACACACTTTAACACAATAAAACGTTTTTATTACAACCTGTTTGGATTAAATATCCTACAAATTCATTAAATAAATGAAATAGATAGGCAAATAAATAATCAACAAAAACCATAAATAAATCATTATAAAAAATAATTAAAAACATACTTGTTTAAAATTTGTTTACATCATTTTATGAATTGTTTACTAGATTGTAATAATAATTAAAAAATAATCACAATGATGTATTCAAAGGCACATTAACAGTATTATTAAATCACACATCAATCAAACTTCAACATACTGGCCAACAATGTTAGCATTAACTTAAATACCTACTTACATTACTTGTTAATTCTTAACTTATGGTACCTACGCCCTACGCTACATATGCATAAGTCTATATAATCATGTGGGGTGGTGGATAAGGTCCGTCAAACTCAAATCCATCGTATTCTGGGAATTGCGGTCCTCTTGGGTACACTGAAACAAAATAAAAGTAATTAAGTTGTTTATTAGGGTATTCCCCAACCAGTACCTTCAGTACGGGTTGTCAATACAAAAATGTTTTCGAATACTATCATACACCTGTCAAGATAATAAAATAAAACTACAAACAAATTATTTTGCCTATTTTATCTCTATATCATTTTATTTTCTTTTTGACAACCGTTTTTTTTTTAATTATTAAACTAATTTAATAACGCATTTCGACCAGTTAGATTAGCAATGACCCACAGTCTTCTTCCCAACTTGGATTACCACCATCCACAAATAGAGGTGTCAACCGTCAAGGCTTTCAACCAACCTTTGCCCTCAACCAACCAGACACCGGAACAAATTTTTGTTGTAACACAAATATTGTCCGGGCGGGAATCGAACCCGCGACCTCTCGGGCACAGTATAGCCCAATCGGACGGCTCACATCGCGCAATGACGTCTATTAGGTTTAGTCTGTGGTTTAATGCTAACTTATTGTTTCAACTGTGGAATTCAAATTGTGGAATTCCCTGAAGACATCTCTGTATTCCGATAGCTATAATCTGCCTGCCTTTAAGTGACGGATGAATCTGTATTTTTATATGCGCGTTCCATTGTAGATCATATCACATTAAAGTTGTGGCCAAGCGCAAGTCAATCATAAAAAAGTTGGATAATTTATAAAAATTCGCAATATCACTAACCTTCTCAAAGTAACAAGATACTTTGTATGTCAATTTTATTACTATTAAAGCGATCAAAAGCATGTAAAGCAGTTAAATAATTTAAACAATACTTATTAAAATAACTTATGCAGGTACCTACAAAAGACAGATCACCTGCATTCTGTAAAAAGGATTTGAGTCAAGATTTTTTTTGTACATTTTTATACGTTCGACTATTTAAAACCCGCTCAAACAATTTCAACAAATTTTTAATGTGACCACCTAAAAGTATTCCCTTTGAAACGAAGATAATAATCATCGAAATTAAAAGCACAAATAATATAATACTAAACTGTTAAAAGTAAGAAGGCACATTAATTTTTAAATGTCAGCTAAGCTATAAACGAAGTATTTGCAGTTTTTGAAGATGTTTTAACCTTACTATATTACTTGACGCAAAAGTTTGTGACTAATGATTATACCATTAATTATTATAGTTCTGAATGTCGACGTATTTTGATAGTCCTATACAACAAAGTCGTATCTGCAAAATCTTGAATCACGCGCGTTTGAGTATAAGCACAGCTTCAAATGCTTGTTTTTTATTCTTCACCTGATATTAAACATAGTTACTAAACCATTATAATTACTATACATTCTTGAAGTATGTATATTTTTAACGTTAACGTGTTCTTTATTTCACCTTACGATTTTGTTGTACGAAACTCAAACTTTCAATCGATTAAATACTTACAAAATGGTTGAGCTGACGGATAAACCTGCTGTGGGTAATATTGTGGCACTTCCACAGGCACAGGAACAGGCTTCGTAATATATTGGATCACAGGTTTGACCTGCTGCACAACCGGCTGTTGCGGGATAGGGGCTGAGTGTAAATTCGGCCCTGTTTTTGAGACCACAGCATTAAAACCGTGAACTGGGTCGGCTGTGTAGTCCACAGTCCGGATTGAGCCATCTGGCTCCACTAACGAGTACTGCCCTGAAAACATAAAAATATATTTTTAATTAAGAAGTACCATAGCCTACGTCTATTCCTTAAACTGTAAGTTGGAGTGAATGTCACCATATTTTCTCGCTAACGAGATTTTTAAAGACAAGCTTTCGATGGACTGACAATAGCTAGGCAATAAAATTGTCAAACGACTCAGTTGCCTTCCAATTTTGGTAGAGATACATCTTATTTCGCGAATTTGCATTTTTAATTCATACAGGATCGTGATCATTCGCATAACTCTGGTGAAATTGATAAGCTATTGAGTAACTTATAGAAGTAGTTAATTAACTATTTCCATAAGTTACTCAAAACATGTTGTATTTTTCAGTTTTCTTGTCGGCCGCAGCTCAAGTGAAGTCATTAAATTTTTTTATACAGACATTCAACAACTACCAATTCTTAAAATTTCGATTGTCTTAATACAATGTATTGTTTTGTATGTGTGTGCTTACCACGCATGTTCATTTAATACATGAGAATATAAGATAAAATAGGATACCAATGGGTAATTACAACCATTGAGATAACAAAGCGTCGATAACCTTTGTTATAATATTATCCCACGCACTTACTATGGGATAGATGTACGTATAATACGTAGTGCCATAGTACACTAAAGAGTATAGTGCCAACTTAATACTAGACCGTAATTTTTATTTCGCAAGAACCTATTCTATTAGCCTGATGGCGATATTTGCCGCAGAATAATGTTTTGCTGTCTGATTTTTTAGTTTTATTTACATTTTTGGGAACTCAATAGGATTAGGTCGATTTTCTAATTGCTTCGTACGAAGCGTTTAGGCACTTTGCATATAAAATAGTTTGAATAAAAGTTAGGATCGGATCTCAGCAAATATGCTTAGGTACTCAAAGTAGCAAACTAAAACTAGCTATGGGTCGTAACTTGTCATTGCTATAGTAGGCACCAATTTACTTATACTACTTTAAATACATTTTAGTTCAATAGACTTGTATGTAGATATACAAACGAACGAATATACATGCGAATTTGGAAATCGCATGAGAAAACGCAATTTTTTCTCCCGTTTTTACACACTTCACATACTGTTAGTATGTGCTAAAGTGTCTTTAATGAGCCTTCGTTAAAGATACTTTATATAGATTTGTAAACAATGCAGTTGTTAACAGATTTTTATCTAAAGGAACATTACTCAGGATATGTGATTGCTGCACGTACATACGTGCATAAGTACTCATACATATGTGTGGATGTGTACATCGCTACCGAGTAAGATCGCACAATGGATAATAATAATAAATGGTGTTGATGATTAATAAACCTGTGATATTGATATTTTATTTTAGTGTTTATGTCTTCCTGGGTAACAGTGATGTAATTAGGTGCTTGAGACATTATTGATTGCTGTCGTTTCACTTTACTTTGTTAACAATTAAATGATAACAAGACGAGAAAGCACGCAAAAGGAATAATATTAGCTAAAAAGATTAGGCGATCATGATGCAGCAAAGCGGTCTTCGTATGCTTCGTTTTCTTGCTGCTTTAGCATCAAAGCAGCTGCGTATAGCAAGTGTAGCTTGACATTTTTTTGATAAAATTTGATGGCTTGATGTTCGCCAACAATTTGTTCGGGCAAAAAGCTGACAACGCGTGCAGCCATTGTTAACAACAGCTTCTGCAGTTTGCTTCGGAATAGCACCCTACAACACTTCGCTTTTCAATTCCTGAAGATTATGTTGGTGACCATCCTGGTACTGTGCAGTTGAAATACAGACATCTTTTCTTTGGTATCTCACTTTTTTCCGAAAACTCGATGCTTTATTTTATTCTGTAATAGACTTGCGCTTGACCACCATTTGCCTTATGTGAAGCAATGATGTAGCCTACGACGGAACGTGCTTACCCATATAATACCGATTCACTTGTGACTAGAAGACAGGCAGATTATACCTAGAGGGAACATAGATGGCTAACAGTCACTGGCTAATCTCGTATAGCTACTTATATGATAATTTAAAAGACCTTATTCTGGAAATGTATAGCTTGGTGTGTAGCCGTGTGTTATAAGTACTATCTTAATATGGTAAGTAGTCTAAGTCTCTCTCGAACAAGAGACTAATTAAATAAGTAGGTCCCTTTATTACCAACCTTTAACAACATCGCCGTCTCTACTCTCATGCTGAGATTTTACATCACCCGTTGAATGATCTGCAACGCCGTAGTTAAATGCATATTTTGGTGAATCCTGAAACAAAATTAAATTAAAATAAAACTACTTTATAACGATTTTTATTGCGGTATAATTTAAATTTTAGATCCCGACATTTCAAAGTCTTTTCAGATTTGAAGACTGAAAAGAGTTTTATTTCAATGTGTGATATTCGCGTAAATCTAAGAAAATACTAAAATTAAATTATTTTTTTTGATTTTCCCTAAATAGGTTAACTGGTAGTTTTAAATTTACCGAACGTATACGTAATAACACAATTATATGTATAGCAAACACAGCGTTCAAGAATTCAAGCTTTTTATATCTAAAAATTGTTATTTACGTTTCCACATATACATACACTTACATAAAAGGAGAGAATATTGTTTTTAAATTTAATTATTTAGAAGCCCATAATATTGCAAGATAATTGGTTCCCGGTGGTTTCAAAACCCAATTTTGTGGGTGTTAGAAAAAATACAAAACATTTTTGATTGACTCGGGATTTGAAACACTAACTGAATCAATAAAGCAGTCGTAAAAATACTTACATAATAATCGTATCCGGGTTCATATCCAGAATTATAAACACCAATTTTCGGCGCGGCTAAGCTAACTCCGAAACAAACTGCCAAAACTAAACACGAGTAACGACACATTTTGCTAAATACTAAACAAACATAGGAGTACAACCTTATTGCTTAGTGTCCACTTCTTGAATAAGACAATAGAGGGTTCACAGGCATTTATATGTGGCCTTATTTGAACCAGCCTTGGTAGCTACTGAAAGCCTTCCGAAAATGAAGTTTCCTTGTGCGGCGTTAGTAATTGAGAAAATTTTCGCACGCTACTATGGTCCCATGTAGATTAGATTGTAACGGTAATCTACTTGAAGACTTATTAGGTTGAAGATAAGAGGTATGTGTAGAAAATTTCGTCACAATAAGCACTTACGGATTTAAACGCTTTATTAGAATTGTGGTGTCCTACTACCAGGACATTCCAGCGACAGTATGCCGTGCACCAGCTATATATTCCTAGGTTCAAAACCAGTAGTGTAAATTGAAAAATATATCGACCTCAAAAACTACTTGGTGTATGAACCTATATAGGAGACACGCTTATGCTTTTATTTGGATTTTATCAACGGTATAATTCTTATTTCACCCTTTTCTGAAGTCGGAATATATTTTTAAATTAGTTTTATTTTCGATTATGACTATAGAGTACCTATACTAAGATATAGGTAGATATGCAATTAGGCTATATACTTACTGACTCCTCACTTAAGTAAATAACAACACGTAAGTTAGTTAATCATTTCTCGGTGTGTAATTTAGCATTTTAAATTGACAGTACTTAATTGTTATACCAAAACATAGCAATTGCATTTTTGTTGCCTAATTAGCATACATGAATTTTAAAATAATCTTTATTTTACACAAATTTATTTTAATCCAGACTTAGAAACTGACTGATTATTCTGTACAACGCAAAAGTCTAATCACATTTTTTAGGGTTTCGTAGCTCTAACAAGGGACCCAAATCGTACCAACGATTCGCCATATACGGCTATAAGTCCTTCGACGCGTAGCACCGCACAAAAAAAATTATAGTGTCCATCAAAAATAAACTTGAAAAATCACCCGTCGCATTCCCGTTCACCTATTGTAAGATATATTAACATGAAATGGAACATATTGATAAGTATAAAAATACATACATGTCATGTTATTCCATTTTTTATATTTTTTTAAGTTGAAAATGTTACTGTATAATTTACAATAGTTGGAAAGAAAGCTAATACAATTTGCTATAAAACGTTTTTTATTTTAAATCTCTAATTTCTACAGATTAAAAAAAAACTAAAAATGTAATACTTAGCTTTACGGGTTAGTGTAGATAATCAGTGTTTGCAACGCTTATTCAACAAGTAACTACGGAACCCTTACCTGTTCGTGACTGGTCACGCATATGATCGGTTTTTTGTGCCTTGTGTTATCATTAAAAATACTGCAGAATAAGATGGTATATTTTAATTAAAACTTTGTAAACCCAATTAAAAATATGTTGATATGATTGTAACTTTAAAAATTACTCCGCTTTGAATTAACAAGCCAAAATCTGATTTGACCTCCTGATACAAATACTCGTCATTTTCCGCAAATATACATGAAGCACCGTCAAATCCACATCCCGATTGAACCACGAGCGTCGCCATATGCACAATTTAAGCATCTACTTAGAGTATTTTGTAATATATACAATTCTTGCGTCACGGTGTTTAATTTCAATTTCAATTTATTCATGTGGAACACAGGTGAATAATATGTTACAAAATAAATAATGTCCTACTGTGTTCTTCCGTATGGCGTACAAATCTTTGTTAACTTAAATTTGAATTTGAATAACAAGCATCACAGGAATAACCAAACACCCCCTCCTCTTTGACCGATTTTTATGAAATTTTATACCTATATTCGGTAGGTGTGAGAGTCGGTCGTTACCTATTTTTTAAATACCTTAGTGATAAGGGTGAACATACCAAAAAAATAAAAATAAAAAAAAGTGTTATGGCAACATTTATTTTTTTATTTTTTTATGATGTGGTTTTAAAAAATAGAGACAACTCTCAATTTTCATCTCTTTACCACCCACCTCTATTTTTTAATTAATATGTATTTTGTAATTTAACCATTTCCAATTAAGTCGTCTAATTTAAGGACGGTTTAAAAGGTGATAAATGCGTGGTGCGAAGTTCGAAATCTGGACAGAACTAGGTAGTCCAAGAGGTGGTTATTGGTGGTCAAGGCATTTTCCTTACCTTATATCGTGAATTGCGTTAGGCTCATCAGCTTTTTGATCTCAATGACAATGAAGGTAAGCAGCATAAAGCATTGAAGGCTTGTGTTTGCATTCAATAAACTGCAAATATGCAGCATGTGCAACTAGTTCATGGCTGATAATCACTTATTTTTCAAAATGGGTGAGAAAAGATTGAAAAGTCGGATAGTTCAAACAAAAACCAAGAAGTATCACCGTGTATAATCATGTCGCTTTTAGCAAACATTTCCTTAGCATTTTCCGAAAGGTCAATGTTTCCTCTCTAACAATAGGAGAATTGTTAACCTTTGCATTGGATGCGCTGGTCGCTTAATTAGAGAGAATACAGTAGTAAGCTGTGGCTCTTTAGCTTTCACGCATTTTATCCTATGTTAGTTTAGTCAGCACTGCCTCTGTGATTCAGTAATAACCGTGTTCGGTAAATAGAGGGCCGTTTGCTTGTTTTGTATCTCAGTCGTAAAAAAATATATTAGACCCGATCTAATTACAACGGCGCCCACCTCAAGTATACGATAGCTACCAAGGTATTATATCGAAATTATTTTCTAAACATTAGAATAATTAAAAGCATTAAAATATTATTAATTTAATTGCCTTGCCTTACGTTCAAAGGACGTCGCATAGTATACCTGTGACGATGAATTCCAGAACAAAAATGTGTTTTTTTAAGTTATTTAATTACTAGTACTCTACTGTTTCATTTATTAAAATTTTTAAGATTTTAAAAATTATTGAATTAGTACTATTAGGTAAATCTAGTAAACTGTCATGGGATACATGAAGTAGGTTGCAGTTATAGTGAAACTACTAAAATAACACCGTGTATATTACATATGTTACCTTTATAGTAAAGGTACTATATATAGTTACATATTGCCAGTATTAACTTTGTATTTATATAAGATTTATGTGCAACGAGAGGTTTGATTGGAAATGTATAGCATGATGTGTAACCGTGTGTACACATTATTATTATAGGTCTATCTTAAAACAACATGTACATATAAGTATATAGGATATGCAGAAATACATGACTGATTGTTTGGGGGACAATAACACGAACGATCTCCATTGTTGCAGGGACCTTGATAAGCCATAGTTTTTTATCACGTACGTTAGCAAGAAATTATATCCACTACGATTGTAATTGTATTGCATAGAAGTCATTCAAAATATATCTGTACCTAACTAAGTCTTTAAAACTTACAAAAATAAATAGAAAAATAACTAAGAAAAATTAATAGGTAGGTATCTAATTTTAGATTTAAAAGTTTGAAGTTTAATTTGGATAAAGGGGTAGGTAAGTGTCTATCATTATTCATCCCATTTATTTGGATTGTGGCATGGGAACAGCAATTGATTGAAAAGGCTTTTTCCGATTTTATTCTACAAATAGAAAATCAGCGTGGATGACATAAATGATGAAACAAATAAAAATGATCAGTTTATTAATGATTTTTTCAAATTATAACAACTAATATACATAGAACAACATCACTTAAGAATTAAGGCATAACCTACAACAATCAGGTACTTATGTAAGACTAATTAACAGTAATATAAATTAAGAATGAGTTAATAAATTCAATAGCAAGGGATCGGGAATATTTTACAAAACACAACTAGAAACGAATTTGGCACTGGGTCATATAAAATACCAAATAAATCGATAAAACTAGAGATACCTGTGTAGAATGTGATTAAGATAAAAATACTTATACTTAACAAAACATATATTGTTTTAATCATTTGGTTATTATTTTGATAAAATTATTGTAGTTTCTGTACTTTAGAAAACTACACTTAATGAGTAAACACGAACACAGTTTGCCATTGGATCAAAAGTTAAAATTATTTACTAGTAAGTATACTTTAAAGATGGGTACTAACCAGCGTTATGGAGTATTTGTAGTCAGTTCGGCATAACAAGTGAGCATCAAAAGGTTTTCGTAGGTTTTTAACATATCCCGAGAATGAGACGTGTAACGTTTCCGCGCGCACGTTTAGAGGAAGGGGATGTAACTGGACATCCCTCTACCATGCATGCATCCACCATTTCTTATGGTGGTTGCAACCCGCCGGTCACTCCAGTAACGCAAAAGCGAAACCGCGGCCTGGCGAGTGGCTTGGCAAAAGAACACCGGGGGGGTTTTGGTAAGTAAATTTCTTTGGAGTCTCACATACTCACTGTGTCAAACCCTAACGTATTGGGCCCTATAAAACGTTTCCCTTTGAGAAAAAAAGGATTTTAACATACGGCGTATTAATAATAAGCTCACCATTGCCCACAAGCAATACTTTGCGAAAACTCATTGCTAGAAATTACACTTCTATCAGCGGACTAGTCCGCTGTTTTTACGACATGGTCACTTCAAACGTTATCTATGCACCCGAACGTTATATATTAGCTTCGGTCAGTACACACCTTAACAGTGTATAGGAATTTATATCTAAAACTTTGGAAACTGGTATGAAAATTGTTAATGATGATGATGATGAAGAGCTTCATGGGGTGAAATAGGGGCGGTTTTGTGTACTACCGCGTTGAACCCGTTGTGCTTGTCAGCAGTATAGTCCACGGTGCGAATGGAACCGTCGGGTTCCACTAGCGTGTACTGGCCTGGAATCAAATTTAATAAATCATATTAAGTTCAAAAGATAGTAATCTTTTGCTACGACTACATGAGCCAATAATTTAATAAAGCTGATATTAAAGTATAAAGGTGTTCAAAAACGCGGGTTAAATCTATATTTCTTAACTTCCAGAGTCCGGTAAAACGGGCAAACGGACACTACCAAAGATAGAGCGCACGCGGGGCGAAGCATCATGTTCACCTAGGTAGGGGGGTGTCACAACACCGACTCCCAATTATGGACTAGTGCTGAGAATTTAGAAAAGTTCCACCACACCCAACGTTGACAGATATACCAAATATCGCTTAGTCATCTAAATGAATGTGGACGGAAATTATCAATGCCATCAAAAATCTAAAAGTGTAATTTAAAAAAATCAGGATATCTTACAGAAGATTACATTTGAACTTTTCTACGATATAAGTATTTAAGATATTTTTCTTTGGAAGTATTGTGTTTTGTTGTTTATTTTTTTGTTGAAATAGGTAAAATTTATTTACCTTTTACTACATCACCGTCGCGGGACTCATGATGCGTCTTTATGTCGCCACTGTGGAAGTCGTTTACACCGTATTTGAACACGTACTTCGGGTACGCCTGAAAAATAAGATATGTTGATTAACGTTCCAGTCATTTTACTACATAATGTATGCATGTAGGTAGGTACTTAAATACGGTTGCGTACAAAATCCGGTCGAATGTAAAATATAGTCACACGAGAAGGCTTTCGTACGATTTTACTCTCTACCAATTACTGTGAAGTAGGCTGGCCATTTGTGTGAAATGCAGTCAGCATAATAGGCCTCTAATAGGGTGCCGCAATTGCATCGTGACAGACAGAGGAAAACATTTTAGGGTGATCTAGATACATTTGATACAGAAAGGCCAGAGGACGCAGGCATTTGTAGAAAATAAAAATCATTGAGGGAGGCCTTTGGCAAGCAGCGCGACAATAAACCTAGTAGTCTATAGACTACCTTAAATAAAATTAAAAATTAAAATATACTAGTTATCATCCAGACACAAAGTTAATTAAGACATTAATTCAGCTTTAATTGACAAACCCACAAACATACTTAAAACAAATTAGCATACATAGCTAGCTCATTACATACGTAAGAATGGTAATATTTTAGTCATCCTTATTACGTAATAGAATGTCAAAGAACGCGTGCAGATCAAATAGTCGGAAGCGTGGAACAAGTTGCGCAGTGAAACCGTTGAACTAGACACGTGCGAATGGGAATACGTAACTGGTTTATTTATATTACCGTCCAAGTTACAAGCGAATTATATATAGACTCAACAGCATACGTTATATAGAACACTTTTTTTTTTTAATTTAAAGTACACAGGTTACATCCGTAAGATTTATATTTCAGATCTTCACGCTGATTTCTAGCTAATTTTACTACCCAGTCGTATTCCAACGATATGACTAACTATACGACCCCGTCGTATTCCAACGATATGTCTGGAAAAGCAATAAATTGGAACGGGTCTGAAAGTATGTAAATTTTGTACCAACTGGCAAGTTGTATGCCACAACCCTACAAAAAGTGTATAGGTATACCATATTTATATTTTCACCTACCGGTGCGTGTAGGTATATAGTCTGACGTGATTCCAGTTTCGTATACAAAATAAGTCACTAGTAAAGCATCATATTTCAGTTTATTTAAAACTACTAATAGTTGAATCGCGAGAGAATAACTGTCTGATTTAGCAATTACACGCACTTTACACATTTCGAAAAATTATTGAAAAGACAACTTAATTTTGGCTAGGTTACAGATGAATATTTAGACCACTATGTTCAGACAACTTTCATAATCTTTTCTCAACAAAAATATTTACTCCAAGAATTTTAGTTCCGACAATATTTTTATTTTTCCTAGTCGTTTGTAACTTGCACCACGCGCAGTACTTAAGCGCACGCACAAAAACTCATCAGCAAGCGGAACGTTTGACTTAGGAAGTAAAATATTATCTAAATTCCTATTCACTTAGGAAGAACAATTTACTTAATTAAGCCTGTTTCTGATTCCACAACTCTATAACGCAAATTTTCTTTTCTTTAGAATGTTTTGTTATTTTTTTAAATACAGTTTTCGTGACCTGATCAAACTGAATCAACGTGTGTTAATGTCCTAGAATATAATTATTATTATATTATGGGTTACCAAGTAAAAATATAGGTACCCGTTATCAGTCTACCAAAAAAAGTACGAATATAAACTGATTTATGTATTAACTGAACTAGCTGAAGGTAAAAGTAGTTACTTTGATAGTTGAATGCGTGATATCTAGGTACTCTATCAGATTTAAGCAGCAACAAGTTCTGCTCAACTAGTCAGTAATTAGGTTCTGTAACAATTTCATGTAAGAACTGATAGAGAAGTTGCGCTCCGTAACAATACTTGTTAGGTAAAGTGTGACATAACCTTAACAGAACAAATTAGGTAAACCATAATAGGCATTCATTAAAAGTGTATGTAGGTACCTTATATTGTATTAGTATACTGTGCCATTGCCGGATCTAAAATAATTTATTTTTACACATATTCTGCCGTGATAATGATAAAGGGCATCTGACATTTTTTTCGTAATGAAGTTATTAACATAGTCGGAATCAGTAAAAGACAGTGATTTCGAAGTAAAAAATGTCAGATGTGCCCTATATCCTTCCTTTCAGCATTATTGTCAACGATTCTGGCAAGATTAATTTGCCTAAGTTTTACTAGCAAATTATAACTTCACACTATTCAACAACTGTTTTGCGTATCTTAGTTAAGACCTGCTGATCCTCAAGATATTACCATTCGCAGATATTGAAAAAAACACAAGGACGAGACCAGGGATCAAACCTACAAGTATTTTACAAGTGTGCTACCGGTAAGCCGTTTACAAGGTAGCAAAAGTAAATATTCTGTGGTGTTACTTACATAATAGTCGACATGTTCATCTTCAGATATATGGTGGTGTGCGTATCCGCCGCCAAACCTAGGCTCTGGCTGCACAATGGTCTCTGCGGGCTGTTGATCTACGTACTGTTTGTATGGCCGCATGTACTGTACAACACGGGAGTGTGTGCACACCACTAGAGCTAAAGCTATAACCACTACCTGGAATATAAATAAAAAAATGATTAATAAAAGTATTAAAACTTCAAGTCTTGCTACCTCAATACAGTTAATACCAGAATTACCTACAAGGAAAGAACTTAACAAATGCGGCCCTAACAACTTTGCAAATTCTAGTCTTTGCAAAAGTGACCACCAATGCCAGTTACAATACGACAGTAGGAGACAAAGAAGTATATGTATGCAACATTGACTAATTGGATTAATTAAGAGATTGAAATTGATTTGTTTTTTATGAATTTAACTGAGGTGTTATATACCTAACGCCATTAAGAGACATGACGTCAGAACAATCCTGAATCGCACAAGCAAAGTTCCTTTTATTTTCTTTTTTATTTTTTTTATTTTTGCAGATGACCTAACCCAATTAGCCGGAAGGGCTTCTGTTGGTTCACCGGACTTTTTCGGAGAGCCGTCCGGTCGGTCGAACTGATAAGCGAAGTTTCACCGACGATTAGCATTTATACATTTTCCCGACAAGAACAGTTGGGGGGTGAACTGCGGTCGCCAGGCATCACACCTCGCCCGGCTGGAAGATCTTCCCTTCATACTGGAGGGTCACTACCTCCCGATCCTCCAGTTACCACAGAGATGGGACTTACGTATGAATTATGTTTATAATTTCAATTATTTTTTATTTTAAATAGTAATGTAAACAATTGTTAATTACCAAAATGGAATGGCTAGATGAAGATTTGTACAAAAAGTATGAGACTTATCAGTTCAGATATAACTAGCACAAACTGTTGCAGCTGTCTAGGGCAGACAGTGTCACTTTGACTAGTACTTCCGCGCAAACTGAAGTCATATTTTCTTGATCGTTTTGTTAAAATGCCTAGTAGTAAAACCGTAGGTAAACCGTGGATGTATGATATTTGTAAAGAACATGGAAATTTATTGAATGCAGGACAGTTATTTGAGCATTAATCTTGACAAACAATGTATTAATTACATAATGTTACTCAGTATGAAGCACAATAGAAACATTTCCCCAATATTCCCACATCACTTTCATGCCATTCAAGATTACGCAGAATGCGTTTTTATTCATCAATAATTGTTCCTCAGCTACCTGTGTAATTATTATTACGTTTGTTTTCACTTGTCTCATGATTTATTGACCCCGAAGAGTTTTATTGTATAAATTATGATTATAACACTGGTTGTAATTATACTGTCATATGACGCATTTGATTTTTATCAGTAAGTACTGAGTTTTTCTGTCGACTGTTACATTTATTAGACTAGCTAGATACGCAGAAAGTTGATTTATTAAAACTATAATTAGTGCGCAAGTGCGTGTGCGCACCAACACAGTTGCACTGTCCTATTTCTTTAATCAAACTCACTTATAGTTTAGTGGGTTTAATAATAATGTTTATTCCACATAATACATGCTTTTCTCTTGCACTCAATATGCAGATAAATAAATAAATAAATAAATTTTTATTTATTTTTTCATCTCCCTGTCTTTAAGTCACGAGTGAATCGGTATTTACTGGGTAAACGCGTTCCACCGTAAACTGTATCGTTGCTTAACAATAGACAAGTTGTGATCAAAGGCAAGCCTGTTACAGATAAGAAATAAATAAAAAAATGCTACGTTTTACTCAATTGATTTTCTGTTATTACTAGAAGCATGATTTGTAATTTTAATGTATTATATATGCCTATGTAGATACCTAGGCATATGAAATACACTACCACATACCACTAAAAAAGTGGCAGGTGCGTAGCACTCACAAATGCCGCGCATGTTTGACTAGATGTATGAACATTAGTGAGGCTAAGGAAGTATGTTCAGATCGTAGCAAGTGGCGCTCTATAGTCTCTACCTCCCATGCCCCCATGGGAAACAAGCGTGATCTTATGTATGTATGTAATCTACTAAAACTGTAGGAAGAGTGTGTATGAAAGAGCCAGGCTTTAAAAGAGCCGATATGATTTTAACTCACAAAATATGACAGTTCTACTTTTTACATATTTTGGTGAGTAAAAGTTTTCCGGTATCTCTAAGTGAAAAAATAAATTAAACTATAGTAGTAGGAATAAAGGTAGGTTAGAAAAAATCATATAGGCTCTTTTAAAGCCTGGCTCTTTCATACACACTCTTCCTACAGTTTTAGTAGATTACATACATACACACTCTCCCCTAATGATTTACCGGATCTATCTAATATATAAAATTCTTCCGAAACGGCTTGACCCATTCTTATGAAATTTTTTATGCATATTCAGTAGGTCTGAGAATTGGCTAACATCTATTTTTCATCCCCCTAAGTGAACATTTTTTTTTTAATAAATACGTGGTACGAAATTCGCTGGGGCAGCTAGTTTACTATGAAATAACAGAAAGGAACAATAGCTACAAACATTTTACGTTATTAATGTGGAATATAAAACGTGTGTTTAATTAGGTATCGCGTTACTAATTAGGATTTCTACTTCATTAACCCTGTCAAATTTGTATCGCATGCAAAATTGTTTGTTGCTCACATAACTCATACTTTTTATTCACAACAATCGGAACTAACTTAAAAGACAAGGAAAAGGAAATAATCAACAGGTTATTTCCTAAACGTTTAATTAGACTAACAATCTTGTTTGTTGCTCTTTTATTTTATTAGCTCCTGACAAAAACGGTTGTAATAATTTTGACGTATGTGCTTGAGATTTTTGTGACGCAGCGCCTTAACAGATAAAACGATTTTTATTTGTTGTTTTTATAGAATAGAGCTGGGATTCCCATAGTGACTTCCGCGGAACCCAGGGGATCCGTAGAATAGCAATCAAGGTTTCGCCAAAATACGGTTACAAATAGCACAAAATATGTGGAGAAAACTCATTACTCTCATTTAAGTAGGTGCAGCTTGACTTTGAAATATAAGATCACGGGTTCGATTCCCAGTCGTGATCATAAAACTTTGTGTGAATTGTTTCATCACCGCTGCTCAATATCGCTAAAGGAAAACATCGTGAGAAAACCGGTATGTCTACAGGCCAGCGTGTGTCTGTGTGGATTAAGGCCTAAACCCTCTCAACTCTTAAGATAGTTGAGAGAATACCCGTGCCCAGCAGTGGGACACTAAAATAGGGTTAAAGTGAAGTAAGTTAGGGCTCAGCCCGGATTATGGCACAGCAGCGCACGTGACCAATAGTGCATAACCTATATAGAAATGGGCCTGACATATTTGCCATGGAACCGAGAACCATTTTTGAGTGGAGACCATGGATCGAAAAACGTAGCGCAGAACGGGCTCAGATTAGATGGAGTGACGATCTTTGCAAAGCGGTTGGTAAGAGATGAATGAGAATAGCCGGCGGAACTTAGGTACTCAGTTACGTAAGTGGAATTAGATGTAAACAAAACCGCATGAAAATTATACTGGTTCAATAGTGTTGGGAATTGAGATTATCACGAACATCGACAAAGTCAGACATTGTATTGGGGACTTGTTTTATTATTTTTTTAATTAAGTTAGTAGGCACAGATACAGATAACAGATTAACGTAATTCAATGAAAATTAATATTAGATCTTATGTGCGTGAACCTAATATCCAATTACAGCATTGCATATAATTATTATACTTACTCGTAATAGGTAATATGTAGATATTGGTGATAGTGATAACGACATATACATTAAACGCTTTAACATGCGTAATGTTAAAGCGTTTAATAAGCATAATATATGTGCTATAAACAAAACATTAAGTAGGTATCTAATACTTAAAACTCACGTCAAGCAAAGGTTTAGATAGAGTTGAATGTCACCCTCTTTTTGCCGACTGTGATCAGGTCCTATACCTACGCAATAGGGGTCGAGTCTTGCCTTTTATTGGGTACATTTTCTAATTTCGAAATGCTACTATAATATTTCTAAATGTAACAAAAAAGTTTATTGCTCGACTCGGGTTTCGAACACGGGACCTCGACGTTATTAAACGACCATGCTTTACTAACTTGTTAGCTTGATGAGTGAATATTTATTTTTAACTATCATCGAATGAGAATATCAAAACCTCACCTTTAACGCCATTCTTCTATTTTCAAATTAACAACACTAATCTAATTAACACTCAAACTGACAGCACAAAATTATGTTTGAAGAAAAAAGAAATAGTGTTCTCTTTTCAAATGTTATATTTCGAATGTAGTGAGTGAAACTCTACAGAGGTTTTATATGTAGGCACATGAAGTAGTGGGCAAGTCTGCGCTAGGGAACTCAATACTCATTGAGAGTTAACTTTGTATTAAGTATTATTTACGGGAAAATAAGTAATACCTGCAAGTTACAAGAGGTCAGATGTCATAATAAATACTTAACTAATATATAAATAAATGCATACTTACAGTCCATCAAATCTAAGAAGTACCGTTTGACGTTTCACTGTTTTCTATTAGATTAGCTTTATAGAGGCGTAATTCACACTATTTTTATTAGCTTTCCTGTAAAATAATTGAATTATGAAGCTATTTTTATTTTAACATAACATAAACAATTTTCATACAAAAAATAAAATTTTAAATGTACTACGTTTAGAACTGTCAAACGGCACTTCTTAGATTTGATGGACTGCAGTTAGTGTAATCTTTTAAAGACGAGTATTCTTGTTAATGTATTAAGATGTAATTTAAGATGCAAATAAGGTAGATTAGGTAATTAGATACTGACTCAAGTATCCCACTTTTCGAGGTGTGTCCTTATGTCCTTGGCGTCAATATGACTTCGACCCTCAATTTTGGCCCGTATATTGAGTCCAAGGCTCAACTAGCTGCCAAAAGCTAGGTGTCCTCGCGAAGGTGCGTCAGTACTTCACACCGAAACAAATGCTCGAACTATATCAAGCACAAGTTCGTTCCTGCATGGAGTACTGCTCGCATCTTTGGGATGGGTCAGCTAAATACCAACTCGAGGCGTTGGAGTCTATTGAAAGGCGAGCTAAGAGGCTTATTGGCAACGAGTCCCTCATCAAGGCTAAGTTGCAGAGCCTCGAGCATCGCCGCATCGTTGCTAGTCTTTCGGTCTTTTATCGGATACACTTCGGAGAGTGTGCGTTGGAATTACACAATCTTATTCCCCCATCCCCATTCTTCCATCGTACAAGTAGAGGTACGGCTATGCGCCACCGTTATATGGTGGAAATTCCACAGGCACGCACAAAGCGCTTTGCTTCCACTTTTATTGTGCGAACCGCCAAGTTGTGGAATTCGTTGCCGGCATCTCTGTTTCCCGATAGCTATAATCTACCTGTCTTCAAGTCACGAGTGAATCGGTATTTATTAGGTAGGCGCGTTCCATCGTAGACTGCAACATTGCTTCAGATCAGGCAAGTTGTGGTCAAGCGCAAACCTATTATAGAATAAAAAAAAAAAAAGTATTTCTATGCTATTATTTTACTAACCGAACAAAAAAAGAGGTTATCATTTTAACCTGTATGTTTAATATTTAATGTGTATATGTGATCCAAACGATTCATTATTACGCTCATAATTAGGTAGGTATAACTGTATGAAATACGAATTTACATGAATAATTTTTCTGTACCTACCTATGCTACTTACTTAATTATTCTTATTATACAGGTTGATCCATTTAGATGGAACAGTTTGGGAATGTTTCTAACTATACGATAAACAAAAACTTTTCTTTATTGTACACTAAACGCTTACACTATTTATATTTAGATATCGGTAGTGTAAGTCTCAAGCAGTAAATGTTACTATGGAACTTAATCTAAAATTCCAAAAGTCTAATCATTCTTATAGTCACATCTTCGCAGGTATATCTTATGGTTTCAGACATTCCCATACTGACCGACTTGGGACATACTGTATATAAATTTAACTGTTTATTACTATGTCTCAAAAACCGTAACCACTAGCATCATATTTCTAGTTCATAGGTACTGGTACCTACACTTCCCGTAGGTCTCATTATGACTGGGCAGGTTCTGCCTTAGTTGGAACTACCACAGTTGTTTAGGGAAGAGCGTGTACGCCTCTAAAAAGAACGGCTCCCGCGCCCAACTAATAAGAGTGTTTATAGCAGTGGAGGACAGTAAGGATTAAATTGGTACTGCTCTGTGGAGCTAAAAATTATAAAATTGAACAGTGAGTATAAAAATTTTTGAATAAATTTTACAATATGTCACGAATACAAGAAGTGTTACATAAGTAGAGGCGAGTTTGTGATCACTAGCCCACTTTCCTTATTTCACCTAATTATGTGACAATAGCGAACCGCGACGCAGCCACAAGCGTGTCAATATATTACATACCTACTACTACATCAGTGTTTCTCAAATAATGGTACACTTACCCCAGGGGTACTCTTGTTTACTACATGCAGTATGCGCAGCAATATCTTATTTAAGATACGCGTGACTCGATACGTATTTATTTTATTATACTTGTCAACAACTTGTCTGAAGAAATGATGTCTCCGATGCGTCTGTCGAATCTACCGATTCACTCGTGACTGCGAATGATTTTCGGTGAGAAGTTGGCAGTAGAATTAGGTTCCATTTGGTTAAAAACCACAAAAGAGTAACAATTCCGGCCCATCCTGTTAAATGGTCTCACCAGACATTGCCCCGGAACACGACATGGCTGCTTGGCGGTGCGACTATTTCTGGTGGGTGGTAATCAACCACGATCGAAGACTACCTAGGGTAACCGGCTGGGAATCGAACCAGTGACCTTAATATTTCTAAGGCGAAGCCTGTACCGCTGCACCACCGCTGCACATTTGATTTAAACACTCTTAAAACGGCATCTGAACCTTAAACGCTGTTAACATATCGATTTTTCCACTATTAGCTTTTTCGAGTTGAATCAGTGTTTAAAACGCTGGTTTGGGTCAAAATTTAAATGTACATTTATTTCTCCATTAACCTACAAGGAAATTTTAAGAATGTCAATTTGTCAAACCATTTTTGTGTTCTGCGATTTATTAGCAAGACATTTGGCAATTATTAGTATATCTATTAATGTATGTATTTTTAACAAAAAAGAAATAAATTTAAAATTATAGCCAAGAATGTCTATCTTACATTGATATAGGTATAACTAATGAATTTATTAATATTAATCGAACTTTTATACAATGTCCTGTATAAAATCTCTACTAAAACCAGGTCAAAACCAAGGAAATTGTTTCCTTAAAAAGTCTGAAGGCGTACTATCTAATTTAAAAGAAAAAAGTTCACTGCCCAAGTTAATTGGACATAATGATTATAAGATTACGATATTGGTTATGCGCCCAATTATACAATGGATGACTTAGTTAGTGCACTCAAGCTTAGAACTTGATAATATAATTTACTTTTAACAAGTCCATTTGTCCAGATGTACTGGTATTATATTATCTGTGATAAAAGTTAGCAAACAGAATAATGGAGTCGGTTAAAAAAGAGTTTTATGTTCAGAAAAATTAATTGACTCAGAATCAGTAACCTACTTATTTATTTCGAGTCTAGAGAGTATAATAATTATGCTAAATCTATGATATAGGGCATAGACTTATTAGAGATGCTAACGCACTTAAAGAGAGACTAACGGATACTACATTAGGTATTACTTAGTCGTTGTTACAAATTTAGCGCTGCCTTCAGGATCATTGTTCGGTTGTGATCAGTAGGGACTCCCGCCGTTCTTGACACGTGATCCTAGGGATGTGGCAGCATATTGTAGCCACAAGCAAAGAGCATATAACCGCCTGGCCACAGGTTGCATAGGGGGAAGTGGTTGTAGTGATGAGATGTGTCTACAAATAGGCTATGGTGCGATGTAGGTCCTGGATGCATATCTACGAGTTCCCCAAGTCCGTTATTTAAACACTTGAGGAACGCTACCGTGGTGTTTTTGTGGGTAAACTGTACCTGCTCACTAGGTAGGCAGGGTTCTACATACCCCGCTTTCTTCCCAGTAGCGGGGCTAAAGGGTTTCCACCACGTAAAAAAGGTACCCAGTCGTGGTGTCATGTCGAGTCCGTATATAGTAGCAAAGAGCACATAAACGCGTATAGTAGGGTCGGTCCAATGAGCAGCCAACCGAGGATTTAGATGATCTATGGTCAGATCACTGTCGAGTCGTGTCATCTAAAGAGTATAGATAGCATGAATCACAATTATTATGGCTGTCAATATGCATTTGTCATTTTTGCTATATTGACATATACTGTCAAAGTTGTATATTTTGTGTTTACATAATATTTTTTTGGATATATACAAATATTTATTATAATTTATTTTATTATGTTAAAGAAGGTGACGTAATTTTTCTAGTTAGACATTTTATATTGCATTTTCTGTAGGCTTACAGTAGAATAAAATTATGCTGTGGCCTGTGTAGATTAAGGCCATAACTCTCTCAAACCGTAAGATATTTGAAAGAAGACCCGTGCCCAACAGTGGGACTCTATAAACCGTTGAAGTGATACACATAATTAATTAGTCTTGGTGGTACGGGGTAGGGCAAAAGTGTACGTGCAAAAACAGATGCACTCTTTATTCCCTTTTACTCAAGAGTCCAGTGAGACGATTTAGCCGACTGGTGAAATCGGGTGCAGGACCGATGGGTTGACATGTGCTCCAAGGCAAGAAGATTACACTACCAACTGAGTAATGCTGAGAAATTAGAAAAGTCATATGACTCTTTTTAGTTTCTTTGCGGGATTCTATTAAATAAATCTGTTCAGAGGCCTACGTCAATGACTGGTCTAGCCTTGTAATTATATACCTAGAAAATCCTAGATACTCAAATCTAAAGATTAAAATAGGTACTGGCATATTTACACATAAATATTGATATTACTACCTATTTACTTACAGAGCCTTAAGTATATTACCTACTTAGACCAAAGTTTGTACCTACTTAGAATCAAATGTCTTCATTTGTATTAGAACTTCGTATGATCTGAATTAAATCGGTTCGACTGCTAGACGTAGCATATCTAGCATACGAAATGATATTATGTGATTCTCATAATTACATACGGCGCTTCTAGACTCAATTCTTCTGAATTAAACTTCTAGACTAAATTTGATTACGTATTGAAATAAAACTACTTTTTATCGGATTTTATCGCATTATATTTTAGACTTCATATCCCGACGCGACGTTTCATAGTCTTTTCAGACTCACGAGGCGGCTCAGATATTTGACGTCGCAACTTGTGAATTGTTTTTAAAGTTTAAAGATCTCTTGCTAAAACCATGAGTTAAAAGGGAGAGTTGGTAAATATTCGGACACAGTGCTTTGCTGTCGTTAAAAACATGCATATGTGTGACAATGCCTTTACAAATTGAGATGTTCCACACACTACGACAATAATAGCAGATTACGTTTTCAGGTTAGTTATTCAGTTGTAACGAGCAAAGAAAACAAAGAGCTGCATTGTTCTTTATGTAATACTCGGTCAGATTTAAGTTGTTTTATATGTGAATCGGGACATATCATTTGTCACCAATGTCGAAATGGTGGTAAGTTTGATTCTTTGTATCTCTTCTATATATTATTATTATATAAAAATGAATCCCTATTTCCCTTGGTCATGACATCACAACTGTAGGACGGATTTGGTAAATTATTTTTCTGATGTGTATATTAATATCAGTAGAAGGTTCTTATGAAATAAATATAAGAACAATGCGCGGAAAATTAGGCAGTTTAAGAAAAGTTATGAAAACAGTTTAACCTTGCTGCTTTTTTTATTTATTTTTTACTGGACATAGGCAAAATTGCGGAATAATTTCTGCAGAGGCCATAATTAAAAAAAGATGAAGAAGGATCAATTACAATACAATACCTAGTTTATTAAGTTATCTCGAAAATAAAAGTAAAACACTTTTTATTAGCAGCTCACCTAACCAAGCAGCACACCATAACGAAATATTTGAATGCAATTTTTACCATTTATTTTTATTTACTGTTTAGTTCATTTTAATGATATTAAAGCGTGTTTTTTTTTAATTTAAACTATAATTTATTGTGTAAACGGTTCAATTCTTCATCTCCTCAATCTCATACACTTTTAGGTTTATCGGTCGTAATATATCGATCCCTATTATTCTTTGCTACATAATAATATTATATTTCTCTATTTTTTTAGAGATTCAGCGACTACCTATTAAAAAAACAGAAAAATCACACAACTTAGCAAGTGGTGACCACCATGAAGTACATGATTTATACAATAGTGCTGACTCAGCATTATGTAGATATAATTGTGGCTCAAGGCATTTAGTAGATAGTAATTATAATTCAAAAGAAAAAATCTCTACAACAAAGGTATACTTCAATATTGCTAATTTCATTCACCGTCACAACTTTTCCCATATCTGTTGGTAAAGACAAGTGCTATGATCTAAAAATACTTTCATGGCTTCAGTTATGTTTTTACATCTGGCAATAGGTACGATGACATATTTTAATTATCGACCCACTTTGTGGCCTACCAACACTAGTAACCGCCTGACAAACCGCACAGTGACGTATAATTTCACTAAAATGAATATGACGCTGAGTAGCTCACCAATTAAAATATGTCATGGTATATACCTACACCTTTTTGAAAAAGATTATGGATGGGATATAATGTGATTTTTAAACGCTTGTCAACATAGGTCCCCTATATAACAGAGAGTCATCTTATTTCCGTTTGTCCAAAACAAATCTCAACCCTAAACTGCCACTAAATGTTTCTTTTAGGAATCATTGCATTTTTTAATAATGGATTTAGAGTGTAATAAATAATCATTAAGGGTTTATAGGGTCTAATTAGCAGTAGAACACTAACACATCAAGCCATACCTTTCCAGTATAAGCTGATCTCGCATTGTCTATGATTTCCGTACAACGAGAGGTCAGCATAAATAGGAAATGTATAGCTTGATGTGTAACCGTGTGTACTCCTAGTTGAGGATTCAGGCTTTTATCTGTTATGCTCCTTTAGTTATTCTAAACTTTAGTCAGACATTAATTAATTGTAAGATTTTGTGTCAATAAAGTTTCATTATTATTGGTAGGTAACTCTATTTTAAATTTTTTAGAAAGACTATTCAGACATTAATATATCGACAAGTATTCATTACAAAAATCCTAACTATAAGGACAGCAAATCGAGCATAGCAACAAATAAAAACTTTTTGAAGTTGGGGCTTGTCGATGGAAAATATACAGCCAGTTCCAGGTAACTTTACGAAAGAAATATCGAAATTTATATAATACTAAATTTTCGACCGCGGCTTCGTCCGCGAGTATGTCGGTTATCAGGTTAGATTATTAACCTCTTTTTGCGCAATCGAATAAAAACTATCCTATGTCCTTTCTCGGGACTCAAACCATCTCCATACCAAATTTTATCCAATTCAGTTGCAATCGGACAAACAGAGTTACTTCCGTATTTATTAGGTATATTAAGTAAGGATTCCATCTTTATTTGACCAACAACTTACTTTTAAGGTATAACAATAAAAATAAGAAATATTTAATTTTAATCACTTCAAAGTATTTTTGCGCCTAACATTTTATTTTTACTTGTTGCCCGGTAAATAATAGCATAAGTTTACCATAATTTTACCAGGCGTAGGTACATATTATTGTATCATGTTCTGTAATGATCATATAATAATAAGATCCTGGTACATTAACACTCCCGGCCATCTGATCCCAAAGCAAAGCTTGTTATAAAGAAACCAGGGTTCTTAGACAAAGTGATATAGCAAAGCGATAACAAAAGATCGAAAAGAACATAATGTACGGCATTGACATAAGATTGTCACATGACTTTTCGAAGATGAATGTCAATCCCATACAATTCGTTCTTTTCGATCTTTAGATAAGTCATTATATCTAGTGGTCCAGGAAATGTTATGTATGTAGTTGTCATTTCTTACAGGCCCATAGTATGCCCAGTGACAGAGTGCTCAAAAATAGTCACAATTGACTCTTTAATGCTTCATTTTTACTTCGATCACTCCAAAGTACCTAGAATTGTATTAAATGTGGAACCTTGTGAAATATATCTTAAACCACAAAACATAGGCACCGAAACACAATGTTTGGCTTCATTTCTCTTGCCTCGACGAAGGTATAACTTTTAATTTTTACTAAATAATTGCTCTTGTTTTATTTTATAAAATCCATTCAACAGTTTACTGCTAGATGCTACTGACTATTTTTTATTTTAACCGTCTTAAAGATAAACTAAAGATATTGGACACGTTTCATTTTTGTGTGATTAACGATAACGGCAATACGTCCAAGCAAATTCTCGAATGACGTAAGTAAATTTTATACCTTTGCATATCGTAGCGCACTTCCACTCCATAACTTTTATGCGGTATATCTAAATATTGTTTCATTTCAATGATAAATAAAAAATAAGTGTCAATTTTTTTTTAATAATCTTACAAAATACGATTTTTCATTCCATAAAAATCAAACAGAGTCTCAGACATTTACAATATTGGTTAGTACGTATTAGTGTTTTAAAAATTAAACATTACAGCAATCATATTTTTCAGAGTAAACGGTTCAATCGATCAAAGAATTGGAATCAATACATCAAACTATGATAAAGATGCCAAATTATTGGTACTGATGGCTGTTAAATTTAAACCGTATTATTCTACATTTTACAATAGTGCTATGATATTAAAATCTAAAGCTACGAAAAGTACTCAAACTGGAAAAAATAATGACCACAACTTTGAGGTAATCCTGAATACAATTATTGCGATGTTTGTAAATTTACTAAATTTCCCTTTTTATAATGAAATCTACCGTTTTAAACCTTGAAAGCTTTCCTAGGGCATAAAGAAACGTATTATTAATGACAGCAAAAAGTATCCTAAAGTTAATGTATGTAAGTATGCATTAGCCCGACTGTGCGCCTTTCAATAAAATCCAGCCAGTACCTATTACGCCTACGTGAGATTCTTTTATACGTCTGCCCATCCAGGCCCACAAACTTTTCAGGCTTTTAGTTAGTAAATAATTTTAACCACATTTTGCTGGGTATGTTTAGGGGATACTCTCAAGCACGATTCCAACTTCGATTTGTCTACTTTATAAACTTCTTTATGCTTGACCCAGAACCTCGTTATTACTAATCGCACAAGCTTGTAACTAGACCTTTGAGATCAGTAATTAAAATATCATAATATTATTATTGTCTACTTCAATACATTTCAGGTCAGCACAATACGTGTCAGTAAATCTAATTATGACTATAAAACTTGTATCACTTCATTTGTAATTGATGACAATGAAGTATTATTGCTTTGGTTATACAAACTAGATGAAGAAGAACAAATATACAGTGTAAGTGACTATAACATTTTCTGCAAAGTTGGTAACCCTTTCTATTGCAATCTAATTAACATCTTTCTACCGCCTGCTAATAAAAAAATATTCTCTCTTCTCTCATTGCTAATAAAAACGCATTCTCTGAGAAAGGCTAAAAGCATCCCGAGAGATAATCATTGTTCCAACTAATGTGTGCCAAAACCCATCTAAATCCATTCAGAAAATTGTCAGAATTGTTGAAATTGTCATTCAAATGTCCAGACGCACAAACGTTTATCTTTCTAATTTTAACTTTCTGTGGGTCATATATATGAAACCTGAAGAGGTTTTACGTGTTTAATCGCGCAATCTTTGGAAATAATGGTCTGATTTAAAACAGAAAGCAATTGTACATAAGTAGGTCTTATACAATAAATAAAGCGTAGGTACGGGCCACTCCTTTGAAATATAAGGTGGCAGGTTCGATTCCCAGTCGTGCCCACTGCTGCTCAGTATCGGTGAAAGAAAACATCGTGAGGAATTCGGCATGTCTTAGAATCAATCAAGGACATGTGGCATTCACCAACCCGCATTTCGCCAGCGTGTATGGATTTAGGCCTACTCTCTAAACTCGTAAGATACTTGAGAGAAGACCCGTGCCTAGCAGTGAACACTAAAAAAGGGTTGAAGTGATAGTGATATAATAAATACAAGATGATTTGATAGAGGGCTCCGTGGGCTAAATACATTAACACTCTCTATGTCTAAAGTTCTAATTTTTGGGGTCCTGGAGCCCCCGGAGTAACTTTATACCTTGGACTTAGCCAGAGTCTATGCTACTACTGAAGAGTCACTAGCGCATATTAAATGCAAAGTTAAACTTTAAGATTGATTGATTTGTATTAAAATTATGTAAGAACAATTTCAATAAAATTTCAGATTACTCTTTCTAGAGAAGATAAGAAACAGGAATTCTCCTATACTGGCGATGCTATATATATCAGAGATAAACAAGAACCAGCTTCAATGTTCAATCAATCAGAATGTCTTGCTGTAAAAGGAACTGCTATAAACGGACTCATCAATAGTGAAAAGCAAATAAACGTTACTGTAAATGTTATGCACTAACCTCTAAATAAAGTCTTTTAACAGTTTTAATATTTTATTTTTAAATTAAAATCTGCTCACAATATTTATCGACATCAAAGCTATCTAATGCACTACGAATATTCCTATTAGGTTCGTTTAAATATAATCTAACTTTTTCATTTCCACAGTTATTGTCTCCTTTCAATTCATTTTGAGTGAAAATATCATAATCGGATCTAGGATTTTCAACTTTATGGTGATTAATTTTATTAATTTCTTTATTTAAAAATTTATAAGGATCGATCTCCTTATATTTGTTAATAGTTGGGTAGTTCAATTGTATATCATCAACCATTATTTTTTTATAAGACTCTGTAGCTTTAACAGGGTTTCGTGCTTTGTTTAGTTCAACCCAAGATTGTGCTACTTTATCATTGGCTCTGGCTATATTATCATAGATTCTCGACTTATCATGTTCATAGGCACCATTTTCCATAGCTTTTTGCTGAGGTTCTCTAGTAGAGCCTACTAATTTAACGCTATTTAACTCCACTCTGAAATAAATATCGCTAATAAAGTACTGCAGACTTGATACATTGTGCCAACTATCCTGCAGATACAGTACACACAACAGTCCACCACCGGACATGGTATTCCTTGAAGCCCACCACTAACTATCCGTGGTTATGCTCAGACTTCTGTAACCCTTAGAATTTTATTTTCAGTGTGTGTGTGTGCTTATAAGCTCATAATTCGGAGATTTCAGCCGTTTTGTATTTTATACGAGTAGCGATAGAACTGACGAAATAAATGGGCATATTTTTTATTGATTTGAGTACATGTAGGTATATCCTTACCCGTAACTCGACTCATCCGCATAATACTTCACTTCTATAGGATTTCCGTCTTTGTCAGTGTAGCTATATTTACCTACCACAGTTCCATTTTCAAACGTTTTTTCGTCTTTCATTACCTTTTGAGATTCCTGATCGTTGTTAACAATAGGATAACCTGCAGGTCGCAAAGTTAATAATGTACTTTCTTTTATCAAGATATATTCAGTAACTTAAATAGGACAGTATTATTATCTATAAAAAATGTCTTAAGTTTGGGAATGAAATAATTTCGTTAATTGATTACCTTACCTTATAGTACTAATGATACCTTTGCGGTAAGTTGATTGAAGGTCAAACCCGTTAAAAAAAAAAATTTTAACCCGTTACAAACTGTTGCAACCGTGTTGTAACGGGTTTAAATTTCAAGGTTTTAGGTATTTACTTACCCACTTAATTCCTATACCATTAAACATCTCATTTCTTACGGCCTTTTTAATATTTCCTACGATGTCATTTACTTTTTCACTTCACTTCAACCCTTTTTAGAGTCCCACTGCTGGGCACAGGTCTTCTCTCAACTATCTCACAAGTTGAGTTTAGACCTTAATCCACACACGCTGGCCAAGTGCGGGTTGGTGGATGTCACATGTCCTCGATGATTAGTTCTTAGACACGCCTATTTCCTCACGATATTTTCCTTCACTGATATTGACCAGCGGCGATGAAACGATTCACACAAAGATGTGTAGGCCCGACCCGGAATTGAACCTGCGACCTCATATTTATTTCTAAGACAAGGCCCGTACCACTGCGCTCCCGCTGCTCATAATTTACTGTTACTATATAATAATACATATACATAATTACGAAAGTGTATGTGGATGTGTGGATGGATGTTTTTGTTACTTTTCCACGCAAAAACTACTGAACGGATTTGAATGAAATTTGGCACAGAGATAGATTATAACCTGGAATAGCTCATAGGCTACTTATTTTAATACCCCGCAAGCGAAACCGTTGGCGGTTTTGATTCTAACTATGCCATTATTATGAGTACTATGCGGACTGTGGAGTATAGTCAATTCTTTTTTTACTTTTAAAAGGCTAAGTCGATACCGCTGCGCCACCGCTGCTATTTAATTTTGTACAAACTTTAGTAGGGCTTTTAGTACTTACAAAATGTGACTCCAATAAGCTGAAGCAGAACAAATAAAATCTGCAAGTTCCACATTAGTGGTATCATTTTATTAATATATAGTAAATGTGAATTATCCTTTCTATGTGCAAGATATATTACTTAGGTAGAAAAGATGTTATTTTGTAATAATTACAAAAAATAAATAAACACAAACAAACAGCCGGATTGGCAACTTTTAACTATCTGTCAAATTTCAACTTAAAAATAAAAATAACAGCATTTTTGTTTTTTAACCTTTTGAAGAAGTATTTAGTTCAATTAAATGATTTATCTATGATTTATTTACTACTTATAATAATTTATTTAAAAATACGCAAGTACATTAATTACTAAATATAGTTATTGTAGTAATAAATAAAATAAATAATAGATAACATTTACACGTTATAAAATTTTGGCATATTTGCATTCATTACTTTGTTCTTGTTTTTAGGTCTCCTGGGACGTGTCCACGTGATGGAGGGTTCTGTACTGGCGTGAACTACAGGCAGTGGGGGCAGAGTTCTGTATTCAGGATAGACTCTGAAAAAGATCATTGATATATGTTTAAGACATCGCATAACTGCATTTTAAGGAAAACCACCTTTCGCGGAAGAGACTGAACTTCGTCACCACACGCATTCCAACAGCATAAACTTGATACAATTACCTACTACTGAAATTTGACTAGATATGTTCATTATTTCGCTGCTATTACTTCACATAAGTACTTAAAGTGTTGTCCCTCGTATTTATAAACGTCTTAGCTCCTTATAGCTAAAATAGGTTTATAATTAGTTTGGCTTCGTCTGTTATCTTAACATTTATCTATAGCAGTAAGAAAGAGACAAAGTCCATTTCAACTAAAGAGTCTTATAAGATTTTTATGAATGTTTCTAGCAGATAGATAACTTTTGTACGAACCATTTTTATTTAGTAGGTAATTATGTACCAAATTCACGCTAGAGGCCCTGCAACCACTCAATTTTATAGGTAGGTACATCAAAATATATTAAACAACTAGCTGCCCCAGCGAACTTCGTACCGCGCAAAATTGTGAATCTAAACCATTCCCAGATCCCCTTGAACACACACAAAAAATTTCATTAAAATCGGTCCAGTCGTTTAGGAGGAGTTCAGTCACATACACACGCACACAAGAAATATATATATTAAGATGTACAGCCCACAAAACTCAGAGCACACCGATAGAAAACAAATTACATTTTAAGCGCCTTGTACTATCCATTAGCTATAAATATTTTAGTAATGATAAAAGAGATATATTAGCAAATCTGAAGGCGATTGGGACACGATTTTTTTCCATCCACGTTTTCCACTTACTTACGCCCGTAGGCTTTTGACCCAGCACGTAATCAGTTATCATCACTGACTGGTGCTAAATGAGCTGTTGGTGGCTGGCATGGCATCAACTTCAAGGCGAATGTATGCCGCCATACGACCCACTCTTGCACTCACAAGATGACTGTTTAAGTTATACATGGTGACATGTCTAGTGAGCTGTGCTCTGTTTTGACCATCTACCGTTACCATCTTACTGACTGCCTATTACCATCTTCGTCTTAGCAGTCACTTAACATCAGGTACAATCACGACCAAACGTGCAGTCAGTTAGGTTTATAATATTTTTCTTTAAGTTAAGTTTTGCCAAGAAATTACAGTAAGGGGTACTTCAAGCAAGAGTACTTAATAAGGTTACTAAAGGATGATGTGTCTGGTGATGCAAGCGTCCATCAGGAGGGCCGTATTGTTAGCCAACTGACTAGTAAAAAAAATAAAAATTAGAAGTAACTCTACCTATATCCAGCTTGGTCAGCGATGTATCTGTACATCCGTGGCGTGCCTGCCGGGTCTATGTACCCGTAGTTGCCTGTAACTGTGCCATTCGCGTGACGTTCCTCAGATCGATACTGGGTGTTACCTGTTACAGGGTCTGTTACATCATAGCCGAAAGAGTACATGCCTCCAGTCACTGAAATATTGCAGTTAAAATTACAACCAGAATTGTTGAGTTACTCAAGGGAATATCAATTTTGATAGGGTAGGGATAGGGATCCCGAAAATAACGTTATATAACGATTCGGCATTTTTTTTTTAAATAAGCATGTAAATAAGGGTAACAATTAATGGTGTTAAGGTTTGTATTGATTAGATACAACATTCCTAATACGGTGTGGAAACGAAAAACGCGTATTTCCTACAAAAGAAAGAATAAAACTCCAGAAATCATTTAAAATATTAAAAGATCATTCTGTTCTTATCACCAGCAGTGAATTTTAAACGGTAAATTTAAACTTGGTATAGGTAGTCTTATATCTCTTGTATCTAAACCGATTATTTCATTTAATTCCGAGAAAATCAACTATGAACTCTTACCATCATTGATATAGTAATATGGAACATTATTGTATTCTGCTAAAGAAAGTCTAGGCTGTCTTGGTGCTGAATGTACGCAGATTTGCAAACAAGAAACAGCCACAACTACCTGAAAGGAACACAAGATTTGTAATATTTTTTTTGTCTTTTCAGTACCCAATGTTAATTATTCCGTATTACGAATTGTCAATATTTACGAAAAAAGTTTTCGAATACTATCAGTAACATGTCAAGATGATGAATTGAAATATAAAACTATCTACAAATTATTTTACAAACTTATTTTATTTTAAATTCGTTTTAATTTTATTTCTAGCATTTTAGTTTAACCCTTAATTCGATAGTGTGCAATATACTGAACATCAATTTGGAAAAAATATACAGCCTGATTTTTTAACCACATTTTATTAATTATATTTTTAATAGCTAGGTTGTTTAATAAAGTAATACATATAAAATTACGACCCTGATGTGCGCACGCTTGTCTGGTTAGTTTCCGGCGAAATGTCAGGGAAGAAGAACGTCCCGCGACAGGTCTCGGTAAGTCTCCATTTATTAGTTATTTTAATTTGCAATAGTTACTTATTAGCCCTAAAATATTTCATATAACTTGTGAGTATATATACCACAAACTAAAATTATAAAATCATTTATAGATTTTTCGTAATATTCTATAAAAATCGCGTGTCCAGCATATTTCCCATTGGCAAGTACGTGCTATTTCAGTAACATTTTGTGATGTGTAGTATATTGGACACTGCCAATTAGATATAAAACTAACTGCTAATATAATTTTAATTACATATACGCTTATTTCGTGTGTTTCATATTATTTTTTTATCTAATAATGATATTATTTGCAGGTTTTCAAAAAATCATCACGCGCGTTAAAGTTATTGGCATTAGTGCCACCAATTACCGCTACGTCAGACGTACAAAATTATACAAGAATTGATAAAGAGGTAAATCCTCATAAAAAAATTAACGCAAGCTGCCTAGATGTCATCAGATTGTCAACTGACGCATCATCTGAACGTCATCATTACAAAACTTATAGTTAACAATAATAATAAAATTGCGGTGGTCAAATGGTATGATAATAAGGTTGTCACTCTACCCAGTGCTGAAGCTTACCCAGTAGGAAAAATAAACAGTTACGGCAAGGAAATCAAAGCCCGAATTGATGTAGACTGTCCAGAAAAGTATAAAGCACTACAACAACCACTAGGGGTGCTTGGATCTCGCTGATATGCTGACTGCATTGTACCAAACTACGTACAAGAGTCGACATTAGTATACTGCAATTTTTGCTTAAATGAGTGACATTTGTGTGAATAACACCTGGTTAATTTATCGCAGGGATTGCAAAAGGCAGGCAATGAAGCATATGTCTTTGAAGTCCTTTTGGTATCAATTAGCAAGATAGTTCCAAAATAAAGCGAGATTTCGAATATCCGAAAACAACAACTGTTGAACAGACGATGGTATCTGCGATGATGATATTGGTCTCTCCAAATCTAGTATAGATGTGTAGAGGCATACGGTTGCTGCAAACAGTGTATGAAGAAAAAGATTAATGTTTAATATGTAAAATGCAATCAAAGGCTGTATTTAGCAGTACCAAACACAGTCTTTGATTACTAAATTAGTACGCAAAAGCAATCGTTTTTATGATTACCATTCCAAGTAAGAGTTCCTAATTATGTCGACTGAGTTCGTGATTATTAAGAATCTTTTTGTTTGGGCTGATTATAATATCTAGGTACCATTGATCTACTATAATATCAACTATCTATATGTAGTATTAGCAGTAAAGTAGATAAATAAGAAATAGGTGAAAAGTTACCTATTGCGAGTTATTAGATTCATAAATAAAGATTTTGTAGGACATTTTATATCAAAGGTGACTATTAATTTGACAATAATAAAAATTATACTAATTTTCTAACGTTTAAATAAAAAATAAAATATATGTGTTAGTTATTTACATAAGTTTTGCAAAGTAATAATTCGACAATGTACATTATACTGCACATCAAATTTATATACAACTTTACAGCAAACCTGGCAATGTTCAGGATACTGAACACGCATTTCCAGAAAATGGGAGTACACCAGATTTTTTTTAATATTTTTTCATGTTTTAGCATCTCCTAATAAAGCTAAAAATATAAAAAGAAACACAATTATCCATTTATTTTTCTCTTGCCGAATTAAGGGTTAAATGAAAAAATTGAATTTGAAATAGCACTTTAAGATAGTATTCGAATACTTTTTTCGTATTGACGAACTCGTAATACGGGCTGGATAACACTGGACAAAGCTTAGGTAACTACAAATGTTTATACACAGTAAGGCATAAATAGAAAAATAGATTGCCGATAGCTTGCTGATACATCTTCATCTTTAAATAGTATAAAATAAAGTCAGTTCCGCTGTCTGTTCTCGATAAACCCATAAACTACGGATTTTCATGCGGTTTGTTACTAGACAGAGCGATATATGAGGACGGTATAATTAGAACCCGTGCGAAGACGGGACTGGTCGTAAGTAGTACATTTAATCAGATAAGTAATAAAAATAATAGTAATTGTATTACTTATCGAAATTATTAAATAAATATATTTAAATAAATCTTTATAAATCAGACTTACCTTGATAATAGATTCCATAATTGCTTAATTTTCAAAAATATTATTTTTAACTACTTTCACATGAACGTTGTTTTCACTGTCACGGACTTAGCTCACATGAATAAAGTTATATTTGTATCTCCTTTTAGTTATTTTATTTGGTACGAAAACAACAGCCACAACGTAGCACTCGAAGCTTGTAATATTGTGGGTGTAGGCAATTTCGCCTGTATTCGCTTAGTGATGTCATCGTAGGTACGGCAGGATAGTATATTGCCTTATATGTGAAGAAAGTTGGAGACTAACTAATGAGAACTGACTAAACCGCTGGAGTACAAATTGCATACGTCCGTGGGAGGATTTGCTGTGTCATAGTTCTGTGAGAACTTGCAGAGTAGTAATCCAAGAGCCCGTGATCTAACAATCCAAACGTGTAAATAATAGTGGTCCACATTAAAATTTGTCGGTTTAGAAAGAGTTATGGGCAGTATTGTAGGTATAAGAAGTGTATAAGCAGACGCAAAAAGTGGCATTGTTATATACCTACTATGCAATGAAACAAATCCAAACCAAATAATGAAAAATCATTAGTTATCAAATGTTATAACAACGAATGTACTGTTTAATATTAAGATTTTACATGATTCCGAGGGATATTAAATGGATTAACATCATTTGTCGTGATACCTACCTCTATGGATATAAGGGCTAAGCCATACAAACTGTTGACCCTGGTCTCTTGCTCTATAAGTTTTTTTTTAATGCGTATTGATTGAAAAGGTGTAGCTACAAAAACCTTTAGACACATTCTCCTTAATCTCCTACGCAAAACAAACGTGGGACATTTTATAAACACCATATTTGATTTTAATATGCAATTCACATCAAACGTATAAAAAATGTTATTTGATTTTATTGCGTTAAAATAAAAAGTTTATGGTGGCATAAATCAGTAGGTAAGTACTTTGCCTTTTTTTTATACAGTATGCAATATAAATATTATAATGTAAAAAAAAAACGTAAATCAAGCAGAGGAACGGATTGTAGTTAGGTCTTAGTACAATAAAATCAATGGTCTTTAAATTTTTGTAGAGTTATACTAATTAATATAAGCTCAAGTGAATTTAAACCATAAACCGCGTTATAGCGTATAACCCTGGCGTATATTCCGGACTATTTTTAATACTGGTCCACCAATGACATTGCTAGGTATTAGATTGATATAAAAACAAATAATTTGAATTATCCATATAATGCTACGTGTTAAAATTATTGGTAGAAAATGGTTAATTAAGGTAACTATGTTTTTATAAAAATTATGCGTGCCATGCTGTCTTCCCAGCAGTCGGTGCAGTGCATAGCTTGAGCTGGCCTTGAGCTACGCATTTTCCCCGCATTTCTTTTTTTTTCGTAATGAAAACTCTTTATGGGTCCCTGCTACTGGGGATGCAGCGGGATATGTAGGAGTCAACCTACCCAAACTGGTCAGCTTGGACTACCCACTAAAACATCACGGTAACCAGCCTAAACATGACGGTCCTCGCCAGGTGGCAGCGCATATCCATAGCATATCTTACCCGCACCACTACTGCCGCTACATAGTTTACCATCAGGGTCACAGTTTCGTACACACGCAAATCTCTTCGATGCACACTTATACACCACAGTTTTTGAACCATTTTTCCCACAAACGAATGCCAGGAAAATAGACTGTCAGAACACTATCATACACAATTCTGGTACGATTCCAGCATCTGCATTAGCAGACTCAGGAATGTGGTTCAGTCATTAAAGTGGTAGGGGAGAGTGTGTATGAACGAGCCACCCTTTGACAGAGCCGATATGATTATTACCCACAAAAATATTACAGTTTTACATTAAACAAAATTAGTGCTCGTATAAAAAAATGATGTATGATTTTATAATATGGCAATATTTAACATATTATAAAATTATTAGTCAAATGATCAGCTACTACGTTACTGGGAAGAGACTGAACCTCACGGCACAGGGAATACTCAGAGAAACTGTATCAAATTTGTAAGTTTAATGATAACAACATGGTTTTTTACTACTTACTGTACTGTTGTCGATGATACTGAATAAAGATTTATTATTAATATTACTATTAATATATAGTTAAGTTAGAAAAATCATATCAGCTCTTCCATACACACTCTCCCCTAAGATCACACCATCACACCATTTACTATTTAGGAATCAGAAGAAATAGCTACCTTTTATGTCAAGTCGGTCTTATAACGGACTTCCCAAAACTTGTTTTGTTATAAATATTTTCCCACATAGTCACATTATAATATAAAGTATAAATTAGGAAATAGCATAATTAATCAATTCTCACAATAATAACAGTCACCAGGTTACCGAACTTTATTCTTGTTTAATTTTGTCAAGAATTTCGTTAACGTAGGTGTATAGTATGGTGCTCATTAACTCCTAAACGGCTGAGCTAAATTCAATTTTCGTTTTAGTGACATTTTACTACGTGCATGGACTATTTAGGCCGCATTTAGACTTCAAAGACTTCCCAACAATAAGTATATGTAGTATTAGAAAGTTTTCTGTCCCGCTAGTGTTAAAATCAAAACTTAAAAAGATCGTAGATTAAGACCAATGAAAATATTTACGGCGATAGGAATTAGCTGAAAAATTAAAAATATAACTTTTTGTGAACTAACTGAGGTGTATTTAATAGTTTCATATTCATCAGTTACACTGCCTTAAATAAATGGGTGGATGCATTAGGGGCACTAAACATGAACGCACCGGTATAATTTGCTACGCTTACGCTTACTGGTGGTATTGATTGGCGATGAATCTTCTAAAAAAGCCGCTTGATAAAATACTCACAAATCGAGTTGCTTTTAGCTCGAAAGGCTACGGCTTTGGCCGAAACAAATAGTACCGCACCAAATTCATAGGCCAACTAATAATGTATGTGTAGCACCCTTAATTAAGGCTACAAATTGAATATTGTGATTGAATTTTCGTACCTAGATCGCACATTCCTGTATCCATAAGAGTTGTTAATATTAAAAAAAGTATTCATAATTGTATCCATTCTAATTCCTATTAATTTTATCTTAATTGTAACATATTTTTTTAATGAATTACATAAATAAAGTTAAAGTATTTTGTTAACGCATTTTGATAAGTGCACGATAGTATTCTTAAACTTTTTTCGAACTCGTACTAGGGGTAGGTTAGGTACCGACCGTTACCTCGTCATTGTAGAAAAAAAATCTAAACAGAATAATTGGTACAAAAAAGTCATTTATTTATTCACAAATAAATTATAAAACTGCTAATAAACAATATAACATAAGCATTTAAAGCGATATAAATATAAAATACCTTGTACTTCAGATGCTTCATTACAATGGCAAGTTATTCACACTCGTGAACAAAATATCCACAAACTCTTACTAACTGAGAATATTAATTATATTACTCTTAATAAAAATAGAAAAACAAGACGATTAATATGAGTCTTCAAAGTCACGTCATTTCCCTTTCGTCACAGATACATGCAAGTTTATCATACAGTTCTTTCTATCTCATTCACAACAAGGCTCCACAGATGAAAAAAGATTAAACATAAAAGATTAAAAAAGGCGCACTTTAATTTGCAACGTTGTAGCACTCATCGTATTAACAAGACTAGTCTATCCAAATATTTTAATTTATGTGTGGTAATAATATAATCTAATTATTCGCTTCATTCAAACTTTGAATTGTTCATATTAAACGTGGTTGAATAAACCCAGGATAGCCTAAACCCATCTTCACTTAGAATTTAAATATATATTCGTACTGTCGGAGTATGTTGGTTTAATGAAAGCCGTAGGACGCCACTGCAAGAGGAGCAGGAGCGTAGTGCGCCACGGGAGCGGCGTGTACTACCGGGGCGTGAACAACAGGTGCGTGCGCCACCTGAAAGTGAAAAAATACCTCTAAATAAACTTAACCAATAAATAAATGAATATAGTAGGTAAACAATATTGTTTTTTCATTTTCTGTGTTGACTCTACTTAGAAAAAGCGTATATACTGGCACTTACGCGTGTAATATGTAGGTGAAGGCAAAGATGCATATTACCCACATTTCGTCGGTTATATTCATGTGTCTATACGTAATAGGAGACGAGACTATTCATTGGGCATAATTCCAAAATTTGAGTCTCTACTAGGATTTTCTAAGTATATTAGAAAAGTGTTTTGCTCACCCTGGGATTCCAACCCGAGACCTTGAGGTTATAAGCAAACACGGGTACCCGTGGAGCACCGAGGCAGCTTAGAAAAAATCTCTGGGTAGATATTGGGTATGACACCTCGGTTCAAGGTTGTACGCACTCAAGCATTGCATTTCACCGATAAATCGATTATTGGCTCGTGTTTGACCTTAATGTCTCTTTTATTTGGTTTATGATACCGTAAATAGTTAAACATATTTGTTATAGTCTGAATTACAGTTTATTACAAATTTTAAATGGAACTAAAAACAAAATTAGTGAAAATAACTAAATAATATAAAATAATAATAAAATACAAAAAAAACTGATAAAATATTAATTTTTAAATAATTTAATACCGAAACTATTAAGTTGATGGTTAAGACGACCATGAGATATGAAGATCAACGATGAAGGTATAAGAGTGTAAGGTTAGTATTAGAAATAAACTTTAATTAACACAAAATCAATGCTTGATACAAATTTAGAAGTACTGGTACCTACCTACCTTTACTAGACAAACCTTTACTTTACTAAACTCGTATCAATAGCATTGCTAAATAAATAAGTAAAGCAAAATATTTACCCAATCCCTTATTAAGTTCACCTATTCTAGCAAAAAGTTGATCTAGAAACGAACAGCAATTATATTCCATTCCACTAACCCGCTATTCCTTTTAGGGTTTAGAATGTTAACTATCAATAAAGCATGGCAATATGGCATACCTTGTTCTAAAAATCAGTTTATCAATGTGGACCTAAACGTGAACTTATCGTACATTTTTCTTAGAACATTGAAAGGAAAATTAGAAGTGGTTTAACCGACATCCATAAGTCGCGGTGTTTCCTTATAAGTACACGCGCCGATGTTTGCGCAACTGTTAAGTGCAATAACAGAGAAATCGTGTTTGAGTAACATTGGTCCCATGACAAGTTTAGCTAAAATATTGTCGTGACGCTTTTAAGTTTTAGAAAAGTAGGTAGGTAACCTTAGTATACATACATAGAGGTTTTTTAAGGTTTTCACCTCATGGTTAAGTAACGGTTAAGGAAACGATAGGTACTGCTCTTTTGGAAAACGTTTATGGCTGATATACTAGCTGCGGTTTTATAATTTGTATTTGTAAAAATTGACAATGACTTTTTTATTAGTTTTTTTGTAATTTAGAATCAATATGTTATCGATTTTTTATTTAGTTATTCCTATGATGTAACATTTAATTTCAATTTAAATATAACAATGTAATATAATAATGTAGCACTTTAAAACAGAAAACACTTCTTCATGGACCTATGACCATAATTTAAAAAAAATATCAAGTCTTAGTAACTTCAGAATAAATAAGTAAAAACCTAATTTTCTTTGTTTTTTAAATTATAATTACTCATTACTCTCATGATTGTATAATGAGCAAGTTTCTCTACATTCATATTTGTTATTTAGATGCTAAATGAATTCTCCGTAAATTCAAACTAAATTCATTATCTAAATTAGTACAATTAATATTAAAATCCTAATAATTCATACCGGATGGACTGCATGACCCGTCTTCTGGACTACCGCGTTGAACCCGTTGTGGTCATCAGCAGAGTAGGCCACTGTCCTGGTCGAACCATCAGGCTCTACTAGCGAGTAGCTCCCTGTTAAAATATGTTAAATGTAATGGACATTTAACAGGCTTATAAGTGAAGCAACATGAAAACCATCAAACGTGAAGATTCATTACATATCTAGTGATATAGCTGGTACCTATTTGAATAATTATGCAACTCTTGATCGCCTTTTTGCCGGTCCATACATGTCATTAACCATTACTTAAAATGGGGGCTGCAAAATATAAAGTTCCCAGATATCCCAGTGGTCAGGTGGCGTACTACGAGTACAACAGTTCAAAGCAGTATTGTTGGAGCTGCGGAAAAGTATGCGGCTATACAATGTGTAGAGCAACTTCTATTTCGTACAACTGCAATAATAATACTATACGCTGACATAGTCGTCAGTATCAGCACCGACGAAGCAATGTTGACTGTACAATTTGTTAGTTCAGAAATTAGTTTTACTTTCATCTATTTAGGTAGACATAGTTTTAGGTACTTTGTTATGTTTTGGTCTATTAGCGACTTATTCTGGGAGCATTTTATCTGTCAGCAGTAAAACCAAATGACAAACTTTAATGTTTCCGTTGATCACAGTTCCTAACTAATGGTAATCATTAGTATAAACATGTCTACAAATTAGGTTACCTCGCACCACATCGCCGTCCCGTTCTTCTTGCTGAGACTTTATATCACCCGTGTGAGGGTCTTTGACACCATAGTTGAATGCATACTTTGGATAGGCCTGTGATTAAAACATTTAGATATAAAACTTCTTAACACAACTTGACTTGTTTATTTTACGTTTCAAATTATTTTTTGAACAGAAACGCAAATTTTATTGAAAGGTCTTTTTATTTTTTCGTCGAAATTATATCCTACTAATGCCATATATACCTACGTAGCTATAATATAAGTATCATACTTAACCTCGTAGATCTGTGTGTCTTATGAATACAAAGTGCCTTACGTTCAAAAACAAATTTATCTTCTCGAATAACAATAAAATAAAATGGCAATATCATTGTAGATAACACTAATACCTAATAGACAAATTGACCCAAGTAAAAGTAAGTAAATAGGAAGGTAGATTACAAATACCAACATAGATCTTAGGCCCATTTAAAGCACCTTACAAGTACATAATAGGCCCTAGGCCCATAACCTAGTTACGACAAGACCAGCTTAAAGTATCTTGAACTTAGCATTTTAGGTCGTGAGTTCCTTAGTGCATGTAGATATTGTGTAATCACCATTACTCAGAGCGTCGCGATACCCAAGTTCTTGCTATCAACATCTTATTTTGCATGATATTTGTTCATGCGAAATATTTAAAATATATAACTGCGAAATATTATTTATTACGCATAAAAAAGGCATTTCTTTTTGCCTTTTGATTTCTTACTTCTTTAATGCACCAAAACGGTCTAAAGACCAGTATTTAATTTTTGTTGCTTTTTGAAATAAACATTTCAATTGTTTCTTACGACTCACATGTGACTATGACTAGTTGAGATCATATTATTATAAAGGATATTATTATAATGATAAAAAGGTTATAATTTTTTATATACCTACTACATTAATATTGGTACGCAGTCTGTACCTTGTTTATCCTAAGAGCAATGTGACGTAAACATAAGAAATCTTTTTTTTGGCGAGGGGAAATGCTTTACGCATTATGTTATATCGTCTATTATATATTATATCTCCTCAAATGGGCACTGGGCGAGAGGTATGTGGGACTCCCGTTGTCAGCCCGGGCGAACTAGACCCGCAGGGTCTCCAGCTTCAAAAGGCCGGGCCCTGCCTACCCAGTAAAACCTCCCGGTGTTCCGTCGGACACCCGTTTATGCCGGGCTGCGGAATTCGCTACTTCATTCACTGCACAGCCCGCCGAAACATCTAGCCCTAGGCTGCCTTTGCGCTAGGCTGTAAGTGTTTTTGGGTTGAGATTTTTTATAATAAACAAGCTGTACCTCTGTTATTCCTAGAGATACTACAGTATATAATATGAAACATATAGGTAACTTACTACAGGTTCTGCGCGAACTGCATGTACCACGGGAGCGGCGTGAACAACTGGCGCCGCGTGTACAACTGGCGCGTGAACAACCGGCGCGTGTGCAAATATACTACCGTACTGTGGTGCTGCAACTGCTACAGACGCGACACACGCTAACACTAATAACATCTAGAACAGAATTAAAATATAAGATCTTGTGATTTAATCAGGCATCGTAAATGTACACATAATAACTACAACTCTTAAACAGCAGAAATATAACTTTATCTAGCTTTCTGACCGCGATTATGCCCTCGCGTATATCGGTTATCACGCTAAACTATTAACCTCTTTTTACGCAGTCGGATAAAAATTATCCTATGTTCTTCTCCTGGTCTCAAACTAACTCCTTATCAAATTTCATCGAAGTAGTTCAGTAGTTTTGACGTGAAAGCGCGACAGACAGACATAGTTACTTTTTATAACATTTGTAAGGATTAACAGAATCGATAAACAAGAACCTACTTATAGTCAATATTCTTCTTTAATATTATAAACGCGAGCAATCAGCTGAATATAAATAAACATTTTTCAGTTATATTATTGTGACAAGCATAATTTAATTACGATAAAATAAGCAACAGCAATAAAACAATTCACACAAATATGCATGGGCATTAAGCACGACCCAGAAACGAACCAATAACCGAGTTCCTTCTGAATGACTTGATTCCTTACTCTTTTCCTTTTCATTTTTTACTGGTTTTGACAACAGGAAAAAATGGTTACGTTTCTTAAAATTATATAGATCTACTGTAAAATCGATTATTTTTTAAACTTTTCTAATAGTTTCGATAAACATAAATAAGTACACTCACCCGCATGTTTGTATCTCAGGTGCACTAACTACACACACAACGCACTAAGCTGCAGTTGCACGCGATCCCATGCCTTATAAATATAGGACCCCACTCTATGCACTGACCTGTATAGTCCATACAACTACATAGTTATTTTACTAATACCATAGTTATCTATACAGTACTATAATAATCACATATAGTAAGAAAAGCATCGTATTTTGAAGGAGTTTTCATTACCCCTGGATTTTTCCCATTTTTATTGAGGTTGGCTCCCAGTCTAACCTGTTGAAGCTAGCTACCAGAATTAAACGAAAGACTGCGAAACCAGTAAGGAACCAGTAACTGAGGTGATTAGACCAGGTGTCAAATCATATTAGGCTAGCTATTACATTGTGTTTATTCAACACACTGAACAAACAAAATGTAATAGATATAAGTACTTGATTTAAAAAAAGAAAAAAGCCTACGGAGTTTTTTAGCAGTGTTTCTCAGTAGTTGCCAGTCATTTACTGGACGGCAGGAAAATAAATCAGACTATTTTTATATAATAAATAAATAATAAATATTCTGGGACATTAACACACACGGTCATCTGGTCCCAAGCTAAGCAAAGCATGTGTTATGGAAACCAGATAACTGGTATATACTATACATATAATACTTTTCTTTTGTAAATATATACTTAAAATAGATATTTACACCCAGACTCGACACAAACACAAATGTTCATCATTAATGTTTGTCTCGGGTGGGAATCGAACCCACGACCTGCAGCGTGAAAAGCAAGTATCTAACCGACCACGCCACCGGCCCGTCAATTACGTTATACTTTAATACGTCTCAAAAAAATAAAGCATATTTCGATTGATTGATTGATTGGCTTTTGACTACCTGGATATTTAAATTTATTTATTCATTTACTTCAGGATACTAGGACCATGAAAATTTTACGTAACAATAAGTACAAATAAAACATAACATACGTATAACAGTAAATAACATGTATATGTTAATTATAAATTATTTGACACGTTGAGACGGCGTTGTCAAGTAGAAATCCGCGAAATCGGCGATAGACTACACCCTTCAGCCAAAACTCTTCTTTGAGGAAGGTCTCGAGATGGTGACTTAGAACTCGCACCACGAACATGTTGTGACAGTAGAGTAGTGTTGGTCTTTACTTTAATATACTCCACGATGTCCTCAACTTTTGTGGTGTGGTCTCGACACATACAAGTTGTGTCGCTGGCTATAGCAACATGTTCGGTCCAGACAGTGCGGTGCCGCACTGGATTTGGCTGGAGGCTTCTTCCTTTTCTTCTAAATTTTGTACTATTTAGATGTTTTAAATTATTACTGGGAACGAACGAACGAACTAACTAGGCACCGAAACAAATCTTTGTTGTTACATAAAAATTGATTGTCCGGACGGGAATCGAACCCGCGTCCTCCCCGGAACAATATAGTCCAATCGGACAAGTTACACCGCTCGTCTGTAGAGGTCGTTTGTTTGAAGGAATGATTCACAAAAATCGAAATATTTAGTAATATACTAGTATAGTAATAAATTATCTGTGGTAATATCTTAATATTCATAATAATATTCTCAAAGATCCTATATTACCCGAAGATGTAGGCAGAGTGAATATCAGCCACATTTACATTACTTAATAGGTGCGAGAAATTTGCACGGTCGGGAACAATTCCGAAGTTTAAAGGGCTATATAGATTTTTCAATGTTTTTTTACTCGGAAATAGAATGATGTTAAGCAATGATGTAGTCTACGATAGAACGCACCTTCCATTATACCGATTAATTTGTGATTACGAATAATTTTCGGTAAGAAAGTGGCAGCCGAATAAAGCTCCCTATGTTTATAAAGGAGCAACAATTCTGACCCATCCTCTTAGCCAAAATTAGGTGATGTTCACCTCTGTCTACACCATCTTGTAACAGGCGTGAGTACTATGTTACCCACTAGTAAATAGACACGTAATTACAATTCCAGTCTCGTTTCATACTTGGACCTACTAAAATATATTTTACCTTATAGAATTTTAATGCCTAATAAAACATATTATTCCGGCATACAGTGGCTATGTTGAAATATTTGCTCTAGATTGCGAACTAGGTGCATTTGAGATGCGTGTAGCAACTTAAATTTGTGGCTTGCCATTAATCTGGTGCGAGTATGGTTTTGACGGCTAATTACCAGTTTAAAACACGTTGTTTAAGTTTTTTTACATTTTATATTTTCGTAACAATTAGTGTTTAAAGTTCACTTTTGATCATCATCATCCTATTCTAGTACACTGCACTGCTGAAAAAAAAATTAATTGCTGTACAAAAATTTTAACAAACAAACATTAAGTATGAAAGTACTTTTTTTCTATATAATAGGTAGGTCTTCACCGTCTTGATTTTTACAGCTAACTGAAGAATACTGCGTCCAAATTGGCTAATTCGTTTAAACGTTGCAATGTGACAAAGTAACACAGATACACACTGCAACTTTACAAAACGCTATTTTTTCTGTCGGGATTAAAAAAATACTTTTTACCTTTCTACTGATGTCATAATATTTTGCTACTATCTACTCACTGAAGTAGGTCAAATTTTTACGTCAATAAACTGACAAACAACAATCACGTGATTAGAAGGCTGGTTTGTATGTAGAGCAAAGGATCAGAAATACCATCCAACGCGGCAGTGCTGCTAGCCTTCGGTACATTCCCAGGAGATTACGACGTGGAAGAATTGATGCATTAGTAGGTAAGTAAGGCATGAGTTCATTACTTACTTGGGTCAAAATGTAGATTGTTATTCAGTTCAATTTTCTTGTCAATTTCAACCTTTATGTCGTAAATAGATGTTTTATCCTTCATTTAATTAACATCGCAAAAAAGAATAAATTGGGTCAATCTGGATGCGTTCGATGTAGCATTAAATCGTCAGGTAGGAGAAGGTGGAGGGCGTTGGAAGATATCTGATTCACAGAGGTCGGAATTAGATATGAGTCATTTATGTACTTACTCTGATTTTATATAGCGAAAGAGTGAAATGGATAAGTTTCAAATCCCGAGATTAATTTTATAGAGCAGAAAAAATCCCGTGAAAATGTCCGCAGTTGCGAAATTCCAATGCGCACTCGCGCGATGTTGCCACATTTGCAGTAACTACAACATAACTTGTGAGAAAAAATAAAACAATAACGGAAATGCGGAGCACTCCTTTTTCTCTTTATGCTTTTTCCTCTTCTTTTGACTGGCCTGGTGGCTAGTGGTTAGTGACCCTGACAGCTACGCCGCAGTTCGTAGTCCGATTTTCACCCCGAACAAATATTTATGTAATGGGCATATAATTTGTTCTGTGTCTGGGTGTAATTTATCTATAATATGTAGGTGTATTTACAAAAAAAATGTATCTAAATATTATATCCTTGCCTAGTACCATAACACAAGTATAATTGCTTAATTTTGGACTAGATAGCGTTGTTCTGTGAAAATATTACTATTATTCCTTTATTCACATCTATAATTTATGCCATGTAACTTTAAACGTACTACAGTCAGCTATTTCCTGACCAATTTTATCTGGTAGGCGTCTGTTCACTCCAACCGTAAACACAACAGACGGTAAATTCGCACATTCCTATCTCCTCTATTAAGATCAAGAGCGAATCAAGGTAATCTTAATATACCTAATGGATACCTAACCTATTGTTTGGTGCTATTTACAGAGATTAATACAAACAAATCCAAACAAAACTAGATGAAATAGGTGCAATAGTATTTTTTATATGTGTGGGATAATAGGAATTACGATAAGCTATACCTAGTATAGGCAAGATAAAAATCGTAATTTAATTATTTCGCTTCGACGTACCGCCGTAATTTTTTATAACACAAAAAAAAAAAAAAATGTGTCCAATGATAAATCAAAAATGACAAAACAAAAACAAATGTCTTTATTGTCGTTATCCCTATTACACAATGAAATAAAATTTCTTTAAATAGTCCCAATGATTTAGGAGGCCGTGAAGTATTCGAAACGTGGTAATGTAAAAATTTGTAAGGTTTTTAGCTGCACCTACTATTACTAAAAATAGATCTTACATAAAATGCATAATGTAAGATCAGATTAATTCGTTGTTGAGCCATTTGCCAATGATCTATAAATTTTTGTAGGGTTATAAGACTCAAGTTTGCAAGAATTGAAACCGAAAACCCGCGTAATGTAAATATAACTTATAGCCCAGTATATATTATTTTTTCTATGGCCCAGCGAAATTAATAAGTCGGAGTCTTCAATTATGCTGTTTACAAACCAAACCGTAACAAGTGAACTACTATTACATTGCAAACATGCAGTTACATAAAGAAAGGCTATAGGTATGAACCAATTTAGAGATATCAAACCAGTTCACGCTTTGCTCTTCACCGTATCTTTAGTAGACATATTTTTTAAACATTGATTTCCTAAACTTCACTTCAACCCTTTTTAGTGTCCCACTGCTGAGCCCAGGTCTTCTCTCAACTATCTTACGAGTTGAGAAAGCAGGCCTTAAGCCACACACGCTGGCCAATGCGGGTTGGTGGATATCACATGTCCTCGAATGATTAGTTCTTAGACATGCTGGATTTCTCACGATTTTTTATTTTACCGATATTGAGCAGCGGAGATCAAACAATTCAACAAAAATGTGTGGGCACGACCGTGAATCGCACCCGCGACCTTATATTTCTAAGATGAGGCCCATAAAAGATTTCTGTATATTATATATAGGCCATCGAGTCACTCAACAATTAACTGATCTGATCGTACAACAAGTATGTCATAATAGCACTCTTGAAACCTAAATAATTCAGATAACTGCTCAGTAAAAACTTGACAGATAGTTTCAAATGTAATTGATTATTATTTCTTCGAATATCGAGTTTTTGTAGAATTGCTTGCCTTTAATTATATCATTTACTATATTACCATTTATACAACCTGAACCAGAAAGGCAATACTATACTTAAAAACACACATTCTTCAGGTCATTACTAATGATAATGTGAATTTAAACATTAATTTTGTTTGTATTTTGATACGATTTTGAATGCGCTAAATTATTGCAAAAATTTCGCGTCGCGCAGCTTTAATAGCTGTTCTACAGAACATTCATTGACCTAATAAAAGATGTGACAAACAAATGACAAATCGCGGTCTCTTCAAAAGTTAGGGTTGTCTAAGAAAATAAATTGAAAAATAGTATATTTATTCTTTTATTTTTTTAATTGATTTATTTACAATTAAACGTCACAATACAATTGAATATGGCTCAAATATTGTAGAATTTAAGGTATTATAATACCCTTTCCGATTAACCTTGTATTATCGCAGATAATATAATACTATAATATTAATATGAAACAAATGCCGTCCGGTCTTATATACGCAATAATCTCTAAAACTATGGAACGAATTTTCGTGCAGTTTACACCAATAGACAATGACTTTTAAGAGGATGGATTGTGTGTATTATTTACCTCTGCTGCCTCTCTGTACTAAGTAATGACGTTATGTATTAATGAAGAGCTGAAGATCACCAAGTAAGAATCATGCACTGGCGGCGCTCACATATGTACATAAAACATAGTGACACATCGTCGGTGATATTGCAATATGCGTAAGTGTAAGGAAAATGAGGACAATTTATTTAGGTATCTAGATCTATGTATACATTTTCCTGGTTCACTAATCTTCTAACAAATAAAATTCTCGTGTCACAGTATTAGTTACCATACTCCTCCGAAACGGCTTGACCAATTTCATGAAATTTTATATGCATATTCGGTAGGTCTGAAAATCAGCTACTATCTATTTTTCATATCCCTAAGTGACAAAGGTTATCCACCCCTAACTTTGATTTTATTTTTGGCACACATTTTTTTATAATGTGCCCTTAAAAATACATACACAGACAATACACAATAATACACCCTTCTACCACCAACCCCTATTTTTTAATAGCGATATTAGTAATTTAAAGGTGAGAATTACGCGATACGAAGTTCGCTGGGGCAGCTAGTATAATCTATAATTTATCATTCGCGTTGTGACCAAAAATGTATGAAGTAACAGTTACACTTGTCTTAAACTTTTCACGCACAACATAGTTGCAAATAGATGCGTATATTATTAATGTAATATTTAGTGTAAGTCTGATAACGAATGAGGTTAATTTAATGTAGATACGTTATGAAATTGTGATCATTAAATATACTGGTTATGGGATTATTTAGCGATAAGCGAGTGACGGATAGCTTGCTATTTCAGTAATATAGTTGAAGGCTTTCGACTAAAAGTCAGGATTAGCAGACAACTTTAGGTAGGCGTGAATTATCGGGTAAGAAGACGATATTCCAATAAAATAACTACGGCAAATAATACTTCACCCCGATCTCTAGATAGCACAATCATAAATACTACTAGATAATAACAGATCGCTAAGATTATATTAGATTAAAGCGTAACTTCCACAAAGCACGTGGTTGCGTCCGCACTTCCCGACGATGCAACTGTCCAACACAAAGTGTCAGCCCTTCTAAGATGGTCGCTTCACCCGTGCTCGGTGTTCATTCGTTCGTTCATATTGACATTTTCGAGTGACAGCTGACGGACCCTATGACAGTTTAAAATAACAGCCAATGCATTGAGAAGTATTTGTGTCAACACGGTTAAATGTTGTTTTGTACAACATCGCAAATAAAACAACAACACAATCGTGTTCCTAGATAATTTACTAAACTGTTGCATATTCGAATAACTATTGATTTAAAACCATGCATCAGGAATTCGACACTGTAATATAACAATTCGTTTCAATTCTTTATTTAACTTTAAACAATATTAGGTAACTAAAACTAACTTACTTATAATAAATAACTCAATGAAACTAAATTAATTTATTAATAAATTTTTGTCGTTAATGTAAAAAAATAAACATAGAACCTTAAAAAAATATTCTAAAATATAATTATTTAAATATAATTCAATTAATAAGTAAATATTTAATAAAAATATTATTTCATTATTCATTAAATCTAATTAAGAAAGTGAGCTAATTAATTTAAAAAAAAACTGTTGATCTTAAAACTATGGAAAGAATAAACAACATTAAAACCTACTGAAAACACTAGCGTTTGTAGATACATACCGTACCGATTCTTACTTAGTTATATAAATTTTTAGGATAATTTAGATTACTTAGTTAGATAAAGATATATTTTTTTGATTCAGATTTTTATTCATTTCTTGTTAATTGTATTATATTTATGTTGTAAATAAATTATTTTCAGATTTGCCGTACCTAACATTTGTCAATACAGATTTAAAACTGATGACATAGTGGAAGTAGGCACATTGAGCGCTATGTCTGGCCATGAACGGCATACAAAATATAGATGCATTATCTCAGTCGAGTCATAATAGGTATGTCAAATTCTTATTAATTTACTACTAACAGTATAAACAAATTTCCTTTATGCCATTTCAAATGCCTTTATTAGTTGTTAACTGTAATTCAAATAACCTTTAATTTCAGTCAGGCAAAACAATTCTCAGTTTTAAAGCTGAAAATGTATTCATAAGATTGTTTCAATAATGCAAGCTGTGAGAAACTAAGAAAATCAAACGTTGGGCATTGTTTGGCATGCTCAAGCAATGCAGATGAATTATGCACATGCACGAATCGAGTTTATTGCGATCAATAAACGGGCAGCCATTTAGTTTAAATTGTATTAAATCATCATTACTGTACCGTATTTTGCTTGAACCATAAATAACTCTGTTATTGTGTTTGATTTATTGAAAATTCTAAATAACTGGCGTGGTTTATTGAAATTATTTAGGTGAACGTGTATTCACCTCAAATATGCACAAATTTTTTGCTTATATATAACAATTTGACATTATATTTTAGTCACTCATATTTGCAATGCTGCTAGCATTCTGGCAATATATACAGGTTCAATTTCCTCGGCGTTCTAAGTACGATAGGATATAAGATTTGAGTCCCATACGTAACAGGGACGAGCCTAAATAGTTAGTTCAAAATTAACCAAGATTTTATAATAAAGTACTTTGCTCGCGTCGAGAATCGTACCCGGGACCTCGCGGCGATTGACCGAACCCTCTTACCACTATACCACCTAGACACTAATATTACTACCTATCTATCTATTCAAACTTAGGCCTTTTTAGGCAAGCTTTTTTCCATACCATTCTTCGAAGAAAGAGAGATCTAGATGGATTAGGTATTAGATCTAGATTATAGACAGTTAGTATTTTATATTTTATTTGAAAGTTTTATGAAGTAAATTCTTGTTTTCTCTTGAAACAAAGCCCTATCTATAGTGTTAAAAAAATATCTTACATAAACTTAGTTACGTACCTATCTTACCTAACTCGTTTACCATGAGAATCTGCCGGTCTCTTTAAAATATCAAGCTACATCCTGCCCTCTAGCCTGTAGCCTCTACTTTGTGTTCCTACTAATTTACATGATGTTTATTTTTAATTATAAGCTTGCTGCATCACGTTTCTTTGAATAAATGTTTTCCAATTCATATTGTACTAGAATAACAATTTATATATTTAATTCTAATAAATGAAAATCTTCTTTGTATTCGAGTGGCAGTTTTAAACAATCCCACATTTACACTCTTTAGCATTATTAGCGCCTATAAATACCAGTAATGTGTTCGCAGATATCTTTATCAAGACTGATTGATGGTTTTATAATTGATAATCACAATATAGGAGCGTGATAATTGGAAAGGAAATTGAAAGAAAACAAAAGTGAGCCAAATTAAACATAAAGCAAAGGCTAAACTAAACCAGCTCTCTGTCGGTGGCCGGCGGTTTAGCCCGTACGTAATCCGGTTATCGCACAGAACCATTTCTCTACCATAGCGCAATCAGATAAAAACATTCTGGTTTGCCTGGATCATACTACAAATTTTGAAGATGCTTATGTGTGAAAAGCTAACAGAAAGCAGTGTTTCTTTCACATTAGTATTAGTGTGTAGGTAATAGTTACAGAATGGGGGACGACGGGCAGGTGATGTGGCGGTAAAATTTTCACTCCACGGATCATGGGTTCGCTTCCCATCCCGGACATATATTTGTGTTATAAACATGTTTGTTTGTCAAGACAAAACAAACATGTTTATAACACAAATATCTCAAGAGTTTTAGTGTTGTTATCTATATTTACTATGTATTTACAAAAGAAAAGTACATAGTCTATGTGGTACCTACATATTATAAGTTATCTGGTTTCCATAGTACAAGCGATGCTTAGTTTGAGATCAGATAACCGTATGTGGTAATGTCCCAGAGTACTACTTATTATTATAGAATGATATAGAGATTACTTCACTCACAAGAGAGAAGAAGAAAATTAATGTCTTTATTCAATTACACATGCTTGTTCCATTGCTCTGTCGATTCGCTCAAAATGTGGAAATTAAAATAACCAGAGTATCTATACTGGGAGACGTCAGATCAAAGATAACGTTACGTTAGCTGGACACCGAACTCAATACAACGTGGCCTACATCGAATTTTACAACAAAAATTAATATTTTACGTTCATTTTAGGTTCATAGGAAAATGTGCCTTATTGTATATAAAATACCTACTATACGTTTGAAAGAAATGTAGTTTAATGAAGTATTCGTAGCATTAATAGTCAGTTCGCGAGTTTGATAATGATAGTTAGAAATACCTATAAATGTATTTTTGTAATATTTTAAAGGCCCCACGTAATTGAAGGGTACATTTTGTACCTATAATGTTTTTGACCAAACTTTTTCCATACAATCTTTGCTTTGACCGACACTTTAATTTAATAATATGAAAGTACCTAGTAAATTCGTCAATGTAGCATTTTAAAAACTAATATTATTCCGTGATATTACTCCACTCGCCCATAGAGTCAAAATTGTGGGTAAGTGAATGTATTCCTCAAGCTATAAATTACAAAAGTTTGAATTTGTCGTTACAAAAGCCAAAGTTGGGGTAAAGTTTGTATGAAAAACGTTTCGCCTTAAGGCACAATAGACATAGATACCTATCATAAATAAGAAAGAAAAACATTTACTTGACTAAGACAGAACACACAGAATCAAATGATAAAAAAAACACATAGAAAGAGAAAAATAAATAAATGGAAACAGTTGAAAAGAAGAAAAAAAAACAAAGAGTAAATGTGACCCAGCTCAATACAGTATTATGTATGTACGATCAATGTCAATAACACTCAAGTGAGCAGCAGCGCGGCGGTACGGGCCTCGCCTTAGAAAAATAAGGTCGCGGGTTCGAATGAAACAAGATGCGGAGATGAAACAATTCACGCAAAGATGTGTGGGCACGACCAGGCCCATCTTTGTGTGAATTGTTTCATCTACGATGCTCAATATCGGTGAATGCAAACATCATGAGCGAACCGGCATTTCTAAGAATTAATCATTTGAGGGCATGTGATATCCACCAACCCGCACATGGCCAGCATGTGTGGATTAGGTTCTAAACTGTCTCAACTCATAAGATAGTTGAGAGAAGACCAGTGCCCAGCTGTGAGACACTAAAAAGGGTTGAAGTGAAGACACTCAATGGACAAGTTTAGAACGTAAGATACAAGTGCGCTGGGGCGGCTAGTAACTATGCAAAATTAAGTACGTATAAATAACAATGCTCCGTTCAGTCTGGAAAAACACTATATACACAGATCATTACAACGAAAATATATCATGGATGGATTTATGCTGTAAATATTGCACAATTTACACCCTGAATGATTACCTGCAGCTCAGCTTTACCTACACTGCGCAGATATATTATAAATAAACCGAAAATAAACCAAATATTTAGGTTATTAATTACTGACCACTTGGAGTAATAGCTCACTGTCGAATAAGTCGTTCGTGAAAAATCAATACAATCCTATAATCCTGAAGTTATTGTCTAAACATCCTTTATAATTATAATCTCGTGCGAGGCACATGCATCGCTTCCAGAATACCTAAATCTCACAATTTGGAGCACCGCGGTCGGGTGTGCGCCCGCGCCGGCCCGTCGTTATGGCTCAAAGTGCGTTATTTATTTATTTTTATCAACATCCTGATCTTCCGCGCGTCTCACCTTAGTATCAATATAGACAGCGGTTTGAAGACACGACCACTTTACCGCGATTGACAAAACAGTCAATGCGTTTAACGTTAGTCGATCTCTCGTACCACATGGATTTCGGTTGCTACGACAAGGACTCGGGGGAAGTGGAGTGCTACCTCGAAATACGTAAATACATTTTGACTAAACACTATCGACGGTGATTTACGGCTTTCTTATTGTTGTGGAACATCGCATTGTAATTGATATTTTTAGTTAGATCAGTGTAGTTTTTGGGTCGTGTAAACAGCTGGACTCTTCTGACAGTAAGTTAGACCGTATGTCAGCGCAGTCCGCGGTTGTAGCTCGAGTTAAACGCTGTTATTTCAATTTATTACTCCTCTGTTTGGTATCTAAATAACAATCGAGTATGATACGCGAGCCACTCAATATGCGGAGCGAGTTGAGACAGATTAGCACTAGGCGTGACAACGTACCAAGTCGTGAGTAAATAGTGACTTAGCACCTGGCGCTTCATTATTTAACAATTAATAAAGCTTTAATAAAATCATTTGAATATTTTAGATTGCGATACGGGTACTTCTTGCGCTATCACAATACAAATGCGTAAGTACCTTGACACTTGGAGTGGCTGCTTCTTGTATTAATCGTGCTTGTCCGCACATTATTAACAACACGTTGTTCCCAACACTGCGATATTTGCTCACAATTAATGTTGTTCTTTAAAACGGTTTCTATAACAAATCGTTGGTTTAAATTTGAAATATGTTTTGTGCAGCGAATCCAGATTCAGTCGGGTGTATAGAGAGATTCGCAACTTTCCTCTCGATTTTGTTGGTGGTCATCACGTTCCCGTTTTCACTGTTCGAATGTTTTAAGGCAAGTATTTTATATACTTACCTTATAGAAACTAATATACATACCTACTTATTAAATAGTAACTATGGTGTAAAAAACAGCATTAGTGTTGAAGATAGATAATTTCATTTCGGCTATTGACTGAAATCGCAAATATAATTGTAATTATAAAATTCGAAGTTGTCTTTAATTTGAACACTACAAATTCAAGCTCTTGCTAAATTTTAAATTATTTTTCTTTGTTTTAGGTAGTTCAAGAGTTCGAAAGAGCAGTCATATTCAGATTGGGTCGGCTACGGAAAGGAGGCGCCAGAGGACCTGGATTATTTTTCGTACTTCCTTGTATAGACACGTATAGAAAAGTGGATTTGAGAACTGTCTCATTCAACGTCCCTCCACAAGAAGTGAGTTATTTTACTTGTGTATATTTTTACAACGATTTTATTCCCTTTAAATTTTAATTTAAAATTTAGTCTGTAAATGTTTAGCTGCAAAAATTTAAATGGTCCCTATTATGTTACTTCTATCGATCGGCAGCAAATATAAATATAAGTAGGTATAGTTAAGTATGTTTAATAGTTTACAATTCAATTTAATATGTAGAGCATTATGATAAAGAGATACATAGGTACGCTAAGTTTGAATATATTTTTTGAACATCAACATTCAGATAGATTAGAATGTAGGGTCACTACCCTACAATTGCATTACAGTGTTCTTGTAAACCTCTTTAGGTACAATTGACTTTAGGCAACTAATACAGAAATAATTATCATGAATATTCTAATTAATATAAAATCTAAATAAAGATCGCAAAATGCTAACCTCAGAGCTGAAGCGGTAGCAGGTCAGTGCCTTTCAGACAAATAAACAAAACTCCAGTATATATTACACTCGCACATTTATCGGGCATGTTATTTATACATTTCAGGAGATAATATTTATGTAACATTACAATTTACGTATCCAATATTAAAACCATTGTAAATTGTCTGCAGCATTTACGCGTTTATTAAAATAGATGTCTACTGAGTTACTGTTACGTTGACCTGAGGTTGGTCATTCAGTCATATGAATCAGATTTTATTTCTTCTCATTTTATATTGAGTACATAAGAATTTGTCCCGATTGTTGAAAATTTTAACTGAATTTGTATGTATTTTAAAAACTAAATAAAGCAAAAAAATAAAGTGTCTGCTTACGATTGGAACCTGGAGACTGTTGGATTTACCATTTATTTAGTTGATATATGAAGTACTATTTGATTCTTACAATATCAAAGCAAATGAAACTCATTTGATATTAAAAAGTTCTGAGTGGAAACCATACAGGGTAACGTAGAATGACGATACGCAAGGTGTCTGGCAAGAGCTAAGTATTGCCGTAAATCATGCCTCAGTGGTGTACTTTATGAGAAACCTATACACTGTCATCCATTCGAAGCACATTTAAAACTCCTAATAAGATAGTTATTTGAATTCTAGCGAAAACCAATGCATTGATTAACGTAAAACCAATTACCCATCAATCGAAAACAACGCAAACAGTTGTTCCTGGCATTTGGTTTTCTACAAATAGTTGAGTTATTACTGGGCCGATTCCCAGACAATTGGTTTACGAGAAACGATTGTTTTACATATCGTAAAACTTTGATTGATAGTTTACAGCCACATCGATTAGTCGTTAGCCAGCTGAATGGAAGAAACAACTGGGTTAACAATACCAATGTTGTGATTCTACTAGCATCAGTGTTTCTAAGTTGCGTGCGAATTTTAAAATGATGTCATAAAATATATCTAATCTTACCTACTACTTGTTATGTATTTGATTCGGATAATCTGGTACTAATTTAATAAGTAATTTTGTTTTCTAAAACTAACTTTACGATAATGGCTATTGGCTTGTGTACAGTCTTAAACTTGTACATGTTTTGCTGACGCTGCTGCCTGCGCCGGGTACGCATCGTTTTACTTAATTTTTTAATTTTATTAATTTAGTTTGCAATCAATCGCGACGCGAGTAACATTAGAGAAAGGAATCGTCTACAGTGTTACGTGTAACTTTTAACTTAACCTAACAATAAACGTGGTTACTTTAACTGTGATCTTTTCTTTGCACACTCTCAACATAGCTATAACTTCTCCAAGTGTACAAACTGTTCAGCTTGTTTATTATGTAAATAATTAAAACATGCAAATAAAAATCCAAATTGTTTTGTTTAGTTAGACTGATGCTGTATGCACCTAAGTGTTGTAGTAATTTTATCATCATACAGGTATTAGCCAAAGCTGGGTTTCGTATCCTCGAATTATTTACGTTAATATTGAAAGAAATTCTAAACATGAATCGAATAGCTCAGTCTGGCTGTTTTGTAAACTATTGATTGATTTTGTCGAGATTGACGCTTTTATGTAAGAAACTGATGAAATGTGAGATGATGTTATAGACACATCAATAATCTAGGTTGCAACTACATTTTTATTTCAAAGTATTTTTAAGTTTAGTACCTACCTATTTAATGAGCTGCTTTGAAATTACATTTTATTAAATTTACGCGAATATTATACATAGAAATAAAACTACTTTATAACGGATTTTATTGTGATAAAAAAGCTGTTATAAAGTAGGTTTATTTCAATGTATTGAAATTATTAACTTAATTAAAGACACTTGTCCCATTTTAAATTGTTTCCCCCCTTTGTGAACCGAATCTCAAAATTCTTTTTATTTGAAAAGGTATATTTCTGCGGTGGTCCCATTGGCACCATATCACGACCTGATGATGGAATCCCAGGAAAATCGCGGATAACTCTGAAATTTACAAGTTTTATATATGTTGTTGTCTTTGTGAGATAGATTGATAATACCTATAACTAGTGATTGTTTTACTCGGCACCGACATTAGATGACATAAAATACTTATTAAATTATTTCTGATTAACGAAATCAAAATACGAATTACTTTATGCTAAATAAATTTATTTTTACTTTTATTAGTTTCATTTGTGAAGTAGTTTTTTTTTTTGTTCAAAATTATAAATTTCTGCAAATGCTTATTTTTTAAGAAAGTAAAGTAAACTATGCGTTTGTTCAGTAATTTACAATATTCGATAGACAGTGATCAAATATCTCTTACACGATAAAGATGATGATAATTTTTTATTCTCATAACTTAGTTTCAATCGGGCGTCCTAAGTCCTAAAGACAGTTTTTTTTATCCTATAATAGGTTTGCGCTTGACCACAACTTGCCTGATGTGAAGCAATGTTACAGTCTACGATGGAACGCGCTTACCTAATAATACGTATAGTTCATGCTTTTCATACTTTTTTAACTTCTGAAGAAAAGAAGGCGGTTCTAAGTACGTGTTACGTGCAATCGACGGTACTAACAAGGATTCTAAAAATATCAAGGAAAATGTACACAAAAAAATGTGAAAAAATTTACATCTGTTTAATCGGTAGATTAGACAGTACTTACTTAGGACAAAAACATTTTAGTTAATTAGACCTGAAATAGCAAAAGAGTACTAATATAATGTGTCTGCAACGGGAACTACTAAACTTATAAACTCAATGTTCACGAACATTTGTCGGCCTGGTTTATTTCAGTCACCGATTAATTTCAGTTGTTATGATAATGCTAACAATGCATCGTTTTTGTGTAGTTACTGTCTTAAAAATATTATTTATAGAACAGTGTTGCCCCATTTACTAACCATTTGCAAAGATAATACGATCATCAGCACCCAATCTCACGCTAGTCGTGCGGATCTTGCTGAGCATCCATCCCACCGGACTGAGAGAGAAGCTAATCCCATCCTACTAATATTATAAACGCGAAAGTTTGTGAACTATGGATGAATGCATGGATAATGGTTAGGTTTAGTCGATCCAATAATAATAATTAAAAAAAAATTAAAAAAATCCATAACAATAATTAGCTAACTTGATAAACCTTATTTAAGGTCAAACTTTTTCATACAAACTTTTAAAACTATATTTACTTTCTCTGCTGTGATATCAAATTCATCGTGGCTAAATATAACACTAACTGGACTGAAGTTCCTTATAGCGCGTTACAAGTCCTACTGCCGTATTGTACAATGCGTATATTCCCATCCATTTCTTTGAATGAACGGTATCATAATCGCTTTAAACACTCATAATACAACAGCAGGGCTGAAGGAGGTTAGATCAAAAAGTGTCTGACTTTTTCCCAACACTGGCATTTCTCGGATTGCAATTACGTTTAAGTTTCACAGGCATATGTAAATCGCGTGACAATGTAACGATGATATGGAGCTGATCTGATGATGGAGCTGCCTGATGGCTATAAAAAGAACTCCATAATAAAACGACACAATCACATCGATTTCGGGCTCATCTGATTCGTCTTGACGAGTACTTCCACACTAGATAAACGATGGCGCAGCGGTTTCGGCCTCGCCTTTGAAATGTAAGATCAGGGGTTAGATCTACCGATCATACCCATAAATCTTTGTGTGAATTGTTCATCACCGTTGCTCAACATCGCCGAGAAAACCGGCATATCTAAGAACTAATCATTCGAGGATATGTGACATCCACCATGCCGCTCTTGGTCAGTGTGTTTGGATTAAGGCCTAAACTCTCTCAACTCGTAAGATACTTAGTTGAGAGAAGACCCGTACCCAGCCGTAGGACACCAAAACAGGTTGAAGTGAAAAAGAAAATAAACAAAACACGACTTCAAATTTAAATGGAACCACGTTGATCAAATTCTTTTAAACAAAAAAAAAATAAGTATGCAAATCTGTCCATAAACGATGTAGATATAATGTCCAATCAAACATGATCTTTTTCATGAAGTTGGTTAAAACAGCAACCATTATTGCTTTTCTGTATTGTATATCTGTTGCAATTAGTTATATAACATCTCTTAGATAAATCATTTTACAATACAATACATTAGGTGATACTTTTTACAAACTCTGTCCAGTGTAATAAATTTCATGCTAGTTCAATAGCCTGAACATAGTCGATGCAAATTGCATAAGATTTATTGGTTAACCTTGAGATATAGAAAGCAGAGTATTTTGGTGCAGAATGATTCATCATTAATTAAATGCAGCTGTGATTTATTGTGGCCTAATTATTTAATAATAATAACATTTATTTTCCTTAAAGATTAAAATAGAAGAAATAAGTCACGTTAGGTACATAGGAGATATGTGGGTGGACTGGAGCCTAAACTAGGGAAACCTGAAATACAAGGTTAAGACACTAGGTATTTGATCGTGGTTTAACTCTCAACCTTAAGTAGGTAGGCTTAGGTAGACTTTATCATTCTAATCCACTACCTACTCATGTAGTAAGCTAAACCATCTCAAACAAAACAATATCACCACCAATTTGCAGGCTATGTTTAGATCTCTTACATAGGCGTTCACATTTCAACCTTTTAGTGTTTCACTTCTGGGCACAGGTCTTCATTGAGAGAGTTTAGATTCAAATGCGCGTTAGTGGACGTCTCGATGTCCTTGAATGGTTAGTTTTTAGCCATTCGGTATCCTCGTGATGTTTCATTTTTCAATTTTGAGCAGCGGCTATGAAACAAATTAACACAAAAATTAGGGGCACGACCGTTTATAAGACACGATTAGCATCTCCTAGTAAGATTTTTTTAAATTAATAAAGTTTAACAGTACATTTTCTAAGACCCGGGCTTTGAACCAGAGGCCATTGGACTAACGTAGCTGCACTAAGCTAAACCTTATTTTTTTTTTGTAAGTTTGTACGAGCTCACAATTGCTAGAAATTAGCTGTAGATTCCGACCGCGAGTTGCTTGATACATCGACAGCCGGCAAAAAGTTAATGATATTCACCTCTGGCTACGCTGTCGGGTAATACAGGCGTTATGCTGTGTTAGTTATTAATAGTATACTGATAACTGCACATGACTACAAAATACAAGAAGGAACATAAAGTTTACTAAGTTTACTTTTAAGCCGTCGTCACGTCGTTAAAGAACGGTTTCCCACGACATTTGAACTTGGCAAATGTCATTATGTTAACTCTCGGTTATAACCTGTTACCCACAGAGCACTCAATCCTTTGCAGTACCTAACTAGTGATGGCAATGTTAAAATGCGTACCGCAAATCAGCAAAACACTATTATTATTATGTTTGTCTTTCTTGCATCCGAAGCTATGAAGCTCCGGACTTTTAGCACCTTAGACAATTTTGCTCTAAATGTAATGTGGCACCAACCGACAACCATTCCTGTTCGAACCCTATACCCAAGTACACCCAAGGACAATCCCTGGCTAGTGCAGCATATGGAATTTTAGATTCAAATATTTAAGTTCTTACCCAGTACTTTATTTGTTTGTGTTACAATTTCAGGTTTTAACTCGGGATTCAGTGACTGTAGCAGTCGATGCTGTGGTATATTATCGAATCAAGGAGCCTCTTAATGCAGTTGTCAAAGTTGCTGATTACAGGTAGATACTTTCCTATATCAAAGCCAAAGAATCTACTATTTTATATAGTAGCATAAGTTTTTAAAAATCAAATGGGTACTTATTTACCAAATTCTCGTCGTCTACGAATTTACTTTTTGAAAGCGTAAATTAAGTTTGCTTGGTAATCGAATTAGACCTATTTTAGATCTTACCTAATAAACGTCTCAGATAACGATCCACGGTTTTTATTCAGTAGAATTATTTTAACTTCTAGCGCATCAACACGACTACTGGCAGCCACAACATTACGAAACGTGCTCGGCATGCGAGATCTGGCTCAACTGCTATCAGACAGAGAGGCTATTAGCCACATGATGCAAGCCAGTCTTGATGAAGCTACGGATCCATGGGGAGTGGAGGTTGAAAGAGTTGAAATGTAAGGTTTTTTTAATGTGGATAGATTAGCGGCAGACCCCAAATATTGAAGACTTTTTGTTGCTAGTGATGAGATCACATATAGAACAAGTTCCGGCTACGAAATGCATCTAAGATATCGTTGTAAAATTGGTGGGGTGAAGATTTTTAATAAAGGCTACTAGGTACCAACTAACATGCGTACAAGCATAACTCTCGTGGGTCCTACAGTAGGTAGTTCTCGAGACTGATGATAGTGGTGGTGGTATCCACGTGCATAGGTATTCTTAATCGGAGCTTTTGTGTTTTAGAAAAGACGTAAGACTACCAGTGCAGTTACAAAAAGCAATGGCAGCTGAGGCAGAAGCTGATCGAGAAGCGAGAGCCAAAATCATTGCTGCTGAAGGAGAAATTAAGGCTTCCAAGGCTTTGAAAGAAGCGTCACTTGTCATGATTGACAATCCTATGGCGCTACAGGTAACTTTATATTAATTATTATCATTAACCAACTCTTTTCATTTCGGCACATCTTCATTGTCAGCTTATTTTCATCAGGATATCATAAAAAATGTGTGTATAAGTTATGATGTATGTGTTCATTAAGCACATATACAATGCTAAATTTCTCTATATTGTTTTAGTTAAGATATCTCCAGTCACTGAACTCAATATCAGCTGAAAAAAGTTCCACAATAATCTTTCCATTCCCGATGGATTTCTTGAAGAATTTCATGGGGTGTCCAGGACCAAGTTCACACTCACACCAGCCAATCACTTCATAAGAATATTACAAGTACATTATATAATTTCTAGTCAGTTATTTGGAATAGTAATTAAATTATTTTATATTCGATGTGATATTTTTCTCAATATACAATGTACAAGCCACTCACACTTAACTCAGTAAAGGTATTAAATTAAAGACCGCAGGTCCAATCCGAGGTCCACATTTTTATTAATTATCTTTTTGTGAATTGTTTCATCGCCAATACCCGTAAGAGTAAATAGCGTAAGGAAGCATGTCAGAACAATAGTTTCGAGGACATGTGACATACACAAACTCCAACGTGGCCAGCAAGTTTGGATTAAGGCTTAATCCTAACTGTAGAACGCAGAATTATTATTTAAGGCACACACAAATGTGATAATGGTGTATTCGTTTTTGGAAGTAATTGCTTAGACTAGACATAAATCAGCATGTTTGAACGTTAATTCACCTAGTGTTCAATAACTATGAAATTGAAGTTGGTGTGCGTGCAGTAAGTAGCAGTTAGTTGAAGGCCAACGTGTACAGGACTTCGAGCCCGTCCTATTTATGATTTTACCAGGTATCACGTTGGAACATGACCGGGCGATGATTCTTTGGTTAGTAGATGACGAACAGCTGCGGCAGTTATATCATAAAATACTTTTCGAGAACAAATAATGTGGGAGAAATAATGGTTAATATTAAGCAGCTAATATTCCGCCACACAAATTATCAAAATTTTCCACGGGCAAAGAGGTAGTAGCACTGACCTCCTTAGTGGGTAGTGCAAAGTAGTCTGTAGGGCAAAGCGAGGTTGAAGCCTCTTAGTAGTCTTTGGTAGGAGCGGTATGATCTGCTCTCAGACTACTAAAAGAATAAATGGCGCACAGATCATCAAAATCCTTCGCAGGAGCCGGGTGGTTGGCCGCTCTGTGTCTGTAGTCCAAGATGGTTGAGGAATGGTGGAAGGTTTTTCTATCTGTGGTACCTTAATAACTTATTTTTCTGCAATTCTCTGCGCAATCCCTACCATTATGGTTTCATTTTCACATTTTCACTGAAGTAGCATTTCTCTCACAGATCATCGAAATCTTGTACGGCGGATGGTTGGCTGCTCTGTGAAACAAATTATCACAGACTACTAAGAGAACCCAAATTATGAATTCTGTGATTCTTTATGACTGACTTTGACATGGTTGTTACTATTTTAAAACTTCTTTGCTTTGGCATAATCACAGTTATACAATGTGCCACTTTATTTTGGTAAAAAATTAACGGTTTTTACTATATGTTTTAGAGTTTTGGTACTTTTAAAGTTACTTAAATACCAAGTAAGATGAAAGCCGAGTCTACTACAAATCAAACGGATAATCCACAACACACATCATCTTTGCAAATCGATGATGAAAATATACATGAAAACGTAACACTTTGTAAGAAGTTTACTAATATTTTATAGAGTAAATACTAAAATACACAAGTTTTTTCAGTCATTCTTCAGCCTGCAAATACACTTAAAATTCAACTTATTAATACTCATCTATAATATAAAAATGAATCGCAAAATGTGTTGGTAAGCGCATAGCTCTAGAACGGCTGAACCGATTTCGGTAATTCTTTTTTCAGAATATTCCTTGAAGTACGGCGATGGTTTTTACGTAGAGAAAAATTATAAAACTCCTCCGAAACAGCTTGACCGATTTTTATGAAATCTTATAGGACGCATTCTGGTTTCGGACCCGGCAGGTGGCACTGATTTACCGGGCAGAATGACGTCTGCGGGATCCGCTAGTATTAAATAAAAGAAACATAGATGAAATGTTTTTAATCATATAGTGAGCTCATAGTGCTTACGCTCCGTATTAACCAAAGGTAATGTAGGTAATGTAGCCAGGGGCGAATTTCACCCACATGTCACCGGCTATGTTTTGGTTGCATGTCCCATTCCCATACGTAGTAAAGGCAGAGGGGAGAGCTTATTGTCATTCCTCAGCAAAATTTTTAACTTCGAGCTCTTACTAAAATTCTTCTAAGTTTAATTGGAACGGATTTACGGGATTCTTAGAATAAAACTACTTTATATACTTATTTGTATTTAAAAATACGAAAGTTTGGGGATGGACGAGTGTTTATTACTTTTTTAGAGCAGCATGTATCTAAGTCGGATGAAACCTGACTTGTTTTCCTCAAATCGACATCAAAGGTGATCTTCTTCTTGATCGTATCCTCATGTCTGAGGAACGTGATTGTGACACGCGATCTGTGCCTCTACCTCATTTTTCCAGCATACTCGATCTTGCGCCATTTGGATCGTAGGTAACAAGGACCACTTTGCAAATGTGGCCCTTGTTACCTACCTCCAGCGTAGTCTTTGTACCTACATCTCGTCGGAGATCTACTCCTGCCTCTTTTTTCCTTCGGGAGAGCTAAATAGTCCTAACCTTTCTAGACTTTGTGTGATAATAACAATACAAAATTAAAACTTTTATGTGATAAAACAAAGAGTTTCACTTGATGCTGTAGTAAAATTAGTATTTTGCGACCTCAATATACCAACTTAAATCTTATTTTTCAGCTCATAGTCAAGAATCTTTAATTGAGAAGATATTCAGTTTATTGGCTTTCCTAGCTATCCTATTATGCCCAATCGTCCTTGTATCGTGTTTCCGGGTCAGTTACTTAGCATAAGTTATTATTTCTCCATTAACTAAATCAATCTATTATGTATCTGTGCATAAAATATTTGTATTGTTGAAGGTGGTGAAACAATATAAACGAGCAGTCATATTAAGATTCGGACGCATAAGAAAAGATTCACCAGCTGGTCCGGGCATAATATGGGTAATACCTTGCACTGACAGCGTCATAATTTACGATCTCAGGACGCAATCATTGAAACTGCCACCGCAAGAAGTAATTATTTTGTCTTTTTCATATCTAACAAATATTTGGTTCTTATTCGATGTGTTCTACTGGCAGAAATGATGGTTTAGATAACTTTTGAAATACTTATCTCATTAGATAGTATCAAGGAAAGAATACCGGTCTACGTCTAGGTTTTTATAAAAAATTGTGTGGCAGGACGGATGGATGGTTGCGTTAGTCTATTCGCAAAAATCGTAGAACAGATTAAAAAGAAATGTTGCACAAGTACAAATAGTTTATTGTTCCCCTGGGGTATTTCCCGTAGACAAAATTGCCATTAACATCAGCTATTTTAATAACACGATTTTTTTCAGATTCTAACAAAAGATTCTGTAACAGTTACGGTTGGTGCTGTTGTGTATTACCATGTGCTACGTCCCGTGGAATGTTTTATGAATATCAACTCACATTAGTTAGTACCTAGTTGACCTGTTTTTATATTATAAGTACCGATGCTAATCATTATTTGCTAATTATTATAAGAATTTTTACCATATTATTATATCTGTGGTGCATAATCATGCCTCTGTTAGTTCGATGAAAGAACGGGGTTGGGGTTATGACATTATGTAATTCTAAAGCACAATTCATATTTTCAAAAATTGTAGTAACACAGAAATTTCCAAACTAAAGATCGGAAGTACCTACCTACATATTTCCAAATGTCGGTTTAAGGCTTCATGTAGTAATCAATACTCTTTTTTATAAATATCTTGATCTCAATCTACTTACAACATTACTATGTTTGATACATTCAATGTACCACAAATTCTACATCACAATTGATACTGTTTTGATATTACAGTTTTGCTACAGAAGTAATGGCTACAGCAAGCTTAAGAAACCTTATTGGTCAGCACACTCTGGCTGATCTATTAACAAGTAGAGGACTACTTAGCAAGTGGGCCAGGAAAGACACTGAGAGAATCACATCATATTGGGGTGTCTCCATTGAGAGGATTGAAATGTAAATCACCTTACCCTACAATTCTTATTGTAAAATAATGATCCACAGCTACAAACAAATAATCTCCTTTAAGGAATAGTGTTTCTACCTCAAAATAATGTAACCATAATGCTTAATCAACATACAAACAATATTTGCAGGTACTAGATGCACGCAATTATCACTAATTAAAACTGAATCCAAGTTTGGTGTCTTTATCACTTTTTGTAAACGAAAACAGTGACTTGCTTTGAAAATAGGTTAGTAATAATAAAGATCTTACTTGCAGAAAAGACATATTTCTACCTCTAGAGCTTCAAAAAGCAATGGCTGCTGAAGCCGAAGGGACACGTGTTGCTAAATCAAAAATAATTCAAGCTGAAGGTGAAATAAAAGCAGCGGAAAATCTTAGAGAAGCCTCTAGAATTATAATGCAACATCCACCTACTATTTTGGTAATACTTTTTCCAAATATTATAATAGGTGTTGTAGTAACGATACGCGTATCTAAATAATCCAAAAAAACTTTTTGAAGTACCTACTATAGTACAATTTTTAAGATCAAATCTCTGTTTTAGCTCAGATATTTAGAAGCGTTGGACTTCATAGCAGCAGATGAAAGGGCCACTATACTCTTTCCATTTCCTATTGATATGCCTGATCCACATACCTTGTTACAGCAATAGGTAAGGAAAAATATTCTTCAAAAACGGTGGAGGATACAGTCATGGTATAAAAAGTCAAATAAATGACTAAATAAAAAAAATAAAAAATATCATATCATAACGTTTTAAGTACGTCTTATCAAGTGGAGTTAGTATACTCAGTGCACTTCGACCTAGTGAAAACAATTGTACTTTCCATTATAAAGAGGCCTTAAGTATTCTCCCTGTTGTCCATAACAGCTGGTGCTTGTTGGCGAAACTTTAGACATTAGCCATCAGGAGTAGGGCGGTACATTGATACGATTTTGCACCAAAACGTTAATTTGTGTGTTCCGTGGACTCTTCTGAGACTCCACATGCCAGGCAAACTTGGCTTCGAAGGGATGGCCACCTTTTTTATATAGGTGTATCTATAACTCAGTGGCTAGTAGTCAGTTATTACTAATCTCATTTTCCTTCAGGTTAACTTTGTAAAGTAACTTACCTACCTAACTAACCGGGACAACTTATCCGGGACAAGTATAATTGGGTTCAAATATTTTAATTATAATAAAATTACTAGCGGCCCGTCCCAGCTTCGCCCGGGTAGCTTCAGCCCACTCAACAATTTCCATAAAATATGATAACCATAGCAGCGCCATCTATTGATTACTTACTCAACCCAGTCGAAAGGTATCGACATCTGTTAGAATCATTTGGAGTTAACAGATAATTGTGACTGTCAAATAATAACAGACAAATAATTAGCAATAAATTAAAATTGCGACTATAATTTCAGATTTAAACTATCCTATCTCTCAAGTTGGATCGAACTGCACATGGTGTGCGAATTTTATTATAATCGGTTAAGTGGTTTAGGAGTCCATTGAGGACAAACATTGTGACACGAGATTTATATATATTAAGATTTCATCATTCCGATTCTCATAGATAAACTGAATAAAACCTTAGCCTTACCAAATGATTTTCGCACTGATTTCTGACATTTGCCATTTTATATCACAAAAAGTTACGGTATTTACCTACACATTAAATAAACGTTAACAAAATTAGTAAAAGTAATTATAAAATTAAATAGTTTACAATATTTTGCAACTAAAATGAATTCCATAAATCCTTCTGAGGTATCTTGTGCAAAAAGTACTGATGTCACATCAAGATCCTTTGAAAATTATGCAAAACACGATGAAAACTTTCGATACAAAAGAACGATGGATATGGAAATTGAAAAGTCCAAAACACCACATTTATCGGACGAACCTGAAGGTTTTTTACTCTTTTCGTTGCCATCCATCAATTATTTTTAACCATTTTCCGTCTTATCGGAAATATTTTGCACCGTAGCTTGCACTTTTAGACGTTATTAAGAATAATTTTGGTATGTACCTATAATAGCTCAGGTGTCTTAATTTTTTTTATTCTTCGATAGGCTAGCCCAACTTGCCTGATGTTAAGCAATGATGTAGTCTACGATACAGATTTTCTCCATTTTTTCTTTTTTTTATTATTACTGCCTGAAATATGTACTGTACCTACTGCATGTATAGGTCTTGCAAATGCTTTTCTTAAAAATATAAGACTGCTTCATACACAGAGTTGCGCCATTGCTGCCTATTTCGTGAAAGCTCTTCCCAATCATACTGCATGTAACACAAGAACTACTACATTACTGTTTTTGAGTTCCATACCCAAACGTGCGATACAAATTTCACAGCCGAATTGTTAAAGCTAGTCTTAACATTTTCGCAATATAGTTTTAGGTGACCCAAAGGCGTACAAAAAATAATTTTGAAATGTTTTTATGAAACGCCTTCTTTGGACTTCTACAATTGGTAATCCATACCTATATGTGCGCAGTCCGATTACCTACTTTGTCAGCAAAATTTATTAGTACCCTTGTGAAACTCACCCTAAATATTCATATGAAAACAATGGACCGCTTCCGTTAACTGTTTTATCAACTAAATTAAGAAATGCAATGTTATTAATTACTACGCGAAGAATCTGATCAAGTATTAATTTACAGGTAAAACAAAAATTGTTGAGAAAATTTTGGTGATGATATCATTTTTGTTGGTTTTTCTATTGTTTCCAATATCCTTGATTACAGTGTTTGTAGTAAGTGTATTTTAATGCATTATTTTGTTTATTGTATTGACAGCTGTCTAATCATTTATAGAGCAATGGTCTCTTATTAATTTTCACACCTATCTTTTTGCAGCGAGTCAGACAGTTTGAACGCGTCGTGATTTTACGTAATGGTAAAGTTTTAAAAGATAAAACGTTTGGACCAGGGCTTGTCTTTTACTTGCCCTGTGTGGATGCTGTCAGATATGTGGACCTCAGGATTATATGTCACGAGGTTCCACCGCAAGAGGTACGTTTCACTCCAAAATGTGACGTATGTTTTTCCTTTGGATTTTAAATGGCATTTTAAATAATAAGTTCCACAATTCAGGTTCATGAAGTTTGTCTTTTTCATCATCACTGATTTTCGTAGTTTTGTTGTTTCGTAGGTGCTGACTGAAAAAAATATATTTTTCAACAGGCTTTAACTCAAGATTCTTTAACTATATCTGTGGATGCAGTTGTGTATTATAGGATATTCAACCCAATATGGGCAGTAATCAATGTTGCTGATTATAAGTAAGTTTTTTTAGAGTTGCCTTAAGTAGCTACTTCACTATATATTTACTAAAATTAATTTGTTTTGTTAGAAAGAAGGATATTTAGTCACAGTTTATTTCTTTCATTCACTTGACGCTTTGAATACTTAACCACTATTTTTTTCATATGGTAAATGTAGTTCCTAAGTTTCTTATTTCCTTTTAGAAAATCGACTCAATATCTAGCAGCAACCAGCTTGCGAAATGCTCTTGGCAAGCGAAAACTGACTGAAGTGTTGTCTGATCGATCAGCAGTTAGCTATTACTTATTCAAGAATATGAAATCTTTAACACGATCTTGGGGAGTTACTATAGTACGCGTTGAAGTGTAAGTATTTATTTTATTTCTAGTTTTACCCTGCTTACCAATACTTAATTTCGGTTTACCTTAAAAAAGTGTCAGAGGCCTTATTGCGATCGACTTTACTACCACACGATAGTTAGGCCTCTGCCTCGAATATTGCGGGCAGCGGGGCGGCGGCGGCGGCGGCGCGGGAGCGGCAGGATCAAATGCGTAAAACCAAATGGACCGACCCTGGAAAACAGCGGCGCGGGAGCGGGCAACGAGCGGTGCACTCCAGTCAAGCGGTGACCGCTCGCGCGTCTGCATAGTAGTGTTGTGTGTGCTATTTATTTTTGTGACGTGTCGAAATGTCCTCGGACATGCTAGGGGAAATTAGTTCAGACATTTCGTTCGCGAATAAAAACAAATATCTCGACAACACAAACACGAACACAACACTACGCCGCTATAATGCCGCGCGACCTGCCCGCTGCTTTCGAGAACGGGTCTGCGTTGCCCGCGCCGCTGCCGCGCCGCCGCCGCTGCCGCCCCGCTGCCCGCAAGATTCGAGGCTGAGGCCTTAGCGTTGGAGATAAATTAGTCATCTTTAATCCTCTAACATCTGAAGTGCGTTTTATGGATACAATATTTTTTCTTTTAGAAAAGACATAAGTTTACCTTTACAACTGCAAAAAGCAATGGCTGCGGAAGCAGAGTCGTCCAGAATGGCTAACTCTAAAATAATAATTTCTAAAGCCGAGATAGAATCCACTAAGAATCTCAAAAAAGCTACTGATCTTTTGATGGACAATCCATTTTGTATGCAGGTTGGTACCAAGTTAGGATTAGGTAGGTTTCCATCTATATTTATAGGTAGATAATTCGGATTTGAGTATTTAGTAGGGGTTTACAATGCGTTTTCGTTATTGCGTTCAAATTTTAATAACACTGAAATAATTTCAACATTTGAATTACAGCTCCGGTATTTGCAAGCTCTGCAATCCATAGCAAATGATAAAACTCATACCGTTGTTATACCTATTTCCAAGGAAATGATAAAGAATATTTTTAAATAATTTTGTGTCTGTTTTAATTTGATTTTTGTAATAAAACTGAGTGTTGTAAAATCAAATAACTTCTTTTAATTTAACAAACGGGTAATAAATTATCAACAAGTAATGACTATTTTTAAATAAGGTTATTAAGGACTAGTATTCTCTGGAGTTGTCTTCTTGCTTAACTTTGCCGTAGTGGACAGGCTGTTGTGCTTGACCTCCGGCTTTTTTGTGTACTGTAGCCTAAAACAAATTTATTATAAATCAGTTAAGTGCAATATTTTAATATAATCATGAAGTTTAAATATAAAATATCTCATCTCATCGCCCGAAAATGTCAAAAGGATTTCAAAGATTGGGTTTTTAATCTGTGCGTAAGAATATGAACAAGCTACTGGGTATTAAATTACTAATAGCATTCCAATTATAATGCCAAAAGTCATGAAGAGCAGCAATAATTTCAACTTTTCAACTTATCATAAAGTTACATTACACAGTTAAATAAATAAATAAATTGCATACGCTTCACAGACATGCAAAAAACTTATTTACCTGAAATAACAAATAAATTAAAAATACGTTACCTGGAAACCATTTTTAGGATCTGCGGTATATCGCACAAGCCGGACGGAACCGTCGGGCTCAACGAGGGAATATTCTCCTTGCACCACATCACCATCACGGTGCTCCTTGTGGTTCTGAAGGTTACCGGTGTGAGGATCTTCTACTCCGTACGCATAATGGTAGTCGGGTTTGGCCTAGAACAATTACGTTACATGATTTCTGTTGAAACTTTATTGTAATTATCGTAAGATCTTAAATAATTTTAAGAGTGTAATAAGAGGGTAAATTGCATTGTTGTAAGTATAGAAAATAGAGCTCTAAAATTCTCCATCTGACAGCAACAACCTTTTTAAATTAAATGCCTTACGGTTTTAAAATTTAGTAGACTATTCAACTTACCACATAGTCCACTGTTTTCAAACGAGAGTATTTGGCAGTATCTGGATGAATTTTTCCAGACTTATGATCATAACCATAGTCTGCGTGTTGTTGGGCTGCAATACCTTCGGCTGCTGGTACTTGGACTTCGACAATCTGACCGCTGACAGGCCCACTAAACCGGTTATATGAGTATCCGCCAGGAGGTGGCCTGGCTGAGAGTACTACCGATGCTAACGCCATAGGAGTAAGATACTGTAAAATAATAACCAGTAACGTCGAACACATATAATTGATTTAAATAATCATAAGTTAATTGTGTTTGGCTAATTTTATTGTAGAATACAAGAAAGAGTTTTGTAGTGAGTAGTAACTAATATTCACTTTTCCATTAGTATGATCCAAGGCCTTTATTAAGCAGACACTTAAAATAATAATAAGAGATATAACAAAGATATACGATCTAAGTTAAATAATATAAACATTGATCCATGTGTGTGTCCGATATTATAACGTAGTTTTTGAGCAGCAGATTACCTATCTGCTACTCAAAAACTACGTTATAATATCTTCCACTTCATAATCAAACGCTAGCATTCATTGAAAGGCAAATTAAAATAATTTTCTTTGATTAGCCAAAGTGTCTTGTTCCGAGTTCTCTGTAGTTTGTTATCTTCATGGGATATCATTATCATATTCAATTTAGAGAAAAAATTATCTTTGTCCTTTTCTCAGAACACAATACCAGGCCCATCTTTTAGATCCGATTCAGTGTCCTCAACGGTCCTTAGAAACCCTTGACAATCCATAAAACCTTAAACCCCTTGATCGTGGGAGTTTGTTACACTCTTATCAGAAAATTTGAATAAAAAACGACGGCCTTCACGGTCACCACCCATTATCTGCCTCGTTACTCAATAGTGACAATGAAAATAACTAACCACGAAGAAAGCGAGACTAGATGTTTTTGTTAGACCAATAACGAGGCTAATTTGTTGTTTATTTTAAAATATAAATGTTTACTATAGATTTTATTATAAAAATCAGGTCAAAGTTTTCGCAAATAATCAATTTAATTTATCAACTTTACTGTACAGCTAATAAGCGTATCTAATTTTAATTTAAGTGATAAAGTCTGTCTTAAATCTGAGTCAATTGTGAAACTGTCGCTTTGAGACTTATTACAAACTATTGATTAGGCATCTTTTAATTATAATTAATAACAATAGCCAAATAATTAATAACACGAAAATAATGAAAATGGTATAGCTACTATTTACTTTAAAAATTGTTAAGTAGGTAAGTCCTGTTCTAATTCATTTATCTAGGTTACTTAGTTAGTTAAACGTAATGGGTATACAAATGAGTTAAGATGATCCGTTTCCCAAATACAATAACAGATAAATAAGTTTGAAGTGAAAACATATTTGTAGATCCAGCTGGTTTTCAGGCATGCAAGTAAAGTGTTAATTATAGTTTTAGAAATGATCGCCTTCTAATAAATGTCTTTAGTCATGTGAATAGCAATGTTAGTGTGCTGTTTTTAATTAGCTAGATAATACCTTCCTACAGTTAATAAAGTTATTGAAACGAAACAGTCTGTACCCCATTCCGATTAGGCAAGTACTAATAATCATTATAATTAAGGTAAGTTTGCTTGTTATTAATTATCTATTTTCTACAATCAAATGTTTTTTTCACGGTACCTTGAACACGAAAGCCATTTTCAGGAGATAACCGGCGCTCTCCCTCAACACCCTGCAGAACTGATGCCTGTTCTACAATTGTTGTGGTTTTATAGCACCGGTCACCTCGCAGAATAAAGTGCAATCGTGAACTTGTACACTCGGTTGCGGCAAACTATGAATCAATAATTTTCAATATTCGGCTGCGGGTACGCAGCCAAACGTTACAATAAGTTGCGTAGGTTTGTTTCGACGTTCAAATGTTTGTTTTTAATTATGACCTTGGTTATTATTTTCTATAATGTACTTTCCTAAGTACCTACATAGATATATAATCCAATAGTTCCCATTTCCGCTGTGATTTGAGAATAGTTTGACGCAACGTAGATGCAACCACCGCTTTGCCTACTTTCATAATCCTTCGTACCCTAGTTGTAGCAAACAAGATACTCTCCTATTTTGTTAAAGACAAAGCAAGTTCTTACCGTAGGTACACCTACGCTCATCTTTGGGTCATTCAGGGTGAACCGTGCATATTTGTTGCGGTACCTACCTATTTCAAAAGTCCTACAGAAGACCCTGCTGTCATATAATATTCTTTAATCTATGGCCTTACAAAGAGAGAACGATCTATATCCATTCTTGATTTTTCGCTGCTGTATATTTCACATAACAAGATTTTAAGATTCAGAAGTGAAAATATTTTTAATTAAAAGAACATAAAATTAAAACGAAGACTCTATGGTTAAAAGTTGTAACGTAGAGTTTTAACTTAAAACCATAAAATGGCACATCGCACCGGAAGACGGCAAACACGCTTTGTGGTACGATTTTGTCTGGTGGATAGTCATTAATGAAGCCTACTACCAGTTTATAGTCACCTTATTTGCATCACTCTCAAAGGTGTCTCAGCGCCCAATTAACGAACTATGAACCCGGACTTCACCAAAGCGGAGACAAGACTGAAGCAAAGATGTATAGTTTTTAAAATAGGTACATAACAAACGGAATTTCGTTATTCACACAATAGCCTCCATTCACCCAGCTTTTGTGGATCAAGCGGGTATTTGTATGGAGCGATCAAAGGTATCTAATATGCCACAGTTGTGCCACATAATACTAACTGGCTGTGCCTCATAAGTTGACTATGGCATATAGCGGTGAGTTTCCCCTGCGTCATACAACTTGCACAGCTACAGGTACCTATCTTCGCTCCAGTTTCGCTGCCTACACTCTAGCTGAACTGAAAACATTTTTATTCGTTTCTGCTTCGTACGTACGTCTCCGCACATTTTCCCTTTGGTATAGAGTAGGTAATATAGGTATTTATGTAGGATAGGAGACGCAACCCTAAAAGAACTATTAGGGTTGCGTGAGATCTAATATTAGGTTTGACTATTTTATGATTTGACAAATAAATCACAATTGGCGGTCTCTTGAAAAGTTAGGGTTTCTTTCTTTCTTTTAATGTCTCATCAAAACTAAGGTCAAGTCAATTCAATTTTTATTTTGGCCTGTTAAATTTAGGGTTGCTCTGAGATAAGATTTGACAAATGAATGACATAAATTGAAAAATCCCTACTAATAATATTATAAATTCGAAAGTAACTCTGTCTGTCTGTTACGCTTTCCCGCTTAAACCTCTCAACCGATTTTGATGAAACTTGGCACAGACAATCTTTAGACCCTGAGAAAGAACATAGGCTACCTTTTATTGCGAAAAAAACCAAAATCCGCGCGCAATTCCACGGGTACGCACAAAGCGCTTCGCTTCCAATTTTATTGTGCGAACTGCCAAGTTGTGGAATTTGGTGTCAGCATTTACGTTTCTCGATAGCTAACTATAATCTTCCTGTCTTCAAATCACGAGGGAATAGGTATTTGCTGGGTAAGCGCGTTCCACCGTAGACTGCATCGTTGCTGCACATAAGGCAAGCTGTGGTCAAGCACAAGCCCTTTTATAGGATTTTTTTTAATTAATTGAGCTCAAGACGAATCTTTCATGGGTACCTACTCTGTGGACGAATGACTCATTGTTATCAAAAATTAGTGTAACTCAAAACCACTCAGTTTATGAGTGGCACTCACAAACACAGACTAGGCTACTAGGCTTCTTATTTTAATTATGGCCACCGAAAAATTATTTCGCAATTTTGCCAATTTCAAGTTTAATAAGTAGGTACACAAGTTTTTAAAAGATTAGTAGTAAGAAAAACTGTGACGTTCTAGGACGTAATTCTTTTTATCTTTTAAGTTGCTTTCAATTAATAAAGTGAAACGTCCTATTTTTTTTATTCTCGACTTTCGATATCGTGTCGTAATGTCAAAGCGTATTTTTGGATGGAAAAGAACTACGTCATATGTTTATTTTCTAAAAAATTCGTGCTCTTATGTAAATTTTAAGTATTTTCATAGAAAATACTTGTTTCGGTAGAAATACCGAAATATTGGTAGGTTCAAGACCACTGATGAACAGTGACATTTGACAGCACACAGATTGGGGCAAACGTAGTCAAATTAAACACTTTGATTCGAGCTGTGACACAGATCGGGCTCAGTCCTGCCGAAACACCAAAATGCAAAGATCAAAAACATTCACAAGAAAACATGTTGCAAGCACTATTTATCTCAGTAGAAAGATATGAGTGGAAAGACATTATTTTTTGATAATCTATTGTCCATAAATTTACAGTCGCTCAGCGAGCTATGGAAAGGGCTATGCTCGGAGTTTCTATGAAAGATCGAATACGTAATGAAGTGATCCGACAGTGAACCAGAGTAATCGACGTAGCTCACCTGATTAGTATGCTGATATGGCAGTGGGCCGGTCATATCTGCCGCAGAACCGACAGCCGTTGGGGTAAGCGAGTTCTTGAGAGGAGAACACGTATTGGCAAACGTAGCGTAGGACGCCCTCAGACTAGGTGGAGTGACGATCTTTGCAAGGTAAGAGCTGGATGAGAGTGGCCGCGGATCGTGCTCAGTGGCGTGCTTTAGGAGAGGCCTATGTGCGGCTGTGGACTAGGATAGGCTTATGACGATGATGATGATGAATCTTTTGTCAGCGTAAGCCTTTATAATATGTTCTTTGATCCATTGAATTTGACACAATTTTTTTTGTGAAATATCGATTTTTGGTACAAATATACCGATTTTAGTAGGCACGTCTACCGATTTTACTTTTGACGTTTGAAGCTACTGTTGTTAGTCTGTCAATGTCACATCACATCATCTATGACTACTTTCTTCAATTCAATCTGTTTCTTCTTCCTTCATCTTCTTTCTGTCAACAAACTTAAATGAAACTACTCGTACGTTATAAAGTACGAGTATGTTATCTTAAAGGGCCAATTCTTAAAAATAAGCTTATAAATACGCATAGGTATGAGTCCTCAAAAGAAACGGCCTAAACTTTCTGCTAGTCTTGAATCATCGAATTCAAAGAGAAAAAATGATGCAGAACAGTCGCCTAATAAACGTATGCGTGTAGTCAAATCTGAAGAGGAAGAAATAAAGGCTCAAAGAAGAAAAAACTTTGTCGTCGCTTGTGAACAAGTGTCTTGCAAATCTTATTTTGATTACAAATCTAGATTCTTATCAGTTTATTTACCTTCTTGTGTTAGTAATAGCAATTGTAAACATCAAGAAAAAAGCTGCGTAAGTATTTTCTGTTTTCAATTATCAACCTGGGAGACGACTTTATAGATAAATACAGTTGCCATCAACCTACACTGCAAAGTAGCAGATTTGTATATAAGTACACTTTCTTTAACCTTCCACTAAGCCCAGTTTGCTGCTTGCTGAAGCTAAACTTTATTGGGCTATCCCCTTTTAAACATTGCCAGCGGAATGCAGTTATAGGTGATATAACATTCACCTTTACCTTCATACCTTTAAGTTTATTTAAAGGTGCATATGTTCCTGTTTATAAGACAGTTACTTATTAAATACATTGAATATCTCAATTTTAATGTTCATGTTTTCTTTTTCACTTTGTTTAAAATTATCAGTTATAAATATAAAGTATTCAGAAATAAAGGCTTTATTATTAAATATACCAGTATAAGCAACTGCCAGTCCACATTCACAACAAACTGTAAAATTAAAAGTTATTAGTTATTGTTATACTGATAAAATACAAACTCATATTAAAAACATTAACATACCTGTAATTTGTTATACTTTTCCAGGTTTTAATAAAACAAGTGCCACCCTATGTGGAGGAGTCGTTTAAGATAGAAATAAAAAATAACATGTGGTATGATGCATTGGAAGTCTGTCACATGTCACTGTGTATCAACCCTAACCAGTACTTAACTGCTGAAGTGCTGAAAGATGTTGTTGAAATTATTCTGGTAAGTTAAAATTTGTCGATTATGCAAAACTGTTCTGGTGGAAGTACTGGGCCCTGCTTTGAAATATAACTTACAGGTTTGATCCTGGTTCATTTAATCCTTGTTAAATTGTTTTCTTACTGCTGCTCAAAGGTGTGAAACTGGTATATAGGTATGTCTTTATATACATTGGAGCATTAACACACAAAGTGTACTATCTCTTAAGATAGTTGAGAATTAAAAGACAAATTTCTTTAAAGGATTTTTCATGAAAACATTAATGTAGGAAAGTTAAAGGCTTTTCTATTATTTAAGTATTTCATGTTTCCAGAATGCACATGATGATGATATATCTGAACACCGAATCGAAGACATTATAACCAAAAGTCAGCAGATCTTAGCTCTGAACTTTAACATACACCCACCATGCATTGCCAAAACCTTAAGGAATACTTACAACCAATTTTTAACATCACCAATGGACCCCAAATCCAAGACATTCTCAAACAGATCAGAATTCGAGAGCAACAAAGGCATAGTGAAATATTGCATGAATAGACTTGAATATGAAATAAGTGCTGAAAGTATTGATGGACCACTGGTTGATAAATTTGAGAATATTCCAGAAGATATGAAAGAAAGTGTTAAGGGACTACACTGGCAGAAAGAGAAGTTCGAAATATTTGAGTTGCTGGATAGAAAACAAAGGATAGACAGACTGATGGCTGTTTTAGAAAGTATTGTTGAGTTGTTGCAATTTGATTTAGCTATATGGCATTCAAGGTAATGATTTTAAAGAATTGTATACTAATATAAATTTTGCCTATAAATTAACTAAAGTCTCTGAATAGTATATTAAAGCATTATTATGTTTCAGATATACCAATAACTTAGGTCGACACATCATGAGGTCTCACAAACCACTTATGGCATATGTGTTGTGGTCAGATAATGTACTGTACACAGGGGCTGTGACCAGCAATTGTAGGCAAATATTGAGAATATTTAGCAAATTAATACATCTTCAATACCCTGACCACATGTTAAAAATTATCACAGTGAGTATGACCTTTATTAAATTGCACATTGCTTTGTTGGTATAGTGGTAGCGAATTTGACAAAAGCTAGATTACTGTGCTAGGTTTAAATGTCAAGTAAGACAATAAGATTACTATTAAGTTCAAAAATTCTCAGCACTAATAAGAAATTTTGTGGTGTTATATCCATGTGCCTTAGAGAGCATTTAAGTCTGGCAGATGGTCTCTTGTAGTGTTGATCAGCCCATGTGAGAGCATAACCATTGTGCACACGCATTTATGCACCCAAACTTCTGTCCATGACCAGACAGTTTAAAGAGAGTGGTTGTATTCAGCTAATTAGCTTAGCAGCTTAGTTTGGCTTAGCTTAATTAGCAGCTTAGTTTGGGATTAGATGACCGTGTGTGTTAATGTCCCACTTTATTATTATTATTATTATTAATTATATAGACCTAGTTTAATAAGTATCGTAACATCCCTGATGTCTATTTTCAGATCTGGCTGAATACTATGGTACAAACATTCTACATCTGTGAAACCAATTCCAACAGTGACTATCCAAATACTTCTAAGTATTGCAATGTTTTTGCCAAGGAATTCTACAATGTTATATCAGGTAACATACATCAATAAATTGAATTTCAAGTCAAATAACAATAATTTGTATTATTTTAATTATAGTATGTATTTTTTATAGAAATGCCTCATGACTCTATTATCAAGATATTAGAAAAAATTGAGCCTGCATTCATGCAACAGTTGCTAGGCATATTGCATTTAAAAAAACTGTTAGCAACTGATGAAAACTGCATTTTGAGAATTTTTCAAGGCTTCCTGGAAGATGCTCAATGGAAACATTACCCACCGGATGATAGTGAGATAAAATTGTCCAAGAAGTTATTTTGCAAACCCAAAAAGAAGCTGATTTATTTGTTAAAAAAGTGTAAATTAGATCCTGAAAATGTGCCTAAAGATCAATATGATAAATGGGCAGAAGAACCCTTTGAGAATACTAATGCGAGTTTACAACATGTGATACACACAATTTATATTACTTTAGAAGCATATTTAGATATGTTTAATGTACAACAAGTGCAAGAAAGTTGGACAAATTTGAATGAGCAAAGCCAAAGTAAACAAAGTGCTAGTATAGACGAGAGTCCATTGCTAAGACATAGCTCTTACTCTGTAACTGAAACGTTTATAAAAAAATACAGATATATTTTACAAGCTATAAAGGAGTTGGGAAGGTTATTACAGTCATTAAAGAATAGTAATGAGTTGCCGGATATGTTAAATATATTTATTAAAATAGGTTTATTAGATATAAGCTGAGGAAGAAGTTGCTAGTCAGATAAGATTAGGTATTGACCAACATGAGCCATTCAGAATTATTTCAGTCTGTTCTTTATATCTCTTTATTGTTATAATGTTTGTTATTTTTTAATCTGGGTAACTCGGACAAGTATGACTGTGCTAGTAAGAAGTATTATACTTATGTAACAAAAAGGATTGCAAGACTGACGCTAATGCGACATGTTTGTCCCAGGTGATCGGCTAACGCGGTAATGCGACGCGACGCGGAAACACCAATAAGTCTATAAATGATGCCTACTTGTAGCCTACGTTAAATTGGTATTGGTCGCATTACATCGCGTTGCTATGAGTTGCGTTCCATCGGTCACCTAGGACAACAGACTCACTGGTCATCCTAAAATCGTGCTGATCTAGATTTTCTGTTATGCTCTCACACACATTATTGTAGTTTGGTAGGAATTTTTTTTTCTCTAATGTATTCAATTCTAGTGGATGTGCCGCCTATCTAATTTAGTGATTACCATTTCAGTGTATTTAAACCGTAAAACTTAACTTTGTTAAGCAAGTAATGTTGCTTAACAAACTTATGTTGCATGTTATTACTTATTTTTATAGTTGTCACATTTTGCATGTTACAGTTAAATATTTGTTCACACGTTATAAGAAATGTTGTTACTTAAATATATTATCATATCAATCCATTTGATATTCGTTTTAAAGTTGTTCCATTGCACAAATCCAAACCACATCACTAAAAGACTTGTATATTTTTATTCTGTAATATTTAGAATTTTAGAATAAATAAGTGGATTAATGTTTCATGGTTCACAAACGCTTATTACGATTTTCAAAAATAGATTTGCTTTGTCCAAAAGAGGCGCGCCGCGTATCATTTCAATACATCGCATCCAAATACAGTACTTTGAATTGATAATTTGAATTAAGCGCGTTAGTCTAATGAACTTCGTCAGACTGTTGACTCGTGCTTGCGACGGGCGTATTGTACGCGAGTCGAGATAGTAAAAAGACGCCTTATTATGTCCAGTTTACGCGCGGACTTCAGAGTGAATTATTAGACTGGCTTTCTGACCATGGTTCCACCTGGTCGACTATCGCGCTATACCATTAAACTCTCTTTGCGCAGTCGGATAAAAACTTCTTTGTCCTTCCACGGGTCTCAAACTTTCTCCATGCCGAATTTCATCCAAATCGGTTTAGTAGTATTAGCGTGAAAGTGCGACAGACAAAGTTACTTTCGCTATAATTTAGAGGATGAATTCGCCCCTTAATGTTCGCATGTTACGTACGCGCCAGAGATTCGTGGTGAATTCGCTCTTTTTGGATCAGCTCTAAGTCTGATCTAGCCTGCTCTACAAGGGTACAACCCTTGAATAAAAAAATTGGTTGCCTGTAAATTCGGTATACGGGCGAAAGTTTTACGTGACAACGACTTTGAGTGGTAAAATAATTTTAATGTGAATATTCATTCGTATAGTAGGAAGAAGGATGAAACATAGTTGAGTGGGAGAGAGACGCAAGGCATTCGGCGGGCCTCTCTCTCGTTTGGTGACTCATCGTAACGTTACCGAGCGTTACACTTTTTCATAAGTGCCTCCCAGCCGCAACCTAATTTAAGACGTTGTCACGTCAAAAAACAACAGCAAAGGAGACGTTCAAAAAATGTATAGAGCCTGGGATTAAAATAATTGTAAATTTGAACAGCAATCTGAGTTACATAGGTTAATAGAGCATAATTAATTAAATATTTTGGTGTATTTAAAATAATTTTACACCCCCCCGTTTTTTGAAAAATTGAAATTGAAAATAAGAATCCTTAATGCAATATTATGATTATTGCAATTGGCAACCCCATGGTCAAATGACAATTGAGCAACCAAAAAAATCAAAATTATTTCGACGCTGTCAATCAAACTGATCAATGACAATGACATTATGACGTTTCCCGTAATTATATTTTTTTCCACGCGTTTTGTTATTACACTAATAAGATAACAAATATTTTTCGTCATAATTACATTAACCTGCAGCTAGAATAGGCACGTGAAGGTATATTACAAGAGAAAAGTACTGTAACAGAATGCAATTATTGACGTGATTGCAATATTTATACTGCTTAGGAAACGGATAATTAAAGGTAATGTGCGTTTTGTTTTTCTATTACATTTTTTTGATTTTTACAAAAATGGTTGCTCCTAAAATTCGTGTTTAGTTAAATTCTAACAGCTTATTACATAAGCTTTCCAATGAGGTATATCACATTGGTGTTCAAAATTCTAGCCCACTTTTGACCTCTCCTTTAAATATAGGTATGTTAGGGAAATAAGGAAACAAAGGTAACTGTGCCGATTAGTCTGCATTGATCACATTTTTTGGTTTTATATGTGCACACACAGATCAAACCACATTAGCTCAGGGCCCCCATTCTCACACTTTAGACATTTGACTCCAATAGACAAATGTCGAAAAAATGACAGAAACCTAATGAAATCCTTATTTTATTTTCGACATAATGTCTATTAGAGATAAATGTAGCATGAGAATCAGGGCCCAGGTGATCAAATGCACATGTCAGAGAAATTGAGATTTCTAAATGAGTATTTCTCAAAATAAATGTACGTAACGAAATGGTAGTAACGAAATATTGTTACGAAATAGTCCTTAGATGTAACTAAATAGTAACCATAAGGCTGGTTACACATTGGCGAAATATTGTGAATGCTCTTCATTTATTCAATACGAAATATTTGTAAGTATGTACCCAAATACTTAAGGGGTTAGAAATAAAATAAGGGAGTAATCATTCATACTATTTTAATCAAATTATTTTTTTTTCCCAATCTTTTAAAAATAAAAACCTGACGTTATTTTAAACATAAAAAAACTTAATTAGAATCACTATCCATTAGCGCTTTATAAATTTCTTCCTTACCTTTGTAATAATTGAATTCTTTCCGAAACACATTTGGTTTGACAATCCGTTTTTTAATCTTTGGATCACATCGCTTTGGCGCGTGAAGATAATTATAAAGCGATAGAGGTTTAAGTCCTTTATAAACCACTTTCTTTTTTGTGTGTATATTTTCCAGTATTTCGTCGTTAAGAATAGTCAGTCCACATGTTTCGCCTTTGACTTTGTGAGTGCCTTCAATTGGTACATTTTCATTATTTTCATATTCAGTGTTATTTTTTGTTGCATTATTATTTTGTATTATAACATCTACATTGTCCAAATCATTGAAATTAAACTCCGGTTCATTAAATGACATTGCATCACTCATATATTTTTCATCCGTAGTTACAGCTTCGTCACTTATTAAATCCTCGAGAATTATTGGCTTTGTATTGATATCAGTTGTTGATCCTTCTTCCTCATGACTTTTTATTTCTTTACTTGGTTTGTCTGTTTCACCTTTTTGTTTTAATACATTCATTATATCAATTGGATATTTGTCTTCTTTTTGTTGCTTTGCTGTTTTCTTCCCTGTTCCTTTTCCTTTATTCTTAAAGTTTTCTTTGCCTTGTTGTGTTTCGTCTGCCTTGAGGCATTTTACTTCAGTATCATAGAAAGCATGGTTTGCAGACATAAATCTTGACGAAGATAACAATGTTACTTGTTCTGGGGGTTGCCGTTTAACATTTTCCTCCTTTGATGTGTCCTGAAAATTAAAAACATGACATCAAAGTGTATTTAAAAATATTTTTTTTTATGATTGATTTTGAAAGGTATTTATTAGTTTTTTTTTGTGTTTGACCCTAAAATACGTCAAAAATCATAAATAAATCTCTTTTATATTTGCTCTCAAATGGACATTCACCTCTAAGTCTTGATCACTCTCTCTGTCATCTATCCTGGGTAAATCATTGTCCTCACTCCAAAAATCCGCATCTATCAGATCTGAATCACTATGATAACTTATACTGACATCACTCTCCGTCGTAGTAGAACTATTTATTCTTTTGAATCTTTTCGCTGCTGGTTTTTGTTTTTTCAAGGCTTGCGGTTTGTTACTGCATGATGCTTTTGGTTCTGATAGGGTGTTGGATAGAAGTTCATGTTCTTTAGTGTAGTAGCAATCACAGCAGATGTTTTTCTGGCAATCAAAGCAGCTCAGCAATTTATATTTAATTGTCGTGTTGCCATCCGTTACAATCTGATGCAGCTTCATTGTTCCTTTTATGGGAATAATATTTTCAGGGATATTTTTGGTCATCTTCTGAATGTCGTTTTCATTAACATAAAACATTTTTACTTTACTGTTAACCATTAAATAGTCATATGCTTCTTTTGCGTTGGTTATGTCATTGCCATGTGAAATATGATTGTCAAGTTGGCGCTTTAATGCCCCACCAACCCCGTCAGCTGGCCCTTTGCCGTGAGAGGCTTCAAAAAAATTCCAAGTTGCATATTCAAATCCGTATTCTTTTATATTTTGTTGGAACAAGAAAAAATTATGTTTTTGACGGTACTGAGTTGTAGGGCTATCAGAAAATATATGAATCTTTTTAATGGTAAAGTGTTGGCACAGTTTCATTATTGGATCCAAATGGGCCCAGATTGCTCCAGGACCATGTTCATTATTTGGGGATATGGAGCATATCGATTGGGGTTTCACATTTTTTCTGTAAAGGACGCAAGTGTGCAATGTGACTTGATTTCTAGACCCTCCGAAGTGTATGGCCTGAATTTCTTCAGACTGCTTGCACGAAAAGTTTTCTGAAAAATCGCAAATCAATGCAGCTTCGTCTTCATCAAGGTTTTCAATACACTTTTTCCACGCCAAGTACTGATGTTGAACATTGTAGTAGTGAGTTTTAAATTTTTGAACATCATTTTGAAATTCTTTTATCAATGCATTCACTGTCCCTTTCATTACCTGTTTTGAATACTTTTTCGTCTGTTTTTCTACGCATTTCTTTTTGTCAATTTTAATATAAGTGTGTGTGCCTATTTTCCATTGAAGCCACTCCACAGGGCTGTCTTCATTTATTGTCAAATCAACAGCTAGTTTCTTATTTTTGCATTCAGAACACTCAGAGTACATGCATTTAAAACATTTACTGCAAGTGACATTTTTCATAAGTTCGTCAATGTCAGATGTCTGAAGCAAACCTAGCTTCTTCAACGATATTGCCTTGAAAGATAAATTACTATGCTTTATGCAAGCACAAGTATTCCTATCTTGAAGTCTTGGTTTCACAACGGAGAACGGTCGAAAACGATAAAAAGTTTGCAAAGACGCTTTACCACCCTCTAACCTGTATTTTCTATAGAGCTTGTATATTGGTTCCATTAAATATCTCTTTTGCACTTTTTCTTTGTTTCTCGTTATGCACTCGTTTTTTCCTGCACTAGGTCTACTTACATCTTCTCTTTCAAAGAAATCTTGTATATCTTTCATGAATTTCTTTTTCATTTCGTTTATTGATTTCGTCTTTCTTATTCTTCCTTTCAGACCAAGAACATTAGAAATAGCTGTTTTTAATTTGTATTTATTTGCAATATCGTTGGTAGCAACTTTTTTTAGTACTTTCTTCTCTTTGGTATCTGCTTTATTAAACTCTGTTTTTAAAGAATCTGTAATTGTGTTAAGCAAAATTAACTTCTTTTTTACCTTTTCTTTTTCCGTCACGGACACATTTGGTAAAGTTTCTTCTAAAAAACTATTCGATTTTGTTAACGGTGTGTCATCACACTGACGAGTTTCAATGGAAATAGCATCATTATCAGGCCTAATTTGTTGGGGTAGTCGTTTTTTCAGAATTTCCACTCGCTTTTTCATCCGATTGCAGGCCTGTCTTAAATTTTTATTTCGTCGTTTTAATTGAGTATTTTCTTCAGTAAGCTTTTGTAGTCTCTCCTTTAGGATATTTGTATTATTTTTAGCATTTTTTCTTACTTCCAATGTGTTGTTTTGTTTTGTCGTAGAGTAGGCCTTTTTTTTTCTTTCAGCTCTTATAGCATTGGCTTGTCTCCACTGCTCGTAGCTCTTGTTTTTCTTCTTCTGTAAGAATTTCTTTTTTCTTTTTGATATTTTCTTTAACTTTTTCCAAATGTTTGACACGGATTTCCTCATATTTATTTGTTTTATCCTTTTTGAGTCGTTCTCTGTAAGCTTTTTGCCTTTCGGCATTGGTTTTTGGCGGCATTCCTTAAAAAACAAAAGAAGTAATGCAGTTGTATATAAGCAGTTGTAAGTAATAACCAATTTGATAAGTCAAACCAACAAGTATAGTGGGCATCTCTACAGAAGTGTCATTAGCAAGAGTTAAGTATTTGTAACAATCGGTATAATTCTATTCTCAAGCGAATTGAAACAAAGCCGCGAGGTTTTTTAACCGACGAAAAGGAGGAAGTTCTCAATAGAACTTCATGTAAGTAATATCAGGGGTAAAAAGTTGTTAAATCACATAAAAACGTAATTTAAATTATTTCATTATTTTTTGCTGGTGGCACTTCTATATAGCAGATAATATCCAATCCTTTAGTTATTGACGCTCTATATATTTTTTTTTCATAAATTAAGTAGTGAATATTACTATGCTTAGTCAGGTTATAACAGTATACACTCAGCTTTATGTTGTACTTTTTCGTTACGTAACGAAATTCGTAAAAAACGTTACGAAATATTAGACAAATTGAGGTCAGAAAAAATATATTTATTGATAAAAGCTGTTACAGCAAATATAAAAGCTTATTAAATATTCGTACAACACGTATTACAAAAAATGGGTAAATGAAGACTTACCGTTCTATGAAAAATCGCTGATTTTACTTCCTGTCTCGAAAAAGTAACCCCACAAAACACACACGTTCTCACTGATTTTCACGATAGATGTAATGGCGGAGACGTCAAACCAATAGCCAATCAGAGTGAAGCTAGTGTTGTCCGTGTAAAAAAATTACGGAATCGTTCAGAAATCATGGGAAAGTAGAAATAAATCGTAACTAAAGAGTAATAACTAAATAGTAAATGAGAGCGACTCATTTTGTTTTTTTGCTTTAAATTGCCAATTCACTATGACACCCCATAGAAAATCAATTTGATACAGAAACTGCGATTACTGTAGAACGATGATACAAAGAAATTTACAATAATTTAGTTACGTATCGCATTTTATGAAACAAAAACACATGAAAAAGGTAGAGTGGCAAACAGGTTTTTGTATGAAAGGTAAAAAAAGCTATTTTTAAAATATCGAAATATTTGATAATAAGTATGATTATAGCTATAATTCTTCGTTATCTTAAAGATTAATATTCATCCTACAAAATTGAGTGTGTGTTTTTTTTGTGTGATGATTTATAAATATAAAACTTTTGAACTGTTTCAAAGCACACTTTTTTTTTCAAAGATGTACATGTATTTTGAGAAATACTCAAATACTATTGAGGTTGTAAATTGTTACGAAAAAAATCTATACATGGAGTAACATGATTTCTATGGATGACAACACTTGCTTGCAAGTGTCCAGTGGCTAGTGATTACTTTTTCAATAGACATTTATCAGTAATGGGTGAAAATGGTGAAGTATTGTACATTTTATGTATCATTTAACTTATGACATTTTAATGTGTTCAAAATACTTAAGGCTAAAATAAAACTTGAAATACCTAAACTAAAATTTATTTATTTTAATACTTGGGCATAAAATGACCTCTTGCTTTCTTTTGTCTCTTTGCTTTTTCTATATCCACATTAGGATACTCTGCTTTCAATTTTGCCATATCCATATCTGGGAAGCGCTTTAGCAGATGCAGTACATGATTGAATTCTCTATTACGAGCCTTCCTTTCTGTATTATATAACTTTTCCTTATATCGCCGATAGAACTTTTTAACAGCTATACTGTTTATAAAACCATGTTCAAAATAGGTTCTAACCCAGCGCTTATTCATGAATTTAGGCACATCATACTCTGACTTTTCATATTTTTGTGGCAAACCAAAGAGGTTGACTGCATCTACAACTGGTCTCTCCCCAGTCTCGCCTGTCTCCAGTTGGTAATAAGCAACATTGCGTTCTCGTACCACAGTTTCAATATTATTCATAGACTCCTGCACTTTATCAATTCGCTCGGGATTAGGAAATAATTTCATTTGGCTATCACATTCATGTTCCATTGTGTACAACATGTTGCGTTCTTTTAACAGCACATACCACAATTTATGTAAGTCAGTATTAGATTTAATCCTTAATTCGTCTAGTTTCCACGATCTGCCGACTCTGATATTCGTTTCTCCCCAGTTTTTCTTCATATCGAAGAATTCCATCAAGTCATTTCTTGGATTGGTAGAGCTGAAGTCTCGATTACAAGCAACCACTGGTGAGATGTTAATTGCATTTTTAGCACGTAAACACCGAGATACTACATTCCTAAATATATTGGTGAATAATGCTGTATTCATCGTGGATATTATTGTAGCAGATTTCCGTATTGTTTTTCAGGTTTTTTAAATACTCCATCCATTTAACAAAACAGCCAGGTTTAAGGTTATGAATGTGTCAAATGATGGTGTCAACTGTCAATCATCTGTCAGTCATTTAAAATTAAGATTTTTTTATACTTGGTTAGCAGATTCCAGTTTTTGAAGTAAATGAAAATTAAATATCTTTTTGTTTCAGAAATCTACTCAACTCGTGTTTGTCATCTTAAATATTGATTGTTCCAATGAATGTAGTGCGAGCAGTCGAGAGCGACGTTTTCGCAAGTGTATCAAACGACGGGACACTATTTTCTGTAAATGTATTGAGCCGTGTTTCCACCCACTGCACTGTCGCAAATTTAATAGAAACTTGTTTGACGTTTCACAATCTGGACGATAAAAATATTTTACATAAATTTTGTTATGGTTTTGCTTGAGAGCCGTACGCGATTTGCTTTTCGTTTGTGCTTTCTGCCGCGCACTGCCCTTCATTTCTGCGGTCTCCACATATTTTTAATCAAACTTCATTAGCAGCATGATTCTCAATAAAACCTTTTATATAAAAAATAAGAAAAATAAAATAACTTTTGTCGGTACTATCCAGTACACTATAGATTCAAATGATGAAGACGGTGCGGTTTGGTACGGTTTTGCTGCATATTGCATACAGCATCAACGCAAAAATAAAGTTTCTTCCTTTTACGTTCCTTTCAACCCCCCGTCCATGGTATATACAACAAATGTGTTTGTTCCCCCAGCGCCCATTTTAAATTTAAGTAGGTAAGTTTTTGTGCCATTGTCATCCAACTTAGGTATTTATTTTTATTTCTTTACCTTATTTTTCTTTTAATTTATTTTAAATATAGGTATTTTATCAATTCGTAAAATTTTAGGTCAAATTGACAATTGACATGCGGTTAAAAGGTAATTAGATACTTGTTAACTAAACAAAATTTTTTCCAGTCCTCTTCGAAAACAATAAGAAACCGGTTCCGGTTTCGGTTCAAAAATTTGCCTCGCCATTTGTTTAAACAAGTTACGCCAATTTATGAACAGTGGGAACGAAGTCTAGACTGAAACCCCAAACAAGTTTCAGTTCAACAAGTTTAACGACAGTGGAAACACAGCTCGATACATTGACAGAAAACAGTGTTTCTAGCATGTTTTTATGTATATAAGGGTGGTAAACAATAGAAGTACCTAGAAGACGCGAGCGTAGCGAGCTTGAAATATTTTGTTATTATGAGTATAAATTATACGTAAGGTAATATCGAAAGCGAAAAAAAAATCGTATTGACAATGACAAACAGATAAAAACGCCAGCAAAATTTTTCGCGTTCGGAAAAGCTCTCCGCATTCTCCCAGTTTTGCTTGAGAGCCGTACGCGATTTGCGTATTTTGCGGTTGCTGCCGCGCACCTTTTTATGCTTTACTTATACCGAATTTGAATTAAATTGGTCCCAACTAATCAGTTTTGGAAACTAATTCTTTCGAATAAAACATTGGACACACCGGCAGGGGTTAGTTATGGAAAAATATAACACACCTGTTTCATTATTTCTAATAAGATTTTTGTGTGCCGAATTTGGAGTGAATCAGACTTAGGCCTAAATAGATCTAGAGAAACTTTCACTTTTACAAATAAAACTCATTTTCCAATTTCTTTAAAATCAGTTGAGTGGTTATGGAGATACGTGGTAACAAAATTGACGAACACTCACTCTCGCATTTACGATATTAGTAGGCAAAGATCTCATAAACGCTTGTTAGTAAAAATTATTATTATTTAAAATTATTAAACGATTATTTACAGATATAAGAAGCGATTTATTAAATCTAATGCAATATCTCTACATAGTCTGTGGTATTTCGACAGTGTCTGAAAGACTCTTACCTACGCTCAAGGATGAATAAAAAAATGGTTGCGTTTAGTTTCTTGATTACTTTCAATAAACTTGGAAGGAAACCTAATCGCGTTAGTTTGGTAGAATAAACTTAATAAGAATGAATACTTTATTTTTCTCAATTAAAGATACCTAGATAATTATTCGAAAATTTTTAGATCTATTTTAGTAAAAAAACTGCAAAGGTCATTTTAACAAAAAAATAATATTTTTATTTAATCGGAGCCTGTTGCCGACTTGCTGTCATTGCAACAGATGTAACAAAACGTTGGTGAACTGGTTGTGTCGTCGGATGAAAGGACGCATTTTTTGATTAAATCGGGAAAGAAAATGAGAAACTAACGAAATAATTGATTGTTAACAGTGATGCAAAGTGTTTTATGTGCTGTTCTATTTATGCGGTCCCCTTACTGTGTTTGTTTATATTGCAAGATCCCGTCATCATAGAAGCGATTTGAAAGGTACACAATCATCTTTTATTTTTATTAAACTTACTCAGTTTTCTAGCCAAATTAAATAGTATATAAAGACAGTCAGATCATAATAAGTTTGTGATCTATTCCTCTAACACAGTTATGCTTTTAAAATAGTATTGCATACCTTTTCTACACTTTGAATGACTTTGTTTAACCTATATGAGCCAAAGGTTACGGTTTGTTTATTTTTATTGTATCGATATACTCGCATGTATTATGTATCCATCTACTATCTAGATTCCCATAAAGTCTTGATCCCTAATAAATAAAATAAATAATACATATTTATTCAGTATCAACAACAGTCTGTATAGTAAGTAAAACAAAACTATGATGTTATAATTATTACTTACAAACTAGATATAGTTTCTTTGGACTCCACACTAAGATTTCCTGTCATGGACTACATTCTCTTCCTTATTCACTAACTTAGAAGCTGATAATTTCTATGACTAATGAATTTTAAAATTTGTAAAAAAGACTATATATTTTATGTATTTAGATATTACCTATATCAATTAGATTTAATAAAACAAATAACAGAAAAAAATAGAAAGAGCAAGTACCTATTACCACAAATTACTCTAAAATTTAATTTATTGTAAGACATCCATCAAGTTTTCAGTCTGACTATAATTTTTATTTACTTACTGATTATATGTTTAAAAAATAATAATATCTTAATAAAATATTATGTGATGTTTGATGTTGTTAAAGCATAGTTAAAGTACATACCTACCTACATTTTGCTTTGCTTGGCTTTGCCTGCATAATATATTATTAATATGACTAAAGGGCTCCCTTTGCATAGTCAATTAAAAGTATTGTATATTAAAATTAAGTTTGAATTAAAATAATGTTTTAATTAACATTGTCTTATCAATTACTCTGGTTTTACCTTAAACTAGGTCTATAGATTTGTCTATGAAATAAAAAAAACATACATCTTATGTGAATGAATAAACTATTATTTGTACTTTAAAAATATTTTTTATAAGTAGTAAATTTTAAAGCACTGTCTCCATAAATATGAATATGAACTTGAGGCTAAAGGTTTTTATTTGGCTATACAAATGAGCAAATATAGTGTAGGATATCTCAGACTAGGTGTAGTGATAACCTCTACAAGAGTGGTAAGACCTGGATAAAAGTAGCTTGATGAATTATGAATTATTATTTATGAATTATGCTTCACATCAACCATTTTAGCGTTCCACTCCTGGGCATAAGTCTTCCCTCACTATCTTAAGAGTTTGGTGAGTTTACGCATTAAGTCACACTTGCTGGCCAAGTGCAGCTTGTCCCCAATGATTAGTTTAGACATCCTGATTCTCTAAGATGTTTTCCTTCACCAATATTGAACAGTGGTGGTATAACAATCACACAAAATGTGGGCATGACCAGGCATAGACCCATAACCTTATACTTCAAAAGCAAAGCTAATACCACTGTGCCATCACTGTACTTAGTGGTGTGCTTTAGGTGACCCAATATTACAACGTAACAACTACCTAACACAACTACTTAAGTATTTTTTAACAAGAGTAGGTAGGCTCTGCAAATATCTCAACAGGGGTTAAAGTCTTAATCCATAATGGGCTATTTATATGAGCACAATAGTTGGGACAGGACACTAAAGAACAGCAAGCCACTAGAAAACTAAAAACACTGCATTGGATTATCCTCAAGACATTTGCACAATGCTTTCTAGTGGCTTGCTGGCCTGTCCTGGCTATTGTCCTCATGTAGATGGCCCATAACAAAGCATTTGGCCTGGTTATGGGCATGTTCAAATGCCTCAGATATCAACATACCTATGAATCTATTATTTAATCCCTATTTTGCAGGTAGTTCTAATATAAATAATAATGAATTTCTTGTTCTTTTAAGATCATACCCAACTCCACTAACTACATCATTTAAATTAATGGTGGCCAAATTTCAATGTTTGGTCATCATTGTGGGTCATCTCATGAAGTGAAGTAACAAGCTGTAAATGTCCTACTGCTGGGCATAGGTATTCATACACCTATCTCGTTAGTTGAGAGTGTTCAAATCCACATTTGCTGGCTGAGTGCAGTACATATAACATGTCCTTAAAATAACAATCCCCCTCAATGTGCTCACTTTTAATTTTGCTAGGTCAGTCTGCTTGTGACCCCAAAAGATGCAACCCAGGTCGAAACGTAAACCCAAATAAAGGTGGGCGCATTGGTTGCCTGTTGTGATAAATATAAATCTAAACTATAGTATTATATTATTTGCGATCTAAACTAATCTTTTATAACTCATCTTAAACACTCCCTGGGGGTACTTTTGGAAAAAAGACATGTCTCATTATTTCTTTTGACTGTTATGTGTACCAAATTTGGAGTGAAGTGAAACTTAGAACTGAAAAGATCCAGGGAAACTTTAATTAAAAACAAAACTAATTTTACACACCCCCTGGGGGTAGTTTTGGAAAAATAATAATAATAATAATAATACAGTGGGACATTAACACACACGGTCATCTGATCCCAAACTAAGCAGAGCTTGTACTATGGAAACCAGATAACTGGTAATATACTACATATAATACTTTTCTTTTGTAAATATATACTTAAATAAAAAATTCACACACACAAAAATGATTGTAGTAAGTGAATGGAATGAAATGAAGTGTGAGTGAATGGAAGTAAAAGGGGGAAAAGGGGTTATTGCATAATTTATAGCTCAAACAACAGTTGTAACTAACTGGCATAGTAACTAACTGAAGTAGTAATTACACTAATTTGTCTCTGCTTACAAATTAGTAAGGTGATAGAATGTAATTAGGCAAGAGCACAGCAAAACAGTCATTTGGAATTTGCTGGCAAGTTTGGTGTTGTAGGAAGCTACAAAACTCATTATGCACTCTGCTTCGAACAATATGTTTAGCAAAATAATGTCTCTATTGTAACATTGTGCTCTCAAAACTAGGTAGGTACTATACATAGATGCGTCGTGTTCTCGCTCACTTTTCGCCACTATAATTTAGGTCCCGTATATAATGGGGGGTGAGTTTATTGCCGTTCATCGAGTACAGTTGCTAACCATAATCATTAACCGTTATTATTATTATATTAATGAAACTAGGCACCTACATACATAGTCACTTCACTTCAACCCTTTTTAGTGTCCCACTGCTGGGCACAAGTTGAAAGAGTTTAGGCCTTAATCCACACACGCTGGCCAAGTGCGGTTTGGTGGATGTTATATGTCCTCAAATAATTAGTTCTTAGACATGCCTGTTTCCTCACGATGTTTTCCTTCACCGATATTGAGCAGCGGAGACGAAACAATTCACACAAAGATGTGTGGGCACGACTGGAATTCGAACCCGCGACCATATATTTCTAAGGCGAGGCCCGTACCGCTGCGCCTCCGTTGCTGCTTACCTACATGTTATTACTAGCATAATAGCTAAACAAGGTTTATTATTCTAAACTTTTTACTTAACTTTTGCCTAGTAACTAGACTGAACTATGTTAATGACTTTTATTCTTTATCAAATAGCACCAAGTTCAAAAACAGCATGTTATATTTTAATAATGAAATGTTATCAGCATGACATTCCTAAAACCTCAAGATACGCTGTATTTAATGCGCAGCAAGGGATTTTGAAGTTGGAAAATTTAACACAGAACTTGTATTGCGCGCGTTCTTTTTTGCCGAGATTTGTGTTGTGTGTACCTGTTACGTTTGTATTTGTAAATATGCTTCAACTTTTACATAAATAAGGTGTGCAGTACCTCGTTGGTGGTAGTTACCTCGCCTACCCCAGAAACTGTCAGAAACAATTTAGTATTAGCAGTTGCGTATAACACCTCTCGTGTTTAATGCTCTAAGGCATAAAAAAGGCTTCTTGTAAGTGTTGCGCTAGGCAACATGTCCCCAAGTTCTTATGTAACTTGGATTTTACTTTTATCTGCTAAAACCAATTATAAAACCTTAACCTATTTAAGTATTTCAAATTTTGCTGACATAAAAACCTGTCGCAAAGGCTGCCCGCAAACCATTTAAATCCGAGAATCAGCTGAGTCATCAACTTTGTAAATCCAATATGAATGTAACCTTTAGGCTATTCAGTAAAAATGGGAGTATATTCTAATACAAATAAGAGCGTTTTTTTTTCTAATGCCAAAGGACATCACGCCTGTGTACTTTCAGTTATGATAACCATGCCCTTTATTCAATAAGCCGAATAAATAATTGGATCATATTTACTGACTACCTACTAAGGTACTATTGCTTTAATAGTGTAACACGCGACGGATGCGCAGCGAATTTGTTGCGGACGCGCAACTAGATCGCCGCGAAAAGTACAGTGAACGCCTTGCAAATATGCAGTGTAGTAGCCCAACAAGGGCTGCTCCGCCCGCAGCCGCTCGCAAGTCATTCAAATCTCGTTTTCATTAATCGCCCGGAAAATAAAAAACCAACCGACGATGATTACATTACAGTTCCACAGTTATTTGAATGCTGGCGTAAAGTATTGTTTTTATTAATTAGGTAGATAACTTAAAAAAAAAAGGATTTGGTAGTTAAATTTTAATCCAATTTTGTAGAAAAGTAATGTTTCAATAGCAATGCAATTGTGGGCATGTGCAATAGACAAGAATTTAGGATTCTACCTTTATCATTTTGTTTCTTTAATGTGCTACAAAAATATAATTTAGTAATTTTCCCGACAAAATGTAAGTTCTGTACATGCGTGCGATGTGCATGGCATCATTGTTGGTGTAATCGTTTATGAAAACGCTTTATTCTAGGGAGGTCACACGTTATCTAAAACAGCTGTCGAGAGCACACGGCCTACATGAACTCGTTTGTGTCTGTGCCGCGTAATATTGTTTGTAATTTAAAATATCGGATGTTGGCACGAGTGGAGGGCGGTTTATTTTCCAACTCAATTGTGGAAGGATCCGAGGTGTATTGTTACTTTGATTAGATCAGGGGTGCATTGTTCAGAGGAGAATGGCTGGTTTTACGCCGCTATCGGCTGTCCTTAGCACGCGACCGTTCATGAGTGAGGTTTTGATACCAGTAAGCTCTAAGTGCTGCATATCCTACCTACTTATGTAGTTTTTAATTTACTTACCATAAATAATGCTGCTCTTTTTCAATTGAATTCAGTTCACTTTATTAGTTATTTTCATTTGCGGAACGTGATTTATTTCGATGTAGATACTTGAGGATACTCAACAAAAACCTCTAAAATAGAGGGTTCGGTCGAAAAGACGCTAACAATACGCTAATGGCTTATGTTTGCGATGACTGTCCCTCCCAGCCAACAGGCTCTATTATCACGGTCGGCCCCTGTGCGCTGAATTGGCTAAATGTTTTGTGCCACTGAAAAGATTCGAGATGACGGTGAAATTGTTAAGAAAATTGATCACTTTCACTCGAATAACTTGGCCTTGTTACTGCAAGACTTGTCAGCTTTGTTTGTTTCTCAAGGCTAATATTTTTTGCGTAATTAGCTTCAACGGCAGACCAGCTGTAAATCATACTTGAAACAACGCTGCTTCTAATGCTCAAAAGATTTTATTTTGTGTCTTTGGATGTTGTTTGGCTTGGTTATTTCATGTTTTGACTTCACTGCAGTCACTTCGGAATCTGAGCAGAAAAGTTTCAACTCAGTTTATTTTTCTTATGGAAATACGAGGTCACCGTCTTAATTTTTGCTAAAATGTTTTCCAGGATAAACTTTTATAGAATATTTATTGTCAAAGTTAGTATACCTACTTATTTTAGTTATCTTAGACACGGCATGAATTTATTTATACCGGAATTGATATTTTTCTTATTTTATTTCAAAGATTTTTTGTATGATTTCAACCTTACAAATTTTTCTCAGCATTTCTATGTAATTTCGTTTCACTTATAGTTTAGGAATATCAGATTTAAAACGTATGATCGATTATGTGTGATATAGTGGAGGCGATGTAAGCGATGTGTGTGCACACGTCACCACGTCACAGGGTGTCGATCAATCACTGATGGGCTAGCGACAGGCCATTAGGGTCGTCGCCGGCCTCAGGTGCCGTTTGGCCTTCCCGTCACCTCACCAGCCAATTCTGCCGGTTGAGCAATACACAACAGTCTCCGTCTTCAATCATCCAACCAATTGAACGAGTAAATCATACCACAGCGATTTATCATTAAGGATTTTCGATTTTCAAACCTGTTCGATATACATATACTTGAAAAAGTAGCTCGAATATTTTTCCTTCTTACACGTTATTTTCATACGCCGCGCCACGAAGACACATAATGTTGAATAGTTCTATCCAATCCTCTCCTATCCTGTCTTTTGAGTATAAATTGAAGTGCATGGCAATAAAATGAGTATGACCGCAGCAGTCTACGACTGTGTGCGACATCTGCCATCTTAACCATGTGCTAGATAGCTCGGCTAGACAGCATGCGGAATGAACTGCACTTCTTGTGTCTAATAACGCGATATCATCCCTGTTTTATGTCTCACTTCCTTACTCTAGCTAGAGCGAATTGTTGATATCTTTGCGACGCAATTTGGCATTCGTACAAAACACTGCATTTAACTGTACAATATGCAGGAATTCAACTAGAAAAGATTACAGTAACAGATCAAGGTACAGTATTATGTGCTGATACGACAAGGAGCTACTCTCTCATTCGCGTACGCGTACGCGTTTAATCACGATATACATGTCAGTTTTAATTAACGTTATTAGATATCTAATGAATCTAGACGATCGTTTTGTTTAAAGTGTCTATAATATATATCTTAGAGAGTTAATATTATATCCAAATTATACTGCACAGTCATCAATAACCGTATTAGAAATTCATGTGGTTTTATCTTCTTCTAATATCTACACATACCTAAAAAAAACGACTGACTAGTACGTGAAGCAACAGCTCAAACCGCTGGGTTTAGAGACACTAAATTTGACACGTAAATTCCGTATGAGGTAAGGTTCCGTAAGGTGTATTAAGAAAGGGTTTTCAAAACTCACCCCTTAGTGGGTGAAACGGGGACCACACGGGCGAAGACGCGGACATAAGCTAGTTTAGTTAATAATGAATGTGACAATGAATCGCACTGCGCTGCGTAAGACCTTGACCGGTTCCTAGATTAAGTTATCTTTATCTACCTTAATAATCAAGACACATGCCTGCAAAAGTTTTACAGATTGTCCCTACTTCCCTACTAATATTATAAATGTGAAAGTAACTCTTTCTGTCTGTCTGTTACGCTTTCCCGTTTAAACTACTGAACCGATTTGGATGAAATTGGATATGGAGGTAGTTTGAGACCCGAGAAAGGACATAGGATAGTTTTTATCCGACTGAGCAAAAAGAAGGTAATGTTTTGGCGCGATAACCGACATACACGCGGGCGAAGCTGCTGTCGGAAAGCTAATAATAATTACATTTTTGCCACCTTAGCATAATTTTAATATTAACAATTATAATCTGTGCAACTTTTTGTATCATCCGACCACAAGCTAATTTTGATTTGTTCTTTCATGGACAAGAACTTAACGAACCAATCATATTAAATTGGTATGAGTATATTATTTAAATAGCATAAACACGTTTTTGTTTTTAAGAGAAATCCTCCATTTTGATATGCGTGATATCCCCGTTTCATGTTTGTATGGAGCTATTCACCTTTCACATGTAGGCCATTAGTAGAAAGATAGGCTCGATATTGCAGCACGTGCCTCTTCCGCGCTCCCTACCTCATTTGAGATAAGCCCGGAGCGTTAAATATGTGTCTCTCGTGGCTTGTGGCCGGCAATATCACCTAAACTTGGATACATACCTTAAACCACTCATTTATAATCTTTTTATGGTCTGATAGTAATTCTTTAATTAGTTTTAAAGTTGTGCAACATTCAGTCATCACATTTCTTTAAAGGTATGCGGTTATTATCACTTTTGCTAAAGTAGATATATAACGCATTTAACTACACGATATGAATGACCGATTAACTGCTGGTCTTACTCTTTGATGGCATTATTAATTATTTTAAATAATCTTATTAAACAGAAGACTTCGCAACAAAATTTAACAAAGTTTGATATTCGATGTACCTATATCAAACTTTGTATTGTAGCAGAACCCTTTCGCTGTGAAACCAATCATATCTATAAAATCAATATCAAATGGCTAAGCAGTTAGAGAATCATGCCATGGTTAGTACAAATACATTGTCGAGTCGTCGCAATTCAATAAATGTCAATAACTTGGAATCAAATATCAAATATGTAGTTCGCATTCTAAAATTATATTCAAATGGGTTGGTTACTGTTTAGATCAGTACAGTTACAGTTACAGCGAAATTTATAAAGCAATTGGCATTGTGGCAATTATTATTAGAAGATGCACGACGTATTATTTTTATATTAGATGCGGGTTTATTCCAGGAATGTAGCGACTATTCGCAACCGCATCCGCAAATGCGGAGGTTCTCCATGGATTTGGACATCCGCAAATATCCTTGAGGATGTTCGTGCGGATTACAAATGTAATACAATTGCGACCTGAAAGAATTTGGCGAGGGCCGCCGAATGGCGCGTGCCATTCGCACTCTTTATTAATGAAATTAAGTATAATGCTCTATTTTTAACTTTACTTACCACCTACTAAATAAAAATGTGTATGTGAAGAAACACTATTGGTAAAAAGGGGAAAATATTTACCCTAATTGGCCCTTAAGTACTTATATCTAGGCGATATCTGTGAATAAAAGCTGAGTTTCAATACGAAATACCTTGAAGTATAGAAATGATTCAAATTAATTTGGTTACTTAATTGTTTCTTTTATTAATGCTAAATCGATATTGAAACACAACCCTCCGCTTTAGTAATGTACTGTAATTAGGGATTCAATACAAATTCTTATTGTCAATTTATTTTGTTCCAAGTAAAAGCTTTAATTTACATCCATATTTATTAAGGTCGAATATCTAATGAAATTGAGAATATAGGCCAAAGCCGTCGTTATTAGTATTGCTATTGAGGTTGATATTGAACAACCGTTTAGCTAAAATTTTATTCGAAACGGATACTGGGAAACGGAGACGTCATCTAAACAAAAACAATTTAAAATTAATCTTCCGCGAGTTTGAATTTCATTGATGTGGATCAAACAGATAGACTTATTGGTTATGAAAAACAATTTCTTCAGCCCAAAAATCAATAAACGAACATGATATTAAAAATAACACAAGTGCAATATACTTGTAGAGAAGAGCACACTCTTCACATTTAATCTTTTGTCGTTTGATGTCAATACAATGTTTTTGTATGTTGTTACATTGTATAATATTAGTTCCTACATCCTTACATAAAATATTATATGTTCTACAATAACACAACGTTCCATGTAATGTAACAGCATACTGTACAAAAGCATAGCAGTGTGGGAGGATGGTGAGAGCATGTTGTGGGCATTGTTCGCGGCCACGTCGGAAGACCTTTGTTCTAGCGGGTCTGGTAGGGCGTTACTTTATCTTATTACACGTGTCGCCGCCGGTCTAACGAAGCTGCCCGCCGCAATTGTTCCTCCTACTAAATTAATGTATGTCTCACCTTATAGTAACCTCTAAATCCCGGCCGCCTGGCACTATCAACAACTAAATTCTTCGAAATAATACAAGTGCCTACATGTAAGTATGTTGTTTTATCCAGGCCGGTGGCTTGATCGGTAAGATACTGACTTTTCACGCCGCCGCTGGTCGTGAGCTCGATTCCCACGATGAACACGTCTGTTTGTCTTGAGTCTGGGTGTAGGTAATTATCTATATCTAAGTATTTATTTACGAAACATATTATATTATTATTATTTTATTGTCATTTTGTATGTTTTACATTTATTTATATGTAGTACCATTATATGTATTACCATTTACAACCACACAGGTTTCCACAGTCCAAGCTCCGCATAGTTTGGGGGATCAGATGGCCGTGTGTGTTAATCTCCCACTATAATAATAATATTAATATTTATAAACTATAACGAGTGAAATTTGTTTAGATTTCTATATCATAGGATCTTTACAATAGGGTCTGTTTACCTATCCTTTTTGCATGTCGGTTATTCATCGTCTTATATTCACTATTTACTAATTAGTTGTTTTGTTTGAATTTAACATTATGCACATTTTTGTCATTATGTTAATAAAATTACACACTTCTATATCCTAAACCACTTTAATTATAATTGGCAATAGATACGTCTTCGTATCCCGTAATACATATTTATTAGTAATTATTACGTCTATATATAAAAACTAGATTTCCGCCCGCGGCTTCGCCCGCGGATGTCGGAGATCACGCTAAACCTTTAATCTCTTTTTCGCAGTCGGATAAAACTATCTTTTCCCGGGTCTCGAACTATCTTCATACAAAATTAGTTCAGTAGTGTAGGCGTGTAAGCAACATTTTGAAATCGGCAAGCCTCCATAGGCATATCCATAAATCTATAGGGATTTCTTAAAAAACACTACGGCTCTTAGACCATAATGTAAGTTTTTTATTTAATATCCAAGAACAAATAAAATTTAAATTTCGAATTCTAGTAATCGGACTGAGTTATCAAACGTCATTGTGTCAAAATAAAAAGTAATTTAGCTAAAAAGCACGAAGGAGTATTGATATCAACTTTAAAGAAAATCTCCCTCAGAATAATTTCTCAGGCTTCACCCGCGACCATAATGTAAGTTTTTCATTTAATATCCAAGAACAAATAAAATTTAAAGGAGAGGTCAAAAGTGGGATAGAATTTTGAACACCAATGTGATATACCTCATTGGAAAGCTTATTTAATAAGCTGTTAGAATTTAACTAAACACGAATTTTAGGAGCACCCATTTTTGTAAAAATCTAAAAATGTAATAGAAAAACAAAACGCACATTACCTTTAATTATCCGTTTCCTAAGCAGTATAAATATTGCAACCACGTCAATAATTGCATTCTATTAAAGTACTTTTCTCTTGAATTATTATTCTAGCTGCAGTTTAATGAATTATGACGAAAAATATTTGTTATCTTATTAGGGTAATAACAAAACGCGTGGAAAAAAATATAATTACGGGAAACGTCATGATGTCATTGTCATTGATCAGTTTGATTGACAGCGTTCTAAATAATTTTAATTTTTTTGGTTGCTCAATTGTCATTTGGCCATGGGGTTGCCGATTGCAATAATCATAATATTGCATTAAGGATTCTTATTTTCAATTTCAATTTAAAAAAAAACGGGGGGGGTGTAAAATTATTTTAAATACACCAAAAAATTTAATTAATTATGCTCTATTAACCTATGTAACTCAGATTGCTGTTCAAATTTACAATTATTTTAATCCCAGGCTCTATACATTTTTTGAACGTCTCCTTTCGAATTCTAGTAATCGGACTGAGTTAGGTATCAAACGTCATTGTGTCAAAATAAAAAGTAATTTAGCTAAAAAGCACGAAGGAGTATTGATATCAACTTTAAAGAAAATCTCCCTCAGAATAATTTCTCAGGCTTCACCCGCGTAGTATTAGGATAAAGTTAAAAAAAATTGGAAAAAAAAACATGTGTTTCATTATTTGTTTTAAGCTATATTTATACCGAATTTGAAGTGAATCGGTCCAAGAACTAAACAGTTCTGGAATATTAAATTTTCCCAAAAAAGTTAATTTTACACTCCCTCTAGTTTTAGAAAAATAAAAAACACGTGTTTTATGATTTCTTTTAAGGTATATGTGTGCCGAATTTGGAGTGAATCGGACTTGAGACTAAACAGATCCAGAGAAACTTTAATATTTACCAATAAAACTCATTTTCCACACCCCATGGGGGTAGTTATGGAAAAATAAAAAACCCGTATCTCATTATTTGTCATAAGGTTTATGTGTAGATACCGAATTTTAAATGAATAGGACCAAGGAATAAAAAGTTGCATACAAACTTCACCCCTCTATTTAACCCTCTTAGGGGATGATTTTTGGAAATATTATTAGCCTATGTCCTATTCGAGGGTATACAATACCTACGTTTCAAATTTCATTAACATTGATTGAGCGGTTATAGAGATACGCGGTAACAAACCTTCACACACACACACACACACACACACACACACGCACGCACGCACGCACGCACGCACGCACGCACGCACGCACGCACGCACGCACGCACGCACGCACGCACGCACGCACGCACGCACGCACGCACGCACGCACGCACGCACGCACGCACACACACACACACACACACACACACACACACACACACTCGCATTTATAATATTAGTAGGATGAAACCCGTTTTCCGTTGTCACGACATCACGCGTGAACGGCTGGACCGATTTCGCTAATTCTTTTTTTAAAATATTCCTTTAGATACGAGGATGGTTCTTACGCAGAGAAAAATAAAATAAAATAAATTTAGAATTCGAAGAAGTGCCGAAGACCGGGTTAGATACCTATTATTTATTATTGGCTATATTCGGTAGGTTTGAGACCCGGTAGATGGCACTGCTTTACCGGGCAGAACAACGTCTGCCGGGTCCGCTATTTATAAATATTTTAGGGCTAACCACACCACTCAGCAAGTAGGAACCTATTCAGTTGGTAGTAGATACTTTAATGTTATGCGTGTTAAAGAATATTTGTAGGTATGCCAGTATAATGTGGTTATAATTTTAAAATAAAAGCTGTACAACAGTGTTAACTTCCCACAAATGGCAGATTGTAAATTACCTTCCGTTAAGACCTGGATTGTGGCAGTTAGCAACGCTACGCGCTACACCAACGTTAATGAGTTCATGCCATATGTGGCAGTAACACAACGTCCTTACAATAAAATTGTTACCGCAGATATATTATTTTGTTTTGTTTCGGTCACATAATCGACATAAACGTGTAATTTATACATCTAAACTCATAATATTTTAATTTGAGCATCTGAAATAAAATTGGTAAGTTCCACAAAAATTACTATTATTAAACCTACACAATATGCATTAGGAAAGGAATATTAAAGCATTGTAATGGTAGTATGTTAAGTTCATAATACTTCAACACGGTTAAAACAAAAGAAGTAAAAGTATCGTAACTTTGAGCAGTAAAAAAACAAATGAAAATCTCTTAATTCTTTCTCTGTTTTCAAAGCCCACATACAAAAACCAACGCAAAGTTTTAACTTATGTAGAAAGGCAATTTGCAGTTGCCATTGTTTTCCATTTATAATTATTGCAGAAGGAACTTGGGTAACAATAATGTAGCATTGCCACAATCTGTGGGAAAAGTTGCTCTTATTAAATATACTTAATGAACTTGTGCGTTAACAATAATAAGTAAACAAATGCTTACAGATACATTGTATCTTCATACAAGTAATTACGTTTGTTGTTTTTTCGAGTTCCTTCTCCTATTTATTTTGTGGGACGTTTGAACCAACGTTGGCTTGCCTTAGGAAAAATTAATCTAGTGTCTGGGACCCGCAAATATTGTTGTTTGGTGTGAGACCGGAGGCTATAAGTAATCTCGGCACGTTATGCACTCTGCCGGCTAGTTTATTGGAAAACTGGATGCCACCAGTGCGCCAGCTAATGTTAATGCTTCGCAAATGTTTGTTAATTTAACTTAGTAATTGGGTCTTACCTACTGTAGTAGGTATATTAAGCACTAAGAAATTTTTATTGGATTTCTTAAAATTATGCGCATGACCTTTTCTGTAAAAGATGTGCTATAATTAAATTAATTATTTTAATAAATTCTTAAGGCCCGAGCACACCGTCTGTCGCAGGTTTCTTTGTGAAGTTATGAATTTATATACACAGGACGTGTTTTGAATTTATGCCCAGCTGTTTCTTATGTCCTCGCCGTAAACATTTCATTGTTAGTGCCAAGGCAAGGTGTTGTCTCTTGCTATTAATCCTAATTTAATAACAAAAAAATCCTTTTTAATTTAACTTACGTTATTCTTCTTTAGTATAATAATATGTAGGACATTTAGAAAATTGTAAAAAATTAAAAAATCACCTCATGAGGTGCATTTTTTTAAATTAAATATTATCAAAGTAACTACTCTCCACTAGTTTCTACCTACACGAAGTCTCCTGCGTCTAAACTAGTATTCGAAACTGTTTTCCGCAGACATCTCTACCTCCAGTCTTCTAAAATGCTATAGCACAACTTCCGGCGACGAAAACTAACTCTTTTAGTTGATTTTTTATTTAAATAACATGAATATAATAATAAGAATTCACACTGTGATAGATCAGGAGCGCGGGTGCGTTGTCGTGGTGAACCAATAGCCTGCGGAGCCCGGTATTTGGTCAGCTGTCGCTTATGGCAGTGAAAACTTCTGGCAGGCATTAGTATACCATTCGTCATTAATGCAGCATTGATTCCGTAATGGAATCGACTCTTAATATCCCTTGACAGTGAAGTAACTAAAATTTTACTTGAGCTTCTTGAGCTTCTTGATCGCTTTACTTTGGTAGGCGTTGTTTCGTTATGAAACAGTCAAACTGTCGACTGCCGCTTGGTTTCGGGATCGTATTGATAAATCGTATCGTAAACGCGCAGAGACAAGCCTTCGACGTACTAGTGCCCAAGCAGGTTCAACGTGTACGGATCCGATGTCCACTGGCTCTGGCGTAAAATTCTTAAATACGTTTCTTTTTTCACTGTCTCCAAAATAAATAAAACCAAATAGTAGTTCCGTCCGATTTACCGATTCGCTAGGTAAACTAGGGCTGAGCTCGTTGGGAACTTATCTTAGATCGAACTTAGTAGTTGTGGCTGACAGCAGTTATGACGGCACCCATCTCTTTGTTGTCCCGGCCAGCCATTGTCCCCGAGGCTCGCGTATAGTTTTAATTAACTTCTCTTTGACTGTTCATTTCCGATTGTGTGATCATCGACAATGCACTTTCAATTTTTTTCTTATTCTAACTAGGTCTCTATTTAATTATGAAGTCATTTACCTCAGTATTTCCCTGAGGAATTTCTTCATCGCTAGCTCACTGCAGATACCGTTCTAGCGGAGTATTTATTTCATTTTTACTACATTTCACCAAAGGATTTTGAACTATACTCAAAATTAAAATATTCTACTCTTCAGTCGGTACCTACCTACAACTTTAATTAGTTCATATTACCCAAGTCAATAAGATTTCGTATTTACCTAGTTTACTTACTTAATTAATTTTTAAAAATTAGCGTGAAAGGTGGTTGAGACATTTAACTTTGGGCTTTGAACTGGAGTGTAATTAAAATAAATATTTGGCTCAAAATCCGGGTCGCGGCGGTTAAGCGGAGACATTTCCACCCTTTGAACAAGTTCTTGTTTATGTTTGCTCATTAAACAAATAAAAGTGGAAATTCTGTCTTAATCTGGCAAAACTTTTTTGTACCACAGCCTGAAAATTAATTGGCGGAACAACCTACCTAAATATAATCCTGTTTCTAATGTACTTACTCTTTTGTAATCTATCTTTAGATTAAGTAGGTATCTAATTAGTAATGACTTGCTATTTAAGTTTAGCTAATTACTGTTAAAGCTTCCTGGTACAGTGTAGCACGTAATAGTACACGTAGATTTTTGTTGCAGATAGCTAAAACAAGACATTGTTGTGGTAATTACACAGTCGATTTGAATTCATAGACCGTACGCATAATTAACTAGCAGTCAGGGGCGCTATTTGATTGCACATTAGCGAGCTAACTCGATGCCAAGTCACGACTAATGGTACAACAACACTCATATCTAATGGACTCCACTACTACAGACTACCCTAAAGGAAATAACAGTCTTTAAAATAAACATTGCGACCCTAAATCACCACACTAAGTATCTCTTTTCAAGTTTTCTTTTCTGGCGACGACGACGTTTTGTTTTTCTTAAAGACTTGATAATGTGGAAATGCACCGAAGCTTTATCCTTTATCTATCTTCCGTCTAAAGTCACTTGTTTTTTTTGCTTTTTTCTTTTGACGACACTAATCTTAAATGGGTTTAAAGTTTAATATCCCATACGAAATCCTACGTAATATGTGTGTGAATGTACCGCACGTATTAATCCGCTTTATTCGTTGTGTTTGTTTAAAGGCACAGTACAATTTAGGCTTATTATCAACTATAATACTGATGAAAGCCTTGTAAAGACTAGTTTCATGTAACACAACAAAGCTTTTATACGTGTTTAACTTTTAGTACCTATTCAATCGCATGCGAAGTTTAATGTTCTTTATTGGATTTTATTCTAACTATTTATTACCTTATTCATCAGTCTCCTAAAGGTCCCACTTTCATTAATCGTTTTATAAGATAGGAAGTGCAAAGTAGAGCGTACGAGTACGCTTTAACCCTCCTCGCGCCTCCCACTCTGAGACTGAATTCATTATTGTCCTCCAAGTGAGGATGCGCTTCAAAGAAACTGCTGACTGCCACTCAGGCGACCCGTGAGGGGATTAATGCTCTTTTAGTTACTTATACCTAACTATTGATATTAAAAACGTTTAGCGGTGTTAAACAAACTACCTACTGTTCAGTGAAAGTCACTGGTTAAATTTTACACACTTTTTTTGTTCTTCACTGCACAAATACATTATTAAAAGCCAATATATCACGGTGCACGCATGGAGCAACGGAGTGAATCCAACAAATAACGAATGAACTTATTATCGATGCAATGAAATAATAAACAAGCGGGTAGCATAATAAACTTTAGATTTTGTTATACTTAATGTTTTTTAAACCACAACAGCGTCTAAAAATATCAGTTCAAATGTGCATCGATTGAAACTTACGTCTAATTATTTCTTGAGTTTAATTAAATTCTGTCTACAAATAAGTAGAACTGCAAAAAATTGTCGTGAAATCTTAGCGGGTGCAATGATAGCAAAAAGTTGTGACAGTAGTTAGCTAGACCGCTACTGATAACGCCTGATGCAGCGCACGGTGCAGTTGCTAGTGTTGGCACACTTGGCACTAGCCGGACACTTGAGATGCTGACTACCGCCCCACCCGCTTTATACTGAGAACCGATAGGTGCCAGACTTACGACACAAATCACAATACAAAGTCATAAAGTTTCCAAAATCACCTCATAGTATTAACTTCTGTTCGGGGGGAAAGGCAATGGTGGATTTCGTAGTTATTGGGTTCCAAACTTGTCACGATGTGTTATAATATCACTTACTAGCTTTTCGCCGTGGCTACCTCACGTGAACTACATATGCCCAGCAGTGAAAATGGGCTATCTAATAGTGCAGAATACTACTTATTAGTAGATACTTGTACCAAAACCGAAGCAAAATCAACTCAGAATTTAAGGCACTGTGAGCTCAGTTTGCTTAATTCGGAACGCAACTTAAATAATAATGTTTATAGGTAGTCAGTAATAATTTTGATTAATATTTTTGTACGTAAAATACCTCAGTCCACCCGTGACCATGAAGTCGGAAAAGACTGAAACGTCGGGGTCTAAAATCTAAAATATACCGCGATAAAATCCCTTATATAGTAGTTTTATTTCAATGTGTGATATTCGGGTAGGTAAATCTAAGAAAATACTATGCGGACCAGTAGTTTCTGAGATTAGCGCGTTCAAACAAACAAACTCTTCAGCTTTATAACATCAGTATAGATCACTTAGCAGAAAATTTCTCAGGTATCTTCATTATGGACGTTTTATGTGATGAGTAGGTAACTACCTAAGTTGTGTGTGTGACTCGCGTCGTTGCGTGAATTGGCCTATTATATTTATGCACTCTCCTTTCCGCTCCTTTCATGCCTGCTGATGGCTACATCTCATTTTATACACTTATTGTTTAAACACAACGAGGCATTGTTACATGAAACTTAATACGACTTACTTTCACACAACTTAGGCGTTGCCCGATAAGAATTATACAGTAGGTAGCCTATAAATAAGTATCTAACAATCTTCATAATAACGCAAATCAGTAGTGATTAGCATTACAATGGTTAGAATTTATCTATGTGTATGGCTACATATACCTACATACGTCTTAGATTAGTTGGCTCTACTACACTTACTATGTTTCTTCCGTGCTGTATTTATGTTGAGGGGCCACAGGAATTTAATTCGGGTGTTTCTTCTGTTACCGAGTGACGGCGATATGGTGCGACGTTCACCCGGCGATATTCTACATTTTATGTGACCGAGAAGGATCTTATTGTATCCCCAACATTCCAGCCGAGAACCGTAACCGTCGGCGTCGTCGTGGTTTTAGTTATTTTGCACAGTGGCATTTTCTTTTTATAGAATAAACCATATTATATGAAGTGAAGCTGTGTAGCAGAACTTATTATTATATTCATCTTTTGTGCGAATTTGTATTATAAAGCCAAGCTATTTCTTAAATTGCCTTACTTTCTACAGAACTATCTAATAAGTTTTTCAGTGCCCTTATCCTCCTTATTATGTTATAATATGGGCGGTGTTCTTACAGCAAACAGATAGCCAAGTCGAAATATTCCCTAATTTCTAATAATAGCGAACACTTACTCAAAAGCTTTAGCTTTACCCTTACCGATGTTACAAGTAGGTACCAATAGTACTCTTAAGTTACTGCGAAAAAAGGATTCTTACGGCTATGCCCTTTTTTCTCCACTTGACCAATTGAGTTTATTTGAAATGTTATAAAGTAATACGCTTTGGAACCTTTTTCGTCATAGAATGTGACAATATCGATTACATTACATCACATTGCAGTTTCCAAGTAGAATTCTTTTAGCTGAAAACTTATTTCAACTTAAGTTTCTCGAAGGGAAACATCTGTCGTCTTTTCAACTCGGATTCATTGAACATGACGCTCTAAATCGTTAACAATTACGTTCGTTTAATGAAATTTCGTTTAATGTGATTGTTGACGTGAAAGTATCGTCGGCGGAGTAATTTTATTAATAGCGAGTAAACTTTGTTAAGATACATTTATAAGACATCTGGGAACATATTGTTTAAAACTAGACGTAATTAGATAGGTGTATAGGCTAAACAAATTGTTTTGCGACAGCTTAGCACTAACTATCATAATATTAACGACAGCTGTTTACTGTTATGCATTCTAAACCATTCCTAGCATCGACGTACTCGTAGTACTAAATATTAATCCTCAGTAGTTAGTAACTAAAATGAATAGTGCAATGCGATAATAGGGTTTACATGTCTGTAGCAGTTTGTGGTGGAATTTATAATCACTAGTATCCATTATTAAAGAGTCACGATTATATAAATTTTATATAGTTACTGTACTTTGTAGGGTTGTTAAAATGACAATAAAGGAACTCTATAGGCGACCTCGAATTAATTTCCATCTTTGTTTTCCAAGGTTTGGTACAGGCCACAAACTTTGTCACACGCGTTCTCATATCCCGGCTATCGATTGTCTTTGGAAACACCAAGGTATTGTTTTGCGTATAAAGACATTGGGGTTACATAACTTAGAACAAGTTTGTGATTTATACGCGAAGTTCAAACATCCTGCCACGGTAGACAAACGACATCGAAAAGATAAGTAATTTGATAAAAGAAATCGTTCGCTCATATTACCCAAATCGAGCTATTACAGTAGGGCTGCACCTAAATTGGAAGTAGAACCCTAACAATATTGGAAGTGGAATCACGTTCCATTTCGTGGCGGATATAGGGTCCCGCGTTACGTTCAATCCAACGACATGCTGTTGGTACCTCGATGAGTACGATTTCCGCCTTAACGCGTCTCGCGCCCGATTATTTTGCGTTGCTATCTAACGTAAACGCTGTTTGCTATCGAATAAAATCGCAACATGTTATCAATATTTTCCCCATCAGTTGCGTGTCGTGTTTTCATGATTCTCCATCTTTTATCGACTTGCATGAATAGTCATTTGTCATTTCGTTAACATTTTAATGAATCTACTAGTTTCCCGCGGCTCCGCCCGCGCGTAAATTGGTTATCACGTTAAACCATTAACCTCTTTTTTTACAGTCGGATAAAACTATCATTTCCCGGGTCTCGAACTATCTTCATACAAAATTAATTCAGTAGGAAGCATACATAAGTACATTTTGAAATCGGCAAGCTCCCTTAAGCATGTCCATTATTGTCCATAAATCTATAAGTTTCATAAAAAATACTACGGCTCTTAGACCATATTGTAAGTTTTTCATTCAATATCCAAGAACAAATAAAATTTAAATTTCGAATCCTATTCATCGCATTGAGTTATCAAACATGTCATTGTGTCAAAATAAAAAAATATTTAAATGAAAAGCACGAAGGAGTATTGATTATCAACTGCTAAGAAAGTCATCCTCAGAATGATTTCTCAGGCTTTGCCCATGTAGTATTAGGATAAAAATTAAAAAAAAGGAAAAATAAAACATTCACAATAAAATAAAACGTTTCATTATTTGTTTTAAGGTATATTTATCCCGAATAAAAGTGAAAGTGAATCGGACCAAGGACTAAACAGTTCTGGAATGTTTAATTTTTTCAAAAAAAAAAATCATTTCACACGTCTCGGGGTAGTTTTGGGAAAACAAAAAAACACGTGTTTCATGATTTCTTTTAAGGTTTATGTGTGCCGAATTTGGAGTGAATCGGACTTGAGACAGCTTATTCAAAGAAACTTTAGTTTTTACCAATAAACCTCATTTTCCACACACCTTGCGGGTAATTTTGGAAAAATAAAAAACACGTGTCTCATAATTTGTCCTAAGGTTTATGTGTAGGTACCGAATTTTAAGTGAATAGGACAAAGGAATAAAAAGTTGCATACAAACTTCATCCCTCTATATAACCCTCTTAGGGAATGATTTTTGAAAATATTGTTAGTCCTATTTACCTACATTTCAAATCAATTTTTTTTCTATAAATCGGTTGAGCGGTGATGGAGATACGTGGTAACAAACATTCACACATACATTCACTTACTTTCGCATTTATAATATTAGTACGATTGAATATTTTTGTTTTTTTTAATGTAAGTGTTCTCATGGAACTCAGTTTTTAATCAATAGCTTTGTATTTCCATTTAGGTATCAGTTATTACAAGTTAGCTACTGTGTCGTATAACTAGTGTATCGTGTTGTTTGATTGAATCGAGGTCATTGTTTCAATGTACCTATCTGCTTTAAAAATATGACAGCCAGTTTTTATTCAGATCTAGTATTTACTTAGTCAACAGTGTAAAGGTCGACTAGACCGGAAAATTTACATGCAGAATGAAATTTGTCAGCCCGCGTGGATGAGGGCGGGTAAGACGTAGCCCGGCTAAAGAAAGGAACCTATTTTATTTACCGGGAACACGTGACGGACTCGGTGCGACACAGCCGGTGCTCAACCGCTCGTTTGTCACTCAAAATTACCTCAAGCTTCTTCACGTTTACCTCGCCATTTAAAATATTTCAGTAAAAGTCTACGTGATGACACGAAATTATTGAATTAACTATATAGTACAAATTAATTAGTATAGTACTCCAAGTTAAGTACTCGCCAATAGTTATCAGTTTACTATTTCAACTAAGGCTTGAAGGACTTACCAATATTAGATTAAACTAAACACTAAATTAAACTACAGGGTACTAAATAAAACATTAGCTTCGTTTAACAGTAAATATGGTAACATAAATTACAGCAAGATTTTTTAAGGTGTATTGCTGTTTGCTTAGAATTGTTGCTTTTTTTTGTTAATTTGCAGAAGTCCTCGTCGTTTTGTTGGTTTGCTATTGCAGACAGCTATTACCGTGATTCGAGGTTGATGAAATTTATAAATAGCCCTTTTAGAATGAAGCCCAAATCCCATTACAAGAGACGTCGCACCGGAGGCCGCAAATTGGATTCACGGCCATGAGAATGGACGGGCCGAAATAATGTGGCTTCGACGCTACAACCTTTTTGATTTGTGGGTAAATCTAGTACCCCCAACGAGGCCAATTGAACCTTCCGTTTTCCAACGCTCTGATAATGAGTAGTCCTTGTCATGATTGCTGTGGCATTTCTGAAGCTTTCAGTGGGATAAGGATAAGGGATTAATTAAAAACCCTTACTAAGTACGTACCTGCTTGAGAATAAATAGCGAACCACATTATTTATCCTGCAATTAAAACATTGTCTACCCTTAAAGTACTCTAGTTAATTAATTTAGATACTGTGTGTCAATGCAAATTCACTTACTGCCTAATTAATTCCAATACAATATTTTGTATCAAAATTCCGACGGTAAATTAGAACTGTCCATTATTTAGTAGATAGAGCTGAATATTGCTTCCATAACGTGGCCTAATTTAATAGCCGATGTCTGCCAATTTTGTGGATAATTTGCCGTCAAAGGCTTCTCTACTAAGGAGATTAAGTTTTTTAATTAACACTAAGTACCGACATCTTCTGGCGTTAAGGCGAGAGTTTCATATAGTTACTCTAATGTAATTTCACTAATATGTCAAAGATCGTACAAAAAGAGGGTACACTAACATGTTGATTACAATGTTATTTGAGAATGGCATGTTTTATGGTTGTTGCGTATTAACAAAGCGTAAATCATAATAAAAACAACAGAGAGCTGGCAGTCGTATTCACGATTCAGGTTATTTTTTTAATCACTGTCATTGTTGTCATGTGTGCTTTAACAATAGGAGTCTCATAATCACGAGTCTGTATAAAGGGCTCGGATATAGGTCATAGTAATCCGTTCGTTATCGTGTCAGTTGAATGGGCAGCTCAATTTTGACCTGTAATTACGGAGTCACCTGCGTCCAGAACTCAGTTCATATAATTAAAGCTTTCAAGTTGGGTCGATTTATGTAGACGCACTACCACTAAGAGCCTGCGGTTTGTGAGTCAAATTTCATGCAGATAATAGCACCTCTCTAAACTGCGCAACTTGTGAGTTTAGCCGCGATTTAATTGAAACTGAGAATAAACTAGACAAGTTAACAAATGCGACCCCTTACGAGATTACTTGGGTGCTTATAAATATAAAATGAACTCGGCTTACCTTTGTATTAAAGTTGATGATGGTTGAATTTGAGAAATATGGTAGTCTGTAGAAGGAGTGAAATAATAGAACAACGTCTCAATTGCACGGCGTATATTTCAAGACTGTTGGTTGACACTTGACAGCAATTTTACGAACTACCTACATTGTACATACATCACAGAATTATTACAAGTAGGTACACTTATTTCTTTACAAAATAGTTTTACGGTTCGTAAGTTATTAAAATGATTTTATCTGAGAATAAAAGAAAATTGGACTCGAATACATCTAAGAGGTATGGAAGTCATTTGAAGGGGGAATCATTGAACTAGACTACTTCTAAGTAGTAATAGAGCAATAGGTTTAGTGTACAATATTGAGGACGCTAGCTAGTAGCTAGTGTTAACTGTAGCGCCGGCGGCGCCCAACCCAGTTGGACTTGAGCCAACATCTACTGTTTGTTTATAACATTAAATCGTTTTATGTCGCCGATGCTCTTCCTACTAATGTTGCATAATTTTGTAAGGGCAACTCTGCAAATATTCGAATTGGTTTACTATTTCATCGTTTCATTGGTATCGGGTTTAATTATGGAGCCGTATCGATGTCCGATGTTTACATAGGACTTTGAAACATCTGGTTTTGATGAACTGAATACTTCACATTCAGGTTGGCGGCACTTGAAATCGTGCCAGCTTATTTTAAGTGGCGAAGTCTGCTGAAGATTTGTGTCTAATGCCCCTCGCTATAATATTTTTACGACCTGTATTGAAATCATTATTATTATAACTGCTCTTTCATTAGTTTTTGTTTAAATCTTACTCATAAAATGTATTATAGATCGATGTAAACGTATAGGTATAAATTTTATTATAATTGTGTTTTTCTTGCTTGTGCAATCATTAGTAGCAAATGGCATGTATGATTTCACTTTTGTGTCATTCACCCTCTTTGTTGACTGTTGAATTGATTCGCTTGAATGAATACATGTTCATGTACAATTAACAAGCGGCCACTTGTGCATTGCTTTGGGTGCAACGAGCAACAACGTGCTCGTTCACAATACAATTTCTTACGGTATCACGGCATGCAAAGAATATTTCTAACTTGTCTTATAGTTTAACAAACACACAGGCTTACAAAATATATGTATAGTCACTGTAACCTATTTCATTTGCATGTTACGCATTACCTTCTCTCGCGTTTAATCCGTCTTTTAGTAGGTACTTCTGTTTGTTTACTCAATGGGTATCATAATGAACTGAAATGGTTTATAGTTTGTTCTCGATATCCCTTGCTATGACGGCAACTCGACGGCGACTCCCGCCGGATACGAAGTTTGATTTAGTTCAGACACGACAATCCGTTTGTTGTAATGGAGGTAACGAATCCAATTAAGTATATTATGGACCTAGGTTGTTGAACGTTGTAGGTATGGATTGAAATAAGAGGTTTATCGAACCGGTCTCTTGACAAAGAAAAAGTATATATATCTTAATCGGTGATTACTAGGCGATTTCCCATACTATTTATGTGGTAGATCGTGCTTGTAAGATAAGCAGCACTGTACTTTCTACACAATCTACTAGGTTAGAATATCGGCAAAATACGCTTATCAATAGCGCTAGCCTCCTCTCCTTTTTTTTAGAAGGGGAAACCTTTTATAGGTTCCACTGCGTCAGGGAGTGACACGTGACACAGTGGGTACCTATGTTAGACTCCAAAGAAGTTTACTCGTCAAAACACCCCGGTGGTCCTCTGCCAACCCACTTGGTTTCGCTTTCGCATTACCTGAACGACTAGCGGGTTCCAACCACCAAAAGAAATGTTAGGCCAAATGCATGGTAGAATAGCCTCCCCTCCTACTGCATTTAATTACCACCATAATGGCAAAGTACGGGCAGTTTCCATCTTTGCCTATAATAATGGGCGTGCAGTTATGTGTTCTATTCAAGTCGATACATATCTTACTAAATATTTTTAGGATAAGAGAAGATACTTTCTCGTATTACACATTTGCCAGAAAGTTGAGAACTGGTAGACACGGCGTCGCCTCGGGGCAACCAGCTGTTCACTTCGAATCTTGCACATTTATGAAAAAACTTTCCCTACATTCTTAGCATTGCCTCCGTTCCTCGCAATTTGCTCTGGGATTGTCCTAATATTACGGTAATAATATTCGTTTACGTATAGTATGTAACTGCTATAAAAGTTAAATAAAATCACCAAGTTATGTAAATTATATTTTACCAAAACCCAATTTTCCCAATTAGAGTTCCACGACTAAGCCCTAAATGTTCTGATGAACTTGGAACCTATTAGTTATTTCTATAATGACTTAATTCCTCTTGTAAATGTAAACATTCCGATTTATTGAATTACAAAAGTATAAAATATCACAAAACTTTTCCATCTACCAAACTAACGTAAAGTCAAGTAAATTCGACATCCTTTAACTTGCTTGTTTCTATGCTAGTGCTGCTCTCTGCAATGTGCCACCTTGTAGTACTTTTATGAAAAAAGTTTTGACTCACTCGTTGCACTTCTACACGCCTTTTGCCTTTGAGGGTTTGTAATTGCCACAAATGTTCTATCCGAATTTATTCCACAGTACCCCAAGTTTTAATTAAAATTATATTAATCAACATTACACATACACACATACATAAGTACATTTGGTTCTTTATCATTATCATCCGCCTGTTTTAGTTCGCTGCTGGAGTTGAGCACAGGATATGTTCATTTAAGTAGGTATATTGAACACGTAACTTTTCTCATCAGCCATTTTTAGTACTCAGCTGGACATACAATCCGCGGCTACTTTCATCTAGATTTTGCAATTCACCTTGCACAGATCGTAAGACCTCATAGACTACAAAGTTCTAATACTAAGGTTACGTTCGCGTAGGTTTCTACTTACTTACTAGTATACCTACCTACTCGTACTTATCCAAGGGAAATTTACCACACTACACATTTAAAGCAAATGTCACACCTGTTCTTTCCGTCAGGAAACAGAATTTTCTAGAGCGTAGTAGGTATTTAAAACAGGTAAAGTCACAGGTGCTCCCAAGACATAAGCTTTTTCATTGTGTTTAGATATCTCAGGGTTCTCAGGGCGAGCACTTTGACTGAGCCGCTTAGCTGCGTCACGAACGCTCCGTGGCTTATGCACCGTTGGACTATTTGAACAGACAGATATATTGAGATTTTTATAGTATACATTTACAACAAAATCAATTTCTAAAATAGAACATTGTTTGCACACCTCTGTTTATTTTTTTTGTTGGAAATCCACAGGCACAATCGTTTTATTGCTACTCCTATATGCCAAAGGGGACAAAAGCGCAAAAAAGTTCTGTAAACATTGTACGTATCAAAACATTCGAGATTCACCTAAAAACAAAAAATGTTTAGATGAAAATCAAACTTTCTCAAGCGGCTATAGGTAGTATCGTACGTCAAATTGCGAAATCATTAAAATCAATAGATCATATTCATTACAGTGGTTTATTTATCAAAAAATAACGATATCTTCTGTGATATTATATTCTTAATTGAGAGCGCCTTTTTCTGTTGTGATCTTGGTATTCTTTTACATCTTTACGCCGCCCTAGCGAAATCATGCAGCTAGCCTTAAAACTCTTCTTCAAATTTTTTTAAGTACGCTCTTACTCGGTTTCTCGTCAGACGACATTATAACTTTGTAGGTAATCATAGCAAACACCCTATCGGAAAAGCTAATTAAAATATTGAATTGAAGGAATTTAGGTGTTTAAGTATATGAAACATTCTTCAATAACTCGTCCATATTTACAAAACTGTTGGTATCGTTGTGAATCTGTGTGTATTAAAGGCGTGGGAACACATTTAGGCTTAGTGTGTATGAAATTTTATACTTAGCACGATGAACTTGTTTTGAAAAGGGACATTAAAGTTCTTCCTACACTTGACGCGAAAATAAGCCTCCCGTCATCATAATAATGTCTAAGTTTGTATGAAATGCATGTATTTTGACATTCCTCAACCTTGGCCTAACTTACTTTGCATACTAAAATAAATCAGTTTATTGGTATCGAAATTAGTCATTCCATGTTGCGTGTTTTGATGAAAGTATGATGGGAATGACGAAACTACAAATATTCTTATCGAAAGATACGATTAATCGATGGAAAGTTTAAAATTATACTATAGGTACTTATCACTGTTAATGGCATTTTGGAGTTCAAACACGTCGGTTTGGTAATTCTTTTACAGTTACTATTGCATCGTCTCACAATCTTATCTAAAAGCTTCACGATATCTACGTAGCGCCATTCAGCTTGATATTTCCTACCACATTACACTATCAGCTGGCGTTTAGTATAAAAGTTGTTGAATTATTGGACTTATCTACATTGTTTATTATTTGAAAGAAGTTTTGTGCATTATGCAATGTTTCTCTACTTGTTGGATTAAAATAAACGAAGGTGTTCCTTTTACTTCACATAGAGCCTGGCGTGTAAAGTCACTATTCACAAGCAGTATAATATCATTGATAGAGAAAGCTTGTACTTTACTTAAAAATAACTTTAAATAACCAAACCATTGACCCGACCTGAATTATTACGATTTACAAAAAAACTGCATTAAAATCGGCTCAGCCGTTTTGATGATATGAGGAAACAAGCTTGTACATAAATAAATACGTCAGGCATTGTCGGGGGTTTGTTAACAGGTAATAAACAAAGTCAACAAGTTTAAAAGCATGACATTGATTCAGTTATATATGTTAAAGTATACTTTCTTACTAAAAAGGCCAATTTAGCCATTCTCGGCTTACAGATACTAATTTCTTTGGCTATATATTACAAGATAACAATCGCTACCTGCTTGCTTTTGTTCGCGATTTTGTTTAGCGTGAGTAAAAAACATTCAAATGTAAAAGTCGGCTGGTTAGATAAACGTAAAAATATAGTACTTAGCCTCTACTATACTCCATGTTGTCGTGGTATTTATCAGTATAAACTGTACTAGCCACTCGTAGTAAGCTGTACGATTAACACATCATTATATTATCTCTCGTAAAGGCACTCACTGCATCAATAATACAATTAATATTCACTTATCAAACCAATTCAAATTAATAGTAATATAGATAAAATTTTAAAGTAAATCAAAGTGAAATTAGTAAATGAGTAGTAAGGTACCTTATGATCACGAATAGTGAGTAATAGTGACACATATACTTAGTAGATAGAAAAGAAAAGTGTATTACTATTAAAAACGTAGCATTGCGTGAGTAAGGCTCGTGTAGTCTCGATAGTGATAGCGTGAATACGCCTACAAGAAGGTAAGCACAAAACGTACGCAACAATGCACCCTCACACCACTAAGTGTAATAGATAACTACACGTACATACGTATACAACGTGTGTTCGTCATATAATGTTACTATTAAAAGCGCTAAAATAAGTCGTAAATGTTTTAAACTCTCTAATCACATACTTTTAGGGTACCATACCATTCCGTAGTAAACTTGAAACCCTTATAGTTTCACCACGGTCCGTCTGTCCGTTCGTCCGTCCGTCCGGGGATTAGCATAGAGACGCTTGGTTTGGCATGGTTGTAACTATCAACGACAAAGCTGTGAAATAAAATCTTGATACGATATATTAAGCTTTAAAGTTGTAATATGAGTTAAAGGCAAGTTCACCATCCAAACCATCCCCCTACCATCTAAACCGTTGTTCGTGGATTAGTAAAAAAATCACTAGTAGTTCCTATAGGTATGTACAGGAACTCAAAAGGAATACTATCACGACGTTAGCTTTACGGATAGCTGATGACATAAATGCAAAATGCAATTAAAACTACAGGCGTTACTTTGCCGAAATCCATTGTAGAAAATTTGTAAATTTCAAATAAAAATGGTACGGAGTCCTTTATGTGTGGGTCTAACTCGCACTTGACTGGTCTTTACTTGATCAGTGGTATGAAGGTAAGATTTGAATAGGTACTGCCGTCGCAAGGAAAACACACATACTTATTGTTCGAAGCTTGTTTTATGAACAAGTTTTGATTTTTTAAATGAAATTATAAAAAGAATCAACCTTTTCCAAATGAAATGGTGCATTCCTGAGGTTGCTAACCCATTGTGGTTGTGGTAAATTGTGGTAATCATCCCATAGCAATATAGAGAAACATTTTTTAGTTTTCTCTAATTAGTTAGATGCACGCATACACATACTATAAGTTATTAAGTCCAATCATTCGATGTGGATCATTAACCTTAATTGAACGCAATGCTGGTTTAATTCGGATTATTTTAGTAGTCAAGTGAGATCAATTTTGTATAACATAATTAATAATAAACTCGTCAAAATGACATTTTGATGGTCTTTACAGCGCTGTTTTATTGGACTCGTCAAGTATTTATTTACATATTAGAAGATTTGACAAAATCGGTCAGACACAGAATAACCGTGTACAGACGTCGAATGTTCGATTTTTCATTCAATCAATCATGTCGCTCGTATTGCGTCCTATCACCATAACATGTCACAGTGCCCGATGATCTTAATTTGATTCGACAACAGTATGATAAAGCTGTACTATTCCAAATATTTTTCATTTAACTGAGAAGTCAAATAAATAGGCACAGTCACATCAATTTCCATAAGAATGTGATAAGGTCGATAAATCGACAGTAAAACAACGCTAAAAGCTAAATAATGTGAAATCCGAAACGAATCTGAGGTACGCAATTTGTCAGGCAAACGTGAGTGTCCCATTTATAAAAAGGAACGAATCTTCCGTGCAAGACAAAGAAGCAGTATCAATATTTATTGGTGTGCTTAGTATTAATCGGGGCGGATCGTGCCTCTGAATCGCGGGCGTACATTGTCGACCTCCAATAGATGGACTGTCTATGTTGTAATTCCTTTTACTTTTTTAAGTCACTTGACACATGCGAAGATACAGGAAAGCGACAAAGAAATAAAAGTATTGATGGAAATCAACTGACTTTATAATAGATACTTATCCACAGTAGTGCCTACTAATGGGTATAGAAAATCTTCGGAAGATGCTTAACAATCTTCATTATTCGTATTTGCAACAATGCGTGTGGGACATTCAAATTGTCGCTGTCCCACGCAATCGTTTTAGTAGTTTTTGATAGGTAGGCTACCAAGCCAACCAAGGCTTGATTTGAGATTATACACGAATGCGTTAAAATTTTCCCCGACAGTTTAAAATTAAGGCATTACTTATAGTGCCATGGTAATTTAAAATTTTACCTTTATATATTAAAATCATAATTTCGGCGTCTACCTCGTAGCTCGTAGCACACAGCCCTCGTAGCCGCGCCCGCCCTAGAACGCCGCCCGTCTCGATAGCGCACTGCCTCCGTTGTCACTAATGAAATTCAGAATCAAGTCACTTTGTACCGCTAGTATGCCTCCACGCTCAGCCGAGGTCGGACGTGTGGCGCCCTACGCGATTTTTCTCATCACTCGCGTACGAAATGTGTGACAATAATAAGTGTTGCTTCCTCTTTGTTATCTAGAATTTTGAAGTGTTTATAGACAGAAACTGCTTATAATAGTATTAAAATATATATTGGAAATATTACCTAAATTTTCTTTGAATTTCAAGATTGTTCGGTAAACTTATCGACTTTATCCACTTGCCATTGATTTTCACCATAAGGGGTAAGATTGTTTTATTTAAAGTTGTTATTTTTTTATTTTGTTTTATGTATTAACACGTTTTTTGTTACGTAACACCAAAATCTTGTCTAATTTTTTTTTTATTGACAAGGTTCATTGGGTTTTGGGCATGTATTTTTATATCTTTGATTTTAATGCACATACACATCGCAGATATTTTAATTTAATGCGACAATAATATCTTTATCATTTATTTGTAAGGTCACCAATGTCATCATATCAACAAGTCACATTCATGGTTGGTTATAAATCACAACAATCAAACTGTAACGATACGTACTCGTATACTTCAGATTGTTGATTCGAAATATAAATTGAAAAAATGCCCATTAGTTGATGATGGGCGATGTCAGATTTGAATTGCAATTTATGTTCATCCTGTCTCGTTTTCAGCTTTATTGTTGTTTAATGGAACTGGCAGGGGAAGGGTATAACTTTTTTACTGGGTCCTAATAGATAAGAATTTAAAATAAATTGTTTAGTGGGGTTTTACTAAAAAAAATCAACTTCAAATGGAATCATTTCGCAAAATTTCAAAAATTCGTCTGTATATGACAGAGCGGTGCGGTGCCCAAATAAAAAATATACGAACATAGGTAATAAAACTTCCCCCTTTTGTACTCAGATTTAGTCTTCACAGTTTATATTACATTCATGGAATTTCGTTAAGATCGGTTTATTATTATAAACATTAACCTTTTCACCGCCAACGACGTCTATAGAAGTTAGATTTTCGTGCCGTCTACGCCAGAATTTATATAAAAAATTCTTCATTGTACCTACTATAATAAAATTGACTTACGATAAATAAAACATTTATTTATTTTGTTTGTTTGTAAGATGGACACGACTGAAGTCCTATTTATTATTTTCCCAGGCCAAACAGTCTTTTTTTGTGTTTTAAAATGGATAAAAATAAAAACGCCTCAAATATTTTCGTGTCCCGCACACCAACGATTTCATATCAAGTAGGCCAGTGATGTGTAGCGAAAGTTGCATTCGTTACAATCTTTTGTATTTATTTTGTTTTGTTTTATCCAAATGTCCATAAATTCCAGATTGAAAATAAATTTCGGTCACTAAATAACGTACCTATTACATAATACATTTTAAAATTAATGTATGTACGTATAAATTCCTCCTTTAAAATGAATGAAGTTGACTTAGGATTTTTAATATGATAATACCCATCTCTACGTAATGGTAAGATGTCAATGCTACCCGCGCCACCAACTTCAATGGAAAACCCGTGACGTCGCAAGCGCATTGCTTCCACTTTTATTGTGGAACTGCAAAGTAGGTAAGTTGCAAGTTAAGTTGTGGAATTCGTTGCCGGCATTTCCTCGAGTGAATCGGTATTTATTATATAAACGCGTTCCATCGTAGACTGCAACAAGTTTCACATCAGGCAAGCTGTGGTCAAGCGCAAACCTAATATAGGATAAAAAAGGTAATTGTGTCATAGTGCCATAGTGCGCACGAATTTGTTTCCCAAATCGCGTAAGCAAAATGAGTGACAATGAATATGATTGTGATGAGTTGTTGCGGGTTTTAGAATTGTGAAATTGGAATCTGATTCAGACTTTGATAATGAAATTGAATACTGTAGTACATCGGAAGAACCTTCTTTTGAACCTCCTACACTAATTTCTATGATAAAATTTACTTTTCGTTTTTAGTAAAATTAATTAGGATTTACAAAGGTTTCGGGTAAAGTATGAGATGTACCACAAAAAGAGTAAAAAATAAAATTAAGAAAAAATTAAGGTAGGTACCTACATCTGTTAATTGAAGGCAGTGCTCGTAATTTTATTTGTCACTTTTTGGAAGGCGGTCCTGTTTTTCTTTTTATTTTTTACATTTATTTTTGGTAATATTAGTATGAAATGGACCTCTGATGCTTGATAAAAATTACATGTTTCTTGATGTAACAACATACGAGTATACATCTTCGTATGCAAAGTGTGATTCACATAAAGAATAATTCCAAAGGTCAGCATTTTGCAAAGGCTGTTACTGAAGTTAGTGTCTATCACTGACCGCAATATTGGGGTCGTAAAACACAGCCGCAAAAATTTTGGTACCTATGTTACATATCCCTTACGCACGAAAAGTTTTCTGCTTGTCAATGTTTTGATAGCTACTTATTTAGTATTTTTCAACGGATTTTATTGCGGTTTGTTTTAGATTTTATATTCCGACGTTTCAGTCTTCTCAGATTTCATGGCCACGGGAGATTTAGCTAGGTACCTACTTATTTCATATAAACTTTTAAACTCTTTTCAATTTCACTTATTAACATACGACTGCTTTACGCGGAGGTGTAGGAAGGTGAATATCACACACTTTTCGCCGGCTCTGTTTAGGTCCCTTACGGGGCGAGCCTATTGCCGATCGTCGGGCACAATTGCATACTTCAAGCTGCAACTAAGGTTCTTTAATATTTTATGTTAGAAAATAATTTTTACTTGACCCGGAACCTCGTGATTATTAAGGGAACACGCTTACCACTGTACCACTGAGACAGTTTTACTTATTTGATGTACAATAGGTATACAGAAATTATTCCATTAATGATTAGCTATAATCGGTTTATGACTCATTGGTGTTTGATTGTGTGAACAACATTATTACATCATCGCCGTCATCAGTAGTTTAGTTCATTACTGGACTAGCTGCCCTGCAGCATATTACTGAGAACGATTAGCAGCGATATCCCGAATGTAAATTTCTAAGATATGTCGGTTTCTTCACAATAATTGTCTTCGCTGATAATAAACAGCCGGAGATGACATAATTCACACAAACATCCACATATGTACTACCTAGGATCGAACCCACGACTTTTATGTTAAAGCCGAGTCCAAAACCACTGCACCATAGCTGCTCTGTTACATAATAACTAGGTATGAATTAAAGATCGCAAAGAAAAGTGTCGGTTAGAAAATCTTCAGTGTCTTCAAGAGAACTGGATTTTATAAAATAAAGAATGTAATATAGATAAATATTATTCAATTTAGCCTTTATTATAATATGTAGTGTATGTGTAAAACGATGTTTTTTATATGAAAGAAGATATTGAAGATTTTCTGACAGACCCATTTTCTTTGCGGTCCGGTGTAGAAAATTTAAAGCGAAGAATTCTTCATAAGAGTTAAGTTAAGGGCATTACCCCAGTTGTGACAGCGAAGCATTATAATTATGCAGTGAATATTCCCTGCATAGAAGCTTAATGCTGACTTAAGGCTCTTTAATCTCCTTTACCAAACTTCTCATTACATTTGCATCGAAGACCGTTTAAATTACTCGGCTGGCTTTCAGAAACACTGAAACCATTTTACCCCTTACTTCATGATTTTCGAAAATGTGTTAATAAAACATGTTTTTGAGTTTAAATAGGATTTTTGTTATTAAAAATTAGAAGAAAATCTAATTGAATAAAATTTCACTTAAGGATCGTAGCCTAGTACATTTTGCGTTTAAATTTAATTATGTTATAGTAGTAAACTCGTAAGATAGTTGAGAGAAGACCCGTGCCCCCCGTGGGACACTAATAAGGGTTAAAGTGAGTTTGACTCCAATTGACAAACTATTTTTTATTTAAAGGATTGTTTTTGTAAGAAGCCATTATTTTCTATCTACTAACATTTAAAAATTTCGTCGATGTATCAGGCGCTCTTAATAGGTAAACAAAAGACTAGCGAAATAAAAAGAAAACGGATCAATTAAAACAAAACGCTCAAAATTTTTTGCTTGATTTATCGTCTGGTAAACGTTAAGCTGTTGCTGTCATGAATAAATTGTTTGATTGATTGATAAAAAGACATTTTTTATACTAGTTAGATGGCAAAGAAGCATAAGGTCACAGTCTTACTAGCCATATTGAGGAAGGTTTGAAGAGTGACTCAAAAGAATAAAATATTTGATATAAAATGTATTTTCTGAATGTCAGTAAAAGCCAATCGAAACTACATGTAAGAGCAAAATTACTTGAAAAATTTGCTTGCTACAGGATCACTGCGGTAGCGTTATTGAAAAAAGGTCGACTTGATTGATATTCTAAGTTTACACGTTGAAAATGGTGAAATGCGAAACGTTACGGTTTTTCTACCCTGGCAAAAAAGATTGAGTCGATTTGTTCTTGTCCGCTGCGAAATAAACTCGACAAAGGTTATTTTTAACTACCGACAAGACTGTATTGTCCTAATTTTAGAGTGGGTTAGAAATATTTACCTAAATTTACCTATATTCATTTAACATGTCCTAACCACATATGTAATCTAGTGTTGATAAAGAAACTTTTGGATAAGACTGGGATAGCTAAATAGAGTGGACAATATAACTTTCCAACTCCTCCTATTATCTTTCTGATTAAATTCGTGCGGGATCCAAGACAGTTAAGGTGTCCTGTAACTTGGCCGGGGTCAAATCCTGAGTTTCTACGGCGCCGCTGTTGTTCCTGGCTTACAGGAAAAGCAGCGGCGGGATTGCGGTGGTGGGTTTAGTAAAATAAAAATCTGGGATTGCCACATTCAAAAGCATATTGAAGCATACCTACTGAAAATCATTACTTTACCTTTCATTGTTAAAAACAAATCAACACCCTTAAAGAGATAGTCTGCTCCAAAAGTAAGAGGCTTATTTAATTTTATCCAATAATTCTCACAGTGGGGCTTCCGCTGTGTTTAGGGACTAGGGCCCGTACCTATGAATTTATTATCCGAGGTATAATACCAATAACTAACGATGCTAATAAACTGCGATACTATTATCTCACAAGATAACAAACTGATACATAACACGCAGTATTACTAGTTACCTAATTAACTTGTATATTATGTATTTCACATTATCGCGTTGAATTAATACAAAGTTGTAATAGATATATTTGTCAAAATGTGTTAATAGTGCCTATTAATGTTCTTCAATACTTTTACTAATAGGCAGCGCGAGATAAGGACGACTAAATTGCTATGAAATAAGTTGAAATGTCAAACTCGTAAATAGGTCGCTAGACAATGTTTCAGGTACCTATCACCAACTTGCTCTTGAACCACAAACTATATCAGTAAAATGATGGATCGGTCAGTTTTTATAAAACCATTCATTTTACTTACCTGTTCACGTAGGCTTCACAAGGTATGTCTACGTATTTAGGTTTACTTTGAACATTCACTCGAACACGATAGAAATAATAAAACACCCAATTATTCATGTCGAGTACTACAAAAATGGAAATGCTAAATACGTTTTCCTCTGCGGTCCTATTATTTCAACAAAAAATTAATTACCTCGACTGTGGTGTTCTAGCGCGGTATTGTGTACCAAATAAAACGTCGTACACATTGCCGGTGACGGTCACGAGAGAGCTCACCGTGATAGATGATATTCCAGAACAATTAATCTTGGGCAAAATATGCGGACGATTTGCGAGCGAGTGGTCGGGCCTAATGGTTGGGAGATTATCACGCGTCCACCTCCCGCGTCCCCTCGTCATTAGCTTAAATAACGTCACTTTAACTAAACCAAGCCATTTTAATATTACTAAATATCACTCGTGTCACATCTGCACCGTACTATGTAAAAAATAATGACGTTTGCATACAAAAGACTGAGGGAAGCAATAACGTGTCGCCATACACCCATATATCATAGTGAGGGTTTTCATAAAGGAGACGACGGCATATCCGAGCTTGGACACTGAAGGCGTTGTTATGCGACGTCGCTGTCCTCGGATAATGTCTTGCATAAATTTGCTGTAATCGAGTAAGCCAGTGCCACTTGCATATTTTATGCAAGTAAGCTATTTTGTTGACACTAGAACATCATAGCAAATTGAATGCTTTTATTAAGAAGATAGGTAAATTTTCATTTAATTTAACCAACATGTTTTCGGTTTTGGCTAATGTTTCTATTAAGTTATTTAATTAAAGATAGCTGATTGCAATTTACTTACCCTCGAAAACTAGACTTGATTATTGCAGTAGGTAACAAGATCAATATCGTAACTGGCTATGATTGCCTTTGCTCAATTTAGCAGCACTTATCGTTTATTAATTCCTAACCTATGCAGATATTGCAATTTGACCGTAGATACGCAGGTACTCATAGAGAATATACTAAATTTCGAATGCAATTGCGATTCAGTGATTGTTCGCTGCAAAGTTGAAAGGGTGCAGCTAGCAGCGGCATCAAGCAGCGTAAGTTGCGCCAATGCAAATTAGCAGAATCACAATTAGTGCCGATTGTTGTTCGCCCTGAAGCGTACATTTACGAAATGAAACAACCAACCAGGTAATAAGACTAAACGTTTCAACAAATAAATTATGAAAGGGACTTATTTCTTTCCCATTTACTTCTTTATATTCGTGAAGTCAATACGTGAAGTAATTACAAAGCCATCTGCAATAGTTTAACTAAATAATGTTACTTTTCATAGCTCTATTCTACATATCAATGGTGCCGCCTATCGGATAATATTTTCTTACCTACTGACGGATGTTTTCATTGTATTTTATCACTAAACATGTACTACTATTAGGGTTAATAACGTGTTGGAGAGTCCACAAGACGAATATGCTGGGCTATTTGTAAAGCAAACAAAATGTCCCTCCGGTTGACAGATGATGTTAGGGCAATTAATCTTGACCAAATATGCGGGCGAATTGTTGGTTTCACTGCAATCTTACCCTAATGGCGGCGTTGCTGATGTTTAATGCCTCGCGTGATTCTCCTTACTAACTTTTATCTACAAAAAGTAAATAAGGCTCGTTTAGAACTTAGAAAATGTATGTGAAGAAGCTCAAACAAATTTACAAGATTTGTTTACTTCACTTTTAGCGCTTTGAATGGAATTTCTGGATGAGTCGTTAAATTTTTGTTAACAGCTAACTGGTTTTACATTTGCTGTCTTGCAACCTGTTACATCTCATTCGTGGTATTCAACATTTACTAACATGTGATCATTAAAAAGTTTTAAGAAGTTAAATTGTTATTAACTTCTATAATTGCTTTTCCTTCATTTACTTAATTATTTTGTGACTAATATGTAGGTACTATGTAGGTACTAGGTAGGTATTTAGTTCATTCTTTGTTACATAAATAGTATAACTGATTATATATATATTTAGAAAATCAATTTATAAAGAAAAAAGAACCTCGGTCAAAACGTGAAAAATAATATTACATTTCTTAATTGAGGTCGGTGCTAATATCCCACAAATCTTTATTTTCGTCCTAAGTTCTGTCTAATCTGCCGATTTAGCACCGACTTCAAATAATTTAAGTAAATAATTAGTTAACTATTATTTTTCACTTCTTATAAGCCGGTGCAATTTTTTTTATATAAAATGTACTTTTGTGTTGCACCTCATGTTTCCCAAGAACTTTTGTAGATCCTTATAAAAATCCACTAAAATAATACCCCACACGATATTTTTAATGATAACAAGTGGCGGAACCTTATTTTTTTAGAAGTTGGTTAAAATTTCAAAAGTCATTATTCTACATGTTCTAGGTACTACTTTTTTTCATCCTACCGTGCAGTAAATAACGTTTTTAATCATGAATTAAAAGTAGGTAGGTACCTGCTTACGATATTTAGTGGAATAATTATCGTTCTTTGTAAAGTATCTTTTAAGAAAACTTGGTCCCATTTCTATCGTATCGTCAGATTTGCACGCTTCAATAATGTGAAAGTTCGATCCGGGTGTAATGCGAGTTTCAATGTTAGCGATATTATGCGGGTTTTTTGAATGGGCTTCGAAGACAAGGTGTGCCGAACGAGGAAAGTTATAATAAGTTGATCTTTTCATACAAACGCGAGAGTATTGTTTTTTGATCCAATATAAAAGTAGTTACATTATGTGAATACATAAAATGTTCAAGTTTGAATGTAAAGATGTAATGTTACTTGTTTTGTTTTTCGAAGATGGATACCTAAGTTATTTTTGTAAACAAATTTTCGTATTTTTAGTGTCACTTTGCGACATGCAACGAGTTATCAATAGCCTATAGCAATCGACATCAACTGTCAATTTCATTCGTTTTCAATCGACATTTACCTTTTTTTCAACATAATAATAAATCGATGTATGATGTCACCTTCGTCCGTGGGAGTGCATCATTTATCTGAATCCCTACACGTGGTCCCCGGGTGGTGCAAAACAGGTGCATTTGCTATTATTTTACCCACCAGACAAAGCCGCAAAGCGGCTTTGCCGTCATTCGGTGCGATGTCTGGGTGACACCATTTAGGAGGGTTCGGAATTTTAGCTCCTTTATGGTTTCTAACCATATTGAGTCGCATTCCACTGCCACCTTCCCACCGAAAATCATTCGTATTCACGAGTGAATCGGTATGTTGGGGGGGCGCGTTCCATCATAGACCACATAATTGCTTAACATCAGGCAAGTTTTAGTCCAACGCAAGCCTATTGCAGAAAAAAAATGTCGAATAAGATTCTAAATCACGAGAATCGGGATTCTGTTTGTGTATTTTCGTGTGTACGTTTGTTACATAATTTCTAGTCAAAACACGTATGTTGCTAGTCATCGCCTCTAAATACGTATAGCGGTCCCTAATCATTAATAGGTAATTCGGTCTACTATCATGAATACACCAAGGGTCAGCTAATAATTGTTTTCGGCCTTTACCCATACAAGCGCGCGTAATACTAACCCGTCTAAATTCATTAACGGTCATTCCTTTTAATGAGATTAATGCACGGACCACTCAGGGTTACTAATGTTTTGTTGATGCATAAAGTCATAAATAGGATGTTATCACATCTCTATATGTTTTCCTTCACATATATATAGTACGTTGTAAGTATTACATTTCAACATTTTCCTTTCTAATTTAGACTTATCATACAGTCATAATATTTAACCAAAGAGTTCAGTATTAGTAATGAGGAAAACTTGCTAGTGAGCATGTAAGTCCTTCAATTTCACAAATTACGTCTATAATTCAACTGAGCTACAGAAGCCATGTCGTTAATTCTAATTCTAGCAATTGTATTAGTAAGGAATTCTCAAAATATTAGTAAACAAATATGGTTTTTCATTTTGTTTTCTTCTACATACAAAAGTTTTCCATCGGAGCAATTGCAACTTGAGTTTTTCGAACCCTCGCTCCCTTTAATTAACAACTTCACTTTTTCTTCGCTTTGTATTCATTAAGCTGCAATCATTCTTGTTTTCAAAGATTATTTTGTTTAAAGTTGCCATCTAACAGTTCTTGTTCTCACAATTTATTACCTGGAGCCCGGAAATTAACGGTCTATTAAATCTTAATGTAACAAATTATAACAACCGTCTATTTATAAAAAAAAAAAATACCACGCGACTGCTTATTTGCAAAGATTTTCTATTTCAATTTCATCAGTCCTTTCTTACGATATTATCTCAGACAAAGGAATAAAGCACGTTTCCGACAGTGAGCAGTTTGAATTAACCTTTCGAGTAGCCTTGTAGATTCGTGGCCCGGTTACGAGTGGGTCATCTGTTAGTTAATATTCAGAGGGTCGCACAATCTTGGATTCCGTGCGCGTCTCTGTTTCTACTGATGCGCTCGTGGACTGGATCTGCCCTTTTACATAGGTATTCCAAATAGATTACATTCGCTGCCGTTATTTTTAGACAAAAAGATTTTAAAGTTTTGTAGTTTTGGCGCTTTAATAAAAAAATCATTGCCTACTACCAGTTTTCAGTTTTAAAAGCTATTCGTAATCTAATAAACTTGCGTCAACTATTTTTTTTTCTTCCATTCTCTTAGCATCGTACCCAGTTTTTGTGTTGATTCCTTTGAGCCGTCCTACTTTGAAGAGATAAGTGAAAGTTTGTCGATAATAGAGGCATCGATTAGAGGCTATTTTTAAAAATAATCCTATACATAACTAAATGTGGTGAGGCAATTTTTATTCCACCGTAGACCCTTAATAATGTAACTATCCCACAAATCAGACTTCGCAATTGTTGATTTAACTTTTTGATTAAATTTAATTCGGAGTTTTGAGGATTGTTCGCCCAATTTCACAGTTGAATGGATTTGTTTCGGGGCTGCAAAGAAATGTTTCAATGTAAGCCTACATTCAAATAATGCAAAGGGGAATTTATAGGAACGGCCGGTCTGGCTGAAGTATTTACGACTGAATAAATATACAAACAAATCAAAGATACACAGAAATACAACTATTTAATGATTACAGAGTATTTTTACTTGGCGTTCTGCCAAGATTTTAAATTTTTATGATTAAAAAAGAGAAATATATAAACTTTCGAGTCCGAATTACATATACAGTGACCTTACGACTTGCATCTTATCTCACATCTTTTCACTTTTTGGATCTGATTTATGACAGATTGGGGATACTTGCCTGACCACCAAAATCCTACCACTGCTACTGCTGTAAGCTAGGATAAACAGCGGCGCGCGTGAAAAGGCTTCGAGAGCCACGGGTGTAGGGGGACCTATTAGAGCTGGTTGCGCTAGTTATTATGGAAAAATCGTCTGAACGTACGGAAATTAGCATCGGATGGGGTGGAGGCACTATATAGGTAATAATTCTGTCGTTGTCGTGTAACTGTCATCTCATCCAAAACTGTAGTAAGGTAGTCCAGACCTATTACGTGGCAATTACTTAGTACCATACCTACCACTTTACATCGTTTTAGAATTATGCTTGGATATTGTTTTAGATATTCTTTCCTAATATTTTATGTTTCCTTTGTTACAGACATTCCAGATGTGCGAGAGACCAGTAAATCCTAACCAGTCCCTAAGACTGATGCCGTGAGCTCTATCCCCAAGAGCGCACGACGTCGCCGTGATGAGCAAAACCCGCCATAATGCGTCGGCGGCCATTTTAAACCGGGAACTGACGTCCTTGTCGGCTCGAGATGGCCGTCAATCGCGGCGTACGCGCAGACTGCCTACCAGCGCACGCGCCCTACCCTATACCCCCACGGGACTATGAAATGTGGAAACACGGCAAGTGGCGACAGAAAACGTCACCACCAAGGACAAACGCAGCCGTTAGGGTTCCAAGATAGAAACATTGTATAGTGAAATTCTTAGAGGCCTAAGTGTTACTTTTTTGTGTAAATATAGTGGTGTATAGATATTAAGCATGACAAGCGAAGGCAGGGGTGCACGAGTGCCCCTGCTTGAATGTGGCGGGGCCGAATTTGCGCACACGCACAAGGGGACAGCGCCTCGGTGCTGCTTCTGGCTCGCTAATCATATCAACGTAAGAAAATGCGTCGCTGGGGTCATGGTGCTATCCGTCCTCACCATATTCTTCTACACTTATTACGTCACAGTACCACTGACAAGGTAAGTAACTCACGCAAGTCAATAACCTAAGATTACGTGACTTACATTGTCTTCACTGATGTGCATCTAATTTATACCAATTAATTAACAATCAAAAGTAAATATGAAATCGAAATTGCATTTTCTCAGAGGGTAACGACTGAATCATATCTAGTGCGTGTAAGTTATCAATTTGATTCGATTTGACATTCTCTTTGTTCTTTTTACAGTATTTACTTGGATAAAATTGAATTTACTTGGTTGAAATAGAAAGTTTTGTTTTAGTCGGGACCTTTTTAGTAGGTAATAAAGTAACTAAGGCGAACTAGGCTTACTATGCTACTAAAAGAATATGGCCAACTCATTGGCGACGACAACGGGTGGAACTCCCTAAGAAAAAGGGAAGACTGAAAAAAAAGTTTTTACCCATGAGAATGTTTGTTGATCACCTGAGTTGCACCTGAACTAAGCATTAGTTATACCAATTCCTAAAAACAAGCCGATGGTTCTGCTGGTGTATCTGGTTATAAGGACTTTTATCCACTTATAACCAGTTTTTGTAACTTTTATTGTATGTGAGAAGAATACTGTGGTAGAGCAAGCTCCTGACACTAGAGAAACGATACAAACTACAAAATATTGCGTTTTAAAAAAGTGATTAAATATGCCAGAGATAAAACATTACAAATAGGGTAGGTATTATGCAAAGTTTCTTGAGCCGGGTTAAAAATAGGAGTGACAAAAACATGCGAAACAAATTCCGAACTCGTTTTCTTTTCAATATATTATCTGTTATTTCGCTACGAAAGCATTCGCTATGTGAAAAATTGACAGTAAATACTTCCAGGAAATTGCTTTGTGGAAGTATTAAAGACGTTTAACTTTGTGCCCAACGTCCTTGCCGCTTATTGTTTGGCAGCTCTTGGCAGCTAACTTAGGGTGGAAAACGAATATTTTAGAGTAAGTAATTTATAACGTAATTTTATGTAATTAAAGCAGATGGCGTGTTACTGAGAACCATAATATTTTATTTTATCGGCCTAAAATTACACCGCGTTGAGATGAGCGGCTAGGGGCGGCAAGTTTTGCAGACACAGTCAAATTTATAGCAAAACTTGTGTTCTGGCTAATTAATGGAAGCTGCTCTGCTAACGCGCCTCTAACTTATTTATGAATGTTTATGTCCTATTTAAATAATTGGCTGTATCTTAAGATAAATAATAAAGATCATAGCTAATTAACTTGTATATTTACATTCCAATAGTAGTAATAAGTTTATGTAGGTAATCAAATAGCCTTGGTTAAACTTGGTTTGCGTTTCGTTAAAGTTTCCTTTTCCTCAGTTGATACAAACGTGGCTTTCATTAAAGCAAGGAGGCCACAAGCCTCCGCCGCGCTTACGGATAAATTATTTCCACAAATTTCAGCCCTTATTTATTTTCCGCTATTGAGATAAAACCTTAATGGCGCTTTGATGTGGCTTCACTTGAAACCAAGCTTTAAGTTTGACAGTATTTTATTGATTTTCTTGTAAATTTTGTTTTTGAAGGTTTCTTACTAAGCAGCGGTATAACTTGTTCTAATTACCCGTCAGGTGCTCAGGTGCGGGGCTAATAACTAATTAGTTAGTCTGATTAAAGTTTCTTTAGAAGAAAATGGCCAAGATCTGGGTATTAGGTACTCGAAGGATCTCGCTAATTCTCATTTAGTTAAGGCCACAATATTTTATAATTTTGACAATAAGGCTGCCCCACCCACGACCGATTTTTATGACTTATTTGGTGACTGGTATTGAGTTGCACAAAATCGGTTATAAAAATCGGTGGAAAAATCGGTCGTGTCCGGGCAGCGTAAATAGTATTTATTAAGGTTTACAAAAGTGTTTGGTGGTAAAAGTCGGTAACTTCTACAGTCTGGTATGGCGTGACCGTGTCCCACGGCCCCTGTCGCAGTGTTCGTTGCTCGCGTCGCAGCAGCAAGCTGCGCGGGATCACCGGTCAGACGCGCGCCTGCGCATCGACGCGAAGGTGCTTGTGATCGTCGAGTCGGCCTACTCAAGACTTGGACGAGATATCGCTGAGCTACTTGTCGCTAACCGTATACGGTAAGATCCCATTTGTTTTGAGCAGTCTTATAATATTACCTGTGATTTTATTTCCTAAAGGCAACCTAGCAGTGGAGTTATCGAGACCAAATATTATTTGTCCTTGTGTGAAATTTTAGTGATACACTTGTAAACGATTTCCATCAGAGCGTGTTGATTTACAATTCTTTTTATTTCACACTGGTCGTCTTTACGGAGTAAGTAGGCAGCCGCGCAACGCAGCACGCTAAAACTTCCCTCTTTACTTGGGCTAAGTTTACAAACTAATCTAAGTACCAAACTAGTTGAGATGAACTTTTATACTTACGTGAAACTAATTTTTAAAAATAATATTACTGCACGCAACAGAATTTTTATTATATATTTTTTTCAATTAAAATATATGTAGCGCGAAGAGCAGCGGCGGTGCAGCGGTACGGGCCTCGCCTTGGAAATATAAGGTTGCGGGTTCGATTCCCGGTCGTGCCTACATATCTTTGTTTGAATTGTTTCATCGCCGCTGCTCAATATCGGTAAAGTAAAACATCGTGAGGACGGTTTCCTCACATCCGGTCTAAGAACTAATCATTCGAGGACATGTGACTTCCACCAATCCCCACTTGGCCAAGTGTGTGGATTAAGGCCTAAACTCTCTCAACCCGTAAGATAGTTGAGAGAAGACTCGTACCCAGCATTGGGACACTAAAAAAGGGTTAAAGTGACATTTAACAATGTATAATGTATAACCTATAAATTATCTGATTTTGTTAACTGCATAAAAAACCGTCCAGCATTTTTTAAGATCAAGTACCGCGAATATGCCGCAAACACGCAGTGTTTTATAATGTACTTAGCGTTTCGTTATAACAGTATAAAAGTTTTATGTCGAGATGTCTTCTAAGTATTGTCATAGTTGGCCCTTACAGGGGAAAAACTCAGAATTGTTTACTTATGAAAGGACAAAGTGAAGTGTAAGCATAGAATATTGACTCAACTGTGTAACTGGTCTGGAAATATGAAAGTTACCTTTGTGTTTACCAATACTCACTGTTATGAGTGGTCCTAGCACTTATCAAATATCATTGACCCGAAGTACTACCCTACCGAAACAGCTCTTTCATAAGCCGTTAACATCACTCGATGTATTGAAATAATGAAGTAAAATAAATTTACTGGCATCAGATTTTGCTTTGAAACGGTAATTAATGAAAAGTATTGCCTACTGAAAATAAGTAACCTAAAAATTAATTTAATTATAATCCCACTCATGAAGGTTTGTCATCGCTGCGTGAACACTGAAGGGTCAATGCACTTAATTACAAGTTTATGCGGCGTGTGCAGTCTCAATACCGTCACTGGTACTCCAGTGAGCCCGGAACAACAGCGGCGCCGTGAATAGACTCGGCCAAGTCCAACTCTTTAGATGAGCGAGAGAAGACCCGTGCCTAGCTATGGGACATTATGGGTTGTTACTTAGATACTATATTACTTCATTACATTTTTCACCAGTCTAATTTAAAAAATAATATCTTTATGACATGTAAATATTTATATTTACCTTTCCATTCATCTGACGGCTATAGGGCGTGTAAGCTACCCTCTGTTTGTTTTCCTTGTATCCGCGAGACGATCGGTTGCGCTCGTTGACAGCTAATATGCGCGCCACGCCACGTGATGTACAGCACCGGAGAGCGTATTGGGTAATATCCTTTATTTATTTTACACCAGCTCGACTACGATATTCGTGAGGTCAGTAACAAAACCCGTTCCATTTCAAATAACATTTGTACTGAATCAATTGTATACAAAATACTGAAACACACACATCAAAAATGTATGTAATGTGTATGTGTATAAATTTACGTAAATCGCGTAATTTCCAGAGCTTTACTCCAATTTAAAGTCTGTTGAAAACTGCGTAAAAGTAAAGTAACTGCCGCTAACGGGTCAACTCAAACTTTCCCATCTCTTACGATAGTTACGATAGAGTACTGTTTAACAATTATTAAAACACTTACTTGATACCTGGACAATTGATGTGTACTAGATGACTATGTTAGATAATGATTTATCTAAGGTAATTAAATAATTTTAATCAATTGCATTTACAAAAGTACAGGCATGTGATTCAGTGAACATCTAAAGCTAGTCCCTGTAGTAAATAGACAATGTCACTACTATTGTTAGAGACCTATATGCGGCTTGAACAGCTCTAGCACTTGGTTTGCGGCACAAAAACCAATGTGAAATATGGTCTCCCATACAACACATAAGTAGCGAAATGTGGGTATTATCAACCTCGGCGTTATATACCTTCGCGTAATATATGCGAGCAACTATGTTGAGAGGTAATTACGTAGTAAACAGTTCAAACAGTACATAAGTTGTTGGTAAAGTCCTTGTTTATTTTTCTGGAGTATGTTGTGACGCTGCATACTCTAGATATGTAAATATGATACTTATATTAGGTGCAACTACAAAATACACTAGGTAAGTAGGATACCATTTGAATTTGTTGGTATTCAAAAAGCACAGTGACCCAGGAATTTCCGGACCGCACTCGCTGAAATATTCATTTGCGTTTTGGTTATTACCGAAATGGAAACCTCTAAGTTACATTAACCTAATCAATTTGTAGGTATCTGTTTACATTTATTAAACTTTTCGGGTGTTTATAAAATTACATTTTAATTAATAATAAACATAAATTTAATAAATACTGTTAACTATATTATAGAGTTATTAATATTTAAAAATAAGTAGGAACTTTTACTATCTGAAAGTATGATATTTTCATTACATAAGTACCTACCTAATACCTATGTACTTACATAATTGTGGTTAAAATAACTGAAGTTGTAATTTACCGACCAAGTAAATATTAAATCACTGTTATAAATTACAATTGACAAGTTTATTAGGGTGGCTTGACAGGTGTTCCCTGTTTTACACTACACTCAGTGAAAGATTTACGGGTTTACAGTCGTCTAAACAAACCCTTTACAACATTTTGAAATTAAAATAAAATTGATAAAATTCATTATGATACCGGTTTCAATTTTCACAAAACTTACCTTAGAGATTGTATTTTTTACTAGCAGAATTATTTAAGGAAACGTACAACAAAATTTGAATCACGTCTATATTACCTGAGAGTGTAGACAGAGGTGAAAACCGTTCACTTTTCGCCTATCAATTTTTAGAGACAATTAGCCCGCCTCTTAGTGGTGTATGGAAATTATATAACTAAATAAACCTGCAGAGTCTTTGTTAGTAACCTTAAGAAAAAACCGTTCGAAATTTTAAGAGATTATTGCGTACATACTTACAGACAGGTAGGTAGGTAGACAGACGCAACTTAACTTATATGATAAGTACCTAGTGATGGTCCATTGTGGTTGCAAGGTTAGTAATCGCAATCAATCAGCCCTCTGAGTTGTTTCGTTCCGGAAGAACCCACAAAAATGGTCACTTATCCAAAGGTGACCGCAACAAAGGGTTGTTGATATCAGTCAGCGTTTGGTGAAAAATTAGCGAAGCCTTGGATAAGAGATTAATTGTACAGAAAATTGATAAAGGTCGCTAATCTTTAAATCCATCAATAACACAAAGCATCTTTTTTATCTTTAATGCACGTATTAAAAGCTGCTATTTAGCTCTATCCTGTATATTCCTGTTTCACGGGCCGTCGCCCTACTTACGTCATACGAGTTTTTGCTCTCTTTGGATAAAAATCGGTTGCCTCCCGAGCCATACTGAAGTGTGCTATGCTTGCTTATGAAATGTTTGACGGGTCAGGAATTAGTTTTCTCCTCGATATTTTTTGTTGAGCCTCTTCATATTTTCCTGAAGCCTTGTTTTTATTTTATTTTTATATCTTCCTGAGATAAACGTTTTTTATTTATTTTTTAGTTATTTTTTTTTACGTCAGTAAGTGTACTAAATTCTCTGCGTGTAAAATTACTCGTACTCAATGATTTTCACTTCACCCCTTTTTTAGTGTTCCACTTCTGGTCACGGGTCTTCTCTCAACTATCTTACGAGCTGCGAGAATTTAGGCCTTATTCCACACACAAGTGCCGCTCTAAGTGCGGGTTGGTTGGTTGTCACATGTCCTGGAATGATTAGTTCTTAGACATGCTGGTTTCGTCACGATGTTTTCCTTTACCGATATTGAGCAGCGGAGGTGAAACAATTTACACAAATATGTGTGGGCTCGACCGAGAATAGAACCCGCGACCATATATTTCTAAGCCGAGGTCACCGGCGCTCTACTTACCTAATAATACTGATTAGTATATAAGCAGAGGTAGTGCAGAGTTCACAATTTAACTTAACAATTACTACAAGTTCAACCATATTCAATATGTATTATTATTTATTTATTGTACTCCGTAAAGTGTAGTTCAAATCTAACAAACCTACCAAAGGATTAAGTATGTCGTTATCGCGTCTCTTGGCTTCCCGTGCTACTTGTCCCGCATTAGTCCTCCGGGGGTGATTCATTTAAACGTACGTCTTACCCTAGTACACTTAGTAGATTATCTCATTGCTGTCATTGTTGTGCCAATAAAACTGGCAACTCTGTACAACAATGTTCTCTACACAGATAATGTAAGTTTAACTCTAACGTGGTCTAGTCGTTTTCTGACGAGATGCTTGGTGAGCCATAAATGGGAACGGGTCTGGTAATCTGTACTGTGCCTCGAACAACTACCATCTATGTAAAAGATGTGACTGTGACACGTGTAGGTACCATCTGCGTATTTATACACGTGTCATTACGTCAACCCTTTTAGTGTCCCACTACTGGGCATGGGTATCCTCTAAACTATCTTCCGAGTTGAGACAGTTTAGACCTTAATCCACACACAAGTGCCGCTCCAAGTGCGGGTTGGTAGATGTCACATGTCCTCGAATGATTAGTTCGTAGTACTTCTTAGACGTGCCGGTTTCTTCACGATTTTTTCCTTCACCGATTTGAGCAGCGGCGTGTGGGCACGACCAGGACGAACTCGCGTCCTTATATTTCTAAGGCGAGGTCCTTACCGCTGCGCCACCGCTGCTCATACAAGTGTACCATCTTCGTATTTATCGTCTCCACCATGCACCGGTTGATATCGGAGAATAACGTGCTGGTAGTTCAAAAAATAACGCAACGCTTGATCAGCATTTGTAATATTTCCTCCATTTAGCATACCTATTTTCCAAGTTGGCATTACAATAATTATATTGTTGTTGCTAGCTTACATGTAGACATAGGTGTTCACATAATTTACATAATACTTATCCAAAGCGACCTTAATCAACAGGACTGCTAATAAATAAATATCATGTATGTTGATCTGCATTTGTAATACTTCCTTAAATAGGTAACCATTTAGCATATTGTCCAAGGTAGGCATTGCGATAATCGTTCTTAAAGATACAGATTAAATAATGTTGTTGCTAGTTTACATGTTTGTAGACATAGAAGTTCATTAAGATCGACATTAATAAAGAGGAATGTTTATAAACAAATTACAACAGTCTTCTTTGTTTCAGTATCTTCAAAGTTCACAAGTTAAATGTAGACCAAAATCATTGTTTATACTCGTATCGTAAAATTCTCCCATGATTAAGATTTGCCTTGTTTGCGTCTACTGTCTTCTACTACAACAAATTATATATTTTTTTTAAAACCCAATGGTAGCAACCTGATCTTACTAACAGTAGGCATTGCATTGCATGCATTCAAGGATACGCCTGAGTCGAACTACTGCTTTAGCTTAAGTTTACATTTATCTATTGTGACTAAGCCACTATTACAAAGCTATTCCACCAATTGAAACTAGCAATCATAGTCATAAATCCGGTAATTATATCGCTGTCATAGAATTAACATCTAAATACTCAATATACAATCAACGCAATAGCAAACAAAAGTAAAATTGTTGAAATTCCCGCCGGTAACCATGAATTCCATTGACCTAAATGTTGTTACCTCAGTAATGTAGTGCGTTCTAATTACTCGCAATTTGGAAACGCGGGTTATACTATATTGTTGGTACACTACTAAAGTTAATTAAACATACAGGGTGGTTTTAATGTTGCGAACAGTTACTTGCACCAATAATTAGACAACTGAACTAAAATTTACACATGTGTAATTTTTCACATTTTCCATTGGCTTCTCTTAATGACCATTCTACCAACTAATTTTTATAGAATCCCTGAGCATATTGCCTTTAAAACGGAAACGAACATAAATATCCAAAGATTTAGTATCCCAATTCAAAATTAATTGTTAAAGTTTATCGGAAAATGTGATCAGAGTTTACAAAATAGAAATCTCCTGTATAAGCAAGGCTAAAGTGACAGCTGGTTTGCGAAGTTGAGTAGGCTTTCATAGCGACTCGTCTACGTCGTGGAGCGACAGTTAGTTAGTAGTGCCATTAGAAGGAAGCCTGTGGCAGCCCCTGTCTCGCCTCTCTCGTCACTAATGCTTGTTTGTGTCAAAATGACTTAATATAAAATAATTAGGGCATTTTGACGCTGTTTCCTTTATAAAGGTCCAAACCTGTCTTATAAGTGAACTATACTGGTTAAGGAGTAGACTGGGTACTTAGTATCTAGTTAAGTGGGTACTTATTAGGACACTTGTCAGGACAAGGAAGTATGTTATATGACTATTAAATGACTTGTGCTTAATCTGTTTACTTCGGTAGATACTACCTACTGGTTTGCAGACTTCGTAGAAGTGCTAAGGTGAGGTTTGATGTAGTTTATTGTGCTATTTCATCGTGAGCTCTGTTTTACCGTACACATGGGAACAATAGTCGAGTGTTAAGTGTTCTTCAGTTGTATGGGGCATAGTCAGACAAGTCTTACAGCCCAGCGCAATGGAACTTTCATGTTTCACAAATATAAAGTAAGAAAATATATGTTTAAGATTTAATTTCGTGTTCGCTCTATATAATATGACATCGATGTACTTATTTATTCTTATTAGTCCAAAATAAAATTATTGACATTCTACTGGTTGTCTTCAGATGTTACGAATACCATATTCTGCTAAAATCATCGTTGCAACATATTTAGGAATGTTGAGTGTTTAGTTTAGTGCCTACTTTACATAATTACTAGTGATCTGAACAAAGACCTGCGCTGCGTTGTTAAACTTACTCAAACTTGTTACGTAACGTAAACTCACATAAGTATCTTTAGTATTTACTCAGTAGGTACTTCCCTATGACTAATGTAACTCCGCACCCTCTGAAAGTTGACGAATAAGCACTCTAACCTGATTGAGAATTAGTAGCTCAATATTTTTTGCCCAAAGAAAATGAAATGTAAATGTACTAAATTGAATAGTTTGCATTTTAACAACCTCACATTCCATTCACGAACTAAATAGGCTGTTGTTTGCGCTCTAATATAAACCAAACGCATTCTCGTTTTAGTGTCAAAACCCAGGACACTAATTAAGGTAATTAGAAATATGTTAGCGCAAGCTTAATAACGGTGCTCACGTTTCTCGTTTCATCGCCGTCGGAGTTAAACATTGTATGCCATTTTAAAATACGGATTAAATGCAAAACTTTTGTTAAGACTGTTTGTCCCACGAATAGCGCACTTCTCCAAGTTTCCGACGAGTGCATCCTACATTATTCGGAAAGACGGACCGTTCGAATAGGTAAATGCTATTTGCAAGTTGCCATTCGCCCTAGACTCGGTCTGGAGTGCTCTCGGTCTGCCAAATTGAAGCGAGGCTCAGCTAAAGCAAAATGAACGACCGTCTCTCGATAGCGAGTTACCTGCATGCTACTTGTTAATCTTTTTTCATCGATCTGCCGGTGCATTTTAATAGTCCTATTACGTGTTGCCCCTGTTGAGTTCAAATACTTGTCAGATTTTCCCAATATCGCTAAAATAGGGTGCTTTGACTGAAAATTGAAAAGTATCCTAAAAGCGAATGTTTGGACAGTTCGATTTTCAATATTGCCAATCAACTTCAGCGGCTTGCTCAATGTTTGACAAGGGGACTCTATTCGCCGGTTGCTATTTAAAGTAAAGAATTTTATGACGCGGGTTAGAATCACCGTTGGTTTTGTTTCTGAAATAAAATTTATGCTATGAATTTCAAACAACTTTTAACCATCCTTCGTCGTTTTCTTATGTTTAATTAACTTTTTGATCAGTGTTTAATTGAATCAGTATCAAATGAATATTGTTTCGAAGATTTTTCTTACTAATATTATAAATGCGAAAGTAAGTGTGTGTGTGTGTGTGTGTGTGAAGGTTTGTTACCGCGTATCTCCATAACCGCTTAACCGATTTTATTGAAATTTGAAATGTAGGTAGTGTATACCCTAGAATCGGACATAGGCTAATAATATTTACAAATATCATCCCCTAAGAGGGTTAAATAGAGGGGTGAAGTTTGTATGCAACTTTTTATTCCTTGGTCCTATTCATTTAAAATTCGGTACACATAAACCTTAAGACAAATAATGAGATACGGGTTTTTTATTTTTCCATAATTACCCCCATGGGGTGTGGAAAATGAATTTTAATGGTAAAAATTAAAGTTTCTCTGGATCTGCTTAGTCTCAAGTCCGATTCACTCCAAATTCGGTACACATAAACCCTAATAGAAATCATGAAACACGTGTTTTTTATTTTTCCAAAACTACCCCCAGGAAGAGTGTAAAATGAGTTTTTTTGGAAATACTAAATATTGCAGAACTGTTTAGTCCTTGGTCCGATTCACTTCAAATTGGGCATACATAAAGCTTAAAACAAATAATGAGACACGTGTTTTTTATTTGTCCATTTTTTTTTATTTTTACCCTAATACTACGCGGGAGAAGCCTGCGAAATTATTCTGAGTGCGATTTTCTTCGAAGTTGATATCAATACTCTTTCGTGCTTTTGATTTAAATTACTCTTTATTTTGACACAATGACATGTTTGAATGCGATGATTAGAATTCGAAATTTAAATTTTATTTCTTCTTAAAGGTATGGTCTAAGAGCCGTAGTTTTTTTTTTTTAAGAAACACCTATTGATTTATTGATATACTTATGGGGGCTTGCCGATTTCAAAATGTTGCTACACTACTGAACTAATTTTGTATGGAGATAGTTAGAGACCCGCTAAAGTATAGTTTTATCCGACTGCGAAAAAAGGCGGGCGAAGCCGCGGGCGGAAAACTAGTATTAAATAAAACGAAATGACTTTGTACTACTTAGTTGAGACTAGGTGATTTTTGTCCTCTAATGTTCGCGTTACCTTCATAAGACCTCAAATCTGAAGAGTACCTAATCTGAACACAAATGAGGTTACAGTCGGTATATACGTAGGTACACTCGACTGTACTTATATCCTAGTTTCTATTCAAAAGGCAGAGCAGGCAGCCTCTTCACCTTCACGGTATTGATCTTTATAACAGACTTTCATCTGGCGTGAGATAGATCTACACAATTATTTATTCTCGTTGCTCTCGACTTCAATTTAACGATGTACTTCAGTAATACTAAGAGTAGATAAGTCTTAAATATGCAAATTCTCGCAATTGTTATTAAGTTAATTTTTCATTAGATTGAGATAAAATTGAAGTAATTATTTAGTACCTACCCAGTAGTAGTTTCAGTTTCAAATCGATATTCATTGTTTGGTAGACTAAAAGTATATTTTATTTATCCCGGTGTGGCCATCTTCAATCATTATTTGGACACAAAACAGTGTTTAAAGAAATAGTACACACGGCTACATATCAAACTCTACATTTCCAGCATAAGCTGACCTCTGGTTTTACGGAATTCCTATACAATGCGAGATTAATTTAAATTGGAAATGTATAGCTTGATGGGTAGCCGTGTGTACCTACTTGAAATGTAAAGTAACCGCTCGCGTAGACGATTACATGTCGATTACATAAACAACTCCCAATTCAAAACCAAGCTTAAAGTTTTAATATCTGGAGAAACCTTTGAAATTCTCCTTTGATGTTAGAATAACTTCAGGTAGTTTGAAAATGTTGGAAAGTGCTTAATATTACAAACCTCGTTAAAACTTTATAATTATAACTAAGTAATTTAATTTTAAATAATGTTTTAGTAACTTTAGTTTCGGTACTTTATTTTAGTTGCACTTTGCAAAAACACCACTACCCTCTTAAAGTTACTCTTAAATGAAACAAAAGACATTTTTTAGATAAATGTATTCTAATTATTTTCTTCTATACAAATTGGAACACAGTAATTATCTTCCATACATTTCCGTTCAGGTATAAAGTTGAAGTGGCAGGGAAGAGTCTACCCGTACTTACCACGTTGGACAAGGGGCGGTACGGCGTGATCGTGTTCGAGTCTCTGTCAAAATACGCGAACATGGACAAGTGGAATCGTGAACTCCTCGACAAATACTGCAGGGAATATTCTGTGGGCGTCGTAGCTTTTGCGACGCCCGGTGAAGAGACTCTGGTGGGCGCCCAGCTCAAAGGGTTCCCGTTGTTCATGCATACTAATTTAAGGCTAAAGGTAAGACTTATCTTCTAGTTTGATTTCTTATAGTCACTAATTGCAATATAAACAATGCCTGATGCTGACCAAATCGCACTCCAACTGCGGCTAACCGGACCGCAGAACCTTTTTTTGACTAACCGAACCGCCATTCCGCTGCGCAGTCCAAGCATACATTGTATGCTTGCACTGCCTGCACGTAATATTCTTGAAAAACACTGCATTTCAAGTTTTACTTAAGCCGTCCGTAAGCTAAGCCTAATTTATTTCAACCCAGGATGCTACGTTGAACTCAGCGTCCCCTGTGTTACGACTGGCGCGCGCTGGTGAGACTGCCTGGGGTGCTCTGCCAGGCGACCACTGGGCTGTATTCAGAGCAAATAGTTCTACTTATGAACCAGTCGCATGGGCACTCAGACAAAACGAATACGGATCTGGTGGTAAGTCTTAACTCCTCATATAAGCAATTTATTACTCTTAGTAACCAGCTAAGATATGAAAGGTAGTGCTGCTTCTAAGGTGCTAGCAGATTCTGTGCAACACAACCCTCAAGCATAGTGGGCCTGGAACCCGAGTGCCTGGCATAGCGATGAGAAATAACTTATTATCGCACTAGGGCCTTTGAATACCCAGCTACATCACTGCCATGTTTTTTTACTTATAGTGCCACTAAAATTTAGTGCCTTTGTTCCATCAACGATAAAGAAGAAAGGAACAGGAATACCTACATCTAATCGACGCCACATAAAAACGTAATACTAGTTTCACATAACGTCAATTGTAATTAATGACTGCCCGTCATCATGTTCTAATTAATGGTAGGAATTCCTTGATGTTCGCATTGATTCGTAACATATGTTCGTGATATTGAATTTCTGTCAAGGTCTTCGAGGAAATAATTGTTACGATAAAATGATCACAGAATGAATGAAGCATGTCCTTTGTAGACAAAAACATCGGTTAGTCAATTCAATTTCAGTTCGCTACTCATCATCTATTTATAAGTACTTACCTACTTTCTATGAAACCTATTCGCTATTGTTTCAAAGTTTTGAGTTTACTATAGACCTAATAAAGGTACATTGTTATAATGTTTATCTATTAACAAGTAAAGCTAAAGGTTATCTTAGACAAAATAGGCTGACCAATTAGCACTTTAGACCTTGATGGATCCTATTTTATGAGAAATAAGAAATCTGAATTTGAGCTAAATCTAATTTTAGAACAAGGTCAAATGAATTTTGCGACCTTTTAAAGATATTTTCGCAACAAATGCTATGTAAATTCTGATCTGTACACAATTGTTCTTTATTAAAATCAATCGTATTATGCTTTGTACAAAGTTGTCCTAAATGTAAAGGCAACATTGAATGAATTAATAAATTTACATAATCTGTTTAATTTCAACGTAAGCCTAAAAGCTATGCAGCTGATGGAATAAGATTGAAATATCTCAAATGGAAATTTACATCTTTACTAAAGGCCGCTTAATAAAAGATAATACTTTAATTTTACCGCAAGTTTGTGTGTTACTACGTAATGTATGAGTCATATTTTACGTAAGCTATCAATAAATCTTCCATGTACACACGGCACGTATAAAATCGATATCCTTACAGTTGTACCTATATGGTAACGTATCCGTTTGTTATGCACGTATGACAGGGTATAAAATACAATCTTGATTTCCTTAGATACGATAATTTCTATGCTTGGAGTGTTGCAATATATGTAATTGATGCAAATTGTAGCAATTCAGATTATTGCAATATTAAACTACCTTCTTATAAGGTTACCTATTTAATAAATGAATTAAAGTATTTAAATACCAAACGATTTTAATTTCAGATACGAAATCGTAATAAACTTTACTTCTTCATTCTGTCTTTCTTAGTCGACTATTTTATAGTTGGTTGTAATAACTTCGGAACAAAAGTTCTTGTTAATTTAGTACCTATTAAGTTAGAAATACCTGTGCCAAGAATTGTTATAAGCAACCATTTTACGGCTTTGAGTAGCACAGCTACGCATAGTATTTAATAGAACTGACTATATTCTCCGTACCACAAACCAGTAATGTAAAAATTGGCATCCAATAGTCCCAATCGATCGAAATTTGATATAACAGCCAACTAAATTGGTTAGTAAATACGCCGGCTTCATAATACCGATGTTTACAGAAGAGCGTATGCCGCTAGCCACAGTGATACAAGACCACGGCCGTTTGGACGGTGTCCAACGGGTACTGTTCGGCTCGGGTCTTCAGTTCTGGTTGCATCGACTCCTGTTCCTTGATGCTCTTAGCTACCTGAGCCACGGCCAGCTTAGCTTGAGCCTCGACAGGTGGATCCTTGTGGATATTGATGACATCTTCGTGGGAGAAAGAGGTATGTTTGTAATATGATTTTTCTTTGTGATTTTATTGATATTGATAACGTATTTTTCAAAATTGCTTATCTTTGGTTACGGTAATATTACATTACCGAATACTTTTATTTTGAATATGACTACGTTTTAGAATAAATATTCATTGTTTATATCACACTTACTAGCACTACTTACCTATTATTTCACACACGTGGTAACCAATTTAAAAAAAACTTACACTTTTTTTAAATTTTCTTTCACACTTACCTTGTCCTGAAAACAACGAACTTTAGTGGTGGAAAACATTTCGGTGACATATTTTTATTTATAAATAGATAGATTAAATTCAGAACAACCAATAAGTACATCATTTTCACAAAATTTTATCTAATACTAAACTGTTACCTACATTCACTAAACTCATATCAGTTACACGAAACGAATACTAAGCAATACTAACTGAATAAATTAAGCTCAATCAAACTAACATTGTAGCGCGTTTAGTTATCTTTGTCCTCAGTATTAGTATGCGCGGAAGATCCGAATATTATTAGCACCTGCCTTCATTGAATGTTAATATGAACAATTCGTTAAATCATTTAGTATGCACTGACAAGACGCATTCCTGAGCGAGCTTTAGGCGACTAGATTTATAATACCTGTCTATTACTTGTCTACGTACCATATAAATGAAGCATTAGAGCGCCACCTTCATTATGAAATTAATATACAGTTGTTCATAAAGACATCGATAGTTGTAGTTCAATGCAACTCTCGTGGATAACTAGAGCAGCCAACATAATATTTTGATTGGAATAAACAAATATTTAATATTCATGGTAAAATGAATTCCATGTAAAACTGATGGACTTAAGTTACTAAAAGCAAAAACATGTCAGTTATTGTAGAGCGTTATTAGTCAAAGCTAATGTTTGTAGATATGTGACATACTCTACTTTCTATATTAGGTTAGGTTACGTATAACATGAGTAGGTACGTTTAACTTTCGTTTAAAGGTATGATCTATCGTCTTTTTTAGACAACCCTGTGTACTAGTGGGTCAAGTGCAAAGTTATTAGAGTTGATATCTAATTTCGAATATAAGTATTTAGCAAGATTTGGGAACGAAATTTTAAAACAGGCATTTCCTAACAAACCATGCTAACGTTTTCTCAGTCATAGATAGCAGCTTACTGTAAAGTATTAAAAATAATTGGCTTTGGAGAATTTCGGTTACCTTAGCTGCCTTGGTTCGAACTCATTTCATCGTAAAAGTATAAATTGTCGTTGTTACTAGCTTTCATCGCAAACTCTATCCGTTGGTTTTGTTAACTTTGTCATACTTCTATTAACTAACTTCTAAGGAGGAGGTGGTTATCCATTCCAAAGTATTTATATTTTTTAGTGTCTATTCCCAAATGATTAGACCACCATTTATATTTAAAATACGTTTTTTGATTTAGGCTTTTCTTGTAACAGCGAGATTTAACATCATCAGTGGGTTGGCCGGCGAGCCGTAAATTAGATCTTATATGAACATGTACTCATCAGGTACTCGTCTTCACGAAGAGGACGTAGCAGCGATGTTGGCGTCCCAAGCGGCTCTACAACGCTTAGTTCCCGGCTTCAGATTCAACTTGGGCTACAGCGCGAAATATTACCACCACGGCACTAGTATGGAAAACAGGGGAGACGATGCTTTGTTGAAGAATAGAGAGCATTTTACTTGGTGAGTGTCATTTGTACTATATTAGTCTAAATTTTTCAGACAGCAATTATAAAACATCAATCGATCGATTTTACCACACATAAACGACTTAGATTAACGTTTAATGGGTATGGTAACTTAAAATAGATCAGAAATATGTATTTCTTTTCAATAAAAGTCTAATATAGGATTAATTCGTAAACTACATACGGTGCCTAGTATATTAAGAACTTCATCCAGCAAAACCTGAAGGTAGGTACTTAGAATAGAAGTTCATGTAAAAAAATATATATTTACTCGTATATATTGAATCTAAATCGCAATAAACGGACATCGTTTTAACCGTGACGTTCAAACACCATAAAGTTAGAAAATAAACCATTGGATGTATAAAATGATTTCAGAGAATCCGCATTGTAAAACAATAAAACCTTAGCGAAAACCTGGGACGACGCCAAGTTTATATTTCCCAAGATAAATACCAGTTCTATACTGCCGAAGGAAGAAGGGCACATCTGACATTTTTATCGTAACCAAGTTATTGATGTCATCGGAATCATTATCTTTTACTGATTCCAACTATGTTACTAACTTTACTACGAAAAAAAAAGTCAGATGTGCCCATTATCCTTAAGACGGCAGTACAATTATGTTAAAAACACAATTTCCTAATATCTTCTAAAATTAATTTAGGGAAAATCTTTTTAAATATTTTTGTGGGATATTGAGATAGAACGGGAGGGGTTTGTTAAGTTAAAAGGTACATATTATAGGATTAAGTAGCTACTTAATAATTTGGCCGCGTGTAATTTATCTTTTACCCTCTGGCGGAAACGGTTCGGTAGAATAAAATAACAAAAACATACCTTTCAGTTGCTAATTATAAAGTTAGAATTTTACCTAATCATGAATATCTAATCTATTTAAAGCAGGTCATTCATATTGAATTTATCGAAATATTATCATCATCAATGACCTTGACATATATTATTTTATATCACTAACTGCCCCAGCGAACTTCGTACCACGTATTTCGCTATTATTGCTAAAAATAGGGGTGGATGGTAAAGAGGTGAAAAAAATACCCGCAAAATAAAAAATAAAAATTTAAGGTAGGCCACCCTCATCACTTAAGCGTACGAAAAATAAATTGCGACCGATTCTCAGACCTACCGAATATCCGTTTCGAAGGAGTATTTTATTTAATAGATGTTACTAGTGACCAGTAAGTTAACTGATTTACCGACTGACCAGATAACGCTTTGTTGTGAAGATAATTATTATGCATTTCAAAATAGCGATTACAGATAAATTAGCTCTGCTTCCGATACTATATAAAACCAATGTGTCCTAGCCTAATACAAGGTTCACTTCAACCGTTTTTAGTGTCTCTCTGCTGGGAACGAGTCTTCCTCACAACTGTTTAACGAGTTGAGAGAGTTTAGGCCTTAATCCCACACACACTGGCAAGACCTGGCTTATTATCAATTCTTATAAAGCTGAAGAATTTGATTGGTTTAACGCGCTTATATCAGAATATACTTCATTCGAATTTAAAAATTATTTTAGTATTGTATGATAGCCCATTTATCGAGGAAGACTTATAACATCGCGCTATAAAATGCAGAGAAAATTTCGTCAGTTAGTAAATAATATAATAGTTTACATGCTTATCTACTCTTAAATTAAGCGTAAAAGTAAGTTCATAACAATATAACTAACGCAAAGACCAGAAACTTTAGGCTGGAAACAAGTGCTTATACATCCGTATTTAATTGACTAAAAGTTGCCGTATGTAGATTAAGTTTATGAAGCTTTGCAAGTTCGACTAAGTCCAAGACTTCAACTGGGGTTATCTCGAGTGCTCATAAAGCGGACTTGAACCTTGACTTAGTTATTAGAACTTGTTGCAATAGCAACTGACTAACCACACAATTGGATTATAATTTTATTTCATTATATGCCTGCCTAACCTAGCGGTAGCGCAGCGGTATCGACCTCACCTTTGATTATAAATAAGCTCGTGGGTTCGATTAGATTTTATTTAAAAAAAAATTCCTGTATGAAGTACTTGTAAGAATCTTTCTCATTGACATGCATTAGATTGAGGTGTACGCAATAAAAACCATAAAAACATACAGTCGAATTGAGAACCACTTTCTTTTTGAAGTCCGTTGAAAATACTACGGATTTATCAATCAATCGATCAAGTAATAATAAATAGATAAATTCTGTAATTGTACAAATTCAGATATTATGGTGATGTAAAGTCACCATAATTCCAGATAATTATTTGAAAAAACAAATGTTTTATACAGTTTTAATGATGACCACTATTTTCCAAATTTGTATCTTGAAAATCAACAAAATAATAGTTACCAATCTAGGCACTGTGTCGGACGCTGTTAGGGTTAGATTCTTTAACATCCATTTACAAATTCCTTTTCTTTCTACACCAGGTTTTGTCACATGTGGAACCACCAACAGCCTCACCTATACAACAACGTGAGCCATTTAGAATCAGAGATGATGCTCAACAAACAATTCGCACTAGAACATGGAATACCTACAAACTCGTGTTACTCGGTGTCGCCGCATCATTCGGGGGTGTATCCGGTGCACGAGCCATTGTATGAGGCGTGGAGGAAGGTGTGGGACGTCAAAGTTACTAGCACTGAGGAGTACCCGCATTTGAGGCCGGCTAGGTGAGTCCTGTTTACTGTTTACATATTGATTTTGGAAAACTACACAACACACAGCTCATGTTTACAATATCTGAAGGTGCAGGCAGAGGTGAACTTTCACACTGATTATCCCAGACATACTCAGTTTTGGTTTCTGAAAATGTCCTAGTTATATTCTGTGTTAATGCTACTTTTGACTATTTGTTCTACCCGAGATTGGAATTTCTGTCCACGTATACGTTTTTATACCTATATGCACTATATGCATATAATAATATGCCTGCCTGCATATTATATAAAGTGAACCGGAAAGCCTATATCATGCCTTAAATTCTACGTTATTTGAGCCATATGCAATAGTATTGTGACGTTAAAATTATTAATGAATCGAATAGAAAAAAAAGAACCCCCTACAAAATATACCTAAATATTATTTTCCAATTTATTTTATTTATACAACCCAAATTTTTTAAGAAACCGCCAATTGTTATTGATTTGTCAAATATTTTGTTGGGTAAGAGAGTTCAGAAAAACAGCTGATTAGGCTAGGGCGAGGCAAAATTTTCTCAAAATAGCACATCAATAATCATATCAAAATATAATGTCTGTCTTCACATAGTCATTACTAATGACCTAAAGAATGTTTGGTAGCTTAGTCAAAATTGGGTACCTATGTAAAAATACACACTGTATTTACATATCCACTTTTGACTACGACTACTTTAAGCGTCACTACGTTAGCGCTGTATGTAATCATTTGAAGTTACAATTATCGCACTTGGGCTCCCAGATTTAAGTAGCAATTCGGGCTCGTAATTTACCCATAAAGATGTAGTATTGTCCTGCCGCCTACACAGATAAACACAGTATATGGCAATGAGGTATTAGTGCAAATAGGCAGGAAATACGTGTACCTAGTTAGTAATTTAACAATTTGCAAATTTATCTTATTATCTATGTTCAACAATGCGTGTTACGTTAACGAGATAAACTTTTCATTTGTATAATACTAGACCTTGTAGTACATAGGTACGTATTGTAATACAATACCTAACCTATTTACTAGAAAATATATACACTACATTGGCTTAATATACTCATAAACTTGAAATCATTTAGGGTAGAGTACCTATATTTTTTAAAACATAGTTCGGACTTACTATTAAGTGAACTCCTGGTAAAAATCTAGACTGAGACTAAACCTCATTTGGAAATATAGACTGTAACTCCTAAGCTCGGTTACATACGCTCAATTTCCTGGTTAAGTTTACGAATGACGTGTAGGACTGTAGGACTGTAGGACATCTACGAGTAAGGATCGTTATTCAGTGAATATTTAATTATTTTACTAAAAAGCTATTTCGGTGGATATCATACACGTCATTCGGAAATTGAATTGGAAAAGCGAACGTATGTGGCCGGGGTAAAGAACAAAATGTTATTAATAAAATATGTGTATGCTGACTGAATGTCAATGAATATGACGTTACTCTTCATAACGCATCATTTATTGAGTTGGTGGGCGTGTGGTATGATATGGGGCGTTTATTTTTTACCAAACAGGTTTATTTCCTATCTAGTTCAGGTTCATTTACATCATTATAGCCTTATTCATAAAAATCTTATGAAACTCTTTAGTTAAAAGAGACTTTAAATTAAAAAAAAAAATCAAGATGGCAGACAAAGACAAAGGAATTATAAACCTATTTTATCTATATTGAGCATAAAAGACGTTTATGACTTCGGGAGATTATGTCTTTTAAATTGTTAGTTATTTTATTTATTTGTAAATTTTCATATTTTATTATATAAACAATTTATCTTGCCCTGTTTGTTGGTGCAATTGATGGGTGAAAACCTAGTTACTGAAATTTTACCCCCTTCCTAATTGATCTGAAATTAACGGCACCCTTAAATCAAACAATACCTACGTATTCAACATCCCTATAAATCCAAGATGGCTGCTAATATAAAATGGCGGATTATTAGTTTTTAATACTATTCTTAAAAGTTATTACAATAATATACATATTTTAAATAGATAAAAGATTAAAAAAAACTAGCGTAAAAGTAATTAAAAAAACACCATTGTCATTTATTAATTTTAAATTGGTACCTCTTATTTGATGGCTTGCATCATTTACTAAATTGGTACAAATTTATAATCCGCACGGATGGTTCTAAGCAGTCTTTAGAACCATTTTTCAAACGATGTCGAATTAGTGTCAAGAATATCTTAGAAGTCCACAGAGTATATCAATCATAGTTAATATATATTTGTAGTTCTAGCAACTACAACAGTCATTAATCATTTTATATCAAAATATACAATGTACTCGTAGAATGCGGAACCAAGTGTAGTTGTTACGGCAAATGTTTGCGGCTTTGGCTCAGAGCTTCCCAAACTATTGGCCGCAAACGTTGCGTTGCGGTCCTGAATCTCGCTTGATAGCCAACGTCGACAATCGAATTCCAATAATTATATTATGACCAATGTGCAACGAATATCAGTAGATAAGTACGACCTCAGTTTTAAATAAAAAATGAATAAATTTGGATTAAGCAGCAGCTATACCATTGCTTATTATTTCTGATATGATAGGTGTATTTGTTTGAATAATAAATGGGGGAAAGTCGTTGTTCAAGGGAAAATTATATTAATCTGTATCCGTTTTGATGTTAGGTACTTCATTTAACTTTTAATAATGCCGTACAGTGTGAATTTGATAAATCACTAACTGACATATAAAAGCTATCATTATTCTACACTTAAATGTACTGTCATGTTTGTATTTGGATTAATAATTCAAAGTGAACCCGTGTTTGCGTGTTTCGCTTAAAATATTATCTACTTACACAAAACTAATTTGTTACAGTACTGGTGTCTAGAATGTGTTGCTGAATAATTTATTTGAACTAGCTGTTAGATGAAATAAAATGAAAGGAAACAACGCATAACATTTTTGTTCTATTTTCATAAATGTGACTCATATTCCTATGTCTTTAGTAAAGGCTTTATCTATTACTAGCCCTCTGGAACTTATATTCATACTGATATTCGGTGTCCCATCAAACCCATTGAATCAAATATTATAGAATCGGTTCACCTGTTCCTGAGTTCAGCATGTCTAGGTGTGACTAGCACAACTTTTTTTTATAATTATTAGATTAGATGTAAAACGTTACACAATTTACTTGAAGTAAATTGTGTTAGTTTCGTCTACAGAAAATAAAAATCAGGTTTACGTTACCCCATATTTGTATTTCCTTTAGGTTACGTCGCGGCTTCAAACACCGTGGAGTGATGGTGTTACCTCGACAAACTTGCGGGCTGTTTACACACACGTTGTTACTAGAACGGTATCCGGGCGGACGACATCGGTTAGATCGCTCCATTCAAGGCGGAGAACTCTTTCAGACTGTTATTAATAACCCTGTAAGTATTCATTACTTATTACTGATTTCATTTTATTTTGAATGTTAGCTTAACTTAGAGTCCATTTCCATCAAATATACAGCACCGTATTGGACAGATCCGATAACACGCAAGACTTCTACACTGTACAGAAGATTTAAAATTGTTTATCTATTGTGAAATTCGTTTCTGTCCGATGCGATGCTGTCCGTTTGATAGAGATGGACTCTTAGAGATCTTCTCAGCTTAATAGAGCTTACCCTTGAGGTAAATGTACTATTGATGGTTACTATTTGATTTTATGACGTGATTTTTGTATGGTGGAAATTTCATCGTTTCTTAGTACCAACTATGTTTTAAAATACTGTAACGCATTTGCCCCATTAGGTAATTCTTTAGTCATGTATGGTTCCCTTATTCTGTTAAGTTATCTAGTAAAAATTTCACAACAGTATAAAGGAACCTACAAAAAGCTATTTTCAATATGATATCATACCTATATATATAATATGACGTAAAATAAAAATAATATTGCGTTGTAAATACTAAGAATCATCATTGCATTTTTAAGATAGTTTTTGTATATTCGGAATCTATTTTATTAAAATTCCCAGAGACTAAGCGAGCATGTATCAAAACTTGTTTGATGATATAGTAAAACTAAATAAGGCAAGATAGGGAAATTTGATTATGCCCAGAGTCCCTTGATCTCAATCTTGGAATCCCTTTGAGAGTTTATCCTCACTGAGTCGTCTATATCGAAGGTACAAATGGTCCGAGTATCGAGCTATCCAACTACCCGTTAGGGATTACTGATTCGTTCATTCCTAAATTATCGTGATTCGCGCCTCACTATTATTAATATTGGAATAACTTTATTATATATGTCACACCGCGTAATCTAAGGTAGCATTCTGGTGCCTAAACTGACAGTTAGATGTTATTTGTGATAGCATTCAGCCTCTGAGTTATCAAACTGATAAGACATTGAAATGTCTGTGCAGGTTGCTTGTCTGTGATTGTCCTTGTTACAGTCGGTTGTGTTTATGTATCTCACAAAAAGGAATCCATTTCCATCCAAACATTTTGAGAATAATTTAGAGTGGTGCTATAATCATTAACAAAGGTATTGATTAGCTTTATTATATTTATTTTGTGTCACATCGAGATGCATATAGAAGGGAGTGTTACTGATGATGGAATTCCTATGAGTTCGCCGAAATATATAAGGAGACGGGTAATCTTGGCTAACCAAGTCGTCTCCTTTATTGTACAAGCCTTTATTGTATTTCTTAAGATTTCATTCAGAGGCTTTAATATTCGGAAACGCCATGATATACTAAAATAGACGTCACCAAACCTGCCTACTATCTTGCAAATCTAGCCGAAATTCTGAAAACCATTTTTAATTAAATTGATATTGATGACTAGCTTTCCGCACGCGGCTTCGCCCGCGTGACGAATATTTTTTATCAGACCCAGCTGTGGGATAAAAAGTAACCTATATCCTTCTTCAATAAATGGGCTATGTAACAGTCTAAGAAATTTTCAAATCGGACCAGTAGTCCTTGAGATTAGCTTGTTCAACCAAACAACCAAAACACCCTTCAGCTTTATTACATTAGTATAGATTAAGTAATAATATATCGTTTGACAAATGAAGCGCTTTTCGATGCATCGAACCCGCCGTAATTATCATACACTTGTACACAGACAAATTGATAGTTCTGTCGGCAATCACATAAGTTTCCCAAACATTAACTACAGTTTGAGAAGTAAGTTTATTAAACAACTATGTTTTGGGATAGTTAAAACGAACGCGTTGAAGTTGGGAGATTATTTTCAAATATTAAACGAACCGCGATTACGTTATTAATAAACAGTACTGATCTTAAAAAAAATCTACGGTAGTGGGACATTCAAGCGTAGTTACTTACTAAAATGAAGCTCTCTCAACTATCTTACGAGTTGAGTGAGCGACTCGAGTTACGACCCGTGTCCAGCTGTGGGACACTAGAAAAGGTTGAAGTGAAGAAGTGAGATCGATTTATCTGACCTGAAACTACCTATCAAGTTTCTGAACCTTTTGACCTCCAGTGTCGCGTATATTCGACAAATAAGTTTGTCTCCCCGCGCTTGTGAAAATTATTTATTTACTATCGATTTGTAAAATTTTGGGGTAAAACTCCACAGATACCTACTGCATTTTTGATGATGTATTTAAAATGTTAAATTGCTATTAGATTAGGTAAGGTACTGAAGTTCTTGAAGAATCTTGTTAACATGTATTTTGTCCTTCAGATCAACGTGTTCATGACCCACATGTCGAACTACGGCAACGATAGGCTCGCGCTCTACACCTTTGAGTCGGTGGTGAAGTTCCTCCGCTGTTGGACAAACGTTCGGCTTGCGTCAGCGCCTCCTCTAACTCTCGCAGACAAGTACTTCCAACTACATCCCGATGAACTGAACCCGCTTTGGGGGGTGAGTGCCTTTTTTATTCCATTAAGTTACAACAGTCTCCAGCTGTTGAAGTGATGATGTGCAAAAGGTGACCAGCAAAAGCTGGATGCGACAAAGATAGTGTGAAGTGGCAGAAGCCTATGTTTAAAATTGACCTGCCGATGATAGTGATAAGAAATTTTAAGTCGTTAACACTTATTAATTGTGTTTCTCTTTTCAAGCTCTTTTATTTCATACTTATATTTTAAGGGTTGTTATGAAAACAATAAGTCGCCATTTTGTACCATCCACCATATTGGATTCAATATGGCGGCATTTATAAAATCTAGAATTGTCATCAAAACTAAACGTGTATGCAAAATTTCAGCTCGATAGCTTTAGTGGAAGTGGGTGAAATATTGATAGCTAAATTCCAGGACATACATACATACATACACGTGGAGTTAAATAAAGTTTTTCAAAAACTACCTACGTCCGAAAGTCCCTGCGAAATCTTGTAGCATTATGTTATATGTATTAATTAGTTGCGACAACGTCTGGACGGTACAATGTTTAATCTTTATTGCTTGTAACAAACATTTACAATGTAATTAAGTTACGTAATATATTATGTTAAATGTTGAGAATGCGGTCACATTCGCGGTTAGCAAAGGACTTAACGCTTACGGCTACAACCCTTTACAATTTAGTACTATTACATTTTTCTAAATTGATCGTTTAATTAGAAAGTTATAATATAGGGATATGCTGGTACTTAAATTTCAAGAATTTCACCCCCCACCTTTATTTCTGTGGAAACTCAGAGATACACACCCTCTTATAGCTAGATAAGTACGTAATGTGTATTAAATGAAGTTCAAAAGTAATCTCACTATATTTACGATACATGACAACAAGTGCCAACAAGCGACATTCGTTAGCTACCAAAATGAGGCCGTTTATTCTGTGAAAGGTTCTAGAAGAAGGAAAGAGATAGAGAGGTATAATATTTATACAAGTAGATATAATTTGTTCAAATACTCTTGTATTTTTTGGTAGTAGCTACACAAAAATTTATACTAATGGAGTAAAGAGGATTGGAAGTCGCCACCCACCCACCAGACAAAGCAGCACCGCTAAGCGACCTTGTCGTGTTCCGGTGCGATGTCTGGTGAGGCTGGATCGAAATTGTTGCTCCTTTATGGTTTCTAATCGGGTACCTCGTTCCACTGCCACATTCTCACCAAATATCCTTCATAATCACGAGTGAATCGGTATATTGGGCAGGCGCGTCCTATCGTAGACAACATCATTGCTTAACATCAGGAAAGTTGTAGTCAAGCGCAAGTCTATTTCAGAATCAAAAAGTCCTGTTTAAACAATTCACAAAAATTACAACTCCCGTTGCCGTTACACTTTATCCATCTAGCTTCTATGCGTTAAATGTCATGTTCAATATACAAATAATTTTATTCGTGTTATGTATGGGTGTAATTTTTAGCATGACTGAAAGAGTTGCTTCATTTTGGCATGGCAGCTTTATCATCTACAATATAAAAATGAATCGCAAAATATGTTGGCGCATAGCTCGAGATCGTCTGATCCGATTTCGCTAATTCTTTATTTAAAATATTCCTTGAAGTATAAGGATGGTTCTTACGCAGAGAAAACGAAAAAAAAAATCTCCTCCGAAACGGCTTGACCGATTTTTATGAATTCTCATAACTATGTTCGGTGGGTCTGAGTGTCGGTCGTATTTTAATATATTTTCGGACCCGGTAGATGGCACTATTTTACCGGGCAGGATGACGTCTGCGGAGTCCGCTAGTAATTCAATAAATTCTATTGTGAACGTTATTATTCAAACGAGTTTTGCTAGAACAAAACAAAGCTATTAGTAGTCCATCTGTGCTACATATAACGTCGCATAATCTATGGCCATCGATCACTCCAATCCAATATTTATTCGATGGTCTAGTCTAGTCCTCGGTGTGCTGTTTAACTGAATGTGTAATTTGACGGTGAATTGTTTGAATACTTGTGTTACTGAAATATAGTGCAAATACAATGCAATATTCATACAGCCACCAATCGACCTCTCTTGTTTTGGGCGCGATAAAAAGTAGATACCTACCCCTCTTTTAATCCAGGTAGGTAATAGACATGGAAATTTGACGATTAAAAATGTTATACAATATTTGAATAAAGCGATGTTTAGTAGGTTTATAGACGGTGGTAATAGATAAATTACATGTGTGAAAAATTTCAGCCAAATTCGTCGTCTTGCGGTAAAATGGTTTGAGAGCATGAAAACACTGCACTTTCGAATTGACTAAAATCTATTTATAAATTATATATTGTAAGGACATTGAAACCTAGGTAAAAGTAATAATTGTAAAACTGAATCCATTTAAACCCTTAACGACTGTGTCGTTAAATATTCAGTTATAATATGGACATTATTCAATTGAGAAACCTGGAAAAATAACTTTATGATGTCATAAAAAAATTATGTAGCTAGTACGTTTTTACACATGACGTCACATTAATTCGTAATATTTATTGCTATTAAAATAAAATATTTAATACACATATCATAAACAAAATACTATGTAGGTATAATAGGTACATTACATATATACATTACATACGTAAACAAAATATGCGCATAATGTTCAACGTAATATTAAGTGGTTTCATAGAAATTGGAATTAGCGCAACTTAGCATAGGCACACCACAATGTAGGCAACGGAAGGTTAGCGTCGTACATTGCCCATCAAATTAGTAAACGCGTTGAGGTTCTACGCCACAATTACGTGCCCTCAGTTCAAAGGAAATTCATATTCATCCTATTTTACGTCGACCTCGCTGAAACAAAGGAGCGTGATTTTATTAAGACATAAATAGGGTGAGGCACACACTGATTGTAGGTGTGTAGGACAATTATCGTCTTCATTCTCAAGTGTATCATCAGGTGGGATCGATGACAAACGTGCTGCCAGTTATTAATAAAAAGTTTTAGTTGATTCTAAGGAGGTTAATAATAATTTATTATACCTAGTCGTATTTGGAAACGTAGAATGCAAAAGTCAATTTAACGGGTAACTGTTTGTTGTAAAGTGAGTTCTTAACTTTTGTATTACATATTTCTGTTTAATACTACTGTTATGAAGATGGTTCATAGCTCATAATATTTTTTAAAGACAGGCTCAAGCGGTAAAATCTGCTAACTTCCTACTTAATAAAAAATAATGTTTGGTACAATTATGCCTGAGGAATGTAACAATTTTGTGGGTAATCAAATATTTCTTTGATACATATGTGAATTGTAAAACTACCGCTCATACGTTATTTATGTACTTACTTAATGCATTTGAAAAATCAATGTTCTTATGAAGTGAATTTTTGTAACTCCTAATGAGAATAAATGTTTTTAAACCTATGTTTTAATAACTTCCATGGACTCCATTTGGTAATTAACTCTTCTGTTGTCGATTAATTTACATGATGAAACCTTGCTTTTATAAACTATCTCTGAACATACTGTAGCCGATGATAACGATTGTTCCATCTCGCTGCACTGTGAATTCTACCTCAGACAGTTGTAGTTCTTAATCTATTAATCAGTGATTTTATTTAACAAACTTCTATATTTTTTTGAGTCAAGTAAAATATAATATTACTCTTGACGACTTCACTGGGGTGCTATTGTGCTCGAATTAGTAACTTTATCAAACTTTCAGTTTTCTACTGTATCGTTCCCCTTTTACAAGTCAACGCATTTGGCTAGTGCCGCGTTAACTGCTAAAGGGGAAGTACGCCCAAGTAGGTATCTATATTTGGATGCACGTAACTCGTATTGTGTCAACGTGAATACTTAAAAACGCCTTCAAAACCGCGTCCTTCACTTTACATTTATCTTATTAATGTTGGCGCCAAAGTCAGCAATATCACTTGTTAAAATAGGTGTATTGCTTGAGAAGTTTCGTTCAATATCTCTGATGTCCAATATCAGGTCATGACACTATTTCTATGAGACTTTAGACTATAACTACTATCGTAAACAAAATAAGAATTTTAAAATCGAACTACAATGACGAAGAAATCGGCAAACATCATTCGTCCGTCGTCGTCGTTGGTCTGTAAAAGTCGGAAAAAAATGAATTAATGGTTAGACAAATTCATCTATGCAAAGTTTTAATGATGAGCGTTATTGGTATAATGTAAATTGTAAATATACTCTATCTACAACTAACAAGCTGTTGTTAAATTTAGTAGGTAAGTAGTACACGTAGAAACGATAAAATTATCGAGTTTCCAGGAATTAATTATCTCGAAAAATCGTCAACTCCGGGGTTAGGTTGATAAGTTTAGGTTATCAGTATAAGTAAGTATTTTGTAAATACTTATAATTAGGTTCCTTTACTGTGGTATATACTGCTCATGAGAATTATGTAAAGCAACTGTCATTATCTCGCCCTGCTAAAAGTGAAAAATCCATAGATAATCCATCCTAAATAATTCTTAGGTATTACCACGACTCTATTGTTTATAAAGTACCATTAGTGGCGTTAATGTATTAGCAAAGACAAATTAAGTTTGGGACATGGTAGGAGAAGGAAGGAGCTTGCTAAATATAGTGAGAACTAAGAAGGCATTGCCTTTTAAGGTGTTTTTGATAAATGTGTTATAAGAAAAGCAGAAGCAGACCAAGGGGAACCAAATAATGGGAAATGTGAATATCATCTCGTATTAGACAATCAAAAGGCTAGTCGGGGATAGGGAAAACTTAAAAGAAAATTCACTGACAAGAGCATAGCTCTTAGGTTTATGATGAGCATTACCCGGAACAGGGTATAGGATATATAGGTACCTACCTATTTAAACGTAATGGTATTTTCTTCATGAAGTCTTTAGTAAAGAAGAGCTGCGCGCCTGTGTCTTTCTGAAAAAAACTATTTAAGTATACCATGTTAAATGCTTTTACGTTGAACTTTTTGTTAGTTTTCAAACACTTTGAAATAAATTAATTATTTCTTCATTAAACTTCATAACGAGGTTGTGACGACATATTTTTATTTCGCTGCGGGAGAGTTAAAATATGAGTCATATTTCAACATACCGGTACTTCACACTTTTAATTAAACTTTATCAAAACTTGGTATAGCCTGGCTAAATAAACGATAAATATAACGTAGGTATATTTATACAACGTAAATATTAGCTTACAACTGAGACATTTGTCACTTTTACTTGAGTAGGTATGTATTTTATTATACATTTGTGTTTAAAGTAAGGCTAAGGTGGAAAAAAGCATGATTAGGTGATTTGGTCATGTGGAGAGGATGGATGATAGACGTTTGATGAAAGTTAAACGCTGATGTTGACGATAGATAATCGTTTGATGATAAACGCTGGGAGTGGCGGCTCTAGGAGGACATTCGCTAATCTCAGCGGGGATGGCCTTCAAAAGGGACAGGTGCGTAGACTCACAACCGCTGTGGATGTATGACCAGATGTATGAACAGTGAGGCTAAAGAAGTATGTTTAAATCGTAGCAAGTGGCTCTCTGTGGTCTCTGCCTACCCCCCTGGGAAAAGGGCATGATTATATTTAGATATGTTCATCGTATTTTTATAGACTGCCGACTTGTCGATTAAAGAGTTGTACCTAATAATATTAGTGAAAACATTCTGTACTACACACGAATGAAGTCGCGTACAAAAGCTGGTTAGGCATAATGAGATCAATAAGCAATGTTTTAGCAGGCATATAGGTTGTAAAATATAGCATGAGGGAAATGACTGGTGTGATTAGAGGCAGGTCATTACCTGATCAAATCAAGATAATCATGCATTAGTTATTTATGGCATTATGTATTCCTTTATCGATTATGATTGCACGATCAGTAATCTATACATAGAGTATTATTTTATTAATTTTTACAATTAAGTACAATAAATAATAATCGATAGTAAAATTTGTTGAATTATGATAATTTTAATCACTAGAAAAGGTTATAATGTTCATTGGCAGTAAGTAATCTGACCATATTTCTAATATTTTGCAAACAAACCGTGTTTTTGTTATGACGTCGTTAATAGTTTTATTTTACAACTTTCATGAATGAAAACGACTTTTTATTTAATTTTATAATGATTTAATGGAATTAATGGCCACAAGGCGGACAAATAAACTGTTAATAAAATGTTTGGAGGTTTTATACGAAACTGAAACATTTTTGAAATAATGTTTTGACCCAAATATCGAAATCGATGTGCGATCTTCAATGCACGAATGGTTCCGATATCGTATTGTAGGAAGGCACAAACTTGTGAGAAACAATATGCATTCCGCCAACATTAATATTTTATTGTCATGCCCGATATACGTTGTATCATTGCAATATGACTGTATTAAATTGAAAAATGTTCAATTTGTTTGACGATACAGAATTTATGATAGTAGTTACAAATTGGTGCCTGTTTATACTATTCAGTCGTGCACTACCTATTTTAAGAGTGGTCGTAGTTGTTAGTTGTAGCTACAAGTATTATGATCATAGAAAATTGTCTTTTCTATTTAGGACAGCCTCACTTGCAATTTTTCTTTAGATGACCTTATGATCTCATTAATTTAATATATGGATATATTCTGATATACAATTTCAACCTTTGTAAAACTAATGTTAAGTCTGTCGGTAGTCCGTCCGAGCTGGCTAAGATATATTTACTTGAATTATTAAGTTACTTATTCGATGTAATTTTCCAACGATGTTAATTTAATGATTTTAGATATATTTAAATTTATTAAAAAAAACACCAATGATATGTAGGTCTACTTATGTTGCTTTTATTTGGTTTAATCCAGAATTTTATTCTAGAATCCATGTGATGATGTCCGTCACCGGCGCATCTGGTCGAAGAGCAAAATGTGTGGTAACCTGCCTCGACTACTGATAATTGGTCCGCAGAAGACTGGCAGTACTGCCCTGTACACGTTCTTAGCGATGCACCCAGCCTTGGCCCCGAACTTGCCCAGCCCTACCACTTATGAAGAACTGCAATTTTTCAACAACAATAACTACTTGAAAGGCCTTGATTGGTAAGTAACTTTTATGTGTTATACTTTCAGTGCTTTAGAGATGGGTTTAAAACATGAAAAAATGGAGGCCGTTGCGGTCTTTCCCAATAAGCGAGAAAAAGTCATCAGTTTAAGTCAGGAGGAGGTAGTACCTTAAATTTCTTGGATATATCCAAATCCATGCAAAATTATAAAGGCTACTACTTTTCTAAAACTACCTATGCCATGCGGAAAATAGCATACATAATTAGGTTGTGTTTTTTATTCTCGGCTTGCCCTAAAAATATAATATCTACGTTCATTTCTATGTTAATTACTTTATTTAGTAATTCCACATTTCTGTATACACCTACGGTTTTCAGTTATGAAAAATATAACCAGTTGAAATACACCACGCCCAGAAACCTAGCGAATTTTACGAGTGGCGTTACTCGTAGCATAACATTTCATTAGTATACCGCGTAGAGTAAAATTTACGTAATATTTAAATGTAGAGTACAACCACATAAGTAATGAGTATCAGCAAACTTCTGTAACAACTGTTACTATAAAATGTACTTAGTAGAGGTAGTACAGTGACACTAAAATACTGTGGCCACGTGCTCGTATTTAGTAAACATAGTAAGATTACTTCCTATACAAGTCTCCCAATGCCTATTATTTAACTAGACATACTACAGTATATACATCTAATATATAAAATTCTCGTGTCACAGTTTTCGTTGCCATACTCCTCCGAAACGGCTTGACCGATTCTAATGAAATTTTTAATGCGTATTCAGTAGGTCTGAGAATCGGCTACTATCTATTTTTCAGTGATAAGGGTTGTACACGCTTAATTTTTTTTTTTATAAATACGCGGCACGAAGTTCGCTGGGGCAGCTAGTATTGTATAAGTATCTACTACCTTAGTGGAAGTAGGTAATTATTGATTACCACACTTGTATTAGCAATATTAGCTGGTTCGTTTCCCTCTTTCCTCCCCATTTTCCACGGTTATTGCTATAACTTTTATGATATCCCAACTACTATAGAATCAATAACCATTAAAAGCTTAAACAATATTAAACTAGGCACATGTGTAATGGGGCTTTACTCCCTCGTTGTTTGAATAAAATAAATTTCAATATTGTTACGTTCATCATCATATGTCGATTTTTTTTTATAAAAATATTCATTGTAACCTAGTTTCACATTTCACGGTAGGGTTGTGGGTTGATAGAGAATAAACGGGTAAACTCGCATACCCACTGTTTCTGGTGAGTAAGCTTCAATGAAGTGTCGCATACCCACTGTACCACGCCCTGATGCGATGGGGAACCTACGAAAGGTTTCCCCACAAAAAAGAGGCAATATACCTACCTAGTTGATATTTAATTCTGACTTCCGTTTGTTACGTTCGATCGGTATTCGAAGCGTTGCATTATTCTTTTATTTATACCCTCTATTTACGTCTTTGTGAAATTCTTTCGTTTTCTTTACATTTCGTTTCACATCAATACTTAGAAAGGTGTTGGCGTTGAAATTAATTAATGTTTAAGACCTTTTTAATTCAACGTACAATGTTATTTGGCATATCCATAGAGCACAGAGTACCACATGGTTGCTACTAGAGGTGGCGAACTGACCAACGTCAGCATTTTTGTCACTTCGTATTGTAGCTTATCGGTTTACCTCACGGTTGGTCACTTACATCAAACCATCATAAAGTTGTTTATTACTCCGACTCAAAACTTACTCCCTTAGAAGTATTTTCGAAAGCACAATAAGAGTGATTGGGTGCTATGTCGTTTAACTTTAAAATGAAAAAAAAATTAATTTAAATTGAATTTGAGTAAATTATATACTATACCATACTTCACAGAAATCTTGCTATTAACTTGAAGTGTGCGCCTGGCGTAAAGCACACTAGAGATTTTGTTATAAATTGCCATCTAGTTGTCGGCTGCGCGTTTGATGCTCTGTGTGCACTTGAGACATAGTCTGTCCTTTTACGAGCTTAAAACTATCTGCTCGCCATTAGCAATTGAATTCCAAATGTAAGTACTTCTGCACAAACTGTCATCAAATACTGTTTTAGCGCTTTCTGTTTTAAACTTTAAACGCTGAAGATACTGCTTTAAAAATTTGAAAATACTCATGTAGTAGTAAATCTTAGTTTCTTTATTGAACATGTATTACAAGTTGGTTATCAACTAATAGTAACATGAATCAGCCCGTAACTTGGGGCATAAAATATTTCAAAATTTTTATGTTAGTGTGGAGGTGACTGGAGTTTCGGGTGGTAGTGATCCTTCAGTGTAAAGGGACCAGCCGGGCGAGGTGTGATGCCCGGCGACCGCAGTACTCTATTTTTCTATAAGTCATAACTATTTTCAATTCAATAGGCTAAAATGTCACGTATCAGTTGTTACACACTTTTAATATCATGATAAAACATCTTGCTATGTATAGCTTTTATTTCAAGCTTTCAAGCGTCTTTCTACTTTTTAATTTAGATCATGTTCGTAGTTATCTAGATTTTGCTTAAGCAGTTTCGTATAAAGCTTTGACAACCTCGTGTCAGGATAACTTCCGCCGAGATGAATTTCAGCACTCTACCCTCGGACAGTCTCTAAAAGAATAAAGAATCGTCCGCGAAATAGTCTTAATGCATTCGGGGAATGGTTTTCTCTTTATTTAAAACGACTTCTCGTAGTACAATGAGAATATAATGGGTTGAAACTGGCGCAAAGCGATCTAGACTTTCTAAAGTTTTGATATTACACTAAAACAGAGCCTATAGAAGTAGACGCAAAGTGCTTGAAGTTATTTATTTTATTGTGACTAGTTTTTGAATGAAAACTCGCGTATTGTGGTCCGGCATTTAAAAGTAGGTGAATCCTGAGAGACTGTCATTGCCGTCATTTAGAGTCGCCGCATATGGGCTACCGACCACAACTACAAAACGCCGCGCCGCCGCCGGTATATTTCCCGTAGTTTTCATACTCGCCGCACACATCCCTGGTGGTTGTCACACGGCACAAAGCATTCTAGTTTCAAGTGGCCGTGTTTGTGGCTATCACGTCTGGGCCGTGTGCAGTAACACTTACTTCTCAAGTAAAAATAAAAGATTTTGAATGCTTTTGAGTTTTTGGCATTATCTTCAATATTTAGCTTGATGATTTTGATATGAGTTAGGATTTACATTATACCAAAATATTATAAATTTTACTACGTTATTGAAAATCTGTTATTATTAGCGAGCATTGACTTTTAAATTATTTCCTACAATTCCTCAACATCATTCATGATAAGATTTTTTATTTATTTAACCATTCCAAGGGGCCAACCATTTTAAGGGTGTTTATACAAAGAATTGAGCGAAAAACCTCAACAAATGAAGTAGCCGACCGAGACAAGACTGTATTCAAACCTACGCACGTACTTAACCTTGTTAGCATTGCACGTGGCTCGTTAACGGGGGCGAGCTTAGATTTCACGTCCCCGTACCATCTCGTTTCCACGACATTCAATTCCATCTCGAAATTGACTTTCAGACTATTCAGTATAGATCAAAATTCTGAAAATTGGCTCGTATGTAGAATTTTCATATTTTATAACTACATACGTCTGGTGCTTGAGATAATATCCAACTATCGTATACTATTATATGTATAGGTAGGTACTTCTTCCAATGCAGTGGTGGCATAGCGGATAAGCATTAACTTATAGCGTAGTATTTATGTTTGTTTGGATAGGGTTGAAATCCTTTCTGGCACATCAATTGACGAATTTTTATGGTTATTTATCACGGCTGACGGCTCAATAATGGTTGAACCGCCATGTGGAGCTCATGTGGTATCCACCAACCTCCATACTTCCTCTGAACCAAAGTGGTACCTATTACGTATAGTTCTTAACTCTTCTTAACTTAATGGAAGACCCGTGCCCATAAGACGAACTCTACTAACATCCTCGAAAATTGTCCATGACTGATGAATTGAGAATGAAGAATACAATTTGTTGACAGCTAATGATTAAAATTGTTAAACATATTGTTATTGTCATAGGTACCTGAATTTCTTTCCCTCCAATGTGACCAACACCACACAGATGACGTTTGAGAAGTCAGCGACGTACTTCGATGGCGACCTAGTGCCGCGGCGTGCGCACGCGCTTCTGCCCAACGCGAAGGTCATCGCCATACTTATATCTCCTTCTAAGAGGTAAGACGTTTTTAATAAAACTAACCCACCTTTATTTTCTCGGTTTAGGAAGCCTTTTCAGGTGGAGTGGTAATTAAAATAACTATTACAGACAGTTATCGGCTCATCCTAAAGCTCACTACGGATTTTGGTACTAATTTCACTATAAGTTAGATAATATAGTTTTTCTATCAAAGTATGAAGCTGGGGCGGGTCGCTTTTAGAGCTATAAAAGTCAATTAAACTCAGTCAAATTTTCATTTGAGTAATCAAACAAGCTAGCTGAAATTGCGATGAAAATATTATTCTGAAGGTAATTTTCATAATTATAACTGTACTATTTGAACATGAGTCAGGAGCGATAATTTAATTAATTAATTATGCTCTATACGTCGCTTGCTCAGAAGAATACTGTATTAAGTCAAAATTTGGCGCTAATTGACTTAATAATACAGCTTGACTAAAAAAAGTACGTTCTTCCGTGTTCTAGGGAATAGAAAGATCGAGAGGAATAGAGATGTAACTTTCCTTATTGTAAGCGGTTTTCAACCTAATTCAAAAGGAAGAACGTACTTTTTTTAGCCGAGCTGTATTATTAAGTCAGTTAGCGCCAAATTTTGACTTAATACAGTATTCTTCTGAGCAAGCGACGTGTCTCGTTACTTAATAGGGCGATATATTATAAACACACTCACTTTGTACCAAATGAAAGGTAATAGCATTAATAAACACTACACTCTCGTACTAAGATTTATCTTTAACTTCGTTTAATTAAAGCGAATTTGAATAATATTTGATTGCAACTGATGGTTGGAGCGACACCATTTTGGAGAAACTACATTGCAGAATGTATTTTTAAGACATCTACAAGAAATAATGCTGCTCTGGGCTTGGGGTTTCGTCATAAAAAGACCTGAAAAAGTTTTGTAAGGTACTGAATTGTTAACGCGTGAGCTTTGGGACGTCAAAGTTATCTATATTAACTTTTATTCCAAAAAATACGTTCTTATTTTCGTTTTGGGATAATTTTATTGAGACAACACATTTCTCAAGAGTACTGAGACTCTATACAGGGTTATTTTAAAAACACCAGTCAACTCGCAGGAGTAGATAGCTGATACCGTAAGCACCAATTTTGTTTCATGAATTTTGACATAACTCAATACATGACAAGTTACGCGACTTTAACGCGTGCTTGCGCTTCATACAAAAATTTCACTAACTTCGCCAGATAACCATCTAGTTTTTATTAAGTGACCGCGAGGCTTGAAGGCAGTGCCTCCATGGTTTCGATAAAGATTCAAGCGGCAAATCAAACTAATATTAGCTGTGTATGAAAATTAAAACTGGCAAATTATCAAAAGTTGTAGAACAAAAGCATTTGCATATGATATCAGCTATCTAGTCCTGAGAGGTTGCTGGTGTTTTTAAAATAACCCTGTATATTTCAACTGGGTATGCTTGCTTACTTCATCATGATCATCAGCCTATTTTAGTCCACTGCTGGACATAGGCCTCGCGTAAAGTACGCCACTGAATTCATTCCTCTGCTTTTCTCATCCAGTTCTTACCACTATGCTTACATCTTCTAGTAATTACAAACGTGAGTTATGTGAGTAATTCAAAGGCCCGCTATCACATTAAAGCTATCCAGTCATTAAGATACGGGTCTAGAAATAAAACCCTCGTAGACCTTTTTTGTATATCTTTGTCGAGTTAACTTAGTTATCTACCAATTTAGGGACACGCATTTACCTACTAATAAAGCTAAGTTTATTTCACTGATTAATATTCCTTTGATCCGAATTCTAAAACAGACCCTGAATAATATCATTTGAAATTTGTATAATCTATGTGCGTAGAGTGCGTCTGTTAAACTTCTGTTCTTCTTTATTTCACTTGGTATTTGTATAAAAATGCCTCTTCATTAGACGACGATGACAGAGAGTGGAGATGTCAATTAAAGAATTTTATCTTGTTATATTTCACAATATAAATAAATAAACTATATTCTGATACATTAACGATATTCTGGAACATTAACACTCACGGTCATCTGGTCCCAAGCTAAGCAGAGCTTGTGTTATGGAAACCAGATAACTGGTATATACTATACATATAATACTTTTCTTTTGTAAATATATACTTATAATAGATATTTACACCCAGACTCGACACAAACACAAATGTTCATCACTAATGTTTGTCTCGGGTGGGAATCGAACCCATATATAGTAGAAAAGCACCCTATGTATATGAAATGACTTCCTATATTTAGGTAGGTACATTATCTTTCTTTCAGCCCTACCCATTATTAGGCTGGAAAAGAAAATATTTTATCAGCCGTCCGTCGACAGTCTTTACATAATTTACATGACAATCAAAATCTGAGTTACGGCACAGAAAAAAGAAAATTCAACTCAGAATTTTAAATAACTTTTTATTGCTTAGTCCTGTTATATTAAGTTACGATTTTACTATGTTAAAATATAAAGTATTTTATGTAACACGACTCCAATTTAGTGTTTTATTAATTAAAGGAGTTATAAATAAAATGTTCCGGTTCAAAAACACGCCATATGATTAATGCTGTTGTGTTAATTGTTCAAACAAGGAATTTGCGATTGTTTATGATAGTTTTAATTGTTACGATGCTGGGACGGATACCAGGGGAGGGACGATATAATGAATTGGGATAATTAATTGCGTGTCTCGTGTAAAAAAAGTAGCAGTTCGTGTCGACCTATATAATATCGAACAAGAATTATAAATTACATTTTTTTAAATCCGACGACCTGGCTGAAAACCATCTGGATCGGTTCAGCTTTTCAATTAAAAAGAAACCGTTGCCCATGCCCACCTGTGGGACCTAAAGGATAGCAATTTTTTACAGACTAACATTGTCTTAATTATGGAACACGTACAGTTGACAACAAATTTCCATGTTCCGACCATTTTTTCATCTAATATTTCTAACTACAATCGTATAGGGCCGTTTTTGTACCTGTATTAGTAGTATGTATATCTGTCGGTATAGTTCGGCTTCAGTTTTTATGTAAGCAATAAATATTGGAATAGTAAAAAGCATTATGTATTCTATGAACGTTGTTTTAGTAACGTTTATATTTGCTCTATAAAATGGAATAATAAACAAATGACCTGTATAGAAAATGAAATGTTAAGTATACCTATATGTATAAATGTTATGTAATGTAGCAATTACTAATGTTGTCGACACAGGCCAATGACGTCACGCTAACGTAGTGTATTATTTTTACATTAAAATTGAAAAAGAAACTTTTACTTTAGTTAAGTCTGACTTTACCGCATATGTGAATAGTATAAATGTTTGTCAAACAGAGCGTATTCCTGGTACCAGCATATTCGGTCACACGGCGATGCAGTTGCGAATAACTACACGTTCCACACCGTCATCACGGCGAATGATTCCGCTCCGAAACCCCTTAGAGATCTACGGTAAGCATTACGAAACATTTTTATTATTTTGTCAAGAATTTTCCTACTTATTTCCTTAATGTAGTTGAAAAAATTATCAGAATCCAAATGCATACAACTATTATTAATACATAATTAAAACAAAAAAAATTTAAGAGAAGAATTTTAATTCAGATGTTAGAAGTGTAAAACAGAGAAAAAGGGCTTACTTTATAACTGGGAGATACCCCACGACATAACTACAACATTTTTTCACAGGTACTTGTAGGTTTTGTTTATTGGTTAGGTTAGGTTAGCTGTTAGGTGTTTCCATATTATGTTTATCATATAAATAAAACCGTAGATAATTAAACATGAGATTTATATAAATCGTATCAATTCAAAGCCGTTAAAAAATCATATATTTTTCTTGTGCATGACATTGTATAGCATTATTTTTTTGTCTCTGCCAATTTTCAGAAACATCATAAGTGCTGTGTATTAACCAGCTAGCTAGGTATTATAGGTCCCCTCAGGTGATATGTCATCGAATGAGGTTTAATACTCCTATCCGTAATTCTAAAATTTGATTCACGTGGGTCATTACGGCTCTAACAGTTTCCAACACAATACATTTAAACAAGGTTATATTTTCATAGCTTTGTGTTTGAGTTTATTGTCTTTGTTTTGTGTCTTCAAAGGAGACTAGAAAATTGCTCTAGGCTTGCAGACCACCTAATAAAATATTAACCAACAAGAAGTTTACAACCTACATAAAACTAATCTGGCCTTAGGCATGAGTCTTCAAAATATTTTTCCTTTTATTTCATGCATTATATCTAGGGTAGCCTTGTCTACCCTTTTTATTCACGTCTAAGAGTCTGTTATAAAAATACAATTCTCAACGAAAACACACTCTAACAAGAATCCTGCTTTCATTTTTCGGAGTAATAAAAAATCTATGGCATTTATTTTACACCCTCTGGCCATCTTATTGTTTCACATGGCGAGTCTCGTAACGGTATATTACATAATAAATTGTAGGTATATTAAAAACGGGTATTAATATTGTTTTAGATTGTTGTAACCACCGAAAAAAACAGGAGTCTGTATGAGTTTAACTTGTGTATCTGTATGCTATTATATCTCCTTGACTCGTAAACGATGGGATCTTTATGTAGCTAAAGTGGTCGTGATGGATCTTACTTAGACTGGGAGCTTGTTTTTTTTAATTTATTTCTAGTTATCAGTTTTTAGGTCATTGGTCAGGTCCCTATTATGGTGATTCTACAATGTTTATGTGTCCCTTGTACTCCGCGGATTGTCTGCCTCCAAACGTACAACCATCGTTGTAGGAGGGCGGTGCTACGAGGTTCGCGAAAATCAGTGCCGTAGCGTGCTATGGCGGGGCCCCGTATAAAAATTTGTTTGGGGCCCTTAGGAAGTGTAAAGATTTCCAATAAAAAAATATGTTTAAATGGATAAAAAATGTTTACATAAAATGATAAGAAGTATTTATTCATCATGATTATCCGTCACTTTATCCAAAATATATACAAAAAAAAATTAGGGAAATGAAAAAAAACCATGACCATTCCCCCTGTGACGATGAAGTCTGAAAAGATAAGCTGCGATAAAATCCGTAGAAAAATTATTTTAAAAATATACCTACACTCTTGCCCATATTTCGTCAAACTGATTTATAAAATCATTTATGATGATGACTCTTTTTTGATTAAATTTACTAAGTCGTTTCTGGAATAATAAAAATTCAGATTTTATTAACTATTGCTTACGCACGTCGGGGGCCCCCGTAGCTTGGGGGCCCCGTATAATTGATACGTCAGATACGGCGGTAGCTACGCCCCTGGCGAAAATAGTAAATACCCCCCTAGGTATATTGAACCTGAAATGTTACCTAATACATCAACCTCCTAAAACCGCTGTCATATTCGCAAACGTATGGCTACGTATGAAACTTGAATTGTGTTTAACATTTAAGGAGATGCAGATATTATATACATATATTTAAGAGCGTGCTCCCCAAAGATTGTGTACTTGACAGCCGTTATGAATTTATTATCAGGCAGCACGCATTTCCTTCAGCTAATGTGCTCAAGCGGTATTAATAAATTTGATATGCCTCCGTTTGAACGTTGAATAAGTACTTACACCAATTTATAGATACTTAGGTAGGTACTATACCAAGAATTGTATTCGAAATTTTCCTTGTTAAAAGTAGTGCCTAGTCAGGTGAAATTGTGGACTTGAATACCTACTTATTTTATCATTATAAACTTATACTAAACCGTCTGTTCAAAATAATACTCATTTACATTTGTTGTTGCCTGAACCCATCTCGAACTTTTAAAAAAAGTAATTGTTTTTTGAAAATCGTTACAATTGTGTACACTTGTTCACAAAATGTTTCGTTTAGGAACCGTTGCTTAAACCCGGGCAAGTACAGCCACTACTTGGAACGGTGGCTGGCGGAGTACAGCAGTCACCAGCTGCACATCATTGATGGCACACAGCTGCGCACCGAGCCCGCCGCTGTAATGAACACGCTGCAGAAGTTTCTCAAGATAGCCCCACATATGGATTATAACAAGTTGCTCAAGTAAGTGCTACCAACTAATAAGTGTATACATGACTAAGAGCTTTTTGGTATGAAGATCTTTTTCGTACCTCACACTTTAGACGTTTAGGTAAGTGGGAACAAGAAGAAAATACATTTCTCCCTCCATAAAGAAACTTTACAAAAGAAACAAATGTGTATGTGCACATCTAGTCATTTTATGCGCTTGTAAGATTAGCAACAACGGCCCTTTTAAACTAAGCCATTCAACTCTACATAACGAGCAAGTCGCTAGAAATAATACCATTCACGTATAGTAATTTATCTACATAAAAGCAACATGAATCTTTAAGAATCTAAGAGATTTACTCTTTGACTTACTTACTTTTTCAATTTATATGATCTGAATGCTAAAATATTTTTTGTCGGTGTTCCAATTACGCTGGGACACTCATATTACATAGGTACTATCCAAAGGTCGCCTTTAGTCCCAACTACGTAACAGATATCTATTTTAAATACCAAATAATGTAAGGTTTGGGATATTATTGGGATAACTGGACTGATACGCAATAACAGCCCAACTTTAATGGTTCAAACGATTTCAGAGAAGGGATAATAGAGTTATTCAACAAAAAAGTATGAGAGTTACTTGTACAGTAAGATAGGATCGGTCGTATTATTTATACCTATTTAGGTATTGTGTTGACTGAAATTACAAGTTTCTAGTGAAATTAAATTATAATTATTAAACAATAATTCGTTACGTATTACACGAAGAAAATCCAATAAAAGTCTGGAGGGCTCATAAAAGTATATAATTATGCTTAATTTATTAGTCCGCTAATGTTGTTGCTTTCAATATTTCCATAAAGTTAATATGATTAGTAAAAACTCCTTGAAAATTTAAAAGTTTAAGTATAATTAAGTAACACTGACAGTAAAATAAAAATGCGTGTTGATGGATTCTAAAGCGTCCTTGGATGTTTAAAAATCGTATTAATGGTACGTATTGTTACAGGTACGATGCTAAAAAAGGATTCTTCTGCCAAGCTGTAGGTAGCGATAAAACTAAATGTCTCGGCAAATCGAAAGGTCGAATATACCCCCCTATGGAAGAGAGATCCAATAAATTCCTCAAACGTTACTACACGCAGCACAACACTGCGCTATCGAAACTACTCGTGAGGATAGGAAGGCCCGTTCCACAGTGGCTCAAAGATGAACTATCCAACGGATAGCACAACTTTCAACTTCTAAGGTTGGAACGAAATAAGATAACAGAACACAGACTTATTAAAGTGTGTGTTATCAATATCCCTTGAACGTCCAAGGGAAGTCGACCACCGAAGTTACTGGAGTAACTGGAATAAAGCCTTGTATTCAGTTTAAGGGGACATTTATCAGCTGATCAATTTTGGTAAGTGTCATCTTATAGTTAAAATTATATGGTTAGATCATAATGATGAGGCTACACTAATGTCCTAAAAGGACATTGAAACCATGAAGTTTAAGGTCAAAGTGGAGACCAAACCTTGAACAAGAACTTGAAGCTCTCGCTCTCTGTGGAGAGGCCCACTCTTTCATCTTTCCATCTCTTTCTACTATATGAAGATTAAAGAGGTTTGACCACAGTGTTTAGAATATATGTAGGTATTTGATTCAAGTTTTTGTTCCAAGTTTTGTGCCCATTTTTACGTAGAACTATGATGTTAGTCCTGAAGTTAGAAACTGAGGGCGTCAAACGCAGTGTGCGTAGTTATCTTCAAGTATATCATTGTGAGAGTATTCTTGTTGATTCTTGTAATATAATGTTTTAAAGTGATAACAAACGACTTAAGGTACTTGATCTGTTTTAACTGGGTGGAGATTATATTATTATTGTTTAGTTTATATTTACTTTAAAGAGAATAGTAGATAATTTTATGGTCCTATAAGATAGTTGATTCGACGCTTGCCTGAATGTATTATTTCTTAGCCATATTTGTAAGTACGGTGCGCGCATCGTATCTATAGGTGCTATTCATAAGTTGAATTTACAACTTGTTTCAGTTAATTCTAGTACAGTTATATACAATGCAATTAATTTTAAAATTATTCCAATTTACATTAAATTAACGCCATAACTTAAAGGTATATTTTAATACATTTTGTATAATTGTATTTGTTTTAACAATAGTTGTTTGTCTGAAATATTTTGTTCTACACTAACTAACCGGCCACGAAACTGCAGCTGCTAGCATTTTTTTTTACTTACCATAGTCGATGCAGGTATATGCAAAATTGCATTTTAGCAGCAATGGCTACTGAAAGTGGAATATTAAAAGAAACAATGTTTGCCATACAAAAGAAATACAAAGTCGCTAGTCGCGTCACTCGACGTCGCGTTTCGTGGCTCAGCCGGAACAGAACATCACTACACGCTTTCATGGCGTCGATTTAATTTTTTACAATATACGTACCTGATGCAATGTGTAGTTAATTTTGTACTGTTTTCGTATAATTATATAACCAATAAGTTATAATTTACTCCAACAAATTTCTTGTCTTTCTGTGCCATAGTATGATGACTCGAGTGGCACCGAAATATATCTAATCTATATTTAATTTTACTATAACCGGTTGTTATCAATAGAGCATATACTAGTCCTTTGTTTTAAAGCGGCTATCAAATGTTTTCTCTTTTAACTGTTAGACCAGACAGCTTATACATTTATTGTAAATGCATGTTTATTATTTACTTAAGTTACCGGTTAGCATTAAGAATAATCAATATACTTATATTTTAATTATATCAATGACGACTCAATGTATGAACATAAATGTATTTGGTATATATTTTTATATACGTATAAATTTACCGTCGAGTGAACTCGGCATGGAAGGAAAGTTTTGTAAAGATAAATAATTGTAGTGAATTTCTTAACTCTTTTTGTTGTAATAGATGTCAGTACTTAAAATCTTGTAAAAACTTTTTTCATGATAAAATACATAGAAAATTACAGAAAAAATACGAAATCAATATAAATATAGTGATAAATATTTATTATAATATTTTATGGTACTGTATTTAATGTTTTTGAAAGCTTCATATAAATTTGATTTATAATGATTACTAAATCTGATGTTCTTGATATATTGTGAAGTGTTGACGTAGGAAATGGCCTTACAGTGTTTATAATTGAGCTATGGAACTTGTTAAGGTGTTGCAATATACCCACAATTCGTTTACGTCAGTCATTGTTAAATTAAATATAGTTCTATAAAACTGCATTTTAATTACTCGGCTATAATTGTTACTTCTGTGTGATGATAGATGTATTCAATTCTGATTTACGTACATGTCGTTTTCTGTAGAATGCCAATGACTGCTCCTAAAATGTGTTCTTTATAAGAAATTATTACATCACTTATTTTATTAAATGATTTAAACCTATTATTTTTGTTTCAATATCTTTCTATCTCTCTCTCTCTATCTAGATAAGTACCTACTCGACACCTATTCAACGTGTTACAAAATACCCCGTAAAATGTAAATGATTATCAAAGCCAGAAATTTTGTCAACCCTAGCTGTCATGTCAGGGAACCAGATTATATAACAGAAAGGCCTACATACCTACCTCTTTTACCTAATAATTGTCTACTTTAATAGTTTTTCATTTTTCCTTCAGAAATGTTTGCTTCCTCAATACAAGGATGTCATACACAAGTATTGGCTTCAAAAAATATCAAGTTGGAAATAAATAAATGTTATCAATTATAAATCTTAGAAATGTAGATACATTCTGCGTAGTTTACTCATTAATTTTACTGAAATAGGGTTTGCACATCAGTTAAAATAAAAATATTTTTTGGGGTAGGTACCTATGTCACACAGCGTTACTACGGCTCTTAAATATTGTGTCCTTAAAAGGCCCCATTTAACCTCTTTTCGGCTTAACGGGTAGTTTTGTAACACCCTGTATTTTAAAAACTAACAAAAGCAAATCAAGTAATTTAGGCTCTGAAACCGAAATAATGTACACTTTCCTTGTAAAATTTCTAGTAGTTAGTTTATGCAGCGTTGACTACAAAATCAGTAGGCTAATTCACTTATTTAAATAAGTTTATTTGCAGTTAAGTTTCTACCAAAACAGCCTTTTTCGTACTCTCGTATTTTTGACAACCGTTGTCAGATACGCTTGTATCAAATTCGCGTTACGCGAGTGCTTTTGACTAGATATGACATTTAAACAATTACAAGAATATTATTTTGCACTAAGAAGTAAACTTAACTGCAACTTCACCGCAACTTGATCGGCGCGTCAAAAAATTACGTGAATTAGGGCCCTGCGGAATTTTTGTTACTAAATTGCAGAAAGTTAAATACTCGATTATATACCTACACTATTCATCAGAAACAGTAGATAATCAATATGCTCATAGTAGGTATAACGGTTATCTTGTCCATATTGTTTTCACTAACTTCCATACCTACCTACATAATACATAATGACTGCACTCATGCTGTATAATAGCACGAAAGCGCCTTAAAATATGTAGTATCTGGTATTGTTCGGCAGTCGATATATTGCAGACAATATGCGGCCATAAGTTGTGGTATCGTGTGCACACTTAACAAAGAAATGCATTATATTTTGTTCTCTGTATCTTTTGTTCTTTACCAAAGTTGAGCAGAAAGAAACTACATGAATGGGTGTCGGTAAGTAGGTAAATATAATTAGTTGAGTTAGAGGACTTAGTAGATACATAAATTGTTTTTCGATCGTAAAATCTTTGAAACAGGCAAGTGATACCTTTTGTCAGTGGAACTCAATTATAATAAAAATTCATTTCATTCATTTATGTATCACTAATATCCTGGGGCACATGAACACGGCCATCTGATCCCAAATTAAGCACAGCTCGTACTATGGAAAACAGATAACTGTCTCTATACCATATACTCAGCGGTGCTATACTCAGGAGCAGCGGTGGCGTAGCGGTACAGACCTCGTCTTAGATTTATAAGGTCGCGGATTCGATTCCCAGTCATGCCCACACATCTTTGTGTGAATTGTAACATCGCCGCTGCTCAATAACGGTGGAGGAAAACATCGTGAGAAAACCGGCATGTCTAAGAACTAATAATTCGAGGACATGTGACATCCACTTACCCGCACTTGGCCAGCGTGTGTAGCTCGTAAGAAAGTTGAGAGAAGACCCGCGCCCAGTAGTAGGACACTAAAAATGGTTGACGTGATACCATATACTTGAACTACTTTTCTTTTGTAAACACGTAATACTTAATAAAGATAGTTACACCCAGACTCAAGCCGGACATGTGCATCACATAAATGTCGCAGCACTACCTGCGACGTGAAAAGCAAGTAGGTACCCATCTTATCGGTACGCAAGCGGAAATTTCACCCTTATTCACTTAACTACTTTTAGGATATTTCTTACAGATATATTCGTAGTCTGAACCAATAATTTTACCCAGGAATTTACAGTCCGATTTCATGTTTGCAAAATTTAAGGCTAGTGCTAGGAAGTCAATAAGCCAACTGAAGCCTGAAGCCTTCCATAGACCCCTTAATTTCATTCACTTCGATGCAAAACCCTCGCGTAATGAGTGAGGTAAGTGGCGCTTAATCGTCATGCAGTGCCTACGCGTAGTACGTATCGTGTTCTGCGAGTTTTAGTTATAAGTGAGTAGCAACACTTAATAATGCTTCCGGAAATTAAATGCCGGCGTAGTATTCGAAACTAGCCCTGAATATTATTACCTTCTCTAATGATTCACGCTTACCTACAATTCATTTTACCTACGTAGGTACAATAAATAATCTACCGACAGGGTAATAGTTTCACTACAGTCCATCAAATCTAAGAAGTACCGTTTGACGTTTCAGTTTTCTATTAAATTAGCTTCATAGAGGCGTAATTCACACTATTTTTATTAGCTTTCCTGTAAAATAATTGAATTATGAAGCTATTTTTATTTTAACATAACTTAAACAATTTTCATACAAAAAATAAAATTCTATATGTACTACGTTTAGAACTGTCAAACGGTACTTCTTAGATTTGATGGACTGTAGCTTGTGAGTCTTCCCTCAAATTATAGAATTTGAGGAGTAGGTATTATCATTGTTGCAATAGCGATAGTTTAGCTATTGCCCTTGATAAGTAGTCGATAGCGCCAATAGTCCTATCGAAAGTTTGCAATGTATTGACACTACCAAATAATATCTACCTATTGAATCAAAAATATCAAAATAGTCGATACTATCGATGACCTATCGCCGCGTTTCACTAGTATCGATGGTTCTGATACAGTAACTATCGACGTATTGATAGAGTTACTATCGATACTATTTCAAGCGTTCATTCGATAGTATCGATAGTGTTCGTACTAATACTGTCGATACTATCGAGCACTATTAGCACTACTAAGCAATAGTATTACCTACTTATTTTTTACAATCGATAGTATCGTCATGGGTCGATAGTTTCGATAGGACTATCGATAGACTATCGCTATCGCAACAACGCTAGTAAGTAGGTATACACGAAGGTGCGGGCTGAGGTGATATTCACCACTCTAATTTTCGCCGGCTATGTTAGTAGTTTTTGCTCAACCTGGCAATCGAATCCGGATATTCGCGGTTTTAAAAACACGCTTCTAACTGGACCACCGAGACAATATAAGTTTGCTATATTTTGTTTAAGTTGATAATAAATAATGTGTAGGTAACTAAAACTACAGATAGAGTAGAAAAGTACATAATAGATTAAGTCGCAATGCGATTTAATAAACTAATTTACAACTATTCTAATATACCTACATCATAATATCCGTGCCTACTGTAGTGTAAGTTGGAATAAGTATCTTACGAGTCGCCACGCTATAATATAAAGGAATAACCTCGCATTAGGCTTTATCTTAAAATTCGTGACAGTGATGGATGACGGCTGCTTATATAATTTCATTTATCTGCGATTAGGGACGGCCCGGCCGCCTGGTGCTCGGTATAGAGATGGGTAAAGACTCAGTAAATACTGTCACGTGAGTAAATACTGAGTAAATACTCTTTTATACTGAGTATTTACTAAAAATCGACAGTAAATACTTTTTTTCATTTTTTATCACATTAATTGGTTCTTTCCAGGAGCTTGACATAGGAAATACGACCCATTGAGGATAGGACCCGCTAAGGCTTTAATTTCTTTAGCTAATCATACAAATGCCGAACCAATGTAACTTTTCCTTGTAATTTTTCTTAGTACCTAGTTGGAAATGTGCTTGAAAATAGATAAGTTAGCTAGGTATTGCTTAAATTTGATAATTTCGTACCCAAAAATATGAAATAATTATAACACACTAAAGTCCATATCACCAACCACACTAAGGGGCTACATATGTAAGGTTTCTTTGTTTTACATTGAAGGGATATAATGTTTTGCATAGAACAATAGAAGGTATGCGACTTGCTATTAGTTTCTCTGTCACTTTTTTGAATGAATTTAGAAAATAATAGAATGAGAGGCAAAATCAAACAAACATCAAGGACATGCTTATTCGTGTTCCTCAGTCGTAGAGTGCGCTCGTGTGAGTTTACATTGTAAATCCATCTTGAATTTGGCTTATTCTTACGGATCCTATTCTGATTTATTGATTCTGTAGGCATAGGTACTTACATATAGGAATAGAGCAAATAATTTTAATTGAACTATCATAGAGTCCTGAATTAGACCAACTGATTAACCGATTCGATTAAGTAGGAGTAGTTTTAACACACACACACACACACACACACACACACACACACACACACACACACACACACACACACACACACACACACACACACACACACACACGCGCGCAATATTTTAAAATGACAGTAACAATAATTAAAGTATGTAACAAATATATTATTTTCTTTTTCTAATAGTAGGTATACTAAGAACTAGAAAGCTACCTTTCCGAAATAATTAGATAGACCTTATGCGGTATGCGGAAAAGGGCGAGGCGAGGTAGCCGAGGCAGAGCAAGGTCCATCCTCTCCAAGTGACCCTCGACTTATGAACGACGCAGGCACTTACAGGCTATGCATGGGAGTTTTTGCAATTAGATACCTAAATCACCTCGGACGGGAGAAGTCACCCGAGTGCCACCAGTTCGGGGCTGAAGGGCATGGCGCTGCATACGCTGACCAAGTGCCCGATGTGGCCGTCATAGACTGGTCGCGATGGCTGGGAAAGAAGAGAGGGTGGCAAACATCGTCCCGCTCCGCAGCTTCAGATGCTGGCCGGCGGGTTAGCCCACTGCCAAAGATTTTAGGGGGTGAACCGGGTTTAGCTGCTTAGAGCTGGAAACCCTGCTGGGTCTTGCTTACCCTTGCTACAAACAGGAGTACCACTCCCCCCGTGTCTGTCCAGGGCGAGGAGATGCTAAAAACATTTCCCTTTAATAAAAGAAGTGGCTGAAGCTAGCTAGGAAATGGAATGAACTACGTTTTAACATAGCACAGTTGTAGAGAGCTATAATTTGATTAAAAAAAAAAAAAAAAAATGTTTTATTGTATCTCACACATTGTTTACTTAAACCTAGATGAGTCACCTCCAGTAAGTATGGTAATACTTGTGTTGGAGTTGACTTGATTATTTTATTTTTTGATTTTTACGCCATAATGCGGAAACGCGTAGCATCCCTGTGGCGACGCGTGCGTGGCAGCACCAACAGCATCCTGGCTACTGTAGCCGGTAGATTTGATGGGGCTTTTCTCAGGCACTGGACAGCTATGCATGTAAGCTGAAGAGTGCCTGAGAAAGGCAGTACACTTTTATATGTTATTGTACCTACTAACACTAGTTCTTAAGAAATATGTTACCTACTAATAAGTTTATGGAAGAAATTCCGAAATAAATGAATTATTATTATTATTATTATTATATGTCTAGTCCACTTGCCAGTACGGTTGAGATCTAGTCCCTTAGAGAGGCCATGGTTGAGCGCTTAAACTTGTCTCTTAAAGCTGTTTCCGACTGGGGTGACGCCAATCTAGTCAAGTTTAATGCTGCTAAAACCCAGGCGTGTCTATTCTCTGCTAAAAAAAGGCCATTTCAATTGGCTCCTACTTTTCAAGGTGTATACGTGACTATTACAGACCACCTTGAGCTTCTTGGCGTCAATATGACTTCGACCCTCATTTGGCCCGTACATTGAGTCCATGGCCCAACTAGCTGCCAAAAAGCTAGGTGTCCTCGCGAAGCTGCGTCAGTACTTCAGGCCGAAACAGATGCTCGAGCTATACGAAGCACAAGTTCGTTCATGCATGTACTGCTCGCATCTTTGGGATGTGTCAGCTAAATACCAACACGAGGCGTTAGAGTCTATAGTAAGGCGAGCCAAGAAGCTTATTGGCAACGAATCCCTCGTCAAGGCTAAATTGAAAAGTCTCGAGCATCGCCGCATAGTTCCTAGTCTTTCGGTCTTTTACCGGATACACTTCGGAGAGTGTGCGTTGGAATTACACAATCTTATTCCCCCATCCCCGTTCTTCCATCGGTCAAGTAGAGGTACGGCTATGCGCCATCGTTATATGGTGGAAATTCCACGGGTACGCACATTGTGCGAACTGCCAAATTGTGGAATCCGCTGCCGGCATCTATGTGTTCCAATAGCTATGATCTCCCGGTTTTCAAGTCACGAGTGAACCGGTATTTACTGGGTAAGCGCTTTCCATCGTAGACTGCATCATTGTTTCACATCAGGCAAGTTGTGGTTAAGCGCAACCCTATTTTAGGATAAAAAGAAAGTCAAAGTAACTGAAGGTCACACATAGTATAAGTTGTTTTGGTGGTTCATCATCATCATCGGCCTATTGCAGTCCACGGTTGGACATAGATCTCTACCAATACAATTCATTTCACCCTGTTATCGGCTTGCCGATTTTATCTTTCGCAGATCGTCACTCCACTTAACTGGAGGGTATGCTATACTACGCTCTTCAAAACGCAGTCTACTCAGAAAATTGCTTACTTTTTCGTTCAGTTTCGGCACTTTTTCTGCCGAAAACGGAACTGGCATAGCAGCTGCATTTTTCTGCCGAAACTTGCCGCAACCGAAACCGAATTTTTGGTCGGTCACTAATCTATCTATTTAAAAAAAAAATGAATCCTTAAATCCCTTGGTCACGCCATCACGCGTGAACGGCTGCTTTCGCTAATTCTGTTTTTAGAATATTTCTTGAAGTACGAGATTGTTTTTTAAGAAAAAAAGATAAAAATAAGAAATTGGGAAAGGAAAATTAGAAAGACAGAAGTTATCCGAAAGAAAAAGTCACGCCGAAAACTGGGCGAGATATTATAAAAGGAAAGCCGAAGAAAAAGCAATTAGTATTCATGACTTAAACTATATTTGGGTGGTTATATTAGGTAGGTCTGAGACCCGGTAGATGGCACTGCTTTACCGGGCAGGACGACGTCAACCGGGTCCGTTATTTATAGATCAATTTTAACCCAGACCTAAAAAAAAACCATCATGCTCATCACACAAAGATTTGTTCGGGGCGGGAATCGCACCCCCGACCTCCGGCATAGCAGTCAGTTCGCAAAAAAGACACTCCACTATTGTCAAAAGTATTTACTCATGCTTTAGAGTAAATACTCAGTAGAAATGAGTAAATACTCAGTTTTTACTATTTACTCAGTAAATACTAAAACAGTATTTACTCACCGCCCATCTCTAGCTCGGTAGCTTCATCAAACTTACTACAAATTGACACGTTGAAACATTATTACACTAACGTCTTCTAGCATCTCACGCCTTTACCAACTCACAAAGTTAATGTTGGTGTTGCTACGGTTATGAGTAATAAATATCATAATTAGTAAACAAAGCAGGAGAAAAACATTCTTACTTGAGTAGAGGATAGTTAAGCTAAAGGAAAACGATATGCAATCCACACGTCTTATTCTCTCGTTAAAAAATTCATTACTTGTTTTGATAGCTAATGCAATAAAATATAATGACCTTTGTTGCATAGAGTGTTTAGATGTTCTTTGGATAGCTAGAGTGTTTTATCAAGTACCAACCTAACCCACCACTACTACTCAGGTACTAAGCCAGGATAGACAGCGGTACATTTCCAAGTACCTAAATTTCTGCCATAAACTTACAGAAGTATCAAATAATGTTAAACTAATTTATTTTAGAAATAAATAACTTATTTACTTAGGTATGGTACCTTTGATGAGGGGTCGCTACACATTTCATACAAACATATTATTGCAAAATAAAGTGTAAATAATAAAGTCGGTACTAATCTATTCTTACTACGTTAGTTTTATGAATAAACTCATTTAATAAAAATGGTATAAAGTGAAATGAAACTGGCTAAAGCGTTTTACATAAAGTGATATTAACTCTTATACCTGTCGTAATAAAACTGTCTTAGAAAATGCAGGAGCGCATTTGCATCAACCAATTATATGGGTGCGCTGCAAAGAGGTACAAGGTACGTGAGCTTCGTAGATACCTGAATATCTGTAGTTCAGCTGCCGAGTAACACTCTTTCGTTTTATGACGTGGAGACGCCAAAGAGTTTTATTACAAAGACCTAGATACCGTTGCTTCAAATTGCAAAATTTTGGTTTATTTCTTACTGAGGTGCAATACGGTAGTTGTGTTGTTCGCTGCTGTTGTGTTGTTTGCAATATAGCGAAACAAAATATGGTAGGTATTCTATTATGAAACTCGAGTGAGTGTGGGCTGGTGACAAAACTGTGTTGATGAGCTGTACCTATACCCCTAAATAAATAGGTATGCTACATCAATAAAACCCTTAACTGATATTATAAACGCGAAAGTAACTTTCTCTTTGTCTGCTGGGATTTATGTCAGTCAGCTAAACCGATTTAGATGAAATTTAGTATAGAGATAGTTTAAACTCTAGGAACGGCCATGGGCTGCTTTTTACCCAACTCAGCGAAAGTAGAGAAACTTTTTTGCGCAATGATTAATATACGCGCCGGTAGTACAGAAGCCAGAAAGCTAGTAGGTAGGAAGATAGGTACCGAGTCCTATTTTTTTAGAGGCATTCATCACATTGATCTTTTATTTCATATAGGCGATTTAGGAATCTTAAACAGTTTTACAATACAGTACAGAAAGTAAGTATAAAGTGGCCTGCGGCGTAACCTGAGTCGCGGTGGAATTGTGCGGTGGAAGGATGTCCAACAAACAATATCTAAGTTTGTGTCGCTTTGTCGTAATATTTGCCAAGATTTCGAAGCCCCGGCAGAGTTTGAGCGACTTCTCAAGCTTATTACTATTTGTGTTGCCAAGATTCTCGTCTCTTACATTTCGTGACGAGAGTAGGTAGGTATTTATACTCAGTCGCATTTCGATTTATTAATTTTACGATAATTCGTAAGCGGTTGCCGTTTAGTTAGCACATGAAAATATAATTGTTTAAGAGTCAGGCCGCTAAAGGGTTTAAATTTATAAAGGAATATAGCACTAGTCACTAAGCCTACCTTTAGAATAACAGATTAGCCCTAACGTTACATGATAACCCGCTTACAGCGATTGTCAGGTGGCCTAGATAAACCTTTTTACTATACGCACGTTTGCCTCAGTTTATGTAGGTAATCAAGTTTAAGGCTGAAACATCATTATGTTTTGTGATACAACATAATGTCTGTAATCTACACACACAAAGGAGTTCTCGATAAAAGCCCTTTTAACGTTCCGCGAATATAAAAAATAACGAACCCCATACAATATGTACTTATACAGAAGTAGCTCTTTATTTCAGTAGCTAAGTATTGGTGTAAGAATGGAGGCATGTGTTTACGTCACAGTAAGTAAGAATAATGCGCGCACATAAATCAGTGGCATCTTCACGTCGTTTTGAATACTCACAAAAGATGTCAAGTCGTCGTCGCTTAGTGACTTCATTGAGACAAAGCCCAATGAACCCCATTTCTGTTGTATTATTTGAATTGATACTACGTCGACGCTCAGTGTTTTGGTAGACTGTTGAAAACTTTTGAGCCTAATGTGGCAACGACTCTGTGCTATGCCGTAGTAATGACTACGATTCTTGCTACAGCCGTAGTACAGACTACGAATTTTGCTACGCCGCGCCGTAGCATGACAAACAAACTACTTGAGAAACTCGCAAAGCTTCTTAAATTACACTGCGGGCGGTTATTATTGTTTTCAAGTTATATACTTTTATTAAGTTTTGTAATTGTGTGTTGTAATAACTGCCTGGGGTTTATTTGATTAACTATTAACAATTAATGCATGGTATTTCATATAAATATATTACTAAAAATTCCTGATGCGTGTCATATCAGAGTACTAACCTAGTTCAATACGTAGTTCAGTTTGACTGGGTTGGCTGTTATTTCATTTCCATAAAGCGTCAGCCGGATAACCCGATGTGACACCTGCCAATGCTCATTTAGTCCGAATTCAGATAGTTTGTAGCTCGTACAATAAGGCTAAGTCACATTGTTTAATAGGTGATGGCATTTTCATTAATAATGACATTTTCGTTTTTGCAATCACGAATAGTGAATAAATAAAATAAAAATAAACCAAATTACAGCTCTGTAGTGCCAAACGTCTCTAAACTATCTAGCGGGCGGACGAACGGACAGACGGACATGGGTAAACTATACAGTTACCAAGTTTAAAAATACAGTTAAAAAGTTTGAACGAGACTACGACGGATAAAAGTAGGTATGCTGCTTGGGTGAGCTAAGCTGACAAATTATGCAAGTTAGGAAAGCTATTTTTTCTTTGTATGCTTAAATTCAGATATGTCGTAAATCTACTAGTAAAAAAAAACGTGTTAGCGAGTGATTTGTATGAAGAAATGTACAGCGCCACTACGAACGCATTTTTGAAACACCTTTTGTTAATATGTAATAGGATGCGTCATGTTTACGAAAATCGACACGAAAATAACACGATGATGTTAAAAATACATACCTATGTACTCTCTAACAATAGTTCTCTTTTGACTCGCTCACAATGTAGCCCACGCTTTAAGAACTTAATTATAATACTTTATTTTAGACACCAGATCCATATCACACAAGTAAAGATAAAAAACTAGTAAAAAAAACTACATAAATTATTAAGTGGTACTAATAGCCACCCATCGTCGAAACGTTGCGGTCACCCAAGCTCCTTTAAATGGTATTTTTATATGTGTCAACTCTTGACATAAACGACGCGATTCTCTTTCACTCTATGGCATTGAAAATATCAAGGTGCGAATCAAAAAACATCCCAAATGCACTGCAGCCTCGCAATAACCCTTTAAGCTGCCTATTGTTATTTTACATCACCCTTATGAAGTTATGCAATTCCATAGTGTAACTACTAATTTAAGGTAACAAAGGTATACAATGTTAAATGAATTGTAAATCTATCAAATTCATAATAACTTAAAAACTTTGCTATGAATTTGTCTCTACGCCAATTAATTTTAAAACTCAAACGAAACAAATCCTAAGCGAGGTGACGTGAAGTCGAATGAAGCTTTCTGCCAAAAAGTTTTGACGAACGTTGCTTTAGTAGAGTTGGCAAAAAAGTTGCTGGACAAGATTTCAAGATTTTATAAAGTTGATGTTCCCACTGGTCTAGCTAGCATTGCATAGTTACTGCATATAGCATGCACGTACGCTTCATCTTTTATGTGACGAATCAAATCTTAACAGTATCATAGCAAAAAAGTTTATTATTTTGCTTACTATGCGTGATGTACCTACATACAATAGCCTACCTAACTAATAAAATAAATAATTAGCTATCTTTTCTAGTCTTCTTGTATATAAAAATGAATTGTTGATCTTTCGTTAAACTAAAAATTGAGTAATCGAATAACATTATTTCTGTAGTCTGTACCTCAATAGCTACAGGATAGTTTAGCAATGAAAAATAGAAGGAACACAAGTGGGTCAACTAGTTGTTAACATATTCAACAGTGCCGTTTTATATCATAAAGGTTGCATCTATATTGTGTCGTACACACAAATGTGAGCCAGTTCAATAATTTGCGTTGCTGACTGTACGCTAGAACCGGACGAAGGTGAAACTTGCGCGGCTCGCAAGCGTTTATTGAGCGGAAAGCGAGCGAGCCGGTCGCCGACTGCGTCCGCCACCTAACTGTCCAACTTTATACTGTTTCAAAGTTCCCCGTTTATTGTTATAACAGGTAACTAGTATTTCATGGACATTTATGAAGTATCATACAATAAGTAAAGCAAAGCAAAAAGCGATTAGCACTTCGTAGCAGACATAACAACATAATTATAATGTGTTATCCCATTCATTAACGTTGTCGTGATTACTTCATAATATAATCTACCTTTTGTGCTGTCAGGTAGATGAAGCTTGGTATTGTCTTATGAGTTAAATGATACTATCGTCATAGAACCAGCACCAGCTGTGAAGTGTGACAAAAAAGTTATTTTACATTGTTGCTATAGTACGGATATATAGTACGAAAACAGGGTCAGAAAATACAAAATGTTGCTCGCGTCCTTTCTGTAAGTGAGCTCTCTTATAAACATTGAGCGAGCAAACTGCTGTGCCGTAATCTGCTCCAAACATAAAAGCGTATGAAAACTTTAGTGTGTAATAAATTTTGTCAATACAAGCCACAATATCTTACGCGACGCAATATCACAACGTTTCGGCTTTAATAGGTCGAGTTACATGAGTTTGTCAGTTCTCAGCGCTTGATGCAAATCTTCTTTATGTAGATATATAAATATCAGGTTTCCAAATCACAAATGGAGTTAACTGTAGGTTATAAACTCAAAAATATTGCACTTAAGAGTCCAGCCACCTAAATTAGGCAAATTATGAGTTCAACAAACATGATAAAGTTGGTTTTAGCTCACTAATATTCCAATTACGGTAAAGTTTATTAGTTATATTTTGACAGCTAGTGCGTCTCGGTTGCATGGTGTGGGATTCGTCAAAGCAAATATTTACTGGCAGTCAGTAGAGCAGCAGCAGAGAGAATGGCTGGCAACTGTCCGAATACTCAATTAATTACCTCCTGATGTAATTAGGTAGTCCTGCCATTTATCGACGTTCACCAAACTGCACGATTTGCATTTTATCTCGTCATGTTCGAGTATAAAATGGCTATCAATTACTATAGGTAGGTACATGTACTGGATTATCGAACATTATTAATTTGTCGTTAGTAAAAACATTTTGTTGTTTATTTTTGTGACAAACCTGCTTAATTCTTGTATTTATATATTTGTTTATCTTTATCTTGCATTGTGGTAGGAAATAGAACGCCTCGCAGACTTATGTGAAATCATTAATAATACAATTATTTTTTATGTAGTTGGTAGACGTCCAATCACATTCCTAAACATAGGTATTCGTGGCTTGTTCTAATGAAAATGCATGGCTATAGTTATTAATACATAATTTGAATTATTAGTCCAGATATGCTTCTACCTCGTTCTGTAATAATTTTGACCGAATTCCAGTATTCATCGGCAATGGTCTTTTATCGGGTTGTTATTTCAATGGCACGTTATCGCTTCTGGATTTTTCGAAGTGAACATCGTAGATACTAATATATTTGCCGAGGGACAGGCACGTTCACAATTTGCGGCTGCGGATTGGCACGAATGGAGCGTGCAATATCAAAGTTGCGGTTGTACGTAGGTTCAAATATTGGACTCGATTGCTGAATGACGAACTATGAGTGCCTACCTATAGCAACGATCGCAAACCGCACGAGACCGGCACTCGCTATGATTTGTAATTCAATTATGACTAGTAGAGACCTCAATTCTTGCTACAATCGTCCGTTTTCGACCACCGCGCGCAATAAAATTCATGAAGCTGTTGTTACATTCATGAGAGGAATTTGGAAAAAATACATTCACTACACACAAGAGATGTAGATTTTATGAGCGCGTGTCACGCACTTAGATTACATGAAACGTTTTATTTTTTCGTTTTACTCTCTTCAGTTTGTTATTTTAGCTATATCTTACATAAATAGTACTTACCTGCATGTAGTTAAAGGTATTATAACAGGGCGTTTTTCATGTAGGTACCAACCATAAACCAAGAGTACCTATAGGCATCCAAATCAAAATAATACACAATTTCTCTTGTAAAATAAAAAACTTAAAGAGTATAAAATCAGAAAGCCTTAACAGACAGAACAAGCTCTTAACGAAACAGATCTAAGTTAACCCAACACTTAAAAGGTTTTCTCATTCTTGTCTCATCAATAATTCACGAGGGTCAACGAAAACGCTCTCTCTAATTTTAAGATAGAAATAAGTACCGCAACAATTATTATTAAGTATAATCGTATTATTCAGATTTTATTCTAGTTATTATTAAAAGAACGGCAAATTCGCATTATGCTAAAGAAACTTAAGAGCCCTAATTTGTTTTGTGAATGTTTAAGTAGTAAGAATTAGCAAAAAAATATCGTAAACTTGACTGGCTTTTGTGTATTAAGGTATCTTATTGGGTACTTATGTGCGTAGCTTTGATGGTATAATGAGATTGGATCCATCAGTATTTAAACAGCTAAACCTGAAATTCACAGTTGAGTACCTACGCGTAATATTTTTTGCTGAATATACTTCCTGTGTTTGTACAAATTAAAGATACCTGTGTAAATTCACTGTTATCTAACACACATAACTCAACGACTACATTCAAGGCGTGCGAGTAAGCAGAAGTGAATACCTACCACCGAATTTTCGACAGCTATCTATATCTTAACAGAACTAGTGACCGATCCTGTTACCATTTTTAAATTTTATTCAGATTAAATAAGTGACGGTTTGGATGAGTCCTACAACTAACTTTCTGACTACAAACTTCCCCTTTTTGGGTCAGCGTGGGATTAGAACTCGAAACCTCGACGGCTAGACGCGGAGACGTTAACCACTACAATACGAGGCAGTCACTGCTATTACCTCACTCAAACAAGAACAACCTTAGATATTTCTTAGGTAATAAGCCAATGAAACTAAACTTTTCTATTATAGGGACGAACCATAAAACGGATCATTAACCCAAAATAGACCTAGAAACAGTATTTCAAACTGTATGTATATTATGCATATAAAAGCAACGACAGGTTATTTATGAACCATAACAGGGGAACTTGGGTCGTTAATAGCACCAAAAATTATATTAGAGAAACTTATAAAGCTACTAGGCAATAAGGGTTTAGTATTAGTTTATCAAGGGTTTTTTATCGACCATTTACCTAAATAAGGTTGCTATCTATCTAGGAATTTTATATAATGAGGTAGTATTTTCTCATAAACTTTAAATAAACCACGATCAAATCCATTATAAATAATTCTATATCAATATTTTATTTAAGTTATTTGTATTTATTTATGTCGGTATTTCAGTATCGTACAAGTAACCGAGCTACATTTTTTTTTATTCTGCAATAGGCTTGCGCTTGACTACAACTTGCCTGATGTTAAGCAATTATGTGGTCTACGATGGGACACGCCCGCCCAATATACCGATTCACTTGTGATTACGAATGATTTTCGGTGGGAAGGTGGCAGTGGAATAAGGCTCCATATGGTAAGGCTCCTTAAAGGAACAAAAATTCCGACCCACCCTCTTAAATGGTGTCATCAGACATCGCACCGGTACACGGCAAGGCCGCTTAGCGGTGCGACTTTGTCTGGTGGGTGGTCACTAACCACGGCCGAAGCCTACCACCAGTTAATTACCAGTTGATTGATTGTCACCTGATTTGCACCACGCGGGGACCATGTGTTTTTGTTAAAACCTTAAAAAATATTATAAAAAATGCTAGAAGAAATAAAAAATATTTTAGTTATCAGTCTACAAAGTGCATTTTTTTATTTTAAGTATACACCTATTTTTGAATATACTCAAATAACAATTACAAACGCTCCGTCAAATCACATCAATTATGGTCACTAAAAATCTCTATTAACTACACTGAACTTAAAAATAGTCATTTTCCTGGGTACTTACTATTTTTCTGTTATAAAAGGCTTACTTACAGTGCAGTATCAGTTTGTTTGGTGAAACAAAAATGTTCGCCGCCCGTGCATGTAGCTAACAGAGGATTAAGAGTTGAAACATCGCATCGTCCTACAGGCAACTAATAACGCTCATTGTTCCTGTTCCATAGAGATCTTGCATTTTTGTGTCATTAAATATAAATTAATATTCTGGGTCATTTACACACACGGTCAACTGGTCCCAAGCTAAGCAGAGTTTGTGTTATGGAAACCAGATAACTGGTATATACTATACATATAATTTATTATCTCTTGTAAATATATACTTATAATAGATATTTACACCCAGACTCGACACAAACACAAATGTTCATCATTAATGTTTGTCTCGGGTGGGAATCGAACCCAAAACCTGCGGCATGAAAAGCAAATATTTTACCGACCACGCCACTGGCCCGTCAAAGAACGAATAGAACGAATCGTTTCGGCACTGATTTTGCGTCAACCCTTTTTAGTGTCGTAGTTGCCGTTCATCGGGCAAAATTTCATACTTCGAGCTGCAGTCGAACCCAGCACATCCGCTTACCACTGGACCACCGAGGCAGTTAATCAATCAATAGTCATCATCATCATCAGCCTATTTTAGTCCAATGCTGGACATAGACTTCTCCCAAAGCACGCCACTGAGCAAAAACAGCGGCTTTTCTCGAAGACAGGTAACATCCACCAAACCGCACTTGGCCAGCGTGTGTGAATAAAGGCCTAAGCTCTCAACTCGTAAGATAGTTGAGAAAAGAAACGTGCCCAGCAGTGGGACACTAAAAAGGTTGATTTAATTTATGTACGGTCAGCGTTAGAAGTGCAGTAACAGAGTTACACAACAACAAGTAGCACTTACGACTTTTTTCTATAGAAAACATTTATATAGACGCTCAGTATGTTACAATACAATGCAAGCGAATATGATCCTTGTCGTGCTGATGCAGTTATGGCCTCCTATTGTACAATACTAACTTACTGGACTTCTTCCGGGTGTGTTCTTCCATGTGTATATCCCAAAGAAATTACCTGGAATAACAGTATTCTATAAGTACGTTAATCCATTGAGTACAATCACATTAAGATCCATTGTGTCGTTTTTTCGATAAAGAATAATACCTAATAGTAGTCGGATACAGATCATCAAAATCCTCCGCGTGCGGTTGGCTGTCCTGTATAGTCGGCTAACAAAAGACAGTAATATTAATAGGGTACTAGAATTACCTTTCACATTTTACATTTACCAACTTAGTTTAAATGTAACCTACAGTAACAGTTTCTTTGGTATAATAGCCAACAACAACTTTGTTACAAGTTGCTACGACTTCGACAAACAATTTTGTTCAGAACTTCCTTCAATCAATCTAAACTAATCGCTATTAGAAAACTCGACAGTCATCTTCCAAACAGATGCCATCTTAAAATGTCTCACATTATTGTGAATCGATTACGTTCCAGTTTTAGGTTGGTGAAACGAGGTCCACTATCAACGACAATTAAATTTCATTAGACAAGTTAAACTTTTCAATATTATGCAGTTGTTAATTTATATGTCACGTATAAGCTTACAATTAACAGAAAGTAGAATGAAAAAGTATAAGCAGAACACGACGAAAAGAAATAAAAAAACGAATATCATTCGTAATCACGAATGAATCATTGGGCAAGCACGTTTCATCGTAGACTACATCATTGCTTAACATCAGGCAAGTTTTAGTCAAGCATGCCTATCTCATAATAAAACAATTATAAGTAATAAACAGTAAGCCCCCAACTAACAGACAAAATGTGAATGGTTACAGAAAAAGGGAGCTCAAGAGAAAATAATTGAGTTATTTTGAGTACCTAGGTAAATCGCATTTAAAGTTTTAAGTAGCAATGAGTTTCGCCTCGAGCGGAAAAAGTCGTAGTAAATAAACTAAGGCTCCTAAAAATACTTTAATTAGACCAAAATAAAGCTGAATGACCACAAAATATAAACTCATGAAAAAATACCGTGACCACTCACAAATGAAGTTGTATTTAAGTATCTAAACAACTGGATATATGGTCCTAGAGTTATCCGGATATCGTCAAGATGGAGTGACGATATCCGGATAACTCTAGGACCATATTGGACCAGAGTTGCTGAAGATCGAGCTCAATGGAGGGAGCTGGAGGAGGCCTATGCCAAGAGGCACGCCGAATTGCGAGATATACTGTGAGAGATAACATTCATAAATCCATGTGTGAGAACTTTATGCAGTTCGGAATAAAAAGGCTATATTATTATTATGTTTGTCTGTTTTTTATCACGGAGCTATGGAGCTCCGGACTTTTGGAAGGCGTGCGTGGGGCCGAAGCCAACACGTAGAGGCCAGTTAGACAATTTTGCTCTAAATGTAATTTGGCACCAATCGACGATTATCCCTGTTCGCACCATATAGGTACACCCAAGGACAATCCCCGGTTAGAGCAGGACTATTGCAGAATATAGGAACTAAAATCTAGGTTATGGTGGTGGGTGCTAATGGATTAGGTAACTAGGACTATGGATGGACTATGGCCCCTGCCTGACCAATGCAAATTAACACGGATAAAATGGCAGGGGGTGACTCGCCCACTCAATAAATGGGCCCCCGTTTGGCCGCTAAAAGAAGCGACAAGGGGCAACATATTCTGAGGGGCTAGAGGAGTAGAGCGGTGTCCCACGGCATTCTACCCGATCATTGGCTCCCTAAGGGTCCAGCCTCACGTGCCCACTAGCCACTTACGGGACACTTCCTCCTCCGAGCATCTCTGCTCTCACGACTCCACTCAAGCCGGTCAATGAAGGCAAGCAAGAGGTGGGAGATCTGTCCCCCGTCAGGGTTCACTCCAGCCAGCCAGTAAAGACAAGCCGGAGGTCCTTCTCCCTGGAGCGCTCGGGTCCGTATGGTCGCTACGCCATAACAGCTCGCCACAAGCTGCCCTACGGGCTATTATTATTATTATTATTATATACAACTGGATATCATTACAATAATAGGTCCTTAATAACTGACATTTCTACAGATGGTATTGGACTGTAGATGTTCTCATGCTCATCTACGCTCTGCTACACGACATATTGAAATACTTGTAGAGCTATCTTCTATACATATAGATAAAAAAGAAGAAAATGGCTGACTGACATATCGACGCGACGCACGGAACAAACCGTGCTGGGTCCAGAGATTTCAACCCAATTCGGCACATAGGTTCCGTGTTCTCACCTAGGGGTGCACTAAGAAAGGATTTTACAAAACTCGCCCCCTAAGGGGTAAATCGGCGGAGCGGGAAGCCGGGAGCGGAAGCTAGTTTCTTCTTTATGAACAAAGTGTAAAAAAGATGTGCTTAGTTTACATATATTTTGATTGTTGTATCTACGTTTTTAACGACGGTACATAAGTCAGTTTAAGTAAATAATATTCCGTTCTATTCTCGACAGTACCAACCCGCGCTAACATAACATCAACTTACCGCCCCAATTCCGCAAAATCCTCACAAATTACAAGTACCAGGCCTCCCACATAAATTCAACCTCTCCAAGTTAATAAAAATGATTTAAACACGCATTAAAAGGATATTTTTCGTGCTGAGAACATGGAATTTATAATAGCAACAACTTTGGTAATTGTCCTGTAATTACGCCTACACGATGTACCTAAATATACCTTTACTTACGTTACAGTAATAAAAAATAATGTACGCCGGTAAACACCTATGTATCACAATTAGACTCATGAACATTTTTTGTCTTTATTCCATGGACTCATATTAATATTACTCTAAAGAAAGACAAACAAAGCTAAGCGTGCAAAGAAGAATTTCGTATAGGTATCTAAATTTAACTAAACAGCAAGATGAATGGCGATGACTCGCGTCTCAAAAAAAATAAAGCATATTTTCATTTCATCATTTCATTTCATCATCGGCACAATTCTGAAGGAAATTCTCTCACTGCGTGTATCCTGTAGGTTTCTTTACAAATAAATATTAAAAGTCTGACCACTAACAATACTACAAAAAAATAAGGTAGACGTAAGTATCTACGGAGATATTACTATGCCTATTCTTACTGAAGCAATTTAATCTCTTAGATTAATAACTGGGATATAAAGTTTATTTTCTCGCAAACAATGGGATGGACCCAGATAGTTATATCGAATCGTAACTCTGGGAAACATTTAAAGAATTGCGAATGGTTTTACCCTTAAAATATCTGCTACGTTTCATTTGTCGTCGAGAAATACAGAATACCAGCCTTTCGCTTATTGTATTTCATAGCTCTTATTGAAAATTGTTGTACTCGGAATTCAGAAATAACTATAATAGGTACGCGTACATGAAAGAATAAAACGTGATATGATTACATATTATCACCAAATAAAAAACAATAGGTAGGTTTATAAGCAGCGATACCGTAGCGATATCGGAATCGAGTTTGCAAATATTCGATTCAGGGACGCGGATGTGTCCACTAAAATACTATAAAATATGCACTACTTACACTAACATGTTCTTCCTACACTGCTTTCTAGGGAAAATGGGTGCATCTGACATTTTATTTCGTAACTGAGATATAGGTAAACGTAGGCAGTATTAGTATCTTTTACTGATAAGAAAAAAATGCCAGATGCACCCTATGAAGGCAGTATATGCCGCCGTAGTTTACATTTTTATTATTGTTTTTTTACTGGCGCAAACACCCGCGCAAACACCCACGCTATTTACATGCGTTTTTTAGTTCGACACAGGTTGAAAAGAGATAGGAACGAAAAGTAATTCATTGCCAACAATAAAAAATTCAAAGAGTATGTAGAATTCCAAGAATAAATATTTTTGACTGTATATGTACTTACCTATGACTTTTTTTTGGACACTGTCCAGGCCAATAAAATTTCTTTAGTCTAGACAAGGATATGTTATGTTCCGATCGTAATGCCTGGTAAAGACATAATTGGGCGCGTTGGGTGAATTGAACTCATTAGACCTCGAACACTGTCGAAATTTTTGAGTGCACGTGACTTCTTCGTCCTCCCTCAATATCGCTTACCACTAAGTTAAATCAAGGACAAACGTGCTCTCAGTGTATTATAAGTTTACCTGTAGACAGGTTTACAGTTCAACTTAAGTTCATACGTAGTTCACATGTATACCTACTATTATGACTATTTATTCGTAGAGTACAACGGTACATTGAAACATACGAGTGACACACAGTACCTTTGATAAACGACCCTCATAATGCACGCTGCATCAATCAAGGATGGCAATTGACCAAATCACTGTCAATCTCTAATGACAAAGCTGTTTGTCCTTCTGACTCAGTCATTAATAAATCTAAAAATAGAAAGCTAGGTACTCACCTTACTGCCAACATTCACAAATTAATGTCGGTTGCAGATTTCAGATCCAAAACATTTTCTTTCCACTACATATGAGCGTATTAAAACTAAATGAGATTTTCCGAAACTAAATTATGAGAGGGAAATGTTTATTTTCATATTTGCATAATCCCTACATTATGAAGATGAAATTCACACTACGATGATTCAAGAAACGAATTCAACGACTGTTATTAAGGACATAATTAGCTATTAAGTACAGATAATTTTTATGATATTCATTTTGAGCTAATACTATTTTTTCCACAGACTACTAAGAGAACCTAATTTTTTACACTTCTTACCCTACTTCAAAATCGAGAATGCGGATGATTTTTTTATTCGCGTATCTATAACTCTGGCGGCTTAGTATTTTTAGACCATAGAGCAAACTGAGATTAATTTCTAAAATACTTTTTTTATTTCAACGATAAAAAACGTTGGAAGATCAAAAAATGATTTCAAATTTAATATCAGTATTTTATGGCATAATTACCTTTTTCTTGTAATTCAATATCTTATAGGTACACCGCCGAAACCATAGCACTATACATTTTAAAATAAAAACATGGTCTTAAGACGTATTAAGATTGAGATGATGGTGATGATGATTGATGGAGGTATAATGAGTCTTCCTTGTTCTCTTTCCTTTTTTTCTCTTTAGACTTATCTAGGTCACACAGATTTTTGAAATGTATACTGAGGTTTTACTTTTACTAAGTAGAAAATGAATTAGATACCCCTGTATTCATAAACGTCTTTTAAGGTCATTATTGATATTATTATTTTAATTAATTAATTTAATGTTATTTAATTCCATCAATTGTATTACACTAATTTAAAAATAATGTTATTAGTTAATGTAAGATACTTAAATGATTATGCAAATTTAATTATATTCGAGATCGATTACTTGTTACATTAATTATAGAGTGACACAATGTATTGTATGTATGTCATCTGGCAGGTCATAGTGAACATTTATGTATCTATTTAACAACTTTGTATTCCTATGTACCACAATACGATGAATAAATAAATATGAAATATTATAGCAAAAATATGTTTATAATTTGTTTGTCTTTGTCTGTCATCTTGACATTCGTACAAGTAAGAAAGAGACAAAGTGCATTTTAACTAGAGTCTAATAAGATTTTTATGAATAAGACCAGTTTCTAAACACCATGATAAATGTGAAAGGTAGTAGTTGGTATCAGATGTTATCCAAATGCTTAGCACATAGTTAGCTGCCCGTATGATTGAAGTCTTAAACTAGCAAGAACAGCCATTTCGTTCCAACTGTTGCCAGGACATAGGGGTTTCAAAATTGTCTCTTCAGACTATTTTCGAAAACTTGCTAATTACGGACATGTTCCTAGCAGTTTCATTTAATTATGCAAGTGATTATTAACAAGATGCATTATTCTCCTTATAAACGACTCTTATTTTTTTTTAAGTTAAGAATCTAACAAAAATCAAATAGATACTTCCAAATAAATACTCAAGCGCTTTTTAGATTTTCTTTTATTTATATTTTTAAAACTTGTAAGTAAACACCAAAATTGAGCAGCAATGGCGCAGCGAGAACGACCCCGCCTTTGAAATATGAGGTCGCATTTTTGATCCCTGGTCGGACCCCACATATTAATGCGAATTCTTTCGTTGCCGCTGCTCAATATTAGTGAAGGAAAACATCGTGAAGAAACTGGCATTTCTAAGAACTAGTCATTCGAGGACATGATATATCCACCAATCCGCACTTGGCTAGCGTATGTGAGAAAACACAATGCAATGGGACACTAAAAAGGGTTGAAGCAGAAGTAGACACACATTTTATGAAATAGGTATCTAGGTAACTATAATACTAGGCACTACCATACAATAAACTGCAGACACTTACGTTGGAAACTGATACTTGATACGAAGGTGGCGTCACATACATTATCTTAAAAGCATATTGTCGTGGACGAACATTGGACGTGCTACGTATGTACCTACCTAGATACTCAATTATAAGAACAATCAAACGTTATTTACGTATTAATAACATATTTTTTTTTTATAGTCAATCAAACATCAAACATCCCCGTTCTTCAATCGGACAAATAGAGGTACGGCTATGCGCCACCGTTGTATGGTGGAAATTTCAGGGGTAAGTACGCACAAAGCGCTTTGCTTGCACTTTCAATGTGCGAACTGCCAAATTGTAGAATTCGCTGCCGGCATCTATGTTTTCCGATAGCTATAATCTGCCGGTCTTCAAGTCACGAGTGAATCGGTATTTACTGGGTAAGCGCGTTCCATCGTAGACTGCATCATTGCTTCACATCAGGCAAGTTGTGGTCAAGCGCAAGCCTATCTTAAGATAAAAAAACACTACTTTTTTCTAATACAAATCGAGCAGTAACTATTTTCTTTTTTACCCGATTGCGCCAGAAGGAGGGTTATGTTTTTCGAGTGTATGTATATTGCTTTGGCACGCTCTAGAACCTAAACGGGTTGTCGCATCTGAGATTGAGAGATATCATTAGATTCGTCTTAGTCCCGAGAATGACACTGTGTGCATCATAATTATAATTTTAAAAAAATTGGGACTTGTTGCGCCAAATTAAAAAAAGTTTTTAATTTAACTTCTTGATTTTATTGCTTTTCATCTTAGGTTTTTTTAAGATGTATTTTGTTATTTGTTATTTGATTGTGTGACAAATATTTTATCTATTTCTTTTCTTTTATTTCATACATTCATAATTTAATAAAAGAAATCATAAGGAAAAACGTTTAGGTATCTCGCCATAAAAGTCTCTGAGAATAAAGAAAGTAAATCTAGATAGCCCTAAAATAAACAAGGACACCAGCTCACTAACAATTGATGAGTAGCAGTTATTGAAGCTCGAAATAAATTGAAGCTACAATCCTTATCGCCAATAAGCCACTTATCTTTTTATATACCCCTTTGGTACAAACAAATACGTAGAATGACAGAAAACAAAGTCAAAGGCAGAACGTCTCGTTAAATTGAAGAATCCTTGAATCGATAGCTATTTAGGTATTTGTATATCAAATCGCTATCATTATTCTTTAAGAGACTAAATAAAGCTAAATCTCGCTCAGTCTTTTTTTAAACATATTATTAGAACTAAGCACCCTGAACAATATTTATTAAGTAACTCAAATTCACATAGTAATTACATCTTTTAATTAGTAAAAAAAACTTGAGAGGTGTCAAGGGACACCCGGATGGAACGAAGTTCCTTTCGTTTAATTAGTGAAGGAATTGTAATAATTTTTTTTTTTTAAGTTATAATAATATTTTTTTTTAACTCTAAAGAGAGAGAGAGAGAGAGAGAGACAGACAGACAGACAGACAGAGAAACATACGCACGCCGCACAGCTTACAATAGCTTACTATAGCAGGATAATTTTTTTATAAAATAATTATATTTCAATATCTTATGAATTAACAGATTTTAGGCTTTTAATTCACATCACGGTGGATGGTATTCGAATTTTTAATTCTATGACATGCTAAAACCATGAAACAATTAGGTTACAATTAGACACAATGTAGGATCGATCGTGCTACTTGTATCTCAAAGCCGACTCCGTTACTGCTGCGCCACAGCTGCTGTATGGCTACTATTTTATGAAGTTCGATAACCAACTGGGATGTAGCTAATTTACACTGCGTTTCGCGTTTTAATTAAGAGGGTTCCGTCAGTTATTCGGTTGGCTACGTTAAGGTGCGCTGTCAGTAATTGAGGAAAATTCTTACAACATTATCTCTGCGCGTTTTAATTTAAATATTCTAAATAATTGTTAAAAAAATAAAGCTAAACTTTGCTGAAGGGTAGGTAATCATATTTTTTTAGAAAATACAACATTTAGTAACCATATTTACATTTACGGTTTAAAGACTTCTAAAGGCATTTTTAATTGCTAAACACTCTTAGTGGGTGATACAAATGGCCTACCTACTCTATAGAATTTATATTATCTGTGCTAAATAGTAGGTTAAAATACAACCTACTACAGGTAGCTTTAGTTAGATATTAGATTACAGAACTTATGACATTATTTTGAAAATAACACAATAAATTTTATCATTTATGTATGGATAAACTATTGAACAGATTTTATTGAAATTTAATGTAGATTTCAGATAAATTTACCTTAATCCGAAGACGGACAATTTTTATAGGTAGGTTAGGTACATATTTATGTTTAGCCAGTTACGAAAAAGAAGAACGACACTAGAGAAATAGTAGCATGGTTAGCTAATACTGAAACATGAAAGAAAATTTAAAAGTAAAAAATAAAAACAGACACGTAGAGGGAAAATTCCACACGTGGAGCACATCAGATACGGTTGATCGCCTATCAAAGTCAACACTCGAAGATCAGAGAGGTGGATCATTGCATAAGTACTCATGCAATGCAACATAAAGCTCTGCTTGCGGTTATTTTACAAAACACTGTACAAAAATAAAGAGTAGGTTTCATTTCATGAAAAAGCGATAAAAAATTCTCTGCTCATGCGACTTTGATACAAAAATTGTTAGAAATGTTTTTGAATGAAGGTTTATTGTTTGTTTGTTTACGTTATCGAAACGGAATAAATTTCATCTTTAGTGAAAATAAGTAGACCAGGTACCTACCTTACTTAGTGACATTGCGTGTGATGATTTGATGAAATAACGATCACTAACTCAATCTTGCAAGCATAGGTACCTACAACTGCAATAGGTTTAACAAGCAACTATAATTTATTAATCAAAAACTCGTTTACACTTAAAAAATGCCCATTGATTTTTCTTACAATATTTAAATAAGAAATTTTGATACCCAACTTGATAGGTTTGTTAAAAAAATATATTAATGACATACAATACAGCGTCAAAAATACGCCATTCTGATTTTTTGTAAACAAAACTTTTAAGGACTTCTTAACTGGTTGAAACGAATCTAACGATACCTTTATTCAGCCCATTTAGATGTCTAGAAGATAAGAGGTAATAAAGAATATTAAAACATACATACATACCTAAAAGATGAGTACCTATCTTGTATGTTTCAAAAATTATTTTTCGAAAAACCTAACACTTCCTTGACAGTCGTGTAGTAAAAAGACATCTTTAGAAAAACTTACTGAAGTAGTAAATACAAAGTTATCTATTTAAAACGAAGCTGAATATTTATATTTATAAAGCTAAGTAGAGAATATAAGTAGAGAATATTTCAGCGATTCAATCTGCAGTAACTTTTCATCGCACCAGCACACGCTTAATACCTAGTGGGATAAAGTGAGTCATTATTTTCAGAAAGACGATTATCTGCGGAGAAATAGTACAATGTATACACATATACCAACATTATTTTGAGGTTTCGATGGTCTCGTAAGTTAGACATTGCTTTATTTCATTTTTATGAAACAAAATTTACATTTTACTATGTTAATAGTCTAACGAAAAACTGCAACAGACGAAAAAGCTGTAACAGACGGACAGACAGACAACGAAGTGGTCCTAATGATTACATTTTTACCCTTTGAGGTGCGGAGTACTAAAAATGAATAAGTATGTAAATGAATGTAAGATCCAACACAACTTTTTTACAATTAAAACCATAAATCACATCCACCAATTCACCAATTTTGCAATTTTAATTATTTCTGATCATGGAATTTGATTCAGGAAAGTAAATTACTTTCCGTCGATGATTTTTCCTTTATAAATACTTAGTTGTTCTTTTTCCGTAATAATATCACACCTATGAACTCTATTCTTTGTGAATAAAGTTGAATTACAGTTATTATTCAGTAAGATATTACCTTACTCATAAAATTATGAGGTCAGACGAGCAGAGTTTTCTTTTTTAACTCGAACAGCGCTAATAATTTATAGCTACCGTCGCGTTGGGCCGCTATGCGCTACCGCCGCCAGTAGCTTTGTCGTTTACCAATTACTCTTATCATTTAAATATTAATATAGTCTCGTACACTGGCTTACCTACTCTTAATTTAAAATGATACAGATTTCATACAACAGTTAAATGAATTTCCTATTTATCAATATATTAATGCAATTTGGATTACTGAGAATACGTTACCTCAATTGTAAACTAAACTAAAATAATAAATACGTTGTAAAGATTCGTTTTTAAACCAGTTAAACTGAACAACTAAAGACAAACTATGACTAAAATATAATTGAAACAACACGTGCCGCTAACTATCTCGCCATTTTGCTCGCTTTAAACGATGTCTCATCTTTCTAGGACATTACGAAACGGCGTCCTTATTACGTTACATTAATTTACCTTTCAAGCTCCATTTCAAGGATAATTTAATTGACTTCGTGCGATAATACACTAAATAGGTAGGTAAGTAATTCGATAAGGGTCCATTAATGCTTCCTATTCCATTATTCTGATACTCTTTTGATTTCCTAAAGGCGTCGTCGTGAAAATCTTACATTTTACCTGTAAAAATTCTGAAGCTTCAATGAAAATCGAGGAGTCGTATGACCGGCATAGAAATAGCATTGATTGACCCGAGCAGAATGCTGAGAAGCCACACAATAGTGGTAAACAAAAAATGTGATGGAAAAAATGTGATTGTATGATTAAATTGGGTAACAGAATTTAAATAATAGGACGATAGTAGGTAATAGTCGCTTTCTCCGCCCGATTCGGGCAGGCGAATTCAAAAACCAAAACAATAAGTGGATTTTAAATACTAAGTTAGTGATAGAAATCTTGTGAACTGGCACCGGTACCGGGGATCGAGTGACTTAGGCTTCCTTTTAGAATCCCTATTATTTATCTATATCTATATACGTACCTACGTAATCTACTAAACATCAAACGCACTTGAATGTCGGTTCCCATGTCAGTCAAGTAAAGGTTATAGACAAAAATGTTTTTAAAAAAAGAATGTTTAATAATTGTTTGTTCAATAGTAATTAAATACACCTCTACAAATGTAACCGTATCGATCCAACTAATAAAATTATTGAATGTAATTAGCTCAAGGTCAAAGCACTGTAGGTAGATAACTGAAATGGACAGAGCAAACGACCGTGTTGCCCAACACGAAACGTCATTTAGGATTAAGCCTCCAATCTAAAGGTGGCGACTTACTTTCTTGACTTCCATTGAAACTTTAATTAACTTTTTTGTTAAAGGCAAATGTTTTAGAATCTGAAACTGGATTTTAAAGATCCGATAGTAAGAAAAGCAATCATCAATCATGTTTTATAATATCCACCTAAAGGTGATTTAAAAGACTGGGTCAATGAAGACAAATAGCGAAGATATAACTTTTCTGTTCTGAAGCAAATAATGTTATACCTATCAGTTAGTTTTCTTATTACTACGTCACGTCGTAAACGCTAAACTGATTTGATAAATTATGGACATAAGCTACGCGTCAATCCATACCACATTATTTACACGGGCTACATCTACAAAATACTCTGTCATTCAAGGCTTAAAATAACTACTACATACAAAGAAAAAATAATTTGATTGTGTAGACTGCAAAGTATTTGTAAATAAAATCAAAGAAATTTATGAAAACACATTAATACCATCGTCATTGTTAAAAACTTTTGCTATTTATATTTGTATAGTTTACTTGAAAAAAGTAACTTTATTATTCTATTACGTAATATAAAATGTCTCATAGGATTTAGGTTCTCCAACTTGAAGAAATATCAATTCTGAAGAAAGTAATAAATTATAGAAGTCCAATAAAAAGTTAACTAATGATATTCTGAGAGCAAAATATTATGCCAGTTTTTTAGGTCACCACCAGGATCATAATAATGGCAGCACACGGCACGTTTTAAGGAAGAAAAATGAGAAAATTTAATTTAACTAAAAATAGATCCTGTCTCTAATAAACGTTATAGCTTTATCGAAACAGGAAAATATATATTCCAAACTAGCGCTGACCCTGCGAACTTTGTACAGACTAACAGCCTATTAAAGTTCAAATTGACTTTCAGTATTATTACGAACCGTTTGGATGAGAGTCTAGAAAAAATCTTTTATTAATCCTATAAAAAAAAAATTTTTAGACGTTTTCATGCAATTTTTTAAATTTGATTGTTTATAATTTTTGTTTTTCTCGCGTAACTATTTTCAAGGAATATTTAAAAAAAAGAATCAGCAAAATCAGTTTAGCCGTTCTCGAGTTTTGCACTTAGCAACTCTTTTAGTGATTTATTTTTATAATATAATAAAGTGTTTTCTGTCTGTGTGACTGTTTTTCTCTTTTCTTACTGCTAAATATCTGAATCGATTTTATCAAATTTTGTGTACAGACAGATTAAATTGAGACGGGTGTGGGGACTGAAGGATAATAGAGAAGGTAATAGAGGACTGAGAAAAGGGAAGATCTTCCAGCCAGGAGAGGTTCAAAAGAAAAATTATTAGATATTTGATTTTACACAGAAGAAATATTATATAACTAGGGTCCCGCTCCGACTTCGCACTTTGAGATATTTGACAAAAATTATAATTAATTTGACAAAAAATATATAAATTTTGACAAACTTTTTAGACAGTCGCGGTTGTATCACATGTCACATGCAGGTCCCGTGACCCCCTGGTATAAATGCGCTACGAAACATGCGGGGGTTTTTGTGGGGACCCTTTGTCCCATATACCCTCGCCCTGCACCCACACGGGGCGGGGGATCCATAAAGGATTACCAAGATAGATTTCTCATCATCACATACACTTTTGGCGCTCTGCCTACCCTAAAAGGGATATAGTTGTGGTGTTAACTTTATTCTTTATTTAGACTGACAGGAACCATTATTTAATGATAAATTGATATCGGCACAATTAGCTTATAGACACTTGAAAGAAACACATCAACCGTCAACTTTAAAATTTCTAATTGTCAACAATACTTAACTATATACAGCATTATGTTTAGCGGTCAGTTGCGTTTTGTTATACCACGTTGTAGGTATGTTACGTCCCACAGGACCGGAATAAAAAGTATCCTATATCCTTCTCTTGGTTCTAAGCTACCTCCCCATCAATTTTCAGCTAAATCCCTTCAGCCGTTTTTGAGTTATAAATTGTGTAACTAACACGACTTTGTTTTACTTATAGAGATTATTCTAAATTCCGTAAGCCATGTGTCACACTGTCACTGACTTTCAATACTTCACAACAAAAGTGATAACGATGAATAAATGTACGATAACTCATATAATGGTTCTATAATCCCTTTCCTTCCCTTTGGGACGTAGATTCTGAACTAAAGAAAGTTTTTCCGATCAAAACATGCACGTGACCAGACACTAGAAAAACTTGGACCGTTTTTACATTTGATTTTGAAGGGATCCTCGTTCTGTGAATAGAATAACTTATTGGTATAGGTAATATATTTTATACTTCGTTTGCTCGTATTTTTGCTATGAAATATGTATAATAAATCTACCTTTGTAAGGTATTTGCGGCCTTTTCAGGTAAGTAATTGTTTTTTCCCCATTTACCAAGTAGATACTTATTTAAGTCCAATGCGTTGAGTAGTATCTGGAAGACCGAGCTTTGCTCGGTATTTTTTTTTTAATGACATTTTCTAAAAATTATTCCTAGCTAGATCGATTTATCGCCCCCGAAACCCCCTATATACTAAATTTTATACAAATCGTTGGAGCCGATTCCGAGATTCCAATTATATACAAGAATTGCTAGTTTAAAGGTATTAGATTTGTTATCTTGTTGCTAACATATAAATACATACGAATGTTTGGCTGCATAAATGTAAGTATATTATTTTTAACTTCTGACAAAAAAGAGGATCGTCATAAGTTTAACGCGTGTGTGTGTGAAAGAAAGAAACAACCTCGGGTATCTGTGTATACGTGATGTTGCTTTGATAGGTTTAAAAAATATGGGGTTATTAGTAGATATGATAATTATGGTTATTTATTTCTTAATTTAGAGTTGTAGTCTAGAGAAGTAGAAATCGCGGACAAAAGCTTGTCATACACAAATATTGTATACAATATCTAACACTAGTTTCCACCGGCCACTTTGCTCGCGTGGTATATAGTCAGTTAAAAAAACTGATTAATTAAATTGTTAGTTTATTAAATTATCTTGTATGTGCGATTAACAGATTCAATAGGTATTAACAAACTTCTATACATTCTTACAAACTTTTGCTTTTTATTTATAATACCAGTAGCATATTGAATTTGTCAATCAACTCTTGTAACTGAATGTACTTACGGTAAGTAAGTATGTATACCAATCCCAAGACAGAAATAACATTATTAACTCAACTCTAGGGAAACAGGTGCGTATGTAAATCCTGTAAGTAAATTACTGGAACATTGGTCTGTGATGGAAGGCAAATAACTAGACAGCTACAACTAAATACATAAACCCATCTTAACACAAGTATTTACTAAGGAAATGTTGAAACCACGACACCTTATTACATCAGATACACCAACCTTAATGCTTTAGTAATAAGAGCTATTTATTAATCAAAGTGTTACTATCGAAGTGATGTTGTATCAAGGGACTGCTTACCTTTCCGTTTACAATGAATCTCAGCCACACCGCGGTCCCTTAGTGTAAGGTATACCTGATGTCCACAGATCAGTTCACTTACTACCAATCATGTAGATTCAAGGGGTAATGGGAGCCGTGTCAATAGATTACAAGACAAAGGAAACCTATAATTGGAATCAGTGCTCGAGTATTACAGCATCTGATATGTGTCTAACCGTGACGTTTAGAATATGCTCTACTATATTGAAACGAACATAACCTATGTATTATAGTACATCACTTTGCTCTAATGCTTCCGCAACGTACGCGATAAAATGATTTTCTTCGTCATTTTTTCACACCTTCGAAGTTTTCATACGAATCCCTAATTTTTTAACATTTAATATCGCTTTTGTTACTCAGTAAAGATGTAGCATTCTAATGGTGAAATAATTTTAGAAATAGGTCTATCAAATCTTTCCTCTTTATTTTATTAAGTATAGACAAAGCTCATCGCCACGTCTGTCTGTATGTTCGTGATAATCTCAGCAATTAGTGATCAGATTTTCATACAGTTTTTGCCATCAGTTAAGTATCTAATTTTTCAATAAAGGTATATAGTAAGTACATATATCTTATTGCACCCGTGTGAAGTCAGGTCTGGTCATTTCATAAGCTAGTCTGAATCCATTGTGTTAAACTCCAGAGAAATATAGGTATTTCCTGTGTTAGGCGGTGGCCTCGCCAACCACTGACAAAAAGCACGTTTCCTTTTTCGCATGATATTATTTTTGCTTCTAATAAGAAAAGTTTTCTTATCTTATAAAAGAAAATTCTAGTTTTAAGCAAGTGGGTATCTTCCCTTATTTAAAATTTGTAAGTCAGTCACTGACTTACAAACTTCAAATTTAAAATTTAATTAAAAATTTAAACTAGACAATGACTGTCGGTGTCTATTAAAATATCGTATTGTGGTAAAATACCACGTCTGGGTCACAGGTATTACCTACAAGATAAAGTACAATATCAAATATTATGTATATTTGATATTGTCCTGCCACTAAAGAGAATAAATGAATTTATTAACAATGCACGTTCTGCGCAAGCGTCATTAATTTGGAAGTTCGGCAAGTTTCGTTCTCTAAGTTCCTCACGGATAAAAGATTAATAAACTGGTAGGAAGCAAAAAGTCCTTAATTAAAACTTAGTAGGTAGGTAGGTGTATCAATAACGTTAATCCTGCTGTAATCTGAGGCTGTTATTGTAGTGCTAGAACCGTTACAGAATCGTGTCCGAACTCTCGGAAGTTTCTAAAAGATTTTACGTCATAGATGATAGAAAGTATAGCTAAGTGTTAGACCCTCATGGTCATATCATGGCTCATTCTAGGACATAGCAACCTCACAGCATGAATAATTTAAATTTACGTCATAAATAAAATAAACAGTTTGCTCATACCTCTAAACAGGTGCAGAGTGTATGTTGCCAATTTTATCACACAAGGTTAGTAGGCCAGTAAATGTTTTTTGGAATGCACAATTGCACACAAAGGAATGAGATTATGTCCGAATGATGTGCGGGGTTCGAACCTGGATGGGAGCCAAATCTGCGCCCCAGGGAACAAGGGGCCTCTGCCAAAAGCTAACTGATCGATGGCCTAAGGAATTTGCACGCGAATTTTGAGCTATAGATAATGTTTCACTGGCATATTGCCTTTGCAGTTTTCTGGGTGCAGATTTTGAAGCTAAGCGAACTAAGTTGTGGAAAACTTAATAGTCCAGTCATTATAGTAAGTTCATCTCGGAATTCGAGATACCCAGCTGTAAGTCTGTAAATACTTGTACATTGTCACCCTAACAGCGCTAAAACCGATTTTTGTGACCTTTGACCTTGAAATTTAATAGTTGCGCACACACTACCTTAAGTAGGTTTTGAGACAACTTTTAGGGTGTCAGTATACAAGTTTTTACTGGTTTACAACTGGGTATCTCGAATTACGAGATTCTTACCTAATTTAAGCTTAAATGACTGGACTATAAGTACTGCTCTATTCAGTATGGTTTGAGGGGTTTGATGGCGATATAATTAACTAAAACACCTATTAGAATCACTGTGTAGTTACACAGTTAATGCATTAGTCAAGTGTAGAAAAATCATTTTCTCTAAGACGAAGGTAGGTATGTATTGTTAAAGATGTGGGTGACCTTTCTTTACCTCCGAGCGATACGATATTAATATTCTTCTAATAAATATAAAAGGTTAATATTTACCTACAAGCAAAAATAAACTAATATATAAATCTGTAGAGCCGTGCTAAATTGATAACAAGAATATTGAATTTTAGTCTATTAAATATTTCAACAGTTTTAATAAGCTTGCTTCGTTTATTTGAAGCCTCTATATTTAAGTAAAATTTAAGAATAGGAGAATAGGAATTGTTTTACTTGAATATCAAACAGTAAATAAATGATGTGGTGTCGTGGGACACCAGGTAGGAACGAAGTTCCTTCGGCTAATAAAGAAAGAGGGAGAAAGAGAAAGGTATTATACACTACTTGCTTGTGTATGCGACTGTCGCGCCTGCACACGTCTCATTTAACGGTTTTATTCCACGCACTTTTTTCCACGGATTTTTTCTAAAGGTTTTACTATCACATTTGTTTCAGTTCGGTCACGCAGCAAAATCCCTATCCCCTCGAAGCCTGCCGTAAGGAACTTCGTTCCAAAAAATAAATATTACTAAAAGAACCTATCGGAATGTTCCCAACGGTACAAAAGTCTTAACACAACGGATTACAAGTCTTGAAATTTCATCATAGTGATAAAAATGTACCTATTTCTAAATACAATACATTAGTAGATAAGTATTGACTGTCTAAACTAATAGTCTAAGCATCGGTGGCGCAGTGGTAGCCTTAGAAATAATCATAAGGTCGCGGGTTCGATTCCCGGTCGTGTCAGTGTCGTGTCATCCACCAACCCGCCCTTGGCCAGGGTGTGTGGATTAAGGCCTGAACTCTCTCAACTCGTAAGATAGTTGAGAGAAGACCCGTGCTCAGTAGTGGGACACTAAAAAGATTGTAGTAAATGTTCCAATCTAATGTTTAAAACTTATAAACGCGAAAGTGTGTAATGGATCTGTGGATGTGTGAAGGTGTGGATGTTTGATACCTACTCTTTTACGGCAAAACTACTGAATCGATTTGGATATTTTTTTGCAGAAAGATAGATTATAGTGTGAAATAGCACATAGGCTACTTTTTGTCTTAATAACACGCGAGTGAAGCTGCCGGCGGAAGCGTATTAAATAAGTTATTTAGTTTGCGAATCAAACTTAGTAAACTACGACCAATATTTTGCTATTAAGCGACGGAACTATAATTACTTCGTAGAACTAACCTCAATTTTATATTTCCGCTATAACTCAGCCGTATAGCAAGGGACCATACCGAAAATATGTTTTCATTTACTACATCCAGAAACCATGCAGTTAATTTAGATTTTTTCGGGAAAGTTCCGTTGGTATGTTTTGCTGTTTAATACGAATGCACTTCTGTTGTTATACATACATTGTTTCTTAACTGCCTACAAACGGGGCGACACATCTTTACAACATGTTATCTGTCCATGCTATGTTTGAAGATCAGCAGCTCAATTATCTAGTTATTAAAGAAATTTAGATACGTTAAGGACATACTTAGTACCTTCTACAACTGTGATCAATTCGAAGTTAGAATGCTTACCTATATTTTTACCTACATATCTCATGAACTTTTTAGTTTCTACACGGGTTTTACTGATAGTGGTCTTTCGCTGGATTAGTCTGCTTACGACCACGACCAGTGAAACCCGAGTCGAAACGTAAAACAAAGGTGATTGCGTTAATAGCCCGTTATGATACATGGTTATCGTAGGGACAAAAGTTTATATATCTAGGTTTTATTAATGTAGAAGATCTTTAAGTAGTCGAAGCATTATATTTTTTTAATTTACAACAGATTTGTTTAATAAAAATGCCTTGATCCTAAATTCGCACTGTGGGCAGTGGATATGTTTACAAAAGGAAGGACTACAAATATCAATTTCCAACTGAGAAGCCTTAAAGATACTTACGTTCTGTGACTTTTAGAATTCATAACAAATATTAACATTTTGTATACAGAAATAGGAGATAAATTGTACGTTTTCTCAGAAAATTCTCTTTATAAAGAGAATATCTTGAAAGAGTAATATCTGAGTAACGATGTATTTACGATAGTTGAAGAGCTTCTTGACAAACATATTTCTGTAACAGATAAACTGAGTTGTTATTTCGGATTAGAAGTTTTCGAGTTGGGATCAAATCGTTGATAAGCACTTCTAAGCAGTCGCTAAATATAAATAAATATTATTATAAAACAAACTGACCACACCATTAGGCACATAATATGACCTCAACTGAGCTGAGCTTCATATTATGTGCCTAGGTGGTGTAAGTATATCTACCCGATTTATAAAATTGTCGTCTATTTCTTTTCAATTGGATAAATCTTGTGCTGACAACATGGAAGAAACAAGCAATTTGATGACAATAACGAACAAAATAAAAAAATCGAGATTTCAGTGCAGTTGCACCAAAGGTATGGTGTGCCCAAGAGAAACAGGGATTAATTTTTATAACAAGATACCTACTAACTCCCCGCCCCAGTTATGTACCAGACTTTATATATTTTCAGGGACACAAACCTTCGCCAGACACCTTCGGAAGTTATGGAATGTGATAAAGACTAAAGTTCTAGAAACTATAAATATAGGTATCTACTGCTTATTTAAGAAGTTGAGATCTATATTTTCATGTCCTTATGGGTTTTCTTACTATTCACGCAAGGTACTAATCTGCAAGACGTTGTTATCTTAAGTTACTATATTCTACGTAATACCTGCAAAGACAAAGAGACGTAACACAATGAATAAGATCAAGACAGCACAGATATAATAATAGGTAGGTACTAAAGACAGTATCAGTTATCCTGTGATCTGCATTTGTATGTTCAAGATTCACCAAGCTTATCGTATTTCCCTTTGTGTAGAGCGACTCTCACGAAGCCACCAACAAACCTGTCGGAAACAAACTGACGGACTATTGATATTAAATCACTTTACTTGCTTTGAGTACATATTCTTGGCTTATAGTTATTTCTGTGACAATATCCACAACATATAATTGTATGTTTATCAGTCTCTATTCAGTCTCTATTTATTTGTATTACTACATAACATAACAGAGTTTCTTGCCGCGTTTGTTTATTCGCAATAATAATCTGTAAAAATTGTGAACGAATTTCCTTCCAGTTTTCAAGGTCATCGGTTAAATTATTTTTAAGATACCAAACTAAAGCTACATCTTATTGCAATCTTCCGAAGCCGGATCAGGTCATTCAGTCTGAGGTACACAATTTTGATTACAATGTGAAATCTAACATTTAAAGCAAGCCAAAATGTCAGTGTGTATAGAAAGGTAATAATTGCTTTATGTAGGTAATATACGGAAGAGGCCGTTTATAAACTGAAAATTACATTTGTTTTCATGTCTACTCAAAGTAGTTTTTATTAAGTTTGGTCGCAAATGACTACTTAGTTTGCTTATGAAGAGGCTTACCGAAGACTTTTCTGAAGTTTCCTGAATGTGGAATGAAAAAGTTTCCAAGTTCTGCACTAACATCGACCTTTGAAATTAAAAACATGTGCAACAAACATTGGACATACCTCATTGGCATAAGTAATATGATATGAAAAAAGAACTGACTTAAGTGCTTTTACCTTCTGCGTCTAGAATTAGTAATCACTACATTATAGCTAGGGGAATGTTATTATTACGATATCTAGTTCGTCAAACGTTCATTAAATCTAACTTTTTAGTATTCGTACTTAGCCAAAGAATCTTTTACTTTATAAATATAAATAAATAAAAGAATTTTTATTGAAAAATAATGTTACATACGCATAGGGCTTAAATAATAAAAGATTAGTATAGAATTATAGACATGAATATTGTGTTAGTACTTAATATGTAAAACGAAAACTAGTAGGTATATATGACTAAAATGATTAAATTACGTAACAGGCTTAAATGGCATTCGCTAGGATTATTATGCTAAAAAAGCCCAAACCATCATCATATTCTTTCCCATTCTCACAGAAAAATATTCGCAAAAAAGCCATATTATTCAGTGGCCTCTAAACAGCTATAGGAAACCATAATGGTATCTGCAGATAACAGTATAAGGAACTCAATTTTACAATCACTAGCAATCGTGGCAATAAATCAATATTTTGTCTTCATGTATAAAAGATAAGGTTTAGCTTTTTTACGACTCTATAAAAATATTGGGTTATTTTCCTGCTTTTGTTTTAGGTTATCGCGAAATCAAAAGAAATATGTATAGGTATGTAATTTAAACATAGACAAAATACTAGCGTCCGCCTACTGCTTCGCCGCATGGCACACAAAAGGATAAAAAGTAGCTAAAGTGTTATTCCAGACTATAATTTATCTCGAGCAGCGGTAGCGCAGCGCTACGGGCCTCGCCTTAGAAAAATAAGCTCGCGGGTTCGAATCCTGGTTGTGCCCACACATCTTTGTATAAATTCTTTCATCTCCGCTGCTCAATATCGGTGAAGGAAAACATCGTGAGGTAACCGGCATGTCTAAGAACTAATAATTGGAGGACATGTGACATCCAAAACCCGCACTTAGCCAGCGTGTGTGGATTAAGGCCTAAACTCTCTCAACTCATAAGATAGTTGAGACAAGACCCGTGCCTAGCAGTGGGACACTAAAAAGGGTTGAAGTGAATCTATCTCTTTGCCAAATTTCATGCAATTCCGCCGAGTAGTTTTTCCGTGAAAACGTAACGAACACACATCCAGACTTCATACAATGTTACAACCTTTCGGGTATAGAATATTATATTAGTAGGACTTATTTAAAACGCAAGAGCCTTGTTATTGTAGTTAAAGCCTTCTTTGGTTAAGTGCGGGTTGGTGGATGTCACATATCCTTGAATGTTTAGTTCAACATAGGTTTTTTCACAAGCTATTTCTTTTACCAAACCAAACAAACCACCAAAATATGTTTGTGCACAACCCAGGAATGTATGACCTACATTTCAAAACTAATACCGCACTGCCACCGCTGCTCTGAGGTTTGCAATATGTGTAAAACAAGTTTATTACCTTAACAAGAAAAAGGATATGCAAAAATGTATTCTTTTTATATTTATTTTTATACCTGTCTTTGTGTTGAAAGTGGAAAACCGTCGCCAAGTTTTAGAGAGCAAGTTGTGCTTATGCCCGATATACTTACGCACGAGTACTCGCAAATATCTGGGTCTGAAGAGTAGAGCGCTTCTACTTGGTAAGACGTGCGTTGAATGACAACACACACAGAACTTAGCTCATCAGAATTACATCACTTTATTAACCCCCCGACAGAAGAGAGGGTTGTTGTAGTTTGACATACCTATCTCTATGTCTGTGTATCTGTGTATAATCTGTAGTCACGTAGCGCTTAAAAATAATGAGTAATTTTAATGTGATGTTCTTTAATTAAAACTGAAGTGATCGAGATGGTTCTAGATGTAATGTTGGGGGTTTAAATATCGAATTGACCTTTTTTGGGACTTTACCCACCATCGCTATTCCGCCACTACGATTCCTGTAAACCATGATCAACGGCGGCACCGAATCGAATCGACCTGAAAAAAGTTCTACATTAACTATCTTCATTATCTAAGGCCATTACCTTTAAATGACTTACTAATTTTTTTTGAAAACTACCGTCCTAATGACACCAGCTTTCAAACTAAAAAAAGAGGTTTACCTGCTCGTATAACCACTTCGAAACCACAAACTTGTACTTAACACGTATAGGTATATAAAACACCGCTTTTATTCGACAAGGGGTAACTTAAATGTAATTTGTATGCTGGATGTAATGTATCCAGAATGCGTAAACCCGTTATAACATTACAACTTTCCAATAGAAGGAGCGTTGACAGGCGTAATAATTTGAAAATGAGGGAAACGTGACCAACTTTTAATTCACTTATTACGTCTTACTTCGTACTTGTGAGCGGAATACAAGTGATTTACATAGATAACGTCGCGCCACAGCATCAATCAAACACAAAGGTTTTATACTTGAAATAATAAATGCCTATTCCATTAAAATTATTATACCTAGTAAGTAGAGGTATATTGAAATCTAAGAAGTCAATAAAAATGTTTATAGATACTAAGACATTACTTTTGTGTTTATTAGATATCGCCGTCTAGTTTAATAATAATATAATATTATATCGTGGGATATTACCACACACGGCCATCTGATCCGAACCTAAGCACCGCTTGTACTATGGAAACCAGATAACTGGTACCTAATATAGATTCTATTATAATACTTTTATTTTGTAAATACATACTTGAATATAGATAGATATTTACACCCAGACTCAAGATAAACAGAATGTTCATCACAGAAATGTCTGACTTGGGTGGGAATCGAACCCACGACCAGCGGCGAGAAAAGAAAGTATATTACCGACCACGTCAGCGGCCCAGTTTTATAATTTTGAACTTAATATTGTTTCACTTCAATGATAAAGCAAAAAAATACTAATTGAAACACGATTTTTTATACCTTGTCGTCATCCCTATTAATGTAAATCTCGTCAAGTCGAACGGAAATGAATAAGTACCTACAAAGATTACAGAAATGTTCCGAATTCATTCAATACATTAAATGTATTTAATAAGTAACCCTTGTTAACAACTTCCCTTAAGGAAAGGGACCGTGTTTTGCCTTAATAATGCCATTTACATAATATTTATTATAACTTTGTAAAGGTCAAATGAAATTCAAAGAAAATATTTTTATGTTCTTTTTGGTATTGGATTAACATCAAAAACAAATACATAGAAGACCTACCAATTTATTGTTCTTTCACAAATTTACGTAAACAATTTCAGACTAGTACATAGCTAATTATTTAGAAAATAAAACGAATATTTTTGCTTTCACAAAAAAGAAAAGTGTCGAAGAATTTCTTTACAAGAGTATAAATTTTAATAGATGTAAATATTATGTATGTAAATCCTGTGTCAAGACAAAAATATACAATACAGAAAGCTATTGATTTCCTATTGGGAATATTCACTATTCAAATAAACACGAAACATGTTGATTCTTAAGTATTTATTTAATCCTGTACAAGAAAACTAGTTTTCGTAAGACTTGTACCACTTTGAATACCAAAAGCTACATATTACATAAGGCATCTCGCTACAGTACAACTAAGTACAGAATTTAAAAAAAAATTGGTACAATTTTTTGCTTCCAAACAACAAACGCCTGTATTCATTCACCCCTCACAAACTTTTGCGTTATAATAAGTATTAGTCAGACTTATCTCATCATTATGCAAAAACTACTGGAAAAGCTCAGTTACAAGTTAATTTTCAAAGTTATTGAACAATCTGTTGAACAGTTGCGTTCGTTCACTGAATGATAATCGTATGTAAATTGTGGCAAAGCGTTAGTTGTGAGGGAAACACTAACTAATTGGAAGAAACAAGTCCCTATCTATTATATCACATTTCGGAAACTACTCTGTTCGGCAGACAATATTAGGTACTTATGTATGTAGGTAGGTGAAAGGAAGATTTATTTGAAGATCTTTGTACACAATTGTATTCTGAATAAACTATGGGTAAAATCTATACCTAAAAGTTAAGCGACGAAAGTTTCTAAAAAAATAAGTAGGTTATATCATAAAGTTATAGTAGGTACATCTACTACGTTAACTTACATTGTATAATACCAATGTAGAAAGAAAAGGTTGAGATAGGTATTCCAGTAAATACCTAATAAAAAGTTTAATCAGGTTACCAAAAAAGAGAGGCATTGCTTGCATTCGGCAAAAACGCTCCACTTGTCCACGTTCCTCATCTGCCGCAATTATGACCTGTTCTGCATGCAGACGGTCTTATATTGTTTTAGAAAGGAATAGCTAAATCATTACAATAAGTCCAAAGTATTTATAATTGTATATGTAAGTGTTTTGTGTACAATAAAGAATAAGAATAAGAATAAGAAATTGCATTGTCTTTAAAACAAGCTACAATACACAGTAGTACCTATATTCGCAAACTTATCTAATTACTAGGAACAGAAGGCTCTCGTGTGTCCTACTAAGAGTTCTGTTAGGCGGGCAGTATTGCTCACTCGATACTTGCCCATTACTTAGCCCATTGTACTGCTATGACGGGTACACCCGCTAACAAAGTAGATTACTGAAGTTTCTTCGACCGTATTGCTCTTAGTGTTTATTAAAGCAGCTTGGAAGTCTTCAGTTATTATAAAAGCAATTGGATTATTTGTATCTAGTGGAAGTGCGAAGAGAACTGAACATTGTGCTTATTAGAAGTTTTCTTTTTTTACTCGCTATCGATGTGATAGAAGCGAGGGACGCGGACGGGCGTGGTGCGAAAACATAATATTGCCACAGAGGGCTTGATAGCGATAGTTTATTTAATTTTGGTCAGGTTTGGCTGATCACGGGGCGAATTAAGGTCAAACAAACTCACTTAAATTGATGTTATTTTAAGAAAATCAGAAATTAACACATTAGCAGCCCTTGCTGTTAAATTAATACAGTTTAATTGTTTTCGGGTTCTAAATTAATTTAGTTGGGCAGTTAAAAGTTTCTGAAAACAATGAATTTCAGTTTGATTAGGGTCTTTCTCTCATCGCCTTAAATTTATAGAAAACCGGTCAGTCGGACCAAAACATAAAGGATTCCGTACCATTTTTAGAGGCATTTTTACATTTTATAACATGGCCGACTATTAGTCGGTAAACTTGAAAGCGTTTTTAACATACGCTATCTATCGTTATCCACACAAAAGGACTAGCAAAAAAATCATCTCCGTAGATACCTATGCCTACTACAATTAGCTGAAAATAGCAGTCGATAAATTTTTGCGAGTCTAAACTTAATAAGGGTGCGTTGTAACCTAACTATGTAGGTACAGACTCGCGAAGATACTTTGACCTTATTGTAAGCAATGAAGTACTAGGTACGGGAACTGGCCCACAATAAAGACAGAACAAGATCTAAGCTCTTAAATTGGTTGAATTTTGAAAACTTTTGGCCGTTTATGTATTTAGGTTTAAGGAGTATTTAGGTTGTTTTACGATTCCGTAGATATTTCTCTTACGTCACAAGCATACATTCGCTTCTATGCACAGGATAAATATTTTACAACGTCTATGCCTCGAAAGGATAGGTATTGGGGGACAGCAAATAACCTGAACGCTAGCCTTGTGTAATGGACCCCACCCTGTACCTCCTACTTGCTAGGTCGAGTGGGTTCCTTATACTCCAGGGTATGTGTCCCTAGAGTATATGATGAATGATTGGTAGGTACCTTGACCTTCCTATATTCGCCGCTGGTGGCACCTACCCCACGCACCCCTAAATGCGTATATCCAGTGAAATAGGTACGGCACTTCTGGCCAACTAGAGAAACCCCGGTCTTGAAATGCAAACAACAATTTCTTCCAAAAATTACTTCTCGGTCTTGAGATCTCGAGATTTTTCCTTTTGTTGTTTACTCTTCGGCTCTTCATTTGCGACTCTTCATTTGCGACTGACTATTTGCGACTGACTCATTTGCGACTGACCTGATGCGACTGTTCATTTGCGACTGACTCGTTCCGGCAATACGACCGCCTTTTATACCGGCCGTTGTTACCGAAAAGAATCCGCGCGAATGTTCTCGAAAGTTCGAGATCATTCTTACTATCTCGAGACCCCTTTTCCTTGAATTTCTCTTTATTTATTTAAGAAAACTGTATATATTATACCTTATTCTACGCGTTTTTACAATCTCTATAATATTATAAAAAGCTTATAAATGTACATCATCACAATAAAAATTTTCTAGAACAAAAACATACAAAAATTCACATAAACATTAAACAATATCGTTCATTCTAGAAAATCGTCCATAACTTCCTTATTTCTTATCGGATTTCCAAAATTCAAACTGTCCCATTCATTTTACATCCACGTCTTTAAAATTAAATCATTCTTATTAAAAAATCTCCATAAACAAAAAAGGCCATTTTCAAGTTACGTAATTTTAGTACTAACTTTTACTTTGCAAAAAACTATCTTAAAAATCACTATATAATGGAAATCCGATAACTTTAATCTAATTAGAAATTTACAATTAACAACAATCAAATTACCTAAGTTAAACCTTACATTTTGCACGTAATTGCGGATTTGCGATGCGCAATGTCGTTGTGTGGTCTAGTTATGACCTGGTCTCGTCGTCATCATTCTCCCCCTCGTGCTCTGCACCATCCTCCAGTCTTGACGACGCTCCCGGAACCAACAGCACCACTCGCGAACTGGGTCTTCTCGGTACGCCGCCCCTTGTCTCGACGTCGACGATCCTGGTTCTTCCATCTGTCTTCGAAGGTTGATGTCTTTTCTCTAAGACCTTCACCTCCTTTCCTTTCGTTCTTTTGAAATGAAATGAAATGAAATGAAAATATGCTTTATTTTTTTTGAGACGCGAGTCTACTTAAAAATAGTCCAATTTCTTTTCCTACCGTGCAGTGAATGACTGGCAACTACTGAGAAACACTGCCAAAAAACTCAGTAGGCTTTTTTTCTTTTTTAAATGAAGTACTTATATCTATTACATTTTGTTTGTTTATTGTGTTGAATTAGAGCGACTTAATTCCAAGCGTTTTTATCCGTTACATAGTCTGAAATTTTATAATACGCTTTCTTACATAACGTAGATTTTATAGTTATTTTAAATTTGTTAATAGTCATTTCCCTAATATTATTTGGAAGTTTATTGTAGAAACGTATACACTGCCCCATAAAAGAGTTACTGATTTTGTGGAGTCGAGTATGATGTGCTACAAGATCGTTCTTATTTCTAGTATTTAAATTATGTGTGTCGCTTATTTTTTTAAATTTTGTAATATTTTTATGCGCATACAATAAATTTTCATAAATATATTGAGAAGCGACAGTCAAAATATTTATGTCTCTGAATTTCTCTCTTAGAGAAACACGGCTTCCTAGTTTGTAGATAGCTCTTATAGCTCTTTTTTGTAAAATAAAAATGGTTTCTATGTCAGCCGCATTTCCCCAAAGAAGAATTCCATAAGACATGATACTATGAAAATAACTAAAATAAACAATTCTAGCAGTATCCTCATCAGTGAGCCGTCTAATTGTTTTGACTGCATACGCAGCAGAACTTAATTTTCCGGACAGTTTATCTATATGAGGAAGCCACTGTAATTTAGAATCTAGTGTGATGCCTAAAAAAACAGATGACTTAACAGGGTCCACCTCATTACCATTAATTTTAACATTTGTATTTGCCTGTCTTACAGTAGGCATGGAAAACTTTATCACTTTAGTTTTTTTATCATTGAGTAAAAGATTATTCACACTAAACCAATAGACCACCTTAGAGAGTGCGTTGTTTACTTCGTCATAATTGCTTAATTGTCGATTAATTTTAAATGTCAATGAAGTATCATCGGCAAACAACACAATCTCATGGCTATCATTAACATAATAAGGTAAGTCATTAATATAAACTAGGAACAGAAAAGGGCCGAGAATCGATCCTTGAGGTACACCCATGGTGACTCTTGACCCTGAGGACTTAATTCCATTGACATCGACTTTTTGAATTCTATCACTCAGATAAGATATGATAAATTCAAGAGCTTTATTCTTAATACCATAGTGGTGTAATTTCCTTACAAGAGTTTCATGTTGCACACAGTCAAAGGCTTTGGACAAGTCGCAAAATATACCCAAGGCATCCTGCGAATTCTCCCAAGCAGCATAGATACTTTTTAATAATTCAACACCTGCATCAACGGTTGAGCAACCTTTGGTAAACCCGAACTGTTTCTTATGTAACAATTCATGTCTATTAAAATGTCTGAGGAACTGGCTAAGTATTAATTTTTCAAAGATTTTACTTAAGGTGGGTAATACAGAAACAGGTCGAAAGTTTGATGGATCAGAAGTATCTCCAGATTTAAATAAAGGAATAACCTTACTGTGCTTCATCAAGTCAGGAAATACACCTACTGCAATACAGTTGTTGAAAATAGATGCAAGATGTGGGGCAATTATAGTAATAATTGCAGATACCGCCTTAACAGAAAGTCCCCACAAGTCTTTAGTATTCTTCAAATTAATTGATTTAAAGGCTTTCAATATATCATTAGGTGTAACTTGCATAAATTCAAACACTGTACCGCACTCTACTACATTTTCCTTAAGTATTGATTCAGCGGATATAGAAGACGACGGCAGACTCATTGTAGTCAGTAAAGGAATGTTAGTAAAAAAATTTTCAAACTCTGTCGCAACTTCCAGGTCAGCTGTTATATCTACATTATTAATTTTTAGCTTAAAATCTTTATTACAGGCTTTTTTCTTACCAGTTTCATTATTAATAATGTTCCAAGTAGTTTTAACAACATTAGAAGATGTTTTGATTTTATTTTTTATGTATATGGATTTAGCGGTTAAACATATTTTTTTAAAAAGTTTTGAATATCTTTTAACATAATCTATGAAGGTAGGGTCCTGATTGTAGGACTTTTCAGCGTATAAATCATACAGTTTATTTCTACTTTTATAGATACCCGGGGTTGCCCATTCACCAAAATCCAGACCATCACTAACCATCAAGTGTTTAGAAGTAAAAACTCTATGAAATGTTTCATTAATTTGATTAAATAAATAATTATATTGATAATCTGGACTCTGGTTGCTGGGCAACCACTCTAATTTAATTAATAAATTGTTTTTAAACCTGTCTAAGCGGCTTTCACTGAAGGGTACAACTGTTATTTTCCTTTTTTTACTTTTTGGAGTATCTACTGGATAACAAACTAGCTGACCACTGTGATCTGATTGTATTTTATTAAAAACTGATTTATGACTAGGTGTCATATTACAAAAAATATTATCAATACATGTCGCACTAGTGGCAGTTATTCTAGTTGGTTCACAAAATATGTTTATTAGGTTATAAGATTTGAATAAATTTAAAAAAATTGTAGTAGTAGAACAAGTTTTTTCCAAGTTGGATCCTCCTTGTTGACGTTGACCTTTTCTTTACGTCTGCAGAGTTGTATGAACTGCAACATTCTGGCCGTAGCTCGCAGAAGCCTTCTCCACGATGAGAACTTTTCTGGATCAGGTGCTGGATGTGTGGTGTTCACCGCAGCCGTGACGTCAGCAACCTTTTCTTCGTCAGTAGGTTCCTTCTGAAAACTTCTTGGTGCAGGCCAATGATCTTCCTCTTGCCTCAAGAAGTCCGGTCCGGTGTACCATCGATGATTGCTATCGAAGTGTTCTGGTACGTCGCGTGTTGCATCATCAGCTGAATTCTGCGCTGTGGGCACCCATCTCCATTCTTGTGGTTTCGTCAGATCTTCGATTTCTGCTAAGCAATGTGCCACGAATGTCTTGAAAGTTCTTGGGTCCGTCTTGATCCAAGATAGTACGATACTGGAATCTGTCCAAAACGTTCTCTTGACCACCTTCAGATCCATCTCTTTTTCCACTAAACGCACCAGCCTGCTTCCCAAAAGTGCCGCTTGTAACTCGAGCCTCGGAATGGATACAGGTTTCAGCGGTGTGACTCGCACTTTCGCTGCAACCAGACCGACGTGGTAAGTTCCATCTTGCTCTTCTGTTCTCCAGTACGTCGTGGCGGCAAACATGGTCTGGCTGGCATCCGTGAAGGTGTGTAACTCCCCCTCGGTGCGTCGTGGCGCCAGGCATCTCGGAATCTGCAGGTCGCGGAGCAGCTTCAACTTTTCCAGGTAAATCTTCCATGTTTCGTACTCCTTGTCTTCTATTTCTTCATCCCAACCGATCCCACTTCTCCATATGTCCTGGAGAAGCTTCTTGCCTTGAATGAAAATCGGTGATGCAAGTACCAGCGGATCGAAAGTTGACATCACGGCACTGGTAACTTCTCTCTTCGTCGGCACCTTGAATCCTCGGATTATTTCTTCAGATGTATTTCGAAGATTCGCTCGGAAGCCGATAGAGTCCCTTTTGGTGAACCAGCGCAGTCCCAATGTCTTCTCTTCCGTTTCACCGAGGTTTACTTCTGTCTTCTCGGTTGTTTCGGTCTTCATCCCCTGCAGCAACTTAGTTTCGTTTGACACCCATCCCCTGAGTTCAAAGCCCGCTTTCTTGTGTATGGCGTCCACCTGCGACGTCACTCTTCTAAACTCTTCTTCGGAATGGAAGCTGTGTAGGTAGTCGTCCATGTAGTGGTTCCGCTCGATAGCCTTTGTCGCCTCTGGAAACTGTTCCTTGAAGTCCGCCGCATTCCTGTTCTTCACGTAGATTGCTGTGCTCGGAGATGACGTAGCACCGAAAATGACCGAAGTCATTCTGTACTTCTTCGGCGGCACATCACGACGATCCCCTCGCCACAGGAACCTCAGGCTGTCTCTATCTTCTGGTCAGATGCGCACTTGCAGGAACATTTCCTTAATGTCGGCTGCCACTGCTAAAGGTCCTTGACGAAACCGAAGGAGTACTCCAAAGAGTGACTGCAGCAGATCTGGACCCGGCAAGAGAGCGTCGTTCAGGCTTCTTCCCTTCGACTTGGCTGCAGCGTCGAAGACGATTCTTATCTTCTTTTTCAGTGGATGCACCACGGAAAAGTGAGGGAGGTACCAAGTTTTCTTGGAATCTTCTTTATCATCAGGAGCTTCTTCTGCGTATTTGCTGTCGATTAGATGCTGGATCTGCTTGTTGTACTCTTCTTTCAACTGAGGATCTCTGTCTATTTTCTTCTCAATGTTGATGAGTCTGTTCTTGGCAGATGTGTAGCTTTCTGGCATCTGCTCATTTTCTTCCTTCCACAGCAGTCCTGCTTCGAATCGACCATCTTCTAATCTTCGGCAGGTTCTATCCAAGATGGCGAGTGCTCTTCCTTCTGAGTCCGTAGTGGGTCTTCTTGGTTGCACGCCAAGCGCTTCGATCGCGAAGTGTTCCTTGATGGCTTGATGCATCTCTTCATCCTGCGCGCTGACATGTAGACACGTGTGGATGAAGTGAACTACTCTTGTGCTTCCAGTATCTGACCCGTGGAGCACCCAGCCAAGTCCCGTTCTCGAAGCTACTGGTTCTCCTGGTTTCCCTCTTCTTATTTCTTGAGTCACGATCAGCTCCCAGTTGTCTTGACCGATGAGCAGCTGTGGTGACTCCCCTTCGTAAAATAAGGAATCGGCGATCTTTTTCAAGTGTCGGTACTCTTGGATTTTTCGCTTTTCCAGAAACTGTGGGGATAACTTCAACTCGTTGATGGTTCGGACTCTTTTCAGGATTTTCTCGTCCTTTTGATGCAATCCTTTCAACTTGAGATCTATAGTTTGAGAGTCCTTTTCCCTCATCAGTCCTCCTCCAACTATTTCGATGACTAGTTCGTCCTTTTTTCCTTGAGCGCCGATTTCTTCTGCTACCTTCCTGTCTAGCAGCGACACGGTTGACCCTTCATCCATAAGGGCCAGTATTTTCTTTGATCCTTGCGACCCGAAGACTTCTACAGGAACAATCTTCAGGTACGCCCTTGCGTTATTCACCGTATTGATTGATGCCTTGCTCGTCACCTCTTGAGGTTCCTCTTTCCTTTCCGGGGTCCTTTCTTCCGACTCCACGTGTAGCATATGATGATGCCATCTCTTGCACTGCTTACACGTGGGTTTTCTGCAGCTTTCTTTTCTGTGTCTTCCTCGGAGACACTTGAAGCAGACGCGACCCTTCTTTGCTGCTGCCCATCGGTCTTGCACTGATGCCTTCAGGAACTTCTGGCATTCAAGCAGGAAATGTTCACCCTCACACATAGGGCACTGCTTCTCTGCTTTCTTTCTTTCCTTTTGGTTGAAGTTCCTTGTTGAGTGCGTAGCCTGCCTGGGGGTCCTCTTCATCGTGCTCCTTTCTTCAGAAGCTGCGAATGCTCCACATTTATCTGCTTCTTTGTTGAGGAACTTGCAGATCACCGATAAGTTGGAGAACTCGCCATCTTCTGTTGCTGCAGTGAAGTCATACCATCGGAACTTAAGTATCGTAGGCATCTTCTCAACTATTTGCTTTACTATTTCTGGTGAATGTAGATACTGTGGTTTCTTCAACCCCTTGATTGCCGCTACACTGTTGTTTATTTGGCTTGCAAAGACGCAGATATCTCTTGGGTTCTCTGATATTCTCGGTAGCGCCTTTACTTTGTCCAATTCCGCCAGTACCAGTGCATCGGGCCTTCCATATCTTCTCTTGAGGGCTTGTATCACATCCATCGGAGAAGCCTCGGAGTATAGCAGACTCTTGATAGCTTCTCTTGCGTTGCCCTTTATTGCTCTTCTCAGTCGAGCCATATTCTGAACATCGTTGAACATTGGTGCTGTATCTTCATAGACGACCTTGAAGGCCATCCACTCGCTGCTGTTCCCATCGAAGTATGGTAGCTCGTGGATGTAGTTCGGTTGAGCTGCTGGTCCACTTCTAGAAAAGGCTTGCTTCAATGCCGTCGTCAAAGCTTGAATTTCAATCGTAGCTCCCTTTGAAGCGTTCTCTTCAGGTTTGACTTTCTTCGGCTCCTGCTGGTCTTCTAGAAGGGGTTGACCTCGTTGCTCTGGTTGCTCAATATTGCTGCCTCCCCGAACTGACGTCTCGATCCAGTTCTGCACCTGAGCTGTTCTATCTTCCAGGTCTTCATCCACAGAGTCTTCATCTTCACATTGTACCATCTCCAATCTGACGCGGGCCAGTTTTGCCGCAGCCTGTGCTTGTTGAAGCTCCAGACGTGCCAATTCTTCTCTGGCTGCCAGCTCGCGTCTTCTTGCTGAAGTACTCGTGGTCTTCATGGACCTGGCTCGAAGACTGACTCCCATCGGATTGAGGGTCTTGGTAACGCCACAAATACCCTCCTCCGGGGCCTGTTCTGGAGTCTTCTTAGTCTTCTTCTGTGTGGCATCTCCTTTCTTCTGTGATGCCGTCGTGGTCGCAGTCGTGATCGTTGCCTTTGTAACCATAGTTTCTCCTGTTGTTGCTGTACCCGAAGAAGTGTGTGTGTCCGACGCTGTTGCCGATAACCATGACGCTGACGCAGACGTGACCCCTTCTGACCCTGTCGCTTCTTCTCCCCCGTCCCTAACGAAAGGACGGGACGACGGTCTTGAGGAGGCATCCTTCTGTGATCTTGTCACTGGCATCTTGCAATCTTCTTAATTCTTCTAGACTATTCTTCTAGGGATCCGGCTCGAAGGACCAGACTGTAATGGACCCCACCCTGTACCTCCTACTTGCTAGGTCGAGTGGGTTCCTTATACTCCAGGGTATGTGTCCCTAGAGTATATGATGAATGATTGGTAGGTACCTTGACCTTCCTATATTCGCCGCTGGTGGCACCTACCCCACGCACCCCTAAATGCGTATATCCAGTGAAATAGGTACGGCACTTCTGGCCAACTAGAGAAACCCCGGTCTTGAAATGCAAACAACAATTTCTTCCAAAAATTACTTCTCGGTCTTGAGATCTCGAGATTTTTCCTTTTGTTGTTTACTCTTCGGCTCTTCATTTGCGACTCTTCATTTGCGACTGACTATTTGCGACTGACTCATTTGCGACTGACCTGATGCGACTGTTCATTTGCGACTGACTCGTTCCGGCAATACGACCGCCTTTTATACCGGCCGTTGTTACCGAAAAGAATCCGCGCGAATGTTCTCGAAAGTTCGAGATCATTCTTACTATCTCGAGACCCCTTTTCCTTGAATTTCTCTTTATTTATTTAAGAAAACTGTATATATTATACCTTATTCTACGCGTTTTTACAATCTCTATAATATTATAAAAAGCTTATAAATGTACATCATCACAATAAAAATTTTCTAGAACAAAAACATACAAAAATTCACATAAACATTAAACAATATCGTTCATTCTAGAAAATCGTCCATAACTTCTTTATTTCTTATCGGATTTCCAAAATTCAAACTGTCCCATTCATTTTACATCCACGTCTTTAAAATTAAATCATTCTTATTAAAAAATCTCCATAAACAAAAAAGGCCATTTTCAAGTTACGTAATTTTAGTACTAACTTTTACTTTGCAAAAAACTATCTTAAAAATCACTATATAATGGAAATCCGATAACTTTAATCTAATTAGAAATTTACAATTAACAACAATCAAATTACCTAAGTTAAACCTTACATTTTGCACGTAATTGCGGATTTGCGATGCGCAATGTCGTTGTGTGGTCTAGTTATGACCTGGTCTCGTCGTCATCACCTTGATTACGTAGTAGTCAATTCTTGTATCAATTGAGTGCGCGAACCTTCCCCAACTGCACCCACCGAGTTTTTCGCCGCATACTGTAGTATGTAGATATCTCAAGTTAGCTGTTAGAGCCTGAACGCACTATCGAGTGACTGAAACGCGGTGTACCGGAGGCGGCTGGTCGTATTTCAATTTTTATAATAATATGAAATCGCAAGATCTCAACTCACTGTACCAGGACATCGCACATGCTGAGGGGTGCCGCATCCGATTGGCCGCAGCCCGGTCAGCCGCTAGTGAGTTCTGGTTCTTACATTATTAAGCTGGTAGTAACACAGCGCAGCGGTACTTTTTATTGCAAAGATATATTCTTATGTTCGCCCCATTTTCTTTGTACGAGCGAAATTATAGGCGTTATGAAAACGTTCCCTGTTGTATCATTAATACTAAATTACTTTTATACTTTGATACACCTACTCACTGGCTTTTGAGCTAAACTTTATAATTTACTTTGTATTGTTTATTATTAGGGTTTTGTTTTTTTTTAATTAAACTAATTGTCAAAAACTGTGTGTCCGTGCGATTTTTTGATAATGATCCTTATCTATAAGTATTTTCCATTTTACGTTCGTTATTCTTAAATAATCTACAAGCGCTCTAACTTCACTCCAAGGGCAATATTTTTATAGGTATAATCCCAACGTATAATAATAAAATAATCCCTACCATCAAGTAGTTGGGTGTATACAGTAACAAGAAAAAACCAAGTAAACATATAAGGCGCAGGTTGTTATCATTCTGTATACGTTCATCACTTAGAAATAATATAACTTTGTATTAGTCAACTAGAACGACGAAATTAATTTTCTCACCCTGAACGAACACTAAATAGTTACTTCTCTTTAGAATATTAGCATAGACGAATCATATTAACCTTTATTGTGCTAACTACCAAGTTGCATCTCTTAGCTATAATCTGCCTGTCGTCCCAATAGTTATAATCTGCCTGTCTTCAAGTCACGAGTGAATCGGTATTTACTAGGAAAGCGTATTTCATCGTAGACTGCATCATTGCTTAACAGGCAAGTCGTGGTCAAGACAAGGCAAGACTATTACAGGATAAAAAAACTACTATGAAACGTAGAGTCAGGTATAAAGTCTTATGAAACAAAAATCTGGCAAGTAGAATGTTACCTATGCGTTTTCTGCTCAGTATATTTTAAGAATGCAGTCGAATTTTTTTCATAATTCTAAAGAGAACAAAAGCAAGATGAAATGAAGCCCGCAATACTATATAACGTCATGTACTTTTCTCAAAAACAATAGTAATGCTCGCGAAATTATGCAAGACTTTTATTAAAACGAAAAAACTTTTTGTAAGAGATTTCGGTCCGGAATATTGAAATTGCGTCGGAGAGAATGCTCGTTTACTCTTCTATTTAATGTAAGACAGTATTTTGCCTGGTTTATAGTCATTTATGCCATTGTTACTAGTTTACCGCATATGAACACACAAAACGTGTTAAAAGAGTGAAAAATATTATTTAAATAATTTTTAACCAACTTCCGAAGAAAATGAGTTTCTACATTCGACTGTCCGAGAGTAGGTACTTAAATGTTTTTTATGTATGTTCGCCGATTACTCCGTCAATTGTGCACCGTTTTGACAATTCTTTTATGTTTAAAAGAGTAGGTATCTATGGTTATTTAAAAATTGGTCCCTTTGATATTTTTTTTTATCTTAAAATGGACTTTGGAAATATAAAACAGAACTCCTCAAAGAAACGTAGTAGAAACCTCGCGACAAGTAATTATTGCTTTGTTTTTACATGTCTAACCACTAACGCTAAAGTCGGAGCAAAATCGATAGATTACATTGAACATACTTACTTAGGACGAGGACAAATATTAGTGGGATATGTCGATAATAATAATAATAATAATTCTTTATTTGCTTTAAGCGTTGTACATAAAGAGGTCTTAAAACTAGTCCATGTATCAAACACTCAAGAAATTAGACATGCAAATATGATAATTAATGTCATAGGAATAATATTAGATATAATGAATACAATTGCATGACCATTGATTGACTTCAATTAACAGATTCGATATACATCGACTTCAATTAACAGATGTACCTACCTACATTTTGTTTTTAATTTTAAAAGGTGCTTCTTTTTATTTTTTACTAACTGACCCTGCGAACTCCATACCGCCTAACAGTCTATTCTTTATTTTTTTTTTATCTGTGTAAGAACCATCTTTGCAACTTCAAGGAATATTCTAAAAAAGAATTAACGAAATTGGTTCAGCCGTTCTCTAGTTTTGCGCTTAGCAACACATTTAGTGATTCATTTTTATGTTTTTAGATGTATGTATAGAATTTTAAGAATAAATACAACAACCCAAGTCAACGTACCTAATTTATATTTTGTTTAACCCGACTTAAATAGTTTTTTGGTCATATAACGCGTTATGATTATCAGCCTATGGACATATGGTGGCTCTTCTAAAGCAGGTTGCATTACGTTGTTAAAGGAAGAAGTTGTCTGAAAAGAATGACCAATAACCACAGTTTAAAAGGGGTACGTTTATTAAAATGAACTAAGTAGCTTACTGCAATGATGATTGACACTGTTTCAGTTTAGTTTTCAGCAGCATTGGTAAACAATATTTCAATTTACGATTTGAAAATAATTTCGTACAAAAATAGCCAAATGTGAAGAGCTAGCAACACTACGTTTCCATTTTCTGTTGTTCACGGACGCTTGACTCGTAAATCAGATCAACGCAGTCACATGCCGGCAAATCGAAAAATATGCTCAATAAAGATACCACAGCATTATGTGTTAGCTAGTTACATTATAGGAAGTCACTACCTATTTTTTACATGAATGAACCGCGTATTCTTTTCTTTCTATTTAGGTGAATCTAGGAGGTTTATATTGGGATTTATTTTTGTAATGTGTGTTTTATACTCAATACTCAATTATTTATAACATTCCATAATGTTTACATAGATGGTAAATAAAATTGGATTAGATCATTAGGGACCCTGTAATTTTCAACTTAACTTTGATGGTTTTGGCTCCATCGTGACAACGATGATTCTACCAATGTCAGAGTTAGAAAATACATTATGTCATGGCAATAAGAAAAGTGCGGAAATTATTAGAGCGGAAAGACATATGATTGTAATGAAAAGGGCAAAAAAATACAACAAAAACAAACAATAAATGATTGACATTAACATTTTGAAGAGTGATAGACTTTTGTCATTACACTCATACAATACTGCTCAATGCAACATTATGATATTTTCTTAACAATATGAAGATATTAGGTACAGTAATTATAAAAAAATACCTAATAATTAATTAAATATGTTTAGAATTAATTTGATTTTGTCTGTCGACCGACACGACGGCTAAAGCAAACTCGCCAGAGTTTGCTTTAGCCGTCACGTCGCGTCGGTCGAGAACGTGGGTTCAAATCCTGCGCCAGGACAATAAATATTGAGACATTTCTAATTTCTCAGCAACCGTCCATCATAAAGCTCAAGACATCGTTCCAGTGAGTGATCTCTTCTCGAGTCGGACTCTGGGAGTGACGAAATAGAGAGCGAACAATTTATCTTCTGTGATAGTTGATCTTTTGATTGATGCGATTGAAAATAATACTCGAAATTGTTTGAAACATAAGGGTACCTAGTGGATTAGCATGCAAAACTGTGTATAATCCAAAGCTGTTATTTTGGCATGTAATATGCTCAGATTAATAGGACTGACTATGACACTGTGATACAGAGCACGTAAATGGGCATGCACTGACTGAGTGATGTGACGTGTATCAAAGCAAAATACGCGCTCTCATGAATATGAACCGATCCAACCGTTGATCTAGGTACTACCTACTCTACGCTATCCTGTCAAATGTTAATTAATATTATGTAGCTAAAAACAACACAATCTACTGAAACAAATAGGTTATTCCATTTTGACGAGTACTTACCTACATAGGTACTAATTATTGAATATATAATGTATTATACTGCCTCGGCGTCCAGTGGTAAACTTACTAACCGTGAGGTAGCAAAAATAATTTCATAATGTACTCAAAATATTTTAGTAAAGCGAAGTTTGGAATTGTGCTCGTTGGACTGCAATAGGCTCGCCTCCTATTACGTATTAATGCGAAATGTGGGTGATATCCACCTCTGCCTTCACTCTTGAGTAATACACGTGAGCACTATGTATAAATAATGGTATGAGAAATAAAACTAGGTAGGTACCAATTTTATAAAATGGATTATTTAACGTTGTTATACTTAAACTTATTACCTGTAGGTAGGTACCGCTGGCGAAGAGTCTATATAACACGACTCCCACCGGCTTCCCTTTAGGAATTGGTCAATATATCGTACTAAATTAATAATAAGTAACGCCTAAAACTTAAATAGCATAAAAAATGCAGTACATACTTCTTAGTTAGTCTAAAATAAACAGGCGTAGCTAGCCAAGGAATAGTTGTCATTTAATTAACTCAGTCTTACCCTTTTCAAATTTCCACCTTTACCTGATAGTTTTCTTGTTTGTTATAGACGGCCATATTCCAAAACTTATTGAGGACGTGCCTAAGTCTGGACTATACAGCTATACTTAAATATCGTTAGAATAATGCCTGCAATCCTGAAATTCTCTGAAATGTTACCACATCACATGGTCCACCCGCATCCGTTGCAGATAACAATTTATTAAGCACGAACAATAGGTAACTAATTTATGAATACCGGAAACGCCCTCTGCTTACTGAGAATACTTTTGTTCTTCACGGCAGGAGTTTTCTTTAAGAAAATTCCTGAAGCGTATTCACGCTTTTTTTTCAGAAGTCGTCTTCTGATAATACTTTTTTATTCTCATACTAGCTTCCGCCCACGGCATCGCATACGTGTTACTTATTGGGATATGTGTAAATGCAGACCATAATCTACCTGTGTGTTAAATTTCATCCAATTCCGTCCAGTAGTTTTTACGTAAAAGTAATAAACATCCATACATTCTTACAAACTTTTATATATAAATATGAAAGTTTGTATTAATTTTAAATAAAACAGTTAAACTAACCTAATCCAAGGTTAGTTTAACTGTTCAGTTTAATCACTCGTCAGTCTAGGTATGTTCAGCCGGCGCGCCTTTTGTCATATGCCACTCGTCTCTAAATATAAATTATTTAAAAAAATTTAGACTGGAATCTTAATTTTAAAGACTACATTGTAAGTCTCTTGAATTAGTACAACAATCTCTGGCCGCCTAATCCGCATCGAACTCGAATATGAAAGTTCAGCCACACGATTAGTTTTGAAACTTCGAGGTTTCACGTTCGAGCGTAAAAGCAAGCACAAAATTACATCCTTTTATAGCCTTCTGATTTTAGTACTAGCAACCCGCACTAGCTTTGCACGGAAAAAACTAACTAAACACTTTCCTCGTGGATCACTCTGCCAACTGATGAAAACTGCATGAAAATTTGTGTAGTAGTTTTTAAGCGTTTCGCAAACAGACATCGGAAGCAACTTCATTCTATACTATGGACGTATACGTCAAGATTAAGAATAACGGTCTTATTCATAAAAAACTTATAAGACTCTTTAGTAAATATAGACTTTGTTTCTTTCTCTTCTTCTTCTTCTTTTAATTATGGCCTCTGCAGAAATTATTCCGCAATTTTGTCAGTGTCAAGTTTAAATAAGTATATAAGTTTTTAAAGATTAGTAGTAAAAAACTAAAAAACTGCGACGTTCTAAGACGCCATTAAAGACTCAAAACTGGTATAAATGTCAAGATGACAGACAAAGACAAACGAATTATAAACCTATTTTAAATATAATAAGCTTTTAAGACATAGTATTGTCTTAGATTTACGCGAATCTTTCACATTGAAAGAAAACTACTTTTTAACGGATTTTATCGCGGTTTATTTTAGATTTTAGATCCCGATGTTTATAAATCTTTTCAGACTTCACGTTCACCGGTGGACTAAGGTATTTGACGTCCAAAAATAAGACGTTAATAGGACGTGATTAAGACGTTTATGAATACGGGGGAAAGACTATAACATATTCTGTATCTAAAGAAAGGGCGGAACTAAAAGCTAGTTTTTAATAAACCAGTTCTCTAACATTTTTATATTTCTTTAAATGATAGCAGCGAACAAAGGCACGTTCAGTGCATCTGGATTCACTTAGAACCGCTCTGCATAGAAAGTATTGTAATACCAGCCTGTGCGCCGCTATCGAACTATTCGAGTAATTGAAATAATGGAGTTGCGCCTTCGAGTGTTGTTTGCGGTTGTTTTAATGACCACTCTTGATATTGTATTGTTACTGTGATAATAGTTCCTTTGTGGGTAAGGAAATAAGATGACAGTTCACGAGCTCTTCTGAAAGATTTCTCTTTTAATTATTGTTTAATACAAGAAAGAAATTAATTTAGTCATAATACACATAAATGATGAATATTTGAATTGTAAACTAAACTATGTCTCAACAAATAAAGTCGTAGGTATATATGACGGGCCGGTGGAGTGGTCGGTAAGATACTTGCTTTTCACGCCGCAGGTCGTGGGTTCGATTCCCACCCGAGACAAACATTTGTTTAAATATGTCTGTTTGTCTTGCGTCTGGGTGTAATTATCTATATTTAAGTATGTAATTACAAAAGAAAAGTATTATATGTAGTATATTACCAGTTATCTGGTTTCCATAGTACAAGCTCTGCTTAATTTGGGATCAGATGACCGTGTGTGTTAATGTCCCACTATATTATTATTATTATAATTATATATGGGGGTAGTTACGCAAAAAGGGCCCTTAAGGGCAAAAAGTAGTAGAAGTTTATAGTTTTGATTCGCATTATGTTAGGTACCCCTCAAACGCGTTTTACAAAAAAATAAATAAAAAATCTACGACAGAATCAAATCTAAAAGCTGAAACACTACAGAATCAAATTTCAGAAAGAAACTGCGTCGAATCCCTTTAGATCCCTTTTTGCGTACCTAACCATGGTTACGCAAAAAGGGACCTACACTTTTTGTCGTATTTGATACTTTAGAAATCCTACCTGTAGTAGAGTTACATAACTACCGCAAGGTAGGATTATCGCTCATTTTCTAAGAGAGAATATTGTTTTTTTGATACTCTTATGCAAATACAACAAGCACACAATAGAAAATACAATTCTACTTAAATACAAACACTAATATCAAAGTTCTATTAAACAAAGTCTAAAGAAATAAGTTTAAAAAGTTAACAAAGCCCCGTAAAGCGAACTATTAAAGAATAAAACGGTTTTGTACATCTGGACTTCCATATTGGGAGCAGCGAGCCTTGAGGCCCTACTACAAGTCAAAACAATACTCATATAATGTCGATCGATTGGCTAATACTTCAACGAATTTTTGAATTTTAGCCCTGATTAGCTAGAATAAAACAAACTCTTCAGTGTCCCACTGCTGGCTAAGTAGGTATCTTCTCTCAACTATATTAACTTTCAATATTGTAAAACTGTGTAAAAAGTAATTTTTAGACACTATTTACGACTGTAGTATAGATTTATAGCTTAAAATCGAATTCAATAAATGATGATAATACACTACGAGTTATAACAAAGTAGGTCCTCTGGATACAGTAACTCTTCGAATAAAATACGAATCTAAAACGACAATCTTCCGTCCTCTTTCAATAGAAAACTTGAGATGTAATTATTGGATAGGATGGCTAACTGTGGTGTATTTAGAGGTTATGTTTCTCTACTTTTGTGAAAATAGATTAATTTAATTATAAGGTATCATTAGTAAAACTGATATTTTGCTTGGTTACTAAATAATGTGATATTTTGATTGCACCTAATCAAGATGTTCGGATAAGGAAATTTACTTTGTTTATTTTTAAATATAGGTCGCGCGCGCGTACCATTCCCGGTTGTGCCCACACATTAAGTAATGTGAATTGTTTAATCAGAGCTGCTCAATAGGTATAGGTGAAGGATAGTTTACCTTCCTCCAACTCGTACTTGGCCAGATTGTGTGTATTAAGACCTAAATTCTCTCAACTCTTTAAATACAAGCCCGTGCCTAGCTGACACAAAAGAGTAGTTTCTTTTCAGAAATTTTATCTTCCAAATAAATTTGATAGGTTTTATGTAAGTTATTTATACTTAACTGCCTGGTTAGCGTGTTCTTTTAATAACCGCGAGGTCATGGGTTCTATTCCCGGGTCGAGCATAAAGATGTTTTTAATATAGTTAGAGAATCTTAGTAGCAGCTCGAAGTTTAGAATTGTGCCCGTTGAACAGCAATAGGCTCGCTTTCTATTACGTCTAGGACCTAAACATAGCCGGCGAGAAGTGGATGATATTCATCTCTGCCTACACCTTCGAGTAATACAGGCGTGATGCTATGTCATATTATTTATGCTTATTACAACATTTAATTAGATATACACACACAGTCATATATCCTTACTTACTTTCGCACTTAAAATGTTACTTAGTAGAAATTAGAATGCTAATTTGCAATGTGTTAAAACCACAGTCACCGCCTGCCTCGGAAACACCTACTCTGCAAAGATATATGGTGCATGACGCGCCCTTCTGTTTCGTTAGAGGGATCTCGAGCTAAATATGTAGATTTCTTGCGTATATGCGCGCACAATCACATTTGAAATAAAACATTTAAACACCGGATCGTACCACGGAGCTTTGGAAGAGGGATGCTGCTATACAATGTGTAGAGCCACTTCTCTTTGGTACAACTGCAATGATAATAATATACGGTGTCACAGTACGGCTGCAGCACTTGTTATTAGCTAAACAATTACCTATTTTGTTAGAAAGACCGATTCTTTTATTCAACAACTAAATTAAAACTAAAGGCATCTAGCCTTTTATAAAAGTGGCAGCGCCGTAATAGGTCAGCGAACAATATTCACCTATGAACACTTAAAATTCACCAATACTACTTAGCAATAACGATCTTCTTCTTCTTCTTTTAATTATGGCCTCTGCAGAAATTATTCCGCAATTTTGCCAGTGTCAAATTTAAATAAGTATATAAGTTTTTTAAGATTTGTAGTAAAAAACTAAAAAACTGCGACGTTCTAAGACGCCATGGTTGCAAAGAATACCAGCAATAACGATAAGGAAATCCGAAAATAATTGTAACGTGATTGACATACATCTATGAAACGTCACGTGTCAATCGTATGTCAATTCCATCTTCTTCTTCTTCTTCTTTTAATTATGGCCTCTGCAGAAATTATTCCGCAATTTTGCCAGTGTCAAGTTTAAATAAGTATATAAGTTTTTAAAGATTAGTAGTAAAAAACTAAAAAACAGCGACGTTCTGAGACGCCATTTTATATTTAATTTTTTTAGTTTCTTGGTTTAAGCCTTCGAAGACGACCATAGATATCTATAATGATGACAAATAACAATCAGTACAAAAAAAATATGTTTAAAAGTGAATTCGTAGCAAAATTGAAACTTAATAATATATAATATTTACTGGTGTCGCGTCGTGTTGAATCAAATAATTGTTAAGACTACATATAACTTAGGTAAGATAGTAGTGTTCATATAATTGTGTGTGAGTGTATTACGAGGCACTGCCAACACACGGCACGGGGGAACAGTTTCATTTCCTTTCGCACATATTCACGAGGCAACAAACAATATCTCAGTAACAATGGCTTGGTAATTTGGACGAGATGACGCCCGCGGGACAATACGTCAAGTGACTCATTATCGCGGGAAGAATCGCTTCACGCCTCTTGAACAATGCGTGATGCGTGCGTTATTGTGCTCTCTACTGTACTCTTAAGATATTTCATGAAAATCGACTCCATTGACGTTCGTCCTACCTTTATAAATGAATTTATGTTTTTTTTTATATTTTTTCGTTAATGATATATTTTTCATATTTTATTTACTATTATAGTACTGCATACAAGTGCTTTACCATTATACAGATTGATTTTGAAAACATTACATAAGATAATTTAACGGTCACGCTTGTGTTAATTACTCACTGTCGATAGAGGTGATTATCACCAATATTTTGCTTGCTATAATTTGGTTATAAGGAGCTAGGTTATTGCCATTTATAGCGCACAATTCCTAACTTCTAGCTGCTACTTATGTCTTTCTAGGTTTTTCTAAATATATTAGAAAAGTCTTTGCTGACCCGATACCGGGAGCTCGTAGTTTAGCACTAGACTAACGTAGTATTTTTCGACAATTGATATAAAAATTCTGTAACACTATTTTATGCTTGAAGAATGCGCTACAAAAACCAGACAAACATGTTTGTTTGCAGTAAACCAGAGTTTTAGTTTGGTATAGTAAACAACAAACATCTTATTTATCTTCTAACCTCCATATTAATTCCGCTTGTCTCTATTAGTATCTCGCCTACCTGTGTTACACAACTATCATGTGCACACTCACCGCAGTATAACAGTAATAAACACGGCTCTACCTTTGTTACAAGAGCGAGTAGTGCCTACATTTTTGGGTGGTGATATTGTCTAGTTGGGACAATGCAGCAGGTAATCTATGTGAGGGCAAACACGTCGTTTGTAATTAGCCATCTGGCGGGATATGACAAAAGCCAGGGCTGCAAGCTCGCCTTTGAGAAGAGATCCGGAGCGCGTATCACTACCCATGCGTGTAGAATGATGCTACGCCGTAGCTGCTACGGCGTAGCAACGTAGAAAATTGCGTCGTAGTCGTGAGTTGTGAAACTTTTTTGAGTAATTGCTACTTTTTTTATAACCTACTATTTGTTCTGCACGCAAGTAATTTATTTGAAAGTATCAGGCAGTAGGTAAAGAGATCTTCTGGTATGTCTTCATTGGACGATTTGTCTGAGTCACGTACAGAGCCAAAAATAAAACATACAGTAAAAATGTTACAATGTAACAAGTCAGGAAGCGTTTCTGTAATAAGATTTGAATACGTCTAGACCTTTATCATGGTTCAAACGTGACCAATTAGTTATGACAGAAAAACGTTAAGAAAAAGAAAATAAATGTTGGATAGGTACGCGATATTTATTCCATTCATTCTTCCTTGGAATACGTTGTTTATTTGTAAGTGTTATACTATTACAAATCGTATAAATGTTTCAGTATGTTGAACATTCAACACTAAAACCAATTTATAGATACGGAACTGATATCATTGAGTGCAAAGGCTGTCTGTCTATAAACATTTTGAACATTCACGGAATGGCGGAGTTTACGTATTTTGTCACTAGAATTAATTGCAAAACACAGTGTGAAGTTTCTACCGAACAATACAAGGTATCGCTACATATTATAACACAAAATCCCTCGCCACGTTTGTATGTATTTATGTTTGCGATTATGTTAAGGCCGATGACGAATTTATCATTTGGTTATCACCTTTAGTTAGATAGTCTTTTAAGGTAGTTTTAACTATAGGTATTTCACATCTTATTGCACCCGGTACGAAGGATAATATGCATAGGAACTTACTTAAAACAATTTTGATCCAGCCGGGCTTAACAAGAGTGCAGATGTTCTACACTGAACTGGTTCTATACACTGGTTATTATGGAAATGCAAATCAACAATGATTCAAGCACCCCACATCGACAGAAATAGATTTATTTTTCAATCCATCTGACATCATTTGCACACTGGTTATCTCATCGATCTCTAGAGCCCTGAAATGTCATTTTTGTGCCATATATTACGTCAGGACAGGACACCTCTGCGCAGATAAAGCTATAAAGCACCGCAACACATAGAAATCACGCGAATGTTTGAATATTTTTAGTTCAGTGACAGAATCCGGATAAAGTATTGACTTTTAGAATTATTGTTTGTAATGTAGGTACATAACTTCCAATTGGCTGGATGATGCATCTGACTCATAGATACCTACTACCTGTTTAAGACAGAGTAGGTAGTTACCTAGTTACTAGTCTAAACATCTTAATCAAAATTACCTAATTGTGTCTAAAAATTTGAGCTTTTGTGTGCAATTTTTTTACTAACACACTTATTAATAGTCAAAACCATTGGTAGGGTACTAGTAAATATGAGTTATAACGTAAATAAATCTACTTAGGGCTCAGGTTAGTAGGTTAAGATTATGTTTTACGACTACTCTGGTCAAAACTACATTAATGGAATCAATTTCAACCGACTCCATTGAGCATTGGAATACTCAAATTATGCCAAATTGTAACACCGAATCACAAAAGAGAGAAAAATGTGAGCAACATATTTCAGTTCCGATAAAACTATGTCGATCGTAAGATATTCATAACAACTATGTGTTCATATCGTAACAGATCAACGAGTTTTGTATTGAACCGAATGGTGTTGCAGCGTAAATAAATGTTTTGATGCGTGGATGTGCTCGAACGATGTGTTTTTTCTCCCATTGCGAACATTCCTTACACTGGAATGTATGTAGTCCGCTGTAACAATAATTGGAAAATCGAGTAAATTTTTTATTTTGTTTCGAGTTTCGACCTGGTGTTAAAATTTTGTCGAACAGGTCGTTTCGGCATACGGTTGACTACGCGCTTGTATTCGTTGTTTTAAGCGACCAATGCACGTATCTGCTACTCAAGCTTATCACCAACTACACGATAAAATACAGAAATAGCTCTTCCACTATGTGCGATTCCTATAATATAAATAGATTACACTATCGTTTTCAGAAATTAAAATTATTATACGGCAAACAGAACCCCTGTGACAAAGTTAATACTTACAAAAATTCGGAAAATACCCTGACGTAAGGTAGTCTTGATCTGTAAGGTATCCCATCTGTAGTGTACGCTCACTTTTATTCATCAAAAAACTGTTGAATACTGAGACGTAATTCATTCACCAATATCTGAAATGCCAAGCTATGGCATGATATGAAAGGCAAGGACGGGAATGTGAGAAAATAGGTTTGCGGTAGATTGATGGAGGGCTTTTTCTGTCATGACAACACGTTCCCGCGCACATGAGACTCGAACGTTTTTCAGGTTTCGGGAACTTATTGTTGACGGTATTTCAAAGAATTATGACGTCTATACATCTGATTTTTGTTACTGGCTTTAAACGATATAGTATTTTCCTGATCGCTTTTGTTATTATTTTCTAGGCATGTATTCAGTACGCTACATATCACAGAAGATATAATTAATACCAGTTTCGTGGATATTTAGTTACATTGCAAACATTACTTGGTAATCTGTAGGTATGAATAGGTATCTAAAATCTGTAAGACTATTATTCCAATAGGACAAAGGCAAATGTTTAAGTCTCGAAGGTTTGATTATTCAAAATTGTTATGATGCTATTTATCTTTAGCGTCTTTTGTTTAAATATCTTCCAATTAAACGGAGAGACTCTTGAATGTTTTGATTTACTGTAATATTTTATCAGCACGAATGCTGTGATAATGTTAACATTTTCTACAGTAAATACTTCTATCCTTAATATCTAGTGTTATTAAGCACGTTTTTCAAATCCACACATATGGCCAAGTATGAATGGGGGGATGTCATATTATATCCTCCCATGGTTAGTTGTGGGCTATACCGATTGCCATACATCCAAAATATATTTCATTTCAAGTTCACCTTAATCATTTAAGTTCAAACTACAAGTAATTAAGATCTGCGTAGATACAAACAATTTATGCCTTTATCAACTAGCCAACGCGCCCAATTCAATTAATTCAGATCGTAATCACTAACAAATAGCTGTTTACGACGCCTTATAACTACTGTATAGAATTATTAGTCACCTTTGAACGTTTGGAATATTTAGAACCTATTGTTTTAGAAACCTCGCCCAGACAGTATTGGCACAGTATACCTATAATATTTACTGTGGCATCGATAAAGAAACGAAAAGAATTCATTAATTAGGTGTGAAGAAGGCCAAATATCAAACATTGTAGGTATTATTTGTTTAGCAGTTGGGAAAAATAAAAAATGAAGACCCTTTGTCCGCCGCCAGAGCTGAATATTAATATAGATTTAGTTTCAGTGTTACTTTCGCATTTATATTTCAGTTTAGATACGTATCGACAATTGTAAACAACAATAATTCATAGCTATAAAAGCAATGTTTGGTTTTATTACTTAGTTCTACCGATGTCACAGTTTATTTATGAAGTAGTTCGACTCAAGCGTACATATGTTTTATAAATGACTGCTATTGTCAGTCAGAAAGCTTGGATTGCTACTATTGGATTACTTAGAAAATAATTTTCATTAATTTGTTTAAATAGCTAACACACACACACATGACGAATCTCAAATATTCAATAACGCCCCAGGGGCGACTATTGCTCTGGGCGTACTGTGGAGTAGGTATCGCAGTTTGATGACACAATGCGATTCGAATATTATTTTACAGTCGAACTACTGTTTTAGCTTGTAAATCTACTGTGCTCACGTTAAGCCTCTCAGTGATGTTGTAGGTAACAAAAGCGAATCGGCAAAACAGCACGCATCGTCAGTTTTATTTTAGAAAAAATATATAGAAAACATTACACCTACCTACTGACTGGTGAATTACGGTTTCACACTTGTACAGGAAACAGGGGTCACCTTATGGTATTGAAATAGAGAGTACAATAAGACCTGAGTAAAACGTGACTGTAATTATTAGAAGTAGGTAGGTATGTAATACAAAATTAGGTGTCGCATAGGTACATAATATAAAAAATTGTTTACCTCCAAAAGTAAATTCACTTCCTAGGATTTGGATCAGAGACTTATAGATACCTACCCATATTTTCAGAAAAACTGACACGTTACGTTACTATAAGCACTACTAGCCTTAAATAAAACTATGTGCTGCCAACATAATTGCTGTTCTGTTTTGCAGTAACTTTTTACAGGTAAAACTGATATATCCTCATTTTTTCATTATTAAAAAACGGGTTTCCTGAAAATAAAAAATTGCCAGATTGATTTTTGAGCACATTGAATAAATTAATTAATGTGCTTAGAATTCAATCTGGCCAGGTCTTCTTCAATCAAATAGTCAATTTATTTTTTCATTCTATAAGTTACTTTTTATGGTAACCCTTAGTCCATGACTGCTAAGCCGGAAGTCGTGGGTTCAATTCCCATCCAGCACAAATCTTAATGTGATGAACATGTATGCTTGTTTTGTGTCTGGATGTAATATCTTTATGAGTATAACATGTAGGTATGTATTTATAAAATAAAATAAACTACCCAGTATATCAGTTCCTAGTATCTACCCATAACACAATGAATTACTTCATTAGAGACTCAATGGAAGTGTGTTGATGTAAAATATTATTATTATGTTATTACATTGAATTATTTATATTGGTGTCCCACTTAGTCACATTGCTAAGAGTTTATGCAAGGTAACCTAATTGTCTAGCCCAACACAAGATATGCCCAAAGCCTTAACCGACACATATAAGCTAGTAATATTCTAGGAAACATAATTAATCATGTCAGTTCTACCGTCTGCCCGTCGATAGTAACCAACGTGACGCAACCGTGTCACGCGATACCTATCGCACATCTCAGACAACACGATGATATATTATTCACGGTGACGACGTCTTCTGATATGGCTTTTGCATGATACGTGACTGGACAATTTTAATATTACAAGTAGGTAGGTGCGAGTATAAATCAAAAGAGGAGCTGTGACAAACTGAGCTTCTACGTAACCTTTTTATTCAATAATAGGCTTGCGATTGACCACAACTTGCCTGTTGTTAAGCAATGGTGTAGTCTACAATGGAACGTACTTATTGACTTGAAGACAGGCAGAATATAGCTATCGGGGAAATTCTACAACTTGGCAGTTCACACAGTAAAATTGTAAGCAACCGCAGTACGTATCTCTAAAAATTTCTAATATTTTTGTAGCGAATAAAAATTAAAACACGTAAACCATTTATTTTGTTACACACTATCCTCCGTATTCATAAACGTCTTCTAAGCTCATTATAGCTAAAATAGGTTTATAATTCGTTTGTTGTTTGCCGCCTTGACATTTATACTAGTAAGAACCAACAGGGACAGAACAGGGACAAAGTTCATTTTAACTAAAGAGTCTGATAATATTTTTATGAGTAAGACTGTAAAGGTATAATCTGACATGAAATAAATATTTATCACATGTTTTAGCGTGCAACACTGGATGCAGCTCAGTAATTGCAACACTGATTTTCAGCTGGCCCCGGACATATGTGACAACATCAATGTAAGTACGCACCAGAAACTTATACATACACCATGAATGTGGACTCATTTAGTTCAAATCAGGACAACGACCTGCTTAACGTTAACTATCGTATGTAATTTGATAACCAAAAATGTCATACGGCACTGCTACAATATTTTTTGTTGATTTACAATTATTTTTTTGTAATTACATAATTGTTGAGTATACTCTAACCTGCCTAATATTTATTAAAAACCTATCTGTCTACAAGGAAAGGCTATATTTACTACATTACTTATATTCCAAAACGCAGGTGTAGATGAAATGAATCCATGTGAATTTTGGGCGCAGCTTGAAGAATAAAATCACCGGGAAAGCCGCGGACGGGAGCTAATGCAATATAAAAGAACCGCCGTATCGTAAAATTTTATTGTTCCTCTTCATAGATTTCTGTAAAAATATTTTTGATTCTTTACAGTTTAACTCCGCTTGGAAATTTTTCGACAGCTGAGGTATTTCCAATGTAGAAAATATTTTAGTGAAAATATTTTCAGGGAACTAAACTTCAATCTGATCTGCCACGAAGCTTACGTATAACAATTAGAAATATACAGTTCAGTTACCTTCACTTCAACCTGGGTATGGCGCCCAGCAGTGAGACACTATTACAGGGCTTTGTACTAATAGGGGACTCTCTCAGCTAACTTAGGTACGTGTTGACCAGTTGTTTAGGCCTTAATTGCGCTGGCTAATTTCAAATCTAACGCACTTGTTTTAGATTAGTTATTAGATGTGGCGGTTACCTCACGATGTTTCCCTTCACAGATATTATAGCAGCGGCGATGAAACAATTCATACTAAGACGTATGTATATGGGTACGACCAGGGATCGAAATCGCGACCTTACATTTCAAAAGCGAGACTGATACCGCTGCGCCACCTGGCTCATTAACTGGGGTCTAGTTTCTATCTCCTGTCCAATAATACATCTTCTTTGATTCATTACAAGTTAGCTACCTACTAAGTGCATACAAACTGTGCTGTACAACAATAAATGAAAAACAAAGTAATACAAAACAATAATACTGCCGTCTTTTAGTAAAGTTATCAACATAGTCGGAATCAGTAAAAGATAGTGATTCCAATGATATCAATAGCTTTGTTACGAATTATACTTACTCTTTCTATATATTTATCATAACGGGCAATTAACGCGCTCACCTTTAATTTGGCTTTACGTTTGCCCATTATGATAAATAATACTAGCTGCTCCAGCGAACTTCGTACCGCGCAAAATTGTGAATCTAAACCATTCCCAGATCCCCTTGAACACACACAAAAAATTTCATCAAAATCGGTCCAGTCGTTTAGGAGGAGTTCAGACACATACACACGCACACAAGAAATATATATATTAAGATATATATATGGTATAAAGAAGAAAAAATACCTTTAGTATATGTTTCCAGTGAACTATCTAGGCGTGTTTTGTTCGTAAGTATTTTTTCAACAAGTTTAATTAAAGGTAAGTAGTAGGTACCTGGTGAATTCTTTCGATAGTTAACTACCGTTACCTACATAACTCTGACCTGACATCAAACTACTAGTACTTATTTAATTACCTAAATGCTGCACTTCGATTCCTTGATACATTCATTACAAGGATCAGTGCAACCCGTTCCTACTCAATCAATAATTAAGTTCTAAATCAGATCTCGAAGCTCTATATGAGGGTTTCAGATTAACGTTTTATTGTACGGGCTTACAAGCTTGTTGATAAATGCGCGCGTAAAGACTGGCGCAGATAAGGCTGTACCGCATTGGGCCGTATGGCCGTATCGCATGGCAAAAAAATTATACTTGGTTGATTTTAAAAAAACTTTTAAAAAAAAACAACCTTTATTCTAAAATGCAATTGTACTAAATAGAAAGAAAATGTATGCAAGGCTTATGCTGGTAAATAATTACGAAAGCTGCATGAAATTTATACCTCTTTTTTCCTGTTTGCGCTACAACCTTTCGAAATTATTTATCAGCATGACCCTTCCATACATTTTTTTTTTAATTTTAGTAGGTACTTACAACTGCATTTTAAAATGAAAGGTTGTTCATAAAAAAGATTTTTTTTAATCATTTTATTTTACACTTTCCAGTTGTTTCTCAATCTCTTCATTTCTGCACGGTTATTTTACGGTTAATTTAGAACTATCTAATTTCTCATGATTCCTATGGCCAACTCCCGACTCTATCATCAGGACCCTGGTCATCATTTACCACCAAAGGGTTAAGGAAGACAAATCCAACGAACCCAAACTCGATGCGATTCCGCTGTTTCGTTTAGTTGTTCTTATGGTCACCTCCAGACTCCATCATCAGACCAGCTCAATGGTACCATAATATTGCATTGTCATCGTACATCGGACATAAGTAAACCAAATTTCTGTTCAATCTGTCATTAATTCAGTTGCATGATTTGTCCCATACGTATACTAACTAACAGGGGAAGTCTAATAAAAGTTTGTAAAAAAATATACATTTCATCCTCCTAGTGTAAGATAGTACATATAAAATGTATGAAACAGATTGTTTAATAAACGATGTGGTGCGGGACGGTATCCAAATCAGCGTCCCTTTCCTACACACTCATCTTGAACGCACGTTAATAAGCTTATAAAATCGGAACCTCAGAACCCATATTAGGTACTATACCCGCAACTGCTTTTTGCAGGACCAAATGAAGCGCTTATGTCCTAACGCCTACTTACTTAAATACCAAAACGACCGCAAACGTGCAAAAAATACGCCAGTCTGTAACCATTTAAATGCGAAATTCCCGCATTACAACAAGAGTACTGGTGCATTCGATAGTCTCCGTTCAGCAATGGCAAAGACAAGGAAGTTCATTTATTAAGTGCCCGCCAATGCTCGCTCAACTTGAGTCCGGAATTTTAACTAAATTTCACGCCGCTGCATATTGTAAAGTAGCTGAATTAAATTGGACTTGTTGCATTTTTTGTGTTAAAAGATTTCAAGAACGTAGAAATTAGCAAGGTAAAATTTACATTCCTAAATAAGACCGTATATAGTAGTTATAGTGGCTACAGGTAAGGTATATTTCAAATATTCTGTGAGGTGCGGAACGGTGTATTTTTCATTTCATAACATTATATTTAGCCCTGTCTTCGACTTCTCAGAGTTACCTTTTGCCAGCGACCATCCTCAAATCATCCAAGATGTGACGATTTGAGGACGTTCGGTGGAGGTATCAGGTGTATGTACCTACTTACAACGCTTTCCTAATCGAAGGCTTCACATAAGAACTTGGTTATACAGCGGTTCTCAGACCTTCGACTTTGACAAATAGTATATTTCTTAACATCTGCAAAGTACCTACTTAGCTTAGAAAGACTCAAGAAAAAATAAGTTACGTAACGAGAAAATACGTTAGTTCTCCATGTAGTCTGTTTTGTTGGTTAACCGCGGACAGCAGCGCCCTCTGTCGGCAACGAACAAAACCACGCCGCAACGCTCACCTTACGAAATTATATTAAGGTTCATGCAATCACATTAAACAAATAAATTGTAAGTTCCCCTAAAGCCATTACAGTAATTTAGTATAAATTCCTTTTTAAAAGTATCTACCTGCTCATTAGGCCTGGTGCCAAATACTTAAGAATAGTTACTATAGGTAGGTACTTCAGTTAATGGTAAATTCTACTATTTCCTAGCTAAGAAATGAGAATGCTTTAAGTATAAGTATTTCACTTACTGATTACTCTCACGTTACGGATATTACTGAGGACTACATGTACCTAGTTATATAAATTTCCAAACAATATTAAAATCTATTTTATTTCCCATATTTTTCTTTTCAATTAATATTAATGATCGTTTCATTGCGTCTATTAAACTCTTAAGTTCCTACCTACTTATTAGGTTAATACGAGGAGTCCACACGATTGTGTAACAAAGTGCACACTTGTGAAGCTCTCGAATTAATAGTTGAATTAGCTCATCTCGTCCTTCAGAGCAAGTTAGCAACGCTACCTAGATCTCAGCCAGTGGCGTAGCGTGCCTTGTCGGGGCCCCATATAAAAATTTTTTGGAGGCCCTTATATGGAGGTAAAGATTTTTCACAAAAGAATAAAAATATTGTGAGAAGAAATATTTATTTATCACATAATTTACCCAATTTACAAATATAAAAGGAATTGTTTTATAGAATTTTGTCATTTGTAAAATAAAATAAATTAGAAAGTTTTTATTATTTTTCCTTACACACTTTGGGGGCCCCCGTGGCCCGGGGCCCCGTATAATTGATACGGCAAATACGGCGGTAGCTACGCCCCTGATCTCAGCTCTTAGACAGATGAAGCGTACCTACTTATTAGGAACTTTGGTAAGTAAATTGGAATTTAATGGGCAAGCGTAACAGTATAGGTATAAGTATAGTAGGTATCTAAAACTAAAAGTAACTACGGAAAAAAATCAATGAAACTTAGAACCACCTTAAAAACGCTACATTAAAAGTAACGAATAATATTTTATTCAATACTCTTTCAGACAATAAATCACATCATATAATATTTTAATCACGTAAAGTGGTAGGATTCTCCTGAATTCCCCTTTTCTCTTTGTTAGTGATTAGTCATCGACTACGAACGCATAAACAAAGCAATATTACTTATTATGACAGTTCTGCAATGATCCAGTTGGGATTTCTGTCCATTATTATCATAATCCATCACGACGAGTAGTATAATATTTTTCAGTACGAATTTCAAACAAAATTGTATGTAGGTACATTGTACAACATAAACAAAAGTACATGTTTAAAGATTTTGTGAGTACAGCATGAATAAATGCCAAACAATGATAATAATTTATATTAATTCTTGTTAATTTTAACTGTCAAATAACGAACAGAAGAAAAGGTTATCTATTTCGGTGCAGTTCGTAAATTATACTATTAGGTAGGTACATTTGGCCGATTTTTAATTATGTCGACTTTAAAAACTACGAATTTACTTAGGTAGGTACCTACATAGTACATAGTCTGAGTGCAGACAGCACTTTCTGACAGCATGTTACTTTTGATGCGGTTGCGAAGCCGAGCCTCATTAGCGTAGATGTAGTTTAGCATCATTTTAACTGGTTTGCATATCCTATGCACCTAGTTTTTCAGCTAAATTCACTTAAACTTAGCTAAACTACGTATTTTATTATTGCGTAATTAGATCAAATCTTGAAAGGTACTGAGAAGGTTCTTATCTTTACAATTTTTCGTTTGATTAAACAATATAGGTACCTACCTAAGTATACCTAATCTTAAACCTAGCGTTAGAGAATCTGTTCAAAAATAACTCTGAGTAAACCTTACAGCACGTCACTCAGTTGAACTGATTTACGACTGATAATATTTCTAAACCCTTTTATTGCTAAACTTTTGACGTGGAATCACAAATGAAATGACCCTAATTATCGTCACAGTTCGGTCCATTTCGGCCAAAAGACATTAGAGATTATGACCGCAATTATGGTAAGTGTTATTGCAATGTTTATTCCCCTGTCTTTATGAAAAAATGTCCTAAAATACAATTTTAATTGTTTTTAAAGAAAATGTAGGCTTAAGTTAATATCACTCACTTTTCGCCAGCTATGTTTAGGTCCCAAACGTAATAGGAGTCAAGCCTATGTCGTTCATAGAGCATCATTCCATAATAAATTACAACTAAAAGAATTCTACTATTCAATTCCAAGTATATGGGCACCTACCTAAAAACCAGACAAGGATCTATTTATAGCCATTTCCACCACAACTGTGTTTTTTACTAGTAAAATAACTGTTAGAGCGTGAAAGTGCAATCGGTTGACATGATGCGGCTGGTTTGGCCGCATGTCCGTGCGTTGAGATCATGCGGTTTCTTATAAAAATCGAAGTACGGCCAGCAGCCTGCGGTATGGTATGGTATTCCAGTTAACTAGCAGTGCGTTCATGCTCTTAGCTGCCTACTAATCTGATTTTCATGTAAAGAATCGCGTGTTCTTTCCTCTCAATACATAAGATTTACGTCAGATAAACTGTAGGTTCTTGCTTTTATTAAGCATCTATTCCGCCACCCTCACAGCCGAATGGCTCATCTGCGTTTTATTTAGGCGTTACTAAATCATCGTGTATTACTTTGAAGGCCCGAGGTATTTCACCGCTTAATTTATGAGCCAAGTTCTCATATAAAAGGGTAGATTGTGCTCCGCACCGTACGCAAAAGCCCGAATAAACTTTGAGGGCTACTTATTCTGTACCTTATGCAAATGTTTTGACAGGTCTATTATAAAGATAAGTTTTTGAGTAGGTATAAAGAGTAGCCTACATTAACATTGACCTGCAATAAATACTGTGATCAAATTATACAGTCTTGATACAACCGATATCATGTATTAAATACGTCATTATCATCAGGCTGTTCAAGTCTATGTCTGGATGTATGCTTCTCCTAGAGCGCGATAGAGCATTAGCATTTTCATCATTTCGACCATTATTCTACCTATTTATACTATATCGTACAGAATCATATTTCCTAGTTCTGCACAGTGGAGCAAAAAGTATCATAAGTTCGTTTTCAGAGTTCGAACTATGTTCATATCAAATTTCAGCTAAATCGGTACTGCAGTTTACACTAATAAAGTTAACATACCGAAAAAAGTCTCACTTTTGCAATATTAGACTTAAGTGCGTTACTTTAAGTACTTTATTCCACCAGCACTTTTTTCTTACAAAAGGGCAGATATCTACATGTATGTAGTTATATCAAAAATCCATTAAGAAAACCAAATAACAAGAGCATAAATCAGGAAGCTCGCTAGAGAGGCGCTACCATGTTTGAGAGAGTGTTTACCTTACACATTTTATCTTTATTTTACTTGCGTTAGGTCCATTTGAACAAGAAAACGATTTACATTTTAAACAGAAATACAATTTAAGTATTTAAATAAGTGTAGATACTTATGTCCCATACTTTTAACAATAAGTATTTAGCAAGCTTTAAGTAAAAAAAATAATGTTCTGCATGCCATGTTTCCACTTATATGGCTTGCTGCCCGCTTTAATTTATATTAGCATCGGTACATAATTGTACCATCACAATAGATTGATTTGACTCGAATCCTATTTATCTACAACGCCATTGGAGTTACAACATCTACAACTGCTACGGTCCGTTCTACGGCGTAGCACGTAGCACCGATTCTTGCTACGAAACCTAATCATTACCTAAACCTACATTACCTAACTACTACTAACTAGTATACTTTATCAAGGCCTAATAATGATTAAAATGTTTAGGTTGCCTATATGTGTCTAATAAATAATATTTTTAGATGCCTAGCTATAAATAATAATATTTTCCTTCGAAAAAATAAAATAAACACACATTTATCCTTCAATATTCTACTTAAATTATACAATATTTAATTAAATTGTAGCAAAAGAACTTAAGGTAATTTCGTGCTTTCCGCTCGTATTTAGCTAATATCACTTTCCACCTGTACCTTTATATCTATGCTGAATAGTCCTTTCCAACTCGTTATTAAAGTTATCCACCACGATTACGAGTTGGAAAGGCCTACTAAATATCATGATCCTTTGCATGATTATCGCTAATTCCCATTTCCATGACGGGAAATTTTCCTAAAATACTTCATAAAAGACATCTCATACTTATAGCAGTTTCCTAGTTTTTATATTTATTCCGTCACCATCAGTTCCAACAAATGAACATGTTCAATACAACAAATTTACCACATTCTTGGCTTCCTTCAGTAAGCCCGTCTTTCAAGAAGCCGATGTTCTAATTTAATTCTACTGAGAAAGTGCTGATAGAGCTCCATTCATTAAATAACACGGACAGAGGCTAAAATCGTGCTAGCTATTGAATGAAAAGTTTTACTGAGATACTAGCGGCAAAGTTTTCCTAGCTAAACATACAAGATCGTTAAAGACAAGGGACGTCTAGTAATTTATGATCATGTAATACAATTATGTATTTATATAATGGACTTTCAACAGCTTCCATGCATAATAATTCATTGGTACTTACAGGTACACACTAGTCAGACTTTCATAGTCGCCAATAATAGCACTGAACATATATTCACTAAGTTTTAAACAATAGTTTAGTTTATTAACAATAATAAACTTTATTTTACAATCTGCCAAAATCGGGAACTGATTTTGTGTTCTTGTATTTTTACCATTTTTAGCATCAGTTTCCTACATCAACGACAGTAGCGCCACCAACCTATTTCTTTTTTTCATAATAACGGGAACATCCGGTCAAGTAACTAACTTCTACCTACTTTTAAAAGTTGGTCGAATTTACAGAACTACAGTCGTTCCATGACTGTGACAGACATGTTATTTATGTAAAATATAATATCTCTTCACTATCTTCACTAATCGTTAAATAAACTAATTCTAACAAATAAACTAATTCTAAATTTAGCTTCGATACTTAATTAACTGTCGATTTATTTAAACAAACATTTTTTTCGAAACAATCGGATACAGAATTCGTTTTCTCCAACTGTTGTCGGTTGAACGGCAAATTTAGCCAATCTTTATGTTATTAACTAAGTGGAAAATTAATATACTATGTATCCACCTATCTACCCAGTATAAATGAGTTCACATTTTGCACAAATCCACAAAAATCATGTGTAAGTAAGGAAAAATTACCGAAATGTTTCTTCATAAGCCAAAAAAATTAGAGGCTCAGCCGTTACTGGCGTTAGGCTCTCGGAATGATCTCACGAAGTAAACAAATATTGTAAATAAATAAAGCTTTCAGTTCGCGACACGCCACGTTTGGAATATCCTTCAGGAGGAGGCGACAGGCGACACACTGATTTATGTAGGTATCTACCTACCTACTGCCATTATTTTTATCAAAGAATGTCGCACGCTGTTCAATGCTCAAGCACAGAACCGAATTATCCATAAGGCGAAATAAGCAATTAGTTACCCCGTGCACGCACCAAAAATAAAACATTTCCTCGAACGATTTTTTTCGACTCTACTTCTATAATAGAAAAAATAAATTCCAAAAAAATAAGATGGTAGGTAAAAGAAAGAGACTCCGAGAATTGCACAACGCTCCGATACAGTTTAATCCAGTCCTGCAGTATCTAGTACCTGAAAGTACGCAGCAGAGAATAGGGAATTTGTTGGACACTATGAGCATTTTCAACGACGACAGTGGGTCAATTAGTAATGATTTCTGTAACTAGTCTGTGAATGATGAATGATGTACTGATAAATGTAAAGAACGTTTCATAATCCACAAAAACCTCTTTTTTGATCAAGATGTCTTTAAGGAGGTTGGGTTGCTAAGAATAAGTATTTAATGCCAGCTGGTGTGCGTAAAATGTTTGACAGGTGACCGTTTAATTTTTATTTTTAACTAGCTTCCGCCCGCGGCTTCGCACGCGAAATTGATCTCACTAATCTTGTTTCTCCATACAAACTTTGGAACCCCGTTTCACCCACTTCAAGGGTGAGTTTTGAAAAATTCTTAGTGCACCCCTAGACCCCTTAAGGAACCTATGTGCCAAATTTAGAGTCTCCAGACCCAGCGGTTTGGCTCTGCGTTGATATGTCAGTCAGTCAGCAAGGTTCTCTTAGTAGTCTGTGGTCAGTCAGTCAGTTTCTACCTTTATATATTTAGATATGTTTCATAATTTGATATGAATGGCTTCGGTTAGTTTTTTTCCAAGAAACATGCATGTCAAGACGCATTACGTTGCGAAAAGGTTTCAAAACATTTTTTTAACATTACTGGTTGATACGCGTAAAAATTTAGACAACATGCCATACGATTTTATTTTTATTTTTGTTTTATTTTTATGTTTGTTTGTTTTATTTTTGTTTGTTTGTTATGTTTATTTTTTTTTCCTGTCGCCTGTCAATTATTAGCGTCATTATAATATAACCAGTATTACAATAATAGGTATTTCAAACAAGGATTGAGCGAAAAAGGTTATTTTATTTTTAAACTAAATATAACTGTTACAATACTAGACTGTTTTAGGCAGTTGAAGAGGTAATAGTAGATAAATCTGTGCCTGATTCACTACAACGCGACAGTCTTACTGTTTCATCATAAAATTAATCTTATTGCTGCTATAGTGACTAAATTAAATCTGAATTTAAAATTTTATAACCTCAGACACATATTTTTTTAAAATCTAAGTGAGCCAACTCGATCACTTCAGTTTTCGAATGAATAAGCGCATCAAAATCGGTCCACCCGCTAAGGCGCTACGAGGCATCAAACCCATATGTACATTTGCATACAGATACACGTGTTAGACTAATAGCAACCCCCTTTTTTCTGGGGATAAGAAAAAGTGATGTGGTATTTTCTGTGTAATTTATAAGATTAGGAGCACATCACGCGCCTCGCTTCAGGGCCCATGACGTTAACTTCGGTTTTAGCGTTAGTATCACCGTTGGTTTCGGTATCAGCATCGGCACAGGACCCCGATTCTCGAGCTTTAGACATTTATATCTGGTTCGTCGCGTCGGCGTGTGTTGGTGTCGGTGTAGCGACGATATCTACCACGGCGTTGCCGGTGACGTCGACGGTAGAATTGGCATCGACATTGGCTTCTACAAAGCAGTTATTAAGTATATAATCATTTGCCTCTTTTAGACTACCGATACCATCAAAGCACGCCACTAAGCACGATCCGCGTGACACCTACCCATCTAGCTCTTGATGGCCACTAGTCTGATCATGACCAACGGGCAACAATCGCTAATCCATGGTATCCACTGAAGAACCCGTTTACCCTCGGCAAATATGGCCGACCAACTGCGTACTGTGTGCAAATTATTACCGCACATTACCGCACCGTTATTATTATTGTATTATTTACCGCACCTGCGTAATGAATTGAAGTTCATGTCTAGGTAATCTACCAATGCACAATGTACAAGAAAAATTAGTTTCCTAACCAATAGTAGGGGAACCATAGAGGGGAGTTTGGGATTTCGTCAGATTAAGAAGATTTAAGACACCTTGCGTTCTGTTGAATACCTACACCAAATCTAGCATCTTGTATAGGCCTGCGAGTTTACAGTGATAAGCAGAGGTCGGAGTAGGTAGAGTGATTTCTCGTCGTTGACGTCAAACGTAGAGAGTAATATGACTCCAAAATACCACAATTTAGACACAATTCAAAAGACGTGAAAAGGAATACTTTAAAATTAGAAAATATTGAAAAAATTATGATTATTTATTTTAATTGTATTAACGTTGAAAGCCAAAATATGGAAATGGTATCCGATGAGGATTAAAAATAATTTATTTATCTTTTTGTTTAATTAAAAATTATTGTTCATTGAATTCAATCAATCGTTTATATAATAAACGATTTTGTTAGTCTATTTTGTTGCGGTACTTTCCGCACATTATGGATAAAATGACATGTCCTTATTATAATATCTTGACGCAAGTATATATAATCAATCTACCTACTTCAACCTCTGGTGATAAGTGTATCAACAATCAAGCGATTTGAGTCGGGAGCAAGGAAAAGGGAGCGCTACAAATTCACACTGCTTTCAAGTCACATGGATCTACTTCAGTTTGGTTAATCCTTATTTTATGAAAATAATTTAAAGATGCCGCGAGAAGCACACGCTGTAATTTTTTTACGCTTGGGAAGTAACGAAATCTTAAAAAAAAACTGAAAAACTTTTGTCTTCGCTGAAGGGTTGGACATGATGTAACCTTTTTTTACCACCACCTACCTAATCTTTAAAGCCGACTAAATATCGCTGACGCTCGAGTATCTACACATTTAGCATCTTGGACTCCCCTACTATAACCTACGGAACATGCAGTTTTCAGCTGAAATTAATATAAAAGTTTCGCTTTTACCGGCACTACAGAGTGTGGGTGGATGAACACACTTGTAAATTATCACGTCATCTAAGGGACACTCGGCGGTGCAATTTCACGGACGAGCGGGCTACGCGCGTCTCTCTCTGTACTCTGTAGTCCCAGTGAGTGAAGCTCACACACCGGCATCAGTTACTTCCGAGTAACGCTTGTAAATATTCCTGTAACGTATAATTCAACACAATATTATCGCCTTTTAGCCGTTTTTGAGCTACAAGGGGCCCGGTTGTGTTGGACGAATTTATTGTAGTTTCACATTTTATTCTGGTTTGTTGAATAGATTCAGCGTTGATTAAAGAGACTATGCGCTATATAGAACATTGTTTACTTAATTTTTTAAATGCATGTTCTCTGAACATTCTATACTACTATATACATAATATACAGGGCTTAAAGAAGTAGGACTAAACTAGGCCATTAACTTTGCACTGGAATAGGTACCACACGATCGTTTGGAAGCGCGGCTTTGTGTGGAAGTTGGTCATTACATGATCCACGGTCGAAGCCATGATCGGCACCACTTGCGGACTACGTTGGGAATTCAGATTGTAATTGCGTTCCCATGGACCAAGGACTCAGCCCCTTTAAATTTAAAACATTCACTTCAAAACTATCTACATAGCTAGGTTTCTTTACCTAAATAAATTCAACCCTATATTAGGGACGACGATAAGGCATTAAAAAAATCGTATTTTAATTAGTCCGTCACATCAGTAAGATTGATAAAAAATGCACACATTTTTTAACAATCTTACTCTTAGTTTTTTTTGTTTTTGTGGTCCTTGAAATGAAACAATATTGTAGTTAACCCTACTCGGAACTTACATTAGTGTATGACACAAAATTGTTACGACTTCCTTATATAAAAGGGTTTATTTATTTACCCCCAAGACAGTATTTATTCTGCACAATCAATGTCATATCTGCCGAAACGCATTTACCGAAATTTTCCTCTAAGCGTGTTCGAGACGGACGTCCGTCGAGAGAAATGGGGTTAACATCGTTGAACGTAATTTCTGAAGAGGGTCATCAGGAAGATATAATGCCATTTCTGTACCCTTGATGTCTTTTTAAGTGCGGACCCACTTAACCCTAACGCGGGGCGGGGTTGCTGCTACTGCCTGTCAACTCGGAAAAACTAATGGAATCACAATGTGTTTAATATTTTCAATTGTAACTTGCATTACAAATGGTGCTAGTTTGGGAAAAAGTCCGTTGGTGACTACAAAACAAACCAACTTGATAAGAATTGGGAAAATGAAGAGTTTGAAAATTTAGTAATGTTTTAGTCAGGCTTACACAACGTAAGGTTCCATAACACTTTAAAGGTATTGAAAAGAGTGTCTGTTCTTGGGTGGTATGGTTTCCCTACACACTCCTTTACCGTATAATTATGGTTATCTATGGTTTGGTAATCAAAGGAAAGTCACTGTCTTGGTATTTACTGTATTTTCACAAGGATCTTAAATTATATCAATATTGTATTGGTAATCTATTTGGTAAATGGTAAAATGATAGTTTATGGTTAAATGGTATGAACTCGCGTATGGTATGAATGGTATAAAGCTGCAATGCCAATACACAATCTATAAAAATTTCAACTCAACTTACGTTAGGTACAACCGTACCCTGCACTGGGTACCTGGCTAGTTAACTGAGACTGGCCGTAGCCACCACGGCATCGGCATCGGCACGGCATCGGCACGGCATCGGCACGGCATCGGCACGGCATCGGCACGGCATCGGCACGGCATCGGCACGGCATCGGCACGGCATCGGCACGGCATCGGCACGGCATCGGCACGGCATCGGCACGGCATCGGCACGGCATCGGTACGGCATCGGCACGGCATCGGCACGGCATCGGCACGGCATCGGCACGGCATCGGCACGGCATCGGCACGGCATCGGCACGGCATCGGCACGGCATCGGCACGGCATCGGCACGGCATCGGCACGGCATCGGTACGGTATCGTCGTCGCATCGGCGCTGCAGTGACGCGGCTCCGGCGCTGCATCGGCGCGGCATCGGCGCGGCATCGGCACGGCATCGGTACGGTATCGTCGTCGCATCGGCGCTGCAGTGACGCGGCTCCGGCGCTGCATCGGCGCGGCATCGGCGCGGCATCGGCACGGCATCGGCACGGCATCGGCACTGCATCGGCACGGCAACGGCACGGCTTCGGCACGGCATCGGCACGGCATCGGCACGGCATCGGCACGGCATCGGCACGGCATCGGCACGGCATCGGCACGGCATCGGCACGGCATCGGCACGGCATCGGCACGGCATCGGCACGGCATCGGCACGGCATCGGCACGGCATCGGCACGGCATCGGCACGGCATCGGCACGGCATCGGCACGGCATCGGCACGGCATCGGCACGGCATCGGCACGGCATCGGCACGGCATCGGCACGGCATCGGCACGGCATCGGCACGGCATCGGTACGGTATCGTCGTCGCATCGGCGCTGCAGTGACGCGGCTCCGGCGCTGCATCGGCGCGGCATCGGCGCGGCATCGGTGCGGCATCGGTGCGGCATCGGTGCGGCATCGGCGCGGCATTGGCGTGGCATCGGCGCAGCATCAGCGCAGCATCGGCTCAGCATCGGCGCAGCATCGACACAACATCGGCACTACATCAGCATAGCATTAGCGAAAGCGTAAGATATTTTAGGTACATGCAACTTTAAATAAGCTATCTCACGTTTTTATTTATTCAAAATCTCCATATATACTACTAGCTTGCGCCCGCGGCTTTGCCCGCGAAATTGATCTCTCTAATCTTGTATCTCCATACAAACTTTGGAAAGCCGTTTCACCCCCTTAAGGGTGAGTTTTGAAAAATCCTTTCTTAGTTCACCCCTAGACCCCATAAGGAACCAATGTGCCAAATTTAGAGTCTCCAGACCCAGCGGTTTGGGCTCTGCGTTGATATGTCAGTCAGTCAGTTTCTTCTTTTATATATTTAAATAAAAGAAAAAAAATCAAGTCAGTGATTTCTTATCAGAAAAGTGACGTATAATCCACCACGGTACGGCCAGCTATTTTATCTTCAAATAGGTACATAATTGCATGACGATATCAAATTTTTAGTTGGGAAGTATTGACCGAAAACTTTTTTTTACTTGCTTGAGGCTGCTGCTGCTTCACCCACCCACGGAACGGCAGTTGATGTTCACCATGCTGCTAAAACTATCAAAAAAAAAAATTGGTCAGGAAAATCTGATGCCGGATATTTAACTGTGATTCACACTCTTTAATAAATACATAATTAGAAATAGGCCTGGTTGAAGAAAAACCGAAAAGTTCCGCTTTAGCACTGATCGGAAGCTAATTGCACAACTCTAGTCGCCGGAAACAGCTGTCTGCCATAGACAAAATAGTAGGAGCACGCACGCGTCGAATTTGATTTGACATTTCGTGGCGTCCCAACAGCTGTTCAAAGGAACTATCTCAAAAAGATTTTAAAAAATCAATTCAGTTGTGTACACGTGCTTCGATGCAAAGTTAATAAGATTGTATGTTTGTGTATGAGTAGTGTTAATAATGGAGGAAGAAGTGGGTAAGAAAGGTAAGCTTTAAACTTTACAACCAACAAATTAGTTGCGATGCGAAGCATGGTGCGTGCGGCGTCATGATAAGCGCATCACGCTACCGCATACCGGTGACTCCACGGCACTCCAATATAAAAATTAATCATTAATATTCTAGTTATACTGTAATGTAAGCACTATGTTTTATGCTGTATGTGTATTAATTTTAAGCGGCACTTGCAACCACGTTTTTACCTGATAAATCCAAACCGACATTAGTGACGCAGTTGTGTACTTCTATTAAATTTTCGGGTGGTAGTAGACTGAAATGGATTTTATGTAAACTTTTAAGTTTTATAAATTTTCTTAAATAATTTGGTCAATGGGTCATCTTAAGGGCGGAGTTAATAATTTAGTAATTAATATTAATTTACAGCCAAGTCTACGCAGTTCTTAAATTGGTCAGTAATCTTCAGATTTTTTTAGTCAAACCAAGGCAATTTACTTATTATTATTAGTCCTGGTCATCACACTGCTGGGCAAAGGCCTCCCCTTTCAGACATTACAATCTTATGATCTATTTAAATAAAAGAAAGTTGTATTAGTTAGTGTAATTAACACAACTAACTTTATAACGTCTATTAGGTACTTTTAACCCAGGTCCTACTAATGCCCCTGCCCCGAGTGGGTACAGGTCGGGGCACATGGGATTCCCAAAGAGTACCCACTAAGACCCCCGGGTGTTTCGCAGTGCATTTATACCAGTGGGTCACGAGAACTAGGTACATGTGACATTAACTGCAACATTTTTCTGGGTGTCTATCTGTGGGTTGTTTGGTATCATGCTTGCAAACTGATAATTTTGATTGCTCGTTTTGCCAAAACAGACTTGATTGAATATTCTCTCTGAGCATGAAAAGTTTGCCAAAAAAGTGCATTGAAATTTATAATTATTAAAACCAGGGTAAACTAGTTACTTAAAAACAATAAATATTTTTTTCTACATAAACTGAATTAGCAGTAATATACATGTAATAATTGTAATATTTTGCATGTCATAATTTGTGACTAAACATGTAATAAGATCTGTATGTATCACTCATTTCAATACCTATTATGTACCATGTTTTTAAAGCAAAATAAAATATTCTATTTTATTCTATGATTAACTAGGTAGGTAGGTACTTTATAGATAAATTTTTGGTATGAATGTATGTTCATATTCTACTAATAATTTTGAACAAAACATGCATAAATCTGCATAGCACAAAAGACTAGCCTTGTACTAAAGGCTAGTCTTTTGTGCATATAATCATTTATTCATATAATCATTCTCACAGAGGTCTATTAAAGAGAGAGGCCTTGTTGGTTTACTTTAAATAATTTTAGATGATACAAATTTTCTCATTGCATTGCATTGTCTGGCTTCCTGTTTAGGTACTTCATCAATTATTGAACCTTATGCTCAAGTTATCTTATAAAAAAAAACTGTTACATTATGGTGTCCTAAGACTCTTAAAGTCTATAAATAGGTACTTTTTAATTTACAGTGACACGGTTACGACGGAGATTGTCTGTGGATGCTGAAGAGTCACCATCAGCACCATCAACACCAACCAAGAAGAGAGGGGGAAGATTAGCAGCAAAACCCCAACTAGAACTAATTGATGAAAACTGTAAGAAAATTATTTAATAAGAACATATATTGTGAGTTTATGTTTTTAAAAAGAAATAAAACTGAATGTGTGTCTTCTTTGAGCAGCTGAGCAACTTACATAAAATTTTATTGTAGCACATTCAAGTATTAAAATATTATTTAATATTATTTATTTATTCATTAAACTTTTTTTATTTAATCATAAAAAACTTTTGTGATTTTTGTTGCCATCATATAAGTTATTTTCTCTAAATAACTATTCCAGCTACAGACATTTCACCAAAAAAAACTAAGAAATCAGCTGCCAAAACTAAAGCAGAGCCAGATGAAGAAAAACCATCTACACCAGCAAGACGTAGCACAAGAATACGGTCAAACACAAGCTTACTATCAGACACTTCTACCTTAGATGTCCCAGAAGACAAAGGCACCCCATCGCGCCGAAGTGCAAGAATCAAGTCTAATACCAGCATTGTGTCTGAAAATACTCAAGGCTATGAATCACCAAGAGCTAAAAGAGCGTCCAGAAGGACATCACAAGTTGGTGAGTTACCAGACTTATAGTTGAAGTAATTTGCCTACTTATCTTATTGGCTAAAAATATATATCCTGACGAAATTTAACTATGCTTATTTTTAGTAAATATTTTTATTTTTAATTGCAGGCAGTGATAATGATACACCAGCAAGAACGGTCAGATCAACTAGAAAAAAATCAACATCATACATTGATAAAACAGGTAATATAACTACTTTTTTCTGTTTAAATATATTTTTTAATACACCAATATAATAATGCAGTTTTAAAAAGGGTTAGAGGCCATTTAATAATTTCGTAAGGATGATTTTCGCTATTTTTGATGTTACTGTATGTTTCGGAGGGTTGGACAATTCTCATAAATTTTATCAAATAACTAAAAATAGATAAAAACAAATGTCTTACTATTATTATAATTGCGAAAGTAACTCTGTCTGTCGCGCTTTCACGCTAAAACTAATAACCTATCTGGATGAAATTTAGCATGGAGATAGTTTGAGGAAGGATAAAGGATAGCTTTAATCCGACTGCGCAAAAAAAGATAATGATTTAGCGCGATAACCGACATACGCGCGGGTGGAAAGTTAGTATAGTATGTTTACTCACCCAACAAGCTCTTTCATTAAAGTTTAATTGATCACAATGTCACACATTATAGTAAAAGATTTATTTTTATAAGATTCAAATTTAACCCTTAAAAAGTGGCCCCCGTTATTAAAATTATTACATACCACGTCTCTGCAGTTATTATAAGTGTACCAAATTTCAAACTATATCAGTCCAGTAGTTTCGAAGCAAATCGGCTGTGACAAACAGACAATCCTATAGGGGTTCCATTTTAGTTTCCCTAACAAAAAGGTGGGGTTTAAGCCGCCTTTTTTGAATAAGTTCTAAGTTATGAAATAGTTAATATCAGTTTGATAAATAAAATAAGCTATTGAGTGTGACTGGAATTGATAATATTTAAACATTTTGAAATGGTTGACTTATAAAATATTATGTATAAATTAGTTTTGAAAATTTAACCCCATAAGGAGTTAAGTCGTTGAATGAAAATTTTGTGTGCGCATGTTTTAAGCATGCATTAAGAATACATTTTAAAGATTTTGAGAATCTGCCAAGTGGGTGAAATAGAGTTTGAAAGTTTGTATGGGAAGTCCGCCATTTTGGAATTGAGAAGAACTTGAAATTCGAAATTTAATATAATATGCTTTCGAGTAACTGTAAATGAATAAGTGTTTAAGCATTTTTGTAAATTCAACTTCAATAGGGTGGAAACTTCGAAATTTTCCAAGTTACAAAGTGCACAATTTTACATACTCAAATATTACGATTTTATGCAAATTCAACCCCGACGGAAGAAATTTTAGAAGAATTTTAGTTTAGGATTAACGAAAATGAAACTGTTACGAAGTGACTGCAGGTTAAGTGTCCCCCACAAGATGTATATTTTAATGAATTATTTATTATTAATATTGAACTCTTTCTTCTTACTCACTTCCCGTTTTCTCAATTCTCCCCTCTTTTTCCCTACAAGTTCTCTCTCCTTTCTGTCCGCGTAATTTCATTGCAATTTCTACCAGTACACTCTTATCTTTTCTAAGCCACGTAAAATAAAAATGAGCGAAATGGGAATAAATGTCGGTACTATAGACGGCGTATTATCGATATTTTTAAAGCGAAGGACTTTCACTGTGTCATTTCGAGGTTAGAAAGGGTTTTCAGATGTTCTTCCACAAAGGAATATTAGTCAAATTCATGACAATGTAGTGTACTCAAGAGAAGCCGCGGAGTGGAGAGATAGTATTCCTACATTGTTACTAGCTGAGCCCGCGGCTTCGTCACATTTGGAGAACAATAACAAATTTTTTCATACGAAATCTACGATAGCAGTAATAAAAATTGAAAACGTAGGACACAAATGTAAACGCGAGCGAAGCGAGTGCATAAATGTACCTAGTTGGAAATAATGCAAATTAAGAACAAAGCTAAAATAAAACGCGACCGAAGCGAGTGCTAAATTTTCGTTAGTAACACCGAAACTTGAAAAGATAGGGCATAAATGTAAATGCAAGCGCAAAATTTTTATAACAACTTATATTGAGGATGAAAGTGGTAATTTTAAACGCGAGGCAAAGCGAGCGCGATAGTTTTTGATGGTAACAATAAAAATTGAAAACCGGAGACATGTAGACGCGAGCGAATCGAGCGTGACTATTTATGGCCGTAATAATGAAAATTGAAAACATAACATACAAATGTAAACGTGAGGGAAGCAAATGCGAAATTTTTGTTGGCAATAACAAAATTTTGACTAGAGCGAAGCCTAAAAAATAGCCTATGTGCTATTCCGGACTATAATCTATCTCTGTGCTAAATTCGTTTTTGCGTGAGTGAATAAAAAACGTCTATCCACACATACACACATCCATACAAACTTTTGCATTTGTAATCTTAATATGATTTTAAAGCTTATTTCTGACCAAGGGCTAAAAACTTCTATACAAACTTATTTTTTCTTATAAACATTTTAGTTTTGGAAAATAATAAACACGTTTTTATCATTTCTGATAAGCTTTATTTACTTATCATACTGAATTTTGGAGTAAATCTGAGCAAGGAGTAAAAAGTTCCATGAAAACAATTTTTTAAACCAAACTCATTTTAGACACTCCGGGCATTTTGGAAAGGTTATTTATACAGAATTTGGACTAAACTATAGAATAAAAACCACCATTTCGGACCATGGAATAAAAAGTTCTACAGAAACTTAAGGCTTTTCTAACAAAACTCAGTTTCCACAACTGGTATTGTTTTAAAAAACATAAAAAACGTGTTATTATTTGTTTTAAGGTTAATTTATACAGAATTTTGTGTGAATAGGAACAAGGAACAAAAAGTTCCACAAAAATGTTATAACTCACATATGTACTGAAAATGAAAATGTTATTCTCATATGTTATAAACACACACACACACACACACTTTGTTTCGCATTTATAATATTAGTAAGAAGTAAATATGGACTAATATGGAAACTAAAATCAACTTGTTTACATTTCAGCAGAGCTTAATACTAGCACAACTAGTTTACACATCAATAAGGCAATTATAGAAGAAGCCGAGAAAAAAGTCAGTACAAGTAATATTTCTCCAAAAGCTGAATCACCTTTAAGGAAAAGTCCACGCCTCAATCAAAGCAGTGGATTGATTGAAAATAAAGAAAACCATCCTACTAGTGAAAATTCTGTAAAACAAAGCCAAGATGACGCACAAACTGAATTAATAACAAAAGAGAATCAAAGTTCTGGTAACACAAGTCATAATAACCTTTCTGTTTCAAGTTCTAATCTCATAAAACTATTGGCCTCGGAACCTCCCAAGAAAAGTTCAATTGCAAATAAAAGTTTTTCGGATTTAGAAGAAAATCAGAACAAAGGTAAAAGACACAGAACAAAATCTTGGACAACTATTTCAGCTTCCCCATCAAATGACGCTAGTTTTTGTAGTGACAGTGAGTTTGTTAGTAAAAAGGGTAAAAATAAAATAACTTCTTTTATCCATCATATGTCTGGCTCTGGTGATGGGCATTTAAATTTGAGCAATTATAGTGTTAAAAATAAATCTCGTAACAAGGAATTAATGCAAAACACATCTACAGTAGAAAAATCCAATCAATCAAATATAATGGGAGATTCTACAAATAGCCAAATATCCGAAAATTACTTTGAAAAAGCTCCAAGTAGTATTACAAAGCCTTTGGTTTACATTGAAGATTCTGATTCTAATTCAGCTATGGCTGAGAAAGTTAAAGAAAAAGATAGTGAAGATCAATGTGTTCCAGTAGTGCAACATAATTTAGTTGATGAAAAGACGAAACAAGCTAGTAATCTCAGCTATGAACCAATGGATATCGATGAAACTATGACAAGTTTTACTGACAAAAATGATTCTGTTAGATTAGAGAGTAAAGAACTCAACAGAAGTACTAATAAATCAAGTAGGAAATCACTAATTACAGAATTAGTTTGCAATGAAAACACTAATGAAGAAACTAAGCTAATATCTAAGAGGAAATCATCCCTAATAATTAATGAAACACCTACAGCATCGGTTTCTCCCCCTTCATTTCCAAATGATAATACAGATAAAAGCTATAACTCTTTGAGGAATTCTGTGCCACTGAATCTAGATGAAGTAGATGCTAGTGTGCAAACCAAAAGAAAGTCTTCAATTTCAGATAATATTAATAATGAAGAATATAAAGAAATTAATAAGTGTCACAGAAATGCAGAAATTCAAGATGCAAACTCATCCACCATGTCACAATGTTCTATGAAAATATCAAACAAGTTAAATTCATCATTAGATAACAATCAAGAGATCGTAGACACACCTAATTCTAAAATGCAATCTCATGAAAATGAACCAAAGGATTCAAAAAGAAAATCATCAATCATCGAACAAAATAAAGAAGACAATATTAAAATCAACAAAAGTCATAATAAATCGGCACGTAAATCCTTCATGATGCAAGAAAGTGAATTAAATACCACAAACAATGAGAATAAAAGTACACTTGTGATATCCCAACTCAAAGACGACTCTGCTGTTGAGGTTAATGTAAAATCTGCTATATGTAAAGCATCAAAGGATATCAATGAATCTAATGACTACCAGACAAAATCAGTAGATGTTTCTAACAACAACAATAAATTCAATGAAAAAAAAAACGTTTCGCCAACTTACTCAACAAGTACACCTTTGCAGCAGAAATCACTTAAGAGGTTAGGTACTATAAATACTTCAATCATAACTCCTAACAGTGTTAGTAAAGTTGGTAAAAAGGATACATTAGTATCTAACCAGCACGAAAGTTCTGATTCCGATTCAGACACAGGTGATTCTGATGAACAGTCTAAAGATAAAAACAAAATTTTTGATGATGAGGCTGAAGAAGCCAGTGATGACTATGAATCCGGTGATAGCAGAGATTCGGACGAAAGAGAGTATGAGGAACAAAATGAAATTTTAGAAAGAGGTGAAACATTAGATTCTGAAGATGAAGATTTATCTGAGAATTCAGATTATGAAAAAGGGTCCTTTATAGTAAGTTCTGATGATGAAGATGATGAACTACTAAGTGGTTCTGGAGATGATCTCTCTATGAGCGCTGATGAATTAATGATGACTGCAAAGTCTAAGAAAAAATATAATGAACGTAAACTAAAGGAACAGAAAAAAGCTTCTAAAGAAATGTTTGAAGCCAGACACCAATCAAAAAGCTTTGCCGAAACTAAAAATCGGAAAAAAGGTAGTCGTCAGCGTTTAGATTCGTCTGACTCTGATGTGGATGAAAATGTGCCACCACCTAAGAAAAATAGACGTCAACGAATTGATTCTAGTCATGATACTAGTGCTGTTAAATCAGATGCCGAGTTATCAGTATCTAAGGAAAAAAAGAAAACTAAACGATTGTCTGATTCATTGTGTGAGGACAGTGTAATTAATGAAAAAGAAATCACAGTCAATAAAGATATTACAATTGAGAATACAGATCCTTTAGACATGAAAAATGTGGTCAAACAAGAGCCCAAAACCCCACAAAAAGATCTAAATATTTCAACAGTAGCTATTACAAATATTGAAGAGGTTGAACAGGTCAACATTGATGAAAATAAGTCAGTGATTAATTCTGACCAAACAAAAGATCCATTACAAAATACTGTAGTTCAAGAAGACGATAGTGAACAAGAAGATGATGATTCCATTAGTGAGAATGAGGAGATAACTCAGAATTACGAATCTGTACTTAGTAACTTGAACTCTGTAAAAGTTAAATCACAAGATATATCTCTTAATCTTAACAAAAAGGTAAAGGAAAAACCAAAGGAACCTATAGTTGATGAACTAAATCTCACAGAAGTCAAAAAATCTAAAAAGAAGCGGTTGACTTCAGCAAGTTCATCAGAACAAAAGAATCTCAACAAATCAGAAAATTACAAAAGTACAGAAAAGGCGAACAAATCGGCTAGAATTCATGATGAGGATTCCTCTGATTCTATTGATATGAAACTGTTATTCCCAGAAGATAGTAATGATAGCGTGACGTTTAGTACTAAAGACAATGAAAATCAAGATACTTTTATTCCTTTGAAACGAACGGAAGCAAAAACTAATATTCTAGAAAATACTGGTAAGGGCCATTTACTTTTTTTAAGATAAAAATAGCTTAACCATGTTAAATATTGCAGTGGTGGTATTATTGATATACTTTTTAAGTTTAATGTACATTAGGGGATGAGAAAATCGCCTGTTAATTTTTTAAAGGTTATACCTAAAATAAATGAGTGCACAAGATATACATCTCTTTCCGGGATTCAAACTAGATAACTTAGGACATAATCCCTCGATATTTTCCAATAAAAGCTAACCTAAAACCTTTCCTGCACTTAAAACGTAGTTACATGTAGATTTGCTGCCCCTGAAATATTGTACCTACAACATTACCACAAAGTAGATTTGCCGCGATGATTGTATTGTTTCCAACATTCTGAATATATATTTATATACATAATACAAGAATTACTCGTCCGAAGTTATAATTTATGAGACATGGCGAAACTATATGGGTTCCTATGTCTGAAATTGCCACTAGAACAAAATAAATAGTATTGCTTGGTTCAATGTCCTGTTACCGTCAAATGTGTCGCCTATTAAAACAGATGTTTAATCTTATTATTTTTAACATTACAGATAATGCAGCTAAGTCAGGGACTACAGATGAGTCAGTTTTAAATGTAAGTAAGGAGAAAAATAAACGCAAATCATCTGTGACCCAAGAAACTACAATAATGGGTAAGTATATTTCACAAACTTATTGAGCTAATTATAAGAATCCAACACTCAATCATCAAATTTTACTTATGGTCCATTTTGGGTTGAATACCTTCGCATTGTAGTATTCCAGTACCCATTGCTAAACGACCATAGAGATATGTGGGCATGACTTTTGTAACATTAGGCACGCAACATCACGTTATCGTAAGTTATGTTCATAGGCGCATAAATAGGGGGCATGGCCCACCCAGCCCACCCAGTCACCATGGTAGGCTGCCGATGGGAAATTTTATAATAATGATAACATCAAACGATTGGTATTGATAACATCATCGAAATTTATAGGATTAAAAGTCAAAGCTTGCTAACTGGCGCGATTTTATTTTGTCGTTTAAAATAATTTATTAAATCTACTTGGCAGTGTACATATATAAATTGTACAGTTTAGTAGTGGATTGTCTATTTATTCCTTAAGATTTATAGATATTTAATAGCTTTTCTCTACGCTCAGCGGGATCCCCTGTCATGCAGATGCTTGCGTGGCCCAAGGATTTAGCTCTATATTAGTTCCATCGAATCCTGACCAATATTGAATTGTTCCGCGATATTAAAGGAAATAAATACCAACCGACGGATTTTGACGAATTTAGGACAATGATAGCACGTAGGCTACTTTTTTATCGAACTAGCGTAATTCTGTTGCTTAAATTTCGTTATTGCCTACAAAAATTTGAGACTCACTTTGCTCTCATTTACTATTTGTATCCTAAGTTTTTAATTTTTATTATTGACACCAACAATATTCGCGTTCACTTCGCTCGCATATTACTTACATTTGTGTCTTCGGTTTTCAATTATCATTATTATCATCAAAAGCTATAAAGCTCGCTTCGCTCGCGGTTTTATTAATCTCATTTGTTCTCAATTTTCATTATTGCCAACAAAAAATTCACACTCGCTTTGCTTAAGTTTACATTTTCAAGCATCGTTATTAGGTACTTACGTAAATTTTGCACTCGCTTCGCTCGCGTCTTCATTTGTGCCCTATGTTTTCAATTTTCTTTATTAACACCAAAACTCTTTTCACTCAACGCTGCTATATGCGGGCGTAGTCGCAGGCTCAGCTTGTAGGGATTAAATAGACGAGTCTTTACTAAACTCTACAATTTGACGGTGGCCTGAACCCTATACAAAAAATGTCTTATACCCAGTATTTATAAATTTCTATGAATTAATAAGTACAGATTATTTATTTCCGACCGAGAAACCATGAACTTTTCTGTAATTTCTTTTGTGTAAAAAGATTTTTGTATGGTTTCTTTTTCAAAAATTAGGTTCTGTAGCTTTGGAGTAAAATAAACTTTAAAAAACGTCAATTCATCTTTCATTGTTCAAAAATTCAGTTATGAACTTGGTCACTACAATAAATTTTATAATAAGTGTAAAGTTATGAGTTACTTATGCTACTATACGAATCACAAATGTACCATATATATTGCATATTGACGTTGACTGAGTCATCGTATCGGCCATGGCATGTCAGGGGCCAGGCCCCTTCTGAATAATAACCCTAGATACGCCAATGGTTATCTTTGAACCTGAGACTTATATTTCAAAACCGGTCAGATACAGTTGCGCCACCGTTACTCTAAAACCTAAATAATACTTTTAATAAGTATAAAACAATATAAATTATTTTTATATTGCAGATACACAAACTGATGAAAACATAAGCTTCTTTATAGACACTACTGGAACTCATGGTGAAGTAGAACCCACAGATGTAAATGATTCAGTCAAAAAAAGTTCTAAAAAGAAAAAAGCTAGTAACAATGTATCTTTATTAAACAATTTTGGCAAAGATGATGGTATGTATTGATTACTAATTGCCAGATAACGTAAGGAATGCCTGTTATGGTGTCGCAAAATTACATTTAAATATTATTTGTTAACTTTACAGATAACATGAATGATGCACCAATAGAAGTCTCATACCGAAACCAGAACATGAAGGATTCATTTAATCAGAGTACAACTGAAATTAACTATGAGACTGAAGTTAACAACGTAACTGACAAACAAAATGAAAGTGCAAAGAAAAAAAATAAAAAGAAACATAAATCTTCAAATAAATCTGATTCTGAAATCACATCACAAAATGTTGATGTCCAAGATATTCAACTTACATTGAATAAGAGTTTGAAACAAGACAAGAATGCTCAGAAAATATCTGAAAATACTGCAGAATCGGACAACTTGCAGTGCGCAATTATTAAGAGTGCCAAGAAAAAGAACAAAAAGGCAAGAAAGAACTTGGCAAAAAATCTTGCTGCTGAACATTTAGAATCTACTGTTACTGAGGTACAACAAGATGATCAGCCTCTAAATAATGATGGTGTAAAGAAAAATATAAACCTTAAAACATCTAAAAATGCAGCACCTGCAGGTTTGTTGCCATTTCCTTTAATAAAAAATAGTATGGACCTACTTACATAGCTCATATAGGTAAGATAGTCTTACGCTAGTGCTTTTGCCTGTTTTCGTTTTTCTACCTCACATTCTTTCTTCTTACTTTTTCAACTAGGGACTCAATATCAAAATAGTATTTATATAATATTACAGAATCCAGTACCGACGAAAAGCCGTCAAAGAAACGCAAACGTAAGTCATCTGCAAACAAAACCACTGACGAAATTGTTTTAAAAGGTTTGTCACTTTAATCATTTTGTATGTAATTCTGAGAGTATGTGGTCAAATATGTAGTCTCGATTGGGAAGAGTATTTTCAGTTTTAAATATTTCCTTAATACAACTTGCAATGTGCAGGAAGTTTTACTGCAGCATGGACATCTGTGTTACAGATTGACAATAGAAGCACTCAATTACCTTTGCGTCTTGGTTTTATTTTTCATTTATTAATAACTTGAGTTAGAGGTGGGCAAGTGTGCACTGGAATGGATAAATAAAATCCTGCATCCGTGTTGACGACGGAAATCTATCAGCACTTACTTGTAATTTTCCCAATTTGCCATAAATGCCCATTTCTAGACTGTATGAGATGTCCTTTAGAATGATCTAAAGGACATCACACAGGCTCTAAAAAACTATTAAAATAATCTACACTTAACTAAAGTAAACTTTCAGTCTAAGTAATCATTACCTACTCGAAAGCTCTTGTAACAATTAACAACTTATTTTTAGATACAAATGAACCTGGAGAGGCTTTAAATCATAACAAGAAAATAATAAAAATTGCGCATGACAAGGATGTGAAGGGTCAAGGTAAGGACACCAATGTCTAACTATGCACTAGACAAACCACTGTTTACAAAATGTTTACAATATATCAAAGGTGTTTTTTATTTTTATTAAAATGCGTTAATGTCTTAAATTAAAAAGTAAAGTAACAGCAAATAGTGTCCCACTACTGAGCACAGTTAAGACCTGTGACAGGTCTCAGCTGTTTCTGTCATGCCAGTTTCCTCATATGCCGGCAAAAAAACACGACGATCTGGATTCGATCTGCGACTATTCGGCCCATATTTCTAATTTTCCAGATTCTTTAAAACACAATCAAGTTTACGATAAATCTGAAGGAAAAAAATCCAAAAAGAAAGTAGTCGAAATACAACAAGGTCCTGGACTTCATAATGGTTTGTGGTTAAAAATATTATTAGTATCTAATTGGTTCATGTAACATTATAAAAACTAAAAACTTTATGTATTGCAGAAACTAAAAAGAACAATAAAAGGAAAGAAAGAGACGACGATGATGATGACCAGATTACCAAAATTTCTAAACAAAATTCTTTTGACAAAGTACATGTTCCGCGATTACCTGCGGCTATACTTAATCAGTTAGACGATAAGGAGCTTAATGATGCCGCTATTTCAAAGAAAGCTAAGGTCATTTCAACTTCACGGTTCAAGGTTGAGACCATCAAGAGAAGGAACAATAAGCCCTCAAACTATTTAGAAGAGAGTGTGTATCTTAACGATAATATGGAAGAGCTCAAACAAAAAGGTTTTATCAAACACCGTAAAGTCTTGCCATTTACACCGACTGCGTCAACTTCAGTCTATGGATTTACCACTAACTTCGAAGTTAAAGTTATTCCACAACAAACCCAATTTATTGCTCAATCTAGTGGTGTAAACAATTTCAAAAAAGAATTTCTAGAAAAGGAAAGAATAAAAAAATTAGGCACCTTTGAAAAGTATAAAAGACATAGATCTATTAAAATATCTAAGTTTTAGGTAGCAAGTATGTACTTCAAGTAACTACTTAGTGGCATTTTACAAATTATGTACCTTTTAACCGCCTAATATAACCATAATAGTAGGTACATGTTTTAATGAACAGGAAACTTGCCATGTTTATCATTTTCGTTCATTCCTTTTTCTGCATGATGGAAGTGCTGGATCCGCCACATCTCAGTGATGCTGTTGAAAATACCTTATTAGATTTTTTCTTCATTTTTCTCTTATTGATTAGCCTTTTCCTATAAGACCTTGTTTGTTTTTAATGCTATTGAGGTATCTAAATTACGATAAACTTTGTTGTGTAACATTATGATTGTATGTTTTTATTGAAGTACTCGGGCGCATATGCTTCAGCGTTTTAGTTTCTATCGTGCTTAAATATTTCATAGCACCTTGCGAGCTTGACTAACCGCTCGATTTTCAAGAAACCGCAGGTCGGTAAACTGCATATGCGCACGTGCACAAAGAAATTAATGTTTGATAAAAAGTTTGTAAGTAGTTTGTTTATTTATTGTTGTGCTAGTTATGTTTTTGATTACCTTGGAATGTGCCAGCGTGATTAAATGATAATGTCCAGCGCCTTTGTCGTTTTGTCAATTTGTATTTGCAATATTTGTTCAATGTACGTAGAATGATTTGACTAATTTTAATTTGTAATTTCGCGCTATTATTTGTGCTTCTACAAATGTTCGATAGAGGGCGCTGGTTCATGAAAAAAATAGTATCGCCCGTGTGCCTTCATTTATCAAATATTTAGTTCATGTTTTTGACAATTTATTATTTCTTTCAATAAACAGATTCTTTTAAAAAAAAACCTTATTTTTACATATAGTTTTATAAGTTTGGTCGCACATACACCGCAATAATACTTCCCGCCTTATCACGCCGGTGTAAACAAACCGCCATGTTGTTGTGGGCGAATAAACCACGCAACCGGTAAGTGACATGGTAAGTATTTATTACTGTCATTGAGTGTTGATCTAAAAAAACAAATAATTTCTATATTTTATCAAAAAAAAATTCGAAGTGGTTACTGGTCCTTGGAGATTATTAATAGATTAAAAGTACTACTTTTGACTATTGATATAAATCTGTAGCTATTACAACCAATCAAAAACAACTAAAGTAAGTCACGTGGTAAAGTCGGGCCAATAGGAGCTACTGCTATTCTTTGTGTACCTTTTCACAAAATAGTAAAACATTGTGGTTTTGTGGAGTGAGTGTGGTGTATAACTGTCAATCTTATGACGTTAAAAACGTAAATGTGTGAAATTCAGGATTATTCTACTGAGCATAAGGATATTTATACCCATAAATATTCGGTAAGTCTTTGAGAACTTATAAAACAGGCTGGTAGTTCACAATTATCTCAAAAACAAGAAATTCTCCATGGGCGAGTCCATTGAATACGTGTCCCGCTCTTTTTAGTGTCATTCATCATTTACCATAATTATTTTGGTCCTGTTACGCTGTCTAATATAATAAATACTAAAAGAAAACTTGATTTATGCGGATCAAAAGATTTAAAAATAATTAATAATACGTTAAAAATATTGAGACATTATTGGCGGGAAATCATTAGGTACTTTCAGTAAAAATACTTGCCCTAGCAGTCTGTTTGTTAGGTAGCCGCTTCGATTAGGTACCTTGTGTAATGTTTGCCTTGTTATTAACTCAATAATTATTTATTTAAAGAGATCATATAGGTAAAAGTGGTATCGTAAGTGGGTAGTATGAATGGAAGGGGGGAGTAACGTAACGGATGAATACTTAATATTTTCTATCTCTTTCTCACTATAGATAATGCTCTTCTAAGGAAAAGGATAGCAAACAAAATAATTATTTTGTTTTTGATAGTGTCATTGATAAATTATTGTAGTTCGCAGGTATGTAAATAAAGTTGAAGTAAAAAATAATTAAGTTTATGCTTCAAAGTTAGTATGGGAAAAGATCTATGTACCTATTGTTAATTGGAACTTATTAAAAACGCAATTAATATTTGTCATATTTTACTCTAAATTCATATTATTTGACAAATAATAATTAGCCATAATAGGTAAAGCTTAACGGGATCAATTTATGCTATGTTAGCACTTTTTTAAATATATACGTACATTGGCTATTACCGTATTACCTAATGTATGTGCCCATAGTAATGGGTACAAATGATGATAAAGATACCTAATAAGAATCTCAGAATGTTATATTATTCGATAAACTTGACTTTAGCTCATCAATGTTTATACAAAAATAGAATTGATAGATTTATGGAGAGTGTCGATAGTATCGATAGCTCCGTTGGTTTCAATACGTCCAGTGAAACATGTCTACAACAATACTATCTATGCCATATATCGTAAAAACAATCGATACTATGGAATCACATAATGCTATGGAATCACAACAGTCTACAATCGAATTGTGCAATAATGTGGATACGATAGTATTAATTGTTATCACAATAGTCATAGGTGATATTTCCGATACTATCCGTAGTATATTAAATATTGAGCTTCAATTTTATCGATAGGTTTCCAGTACATTGTTTCTATTTTACCAAATAGTCCTATCGATAATAGCGTTGTTGCAATATAGTTAGTTTATATATCGATAGTTGACCTTGAAAAATAGCCGATAGCGCAAATGTTGCAATACTATCGATAGTTAAAGGAGAGGTCAAAAGTGGGCTAGAATTTTGAACACCAATGTGATATACCTCATTGGAAAGCTTATTTAATAAGCTGTTAGAATTTAACTAAACACGAATTTTAGGAGCAACCATTTTTGTAAAAATCAAAAAAATGTAATAGAAAAACAAAACGCACATTACCTTTAATTATCCGTTTCCTAAGCAGTATAAATATTGCAATCACGTCAACAATTGCATTCTGTTACAGTACTTTTCTCTTGTAATATTATTCTAGCTGCAGCTTAATGTAATTATGACGAAAAATATTTGTTATCTTAATAGTGTAATAACAAAACGCGTGGAAAAAAATATAATTACGGGAAACGTCATGATGTCATTGTCATTGATCAGTTTGATTGACAGCGTCGAAATAATTTTGATTTTTTTGGTTGCTCAATTGACATTTGACCATGGGGTTGCCAATTGCAATAATCATAATATTGCATTAAGGATTCTTATTTTCAATTTCAATTTTTAAAAAAACGGGGGGGTGTAAAATTATTTTAAATACGCCAAAAAATTTAATTAATTATGCTCTATTAACCTACGTAACTCAGATTGCTGTTCAAATTTACAATTATTTTAATCCCAGGCTCTATACATTTTTTGAACGTCTCCTTTAGGCAATACTATTATCAGCTGTCGATACTATAGATAGAACAACACTAGATAGACTATCACTATTGCAACAACGCTAATCGATATTGCAGATGATTTCTAAGGTTAACCATCGATAGTATGGCAGCACTACTAATCAATCCGTTCACTTACAGTGTATCATTCATTAGTTCTTTTTGATTTTTTACGGCTGAAAATCATTGGAAAAGCGCGCGCGCGTCTTGGGCCCTGATTTCGCGCTTTACACATTTATCGCAATAGACAACATTGTTCAAGATAAAATAGGGTTTTTACTACTAATGGTTTCTATTAGTTTTCTGTCATTTTTTCGACATTTGTCTATTAGAGTTAGATGTAAAAATTTAAATGTCGAAAAAATGACAGAAAACTAGTGAAATCCTTATTTATTTTCGACGAATGTCTATTAGAAGTTCATGTCTAAAGCGTGAGAATCTAACAAAAATGACGATTTCTTTCGTATTTTAATGATATCCGCCATTTTTTTCGACATTTGTCTATTAAAGATAAATGTCTCAAGTGCGAGAACCGGGGCATATACATAATATGTCGAAGATAATTAAGGATTCCATTAGTTATTTATCTGACATATAGTTATAGTTTTCTGTATTTTTTTCTACATTAATCTCTAATAGAAAAATGTAGAAAAAATTTCAGAAAAGTAATGAAACCCTTATTTTATCTTCGACATATTATGTCTACTACAGATAGTCGAGATTCGGGGCCCAAGTCCCAATTGAAAATGTTAGAAGAGGCCTATGCCAAGAGGCACATTGAACTTCGGGACATACCTACCTAATAATGCCACAATTATGATCACAATTAGTTATTCGTACTTGATGAAAAGTTTAGAATAAACGGTAAATATTATTATCATAAAAAAAAAATTTTATTGTCATTAAATATTATTATTTAAATATATTATATATTATTATTAACAATATATTTTACTCATCCGGCTAAATATTACACTAATTGAAAAAAAAAATAATCACTTTTTCGCATGTACTCTTTCTTATTACTCTTACCTACATAAATGTAACGATTTGTTCCCACGGTAGGTTTTGAACGTTGGAACAATGGGTGCAACGTGTTCTTGCAGTTGTGTGAATGCACAACCTTTATATTGCAGCTTTTGTATGTGTGCGTCGTTGGTAGAACTTACTACATAGGTTTGGCCCCTTCCTCAGTTGAGTTTGTGTCAGAGTATAGAAAATATTTAGGTTTGAATATGTATACATAGAAAATATTTATGTAGTCCATATCTTTTCCATGTTAAGTAGGTAACCTAATTTATGGAATACGTACGCGGTGACTACCAACTTATTTGTTTAACTATTCAAGAAGATAACTTTCAATACTAACTAGAACTTATAGCTAAGAACCATCTCGAATACTTCAATCACTACTAGCTTTCGATTAAAAAAACGCATTAAAATCGGTCAATCCGTTTATACACAACACATACAATACCTCTAAAACCACAGCATCCAACCGCCCGCTCTAAAGGGGATTTTGATTATCTGTGAATCAAACAACATACACCCAACTTAAACACCCACTCCCATTCTCGTCAGGGGTTAAAATATTCAATCTGGACCGTGTATAGCTATGTAGATTTTAGAATGATAGTTTGCCTATAGCTCAGTGTTTTGGTTTGAGTCAGTAATTTACATTGAGGACAATGACCTCTCCGCCATCTGTCTGTATTTCCGTGCATAATATAGAAATGTGTAGTATACCTATTGCACGTGTACGGGGGTATGGTTATATGTTACGTTGTGATCTTTAATTTTTATTGTAGAATTATAAATATAATGATACAAACTGTGAGCTTCTCTCCCAATAAAAAAATCACTTGTACAATTGTCATTTACCATGCGCCATTCGTATTCGATTGTAAACAAGGAACAAGACGAGCCAAGTTAAGGGTAGCCTGCTTGGACGGTGTGCAGCGCGCATGCAATCAATACGGAACCCCACCCAGATGTTACGTAAGGTTCCTGCGCGCGCAGTACATAATGCATACACCCTAACTAATCTATTTTCGCGCCAAATAACTTTTCTAACTTTTTCTAAAGTGTAATAAAGTTCTTTACCGACTATTGTTAACCATCATACAAATTATTCAGATAGTTTGTACCTATGTAAACTGAATTCATAAAAATAAAGAATTTTCATTTACTTATAGTAGATTTTCTTTGAATGACTGCAAACGTCAACCACAGCGAGACGGTCGGTCTGCGCGCAAGCCAAGCAAGAGCCGACCACGATGCGATGAGTTCAAGGCGAGTGCGCGCGGTCAGGTTCGAGGACACGGCAGCGGCGGCGGTGGAGCGGCGGCGCGGCCCCTCGAGGCGCCTCCACATCTCCTCACTATACCACTAACCAACCAACCACATTGCTGAAAGTTATAGGGCTGACTTTATATTAAGTTTCTTTAGTTACAATTACCTTCAAAACGCAGAACGAAAATAGTTTGCTATATTTTACTACATATTTTGCGTTATAAAATTATGGCGAACTTGGCCGTAACGTAACATAAGTAGGTACTTATGTCTATGTAGATTGGATTACATTACGTGTTGCTTGCTTTAATCATGGTGTAGTAATTAGTATAATTTAATTTTAATGTCTTTGGTTTTGTGGGTGACCCATGTTGGTTCAAACCAAGGTTAAAACACGCTTGAGCAAATAAGTACACCGTCCAATTTATTTTGTTTCCTAACGAAAACTTAAGATATTTTTATTTCATTATTGGTACCTTGGTTGCATAAATGGACTTTTTGTTTGATACCTATTAACTTATTATAATGCCTGATCCTAACACTACCACCAAATACAAAAGTGCAAAATTACGCATACGCACAAATTCATTATAAATTTAATACCTACCTACTCAACAACAGCATCACGAGCGACGACGAGATGAACTCCAAATAATTTAAGTACGAGTTCATGGCCTTCTATAACACGACTTGTACCGCCATTCAAAATAATCTGATAAGGACTTATACATACAAAATACCTTACTAACATAAGATTCCATAGCAAGTTCATTCATAACATAGGTAGGTAAACCATCAGCATTTTTAGTAATTACTTGCCTGCTAAAGTACGATTTTAAAACTATGTTCCTATAGCGCAAATGATGGCGTATATATTGAAAATGTGGAGCGGCTGAGTCAAGAGGGGTTGATTCACCCCTCTTTCGATCCCATGATGCTATCCCTCTCTGTTCCCCTTATGTCCTTTTCTCACCTACCTACATACCATGCAAGGTGTTTCGATCCCGTTATAAACACGGTTTAGGCGGAATAAGGTAGCATCTACCTATTTTTATAAAACGATTTGCTGATCTTAAAATTAAATCAATTTATGTACTACTAGCAACTTGCTATAATAGTTTTAATAATGTAGTGTACTTATGTATAGTTGGTAGATTTATGTTTTGGTTGATATAGTTTGTCCGCTTATCTGTCACTGCACTCAATAAACACAAACAAATATTACAAACATGAATTTGTTAGTTGATTATTATCAGGGTATGATTACCCCGAAAAATGTTCTAATTAAATATTTACCTTATACTGATATACCTACAATACTCATAAGTTAAATATTTATCTAGAACATTTTTGACTGGGTTTTGTATTTAGTTTTTCTGACAGCTGCTGTCCTGAATAGGTATTGTATAAGTATGGAACTAAGTTCATCTCAACTCAGTTTCTACTACTTCCTTATTTTTAAAGAAGGACTTGCTATTTTTTATAATTAAACTAACTCTTAAAAGAGTATGATATACCTACCTAAGTGATAGCCTATCCTACAGGTCATCGTAGTCCTCTGTCCTCATTATTTCATTCATTAGGTATTGAAGTACCTACCTACTATCGAAGTCGAAAGTAACACTCATAAAACACCAAACCAGTACCTTGGAAGTCGATAATTTAATGGATCACGGCATACCCAAACAAGTTTATTTATAGCTAGTAAAGGCCCGGTCACAAAAAACGTAGTCCCGAGAATCGAATGTAGGAAACCTTCCGAGTGGTTCCGCCTGCCTGTTGGTTTTTTTACACACTGCGTTCGGCCTCCAGACAGCTTACCGAACCTACCTGCAACTGATCTTTTGTTATTATAATCATAGGTCTTCTTTGAATGTTATAATTGTAAATATACTTGAAACAATCCTTTATAATAATTATCTAAGATTGTTTCAAGTTTATTCACAAATAATAATTGATATGATTAATTATTAATCTTATTTATTGTTATTATAAAATTGGTACCTACTTTAAAATAAATATTTAGAAACAGAGTTAAACAAATAGTTATTGATAACCTAAAGTAAATTACAATTTATGTAGTAGCTAATACCTATATAAATTACCGACAGAAGTAGATTAGGTTTTCTACAAACATAATAATAGTAGTAAAAGGCTTGCACCTGCTTTGTTCAATTAATGGCTGATTTAAAATAAGTTTCGTTTCAATGAGCGTAAACAGGACGGTTGTATTCGGCCGCTATTGGGGTAGCGCATTCCAGTCAAAAACAGGTTTCTGTTGTACTACACACGTACGTAGTGGTTTCATTGTACACCCGCCCGCCTGTCCCCTCTCCCCGTTTCCTTGGTAAAAGCAAACTGTACACTAAAATTGGCGCGAAACACAAGTTACAAGTTTTGAACTTTGTGACTGAGTAATGTTTGGGGAGGCAGGTGTCATATTTTTCTATAGTATTCCGTCAGAATGTTGACTTATTACTCATGATTATAATTTTGTTCCAGTGGAGCTCAGACATGGATTTATACATCACAGACTCACTCCAGGACATGCTGGATATGGATATTAAGAGCGAGATCGCAACTGATCTCAACAGCATGGCAGACTTTCATGTTAGTAACATTTTACACATTAACATTTAATATTTTAAAACGGTTTTTACTATATACGTATGCATCTTCTTGCAGGATACCTTAGGATCAAACTTTTCAGAACTACCTCCTTTGTTAGACATGGACACAGATAACTCTGCAACGTGGCTCAACAATAGCTCCAGTTTTGTTCATAATCTAGACTTATATGGGTCAGAGGCTAATGCCGTAATGGTCAATCCTAATTCTGTGATGCCATCATCTTTCGTCGAGACACCTGTAAAAAGCATAGTGAAAGAAGAAGCATCGAATTTATTACTTACGTCAGCTGCAGCAGACGATGATGCAACTGATGATATATCTGTATCTAGTCCCAAAAAAGAAAAAAGTCACTTAACATTTTCTCCTAATACGATCAAAGTCTCAAAAGTTCAAGAGGTCGAAGAAACAACTGTTAACAAAAAGAGTAAAGACTTAGAAGAGGCTACACAGATGGTCATTTATGTTAGAAAACATGAAAAGGCTGTTGTAAAAGACTTACTAAAAGATTTAGACAAGTCGAAAGTAGCAAACTTGTCGACACCAACGACAGTTAGAATAAAAAGTCAACCAGAAATAATAAAACTCAATAATAAGAAATGTTCAATTTTAAATACAAGTCAAAAAGTTGCACAGACCCTAGGTACCAAAACAATTATTTCGGGAAATATACACATATTAGATGCGCAGCAGATCAACAATAGGACAATTTTATCTAACGGAAATAAAAATCAGGCGACAATATTAATTGACAATTCATCTATAAGTAACAGTAGGCAAATTATTAAAACGTCTGTAGGTGGATCATTTACGGTAGACACTAGCCAAGCAAAATTTGTAAATTCAAATAGCAGAAACAACTCTGGAGAGTTCCCAAAACCAGCTTATTCCTATTCCTGTCTAATAGCAATGGCGCTAAAAAATTCAAGGACAGGCAGTTTACCCGTGTCTGAAATTTACAATTTTATGTGGTAAGTAAATATGCGATCCCCAAACGCATGCATACCTCACTTCAACCCTTTTTAGTAACCCACTGCTGGGCACGGGTCTTCTCCAAACCTTACGAGTTAAGATAGTTTAGGCCTTAATTCACACACGCTGGCCAAACGCAGGATGGTGGACGTCACATGTCCTTGAATGATTAGTTCTTAGACATATCGGTTTGCTCACGACGTTTTCCTTCACCGATATTGAGCAGCGATAATGAAACAATTCACACAGAGATATGTGGGCACGACTAGGAAAAGAACCCGCGGCCTTATATTTTGAAAGCGAGGCCCGTACCACTGCGCTACCGCTGCTTTCCCTGCTCTCCGCACATTTACTTCACATCTATTATAATAATTTTTTTATTTGCATAAAATATTTTCTTCTTTGCAGTCAACATTTTCCTTACTTCAAGACAGCGCCAAATGGATGGAAAAATTCAGTTAGACATAATCTTAGCTTAAATAAATGTTTTGAAAAAATTGAAAAGCCGTCGACAAATGGAAGTCAGAGGAAAGGTATAGTATTATTTTTATATTGTCTGCAAATGACGTATCAGATGAATACCCGAATGTTTTAATTGATGTGTTCGATAACATTTTAGGCTGTTTATGGGCGATGAATCCGTCAAAAATTGGGAAAATGGATGAAGAAGTTCAAAAATGGTCAAGAAAAGATCCACAAGCTATTAAGAAAGCTATGGTTTATCCAGGTAAGGCTCAAGATTCCTTGATCTTGAGAAATATAAATCTAAAAAGCTAATACTGTAAGAATACGTTTAATATTAACTTGGTGACCTTGGTTATTATGCTAGACAACTTTTTACATAATGGTAGTGACGTAACTTAGAGTAGCAACAAAAAATGGCGAAAAAATATATTGTCGGCTACATTGTAAACCAGGTCATTAGTCTTTGATTCATATAAATAATAATCCTGTTTCGGTTAGTCACACGCATATTTAGAGAAGTATTAAAAAAGTTGCTATACTAGCAGTGTGGGAAATAATTCTGCTTAGACAACAGCATATAATTTACACTTCCTTTATTAAAATTCAAAAATTATTTCTTCGTGATGATTTTAATGGTTTGGTTTGAATAGAAATGTGTTTTTTTTATTATTCTCACACTGATTCACATTTGCGGCGTAGAATTCTTGAAATTCCTACATACACATCTTCGAATTAACGAACATACTAATCTTATCTCAATATGATTTTGTGTGGAAGTACATACATACCTATATCATTAAATTTCTTTAAATAAATGTATCATAAAAACATATCTTCATAAGTCATCTTTAATTTCAGAAAACTTAGAGGCTTTGGAACGTGGTGAAATGAAGTACAGCAGCGCAGGCGGCGACACTGACGCGGATGATGAAGCGGATGCTGATGCTGATACAGAACTTGACGCAGATGTGGAGTTAGATCCCGAGGTGAAGGAAGAGGTCGAAGAAGAAGAGGCTATTGTTGAACAGGTAGACCGCGTTAACACCAACTTAATATTTTGGATTCGATTTAAGATTGAAACAAGGACTATTGCTAGTGGAGGTTAAATAGCTAATAAGTAAATTAGTGTAATATTTTGATCTTTTATTCTGTATATTTACAAAAAAATTGTAAGGTAGGTAAATTTTTTTTCTTATAAACGGTGGCAGGAATAAAGTTTGGTGACTTATCGTTATTTTAATAAAAATATCCAAAAGACTTGTCAATTAAGGTACTGAAGAATCATATAATTTATTGTTGGCGACATAAATAATACATACTACGTTATTGAAAAGAAACAGACTCACCATTTGTTCAAAAGTCATTGCCATTGCCCACATGGGGCCGCGGTCGGCAGCTGACGTATTTGCCTCGACTACCTGTCTCGTAAAGCCAACAATACAATATTTTGAACGCTAAACTTTGAACATGTTCAAAACATAATTCTCTATATATTAAGAACCATATTGAGACTTATAGCGCTCCAAATATCTACGTTATACCTATTAGGATATTTCATTGTGTTATAAGAGTGGTGCAATAGGGATGACGACAATTTTTCTTCTCCGTCGGATAGATAACTTGAACACGTATTTTTTTCTGTGTGACCACGGATAAATACAGTACTGATAGTACTAGTATCGTACTATACTACTAAAGATTACGGCGATACGTGCAATCGAAATTTCGAATGATCATATCTAGGTAAGTTTAATACTAAGGTATGACGTAGCGCATGCGTTATATCTTAATATTGTTGCACTAGCTTCAGCCTAAGGCTTCGCCCGCTTGGTACTTATTGCGATAAAAGGTAGCCTATGTGTTAATCCAGACCATAATCTATCTCTGTCCTAAATTTCGTCCAATTCCGTCCATTAATTTTTGCGTGAAAGAGTAACAAACATTCATTTCAGCGTAAGCGTAAGCTCTTTGTATCCATTCTTATAAACTTTCGCTTTTATTATAATAATAGGATTTTAACACAAGTATCTCGAATTACTTATAGGGGTTGTCTTAATTTTGTGTAATAAGTGTGACTTGTATGAGGCACAATAATAATAATATAATATAATATGTCTAATTTTTTTTTATATTCTTACTAATAACGACTCATATAATACGGATTTTCATACTTTGTCATTATCCGTATGTCAGCTTTTAAATATTGTAGCGAGTTTGATTCCCGTTCCCGATCTTTGCGTGATTTTTTTTAAACTATTTAACGCTGCCCAACAAAAACAAGACTTCATGTTCACGGGTGTTCATGAAGTCTGAAAAGACTTTGAAACGTCGGGATCTAAAATCTAAAATAAACTGCGATAAAATCCGTTAAAAAGTAGTTTTATTTCAATGTGTGATATTCGCGTTAATCTAAGACAATACTATATTAAATAGACAATGTATTTAAGTTACTTAATTAGATAAGGATTAATGCAAAATTGCTTGAAATCTTTTCGTAAATAAGCCATTTTGGTTGAAAGTAAAAGATAAATAAATGGTTATTGTGTGTTATCCTTAAGACGTTCGTTCGTTTGCAGTGTAAGCACAAAAAATGCGTTAATTTACGACATCGCATCAGAAACATTTAAAATTATCAGTGTTTTTCTATTATATTATGCATGTATTATATACGTAAACCTTCCTCTTGAATCACTCTTATGATAAAAAAAACACATGAAAATCGGTTGCGTAGTTTTAAAGATTTAAGCATACATAGGGATTTATGGGACAGGAAAGCGACTTTGTTTTATACTATGTAGTGATTATTATATTATCTTTGCATGCTGCATTAGGTCAAAGTGTGGAAGGTTTAAATAAAATTGTCTCGATTCTTAATATAATTGAGATTATCCTTGTCCAACACTAATTTACTTTTATAATCTTTTAGGAGGCGTCAGACCAAGAGTTGGAAGTTGAAGAAGTAGTGGAGGGAACGGGTATGGTCGGTGGCACGTACAGGCTGCTAGCTACCGGTTCTTCGTCTCTCACCTCATACATGAACGACGTGGAGTCAGGGGAAGAAGTCAGTGATATTGAAGTAAGTTGCAATAAACAGTCTTTGTTAGTAGGGTGAATAATGTGGCTACTGTAAGACCTGTGTGGGTAGGAAGAGGTGTAAATTATTAGATTTTCTTTATCCTATAATAAGGCTTGCGCTTGACCACATCTTGCCTGTTGTTAAGCAATGATATTGTATTTTACGATGGAACGCGCTTACCGATTACTTGATTTACTCATGATTTGAAGCACTATGAATCCCACAACTTGGCAGTTCGCACAATTAAAGTGGACGCAAAGCACTATGTGCATAGTCGTGGAATTTCGATCATATGTCGGTGGAGCATAGCGGTACCCTTTTCTCGTCCGATAATAGAACGGGGATGGAGGTGTAAAATTATGTAAGTATCCGATAAAAGACCGAAAGAATAGCAACGTATGCGGCGATGCTCGAGGCTTTGAAATCTAGCCTTGACGAGGGATTTAATTAAAACGTAAAGAGCTTAAAACCTTAGCCCTGAGTATTAGAATTAATTAAGAGATATCGACTGCACCTATTAACAATGTCGGAACTACAAAAACCTCATAGATGTCATAGATATAGGTTTTCTAAGACTTGGTGCAATAAAACGAAAATCGCTCAAATGTAGTTCCGATAGCTACGTATAAGTATAAGTATTTGCAGCTAAACTGTTGTGGTATGACTAGATAACAATGTTGATGCGAGCGTTATTCTTTTTAGGTACTTGAACACTCGTATGATGAACTTGAATTTGAAGCAAAACCTGTGAAGTTGGACTTTTCTATGGCAGAAAATTATACAAGTAAGTTTTACCCTAATTTTGTTCTATAATAATTAGTATATCAGAGTACCTATACTCCCTATGTAGAGAAGCCGTACTATGACACATAGTATTATTGTTGCAGTTGTACGAAAGAGAAGTTGTATAGTGGCATAGTTGTATAGTCCCTCTTCCGCAGCTACAACAATACTGCGTTAAGCTGTTGTGGTACTGTTACACCCCTATAATGTAGGCAATAATGCAATGTCAACTGCCTAGTCAGCAGACAGGCGTTGAAGTGCTAGACTAGAGTATTAGACTAAACTATCCTCAGTTCGGGTCCAATCTCTCCAGCGAAAAGACGTTTACCAACAAATCGTAGTTGGGAATAAAAAACCTTTTTAAAAAGGAGTTTTAATTTCGTGGACTAACATTTGGTGGCAGCGTAAAGGGATTGTAAAGTCCAGTGAAGACACCTAGTGCCATTCTTTTTTAAAATAATTATTTATTGATTATTTACAGTACAACCAACGAAACGAGCAAAAACCAGTTTTATATACAAACCAGTGGTAACTCAAACGCACACAAGCAGAAGAAAAACTCCTCTCGTCAATAGAGTCGCTTTAATGTAATCAATATTACTAAACAACATTAAAGACTTGTATTCTTAGGAAATTGTGATCATAATGTTATGGGGTCAACGATAGTACATAGCGTAGTCTTTCCAATTGTTCCATTAAGTAACCTAATATTATGTTTACGATTCGAATTATTGTATGAATTAGCTGTGAATTGTGTTACTACTAAGGCCCTACTCTGAAATGAGGTTTAAGTTAGCTGACTCTTGTCACTAGGTATTTACCTATTGATCAGTTTGGACTATTCTCATACCTCATTCTAGAATAAGGCCACTAATGTTTATATTGTATCAAAATCGACCTTGAAGGTAGTCTGTACCAGATAAGTGTATTTACTGTTTTACTAAATCGAACACTTGTTACATATCTTACACTTTAAAATAATTAATAGTGTATTTGAAAATTGCGCCTTATGTCGTGTAGGTAGAATTTTCATCTTACTAATCACTGTAGTATTTCTTTTTATTGGGCCGTATAAACCTAGATAATAGCTATACTGTGTAAAGACTTAAAAAGCTTATGAAAAATCTACCTATTCTGGTCTAATCATTAATCAGATTGGTTTTTTGATAAGAGAGTGATGTGGTTCATATTCACACAGTCAATACTTACCTGACACCTGACTAATAGTCTCAACTTACCATAAAATCAATCTGATAAAGATCATCTAATCTTGATCAGGTTAAACAGTCAATTGAATTTCTTAAATTGTTTAATTTGTATTTTTGTTCAAATAAATTCAATAAACATTGTAACAATTACAAGTACAAACAGTGCTGCTGCAACGACACATAGAGTAAATTATGCTACAATGTTGTAAATTCCAATATAAAATCTTTTTTTATTATTTACGAATTTTTCAAATTTTGCAATTGTTTTTCACGTGTATAGATAAAAGAAGGAATAATTTGATATGTTAGGTGCATTTATGTCTCATTACAGCAGCAACAGCTTAGCGGATTTACCCAAATACCCACCGGTGTTAATGTATATAGGTATGTTCTTAATTATGAATTTGTTTGCACTATTATTTGGCAGCTTTGTAAGAGCTGTCTTAAACAGTCTGTATAGTTGTCGGTGCTGAGTCACTGCCGCATTACTAAAATATGTTGAAATGAAGTACATTAATTCTATATTGGTAAATAGACTTTTGTGAAATAAATGCTAGAGTACAGCTCCATATAGCTTCAAGAAAGCTTTACTTGTTCTATATTTGTTAATAATTTAATTACCTTTACAATGTACCTGTTAGCACCATATATTATGTTTGTATTTATAAGGCAATTAAAATTACGTTCTGCTCGTGATTATTGCGCATTTAGCTGGAATTCAGTGGATAATACAAATCAAAAACTCTGGCAAGCTGAGGCCAATACTTAATTTTCTCGTGTTTTTTAGTATATAATATTCGTATAATGCTATAATGAAATTTATGCGCTCTTAGTTAAGTTTTGCACATTAAAATAGTTGTTAAGACGTAACTGACAGAGCATAAGATCAATATTACATCCATACTAACTATATGATTGAATATTGTATTGTGATGAGTAGAACGATTGTTCTAGGTGATGAGGTATGTTTTAATAGCTATAGTGACGGTTGTGTTAGTAGATCTCTCGAATATACTAAATGGATTGTGAGAATGTGATTAGAAAGTACTAGGATAAATTGAAATGTGTTTGTGTTATTATAACTTTTTGTTCGCGTTCTTCAAGCAATAGATTTTTTAGAACAATAAAAGCGTGAGCTAGATTGTATTGTGTACTATACAAATACATATATTAACTGCAGCCTTTTGTAAGTTAAGATTAGACGATTCTGTGATAAAAAAGTCGGTTAAAAGTTGTCATTGTGACTTCAATAGAAATTAATAGATCACAATTAAAATGCAGGTTAATTTTACCAATGCTGGTCTGCTTACTTATAAATTAGTTAATGTAACAATAATATTCTTAAACATTGACTTAAGATCGTGTAGTAGGTATGTACTAAGGGGTGCTATCTATAGCCTATTCGCGAAGGTAAATAGTATTGTAACCCATTACTTAATTGTATTGAATGTGCACTGTGCGTATACAGTAAATATATAGACAAGTAATAGGAATTGTTGCTTCTAAGTATTAAGTATTAGTAGTAGAGGCGTGTATTGAAAGTGTTATAATATGCGCGTGACATTAACCTGAAACAACCACAAATTAAATCAAAACAAGTCTTAGATAATTTGATGTTATGGTCAATAATCTTAAATTAAGTACATATTTGTAAACGCAGGAACATTTCATTTTGATGCGAGTAAATTAGGTGCTCTTTGTATACTTATACACATCAGTGCAATCCTGTAAATATTTCTAGAGGAATGTGTGTTCGAATAATATGTTCTGCTGTAGTGGAATAGTTTAATAATGGGCATAAGAGTATTTGATGTAATGTAAGTGAATCCGAGTGAATCAATCGTGTATATGAATTGTAGTTGTAGTTGCCATTCTCAATAAAGTATGTATGAATTCAATGATAATTAATTACTGTATGGGTTTTAGAACTCGACGCTTTTAGCAAAATAACTTGTAAGCAATAAAACAAAATAATCTGAAATACCAATATATTTGTTACTTTTTCCACGGTTAGCCAAGTGTTAGCTGTAATATTGTACAATAAAATAGTTAATGTATTTTTCCACTGCCAGTATTGCAAACATCCAAGTTATAAGCATTTTGAGAAATAAGTGTAGCCATTAGTTTAGTTTTAGTTCTTAGTAAGTAAACTTAGTTAAAGTGAACGATTTTTAATAACATTTTTGTAATAAAATTCAATGAGTACAATGTCTTTTATTTATTTTTTTACCCAGTACATACTGCAATCAAGCTAGTTTCTAAGGTAGGTTGTGTGGGATAGAACTTAGAGCATTTAACACGGGAGGCGAGGTAACTACGTAAAAAATAGCTACGCAAGATACAGTTTATGCATACAGATAGAAACTGTGCAAGTACCTCGGCAGAGAGGAACGCGTGCAATGTTCTTGTTATATTTTTAAGGGATAGAACCAAGACCCTTACATTGACACTGGCTATTGCGTATAACAATTTGCTGATTAAGAGTTCATTCAGCGTTTATATGCTCTTTAGTTCATTCAATCAAGCTAGTTATATACTTTTTATGCCTCTCACACCCATTGTAAAAGACTTGATTCTTCTATTCCGTGGTAAAAGACGAGAAAGAGACCTAAAATAAATCAGATCATTCAAATGTAGTTCATCTTGTTCAAGGTTATTTTTTTAAAAAGTCCAGTAAATTTTACAAAAACTTTTTGAGTAGGACTGGCTTATTGCCTTTAATAGTCACGTAATATGCCATGGTGGAAAAAATTGGCCCTAAAGGGAAACCAAAGGATAATACTCTCATTTGGGGAAACATGGTATAAATAATTACACGACGGCGTTTTAATTCTTTAAAATTTTAAATTGAATTAAAATGATTCCACATAAATAGTAAAAAGTAGTATTGTGTACTTGGTCAGTGCACGATTGCAATCAACAACTACAGTGGGTCAGCGTAAGCGTTTTTAGGCTCTTTGGGTGTGGGTATTTCATGGTTTCATCTTCACCCTGTGAAACCGTGAAATACAAATATTATGCTTGAATGTATGAAAACTTTTTGGTGTATTTCATAGTGTATTTTGATTGTCTTGGTTCTCTTAGTAGTCTGTAGTTTTTGTCAACTTCAACCCAAAGCCAATAACCGGTAACTAAAATCGTTAAGTTGTTGTCTATAGTGAAAATTATAATGCGCAGCATCTCTAGTAGGCTAATCTATGGTAAAAAATGAATACAACGATTGACAATTTTTGTGACATTGACCATGACATTAACATTAATTTGTTTACAATTTATTTTGATTCCTTGAGTTGAGTGATTATTTATGACAATTATTATTGATAATTATAATTTGTTTACTAGGTGCTACAATTTTTTGCATTAAAAATCGCAGTATAGTCACAACTTAAAATGTCTACTCGAGAAATTTTAACCTTACAATTTGGTCATTATGCGAACCATGTTGGTGCACACTTTTGGAATCTACAAGAACTCAGCTTTGATTACACAGGGACTGTTAAGACCGAGGTAAACCACGATATCTTGTATCGTGAAGGGAAAACATTAACAGGAGAAGTGACATATACACCTCGACTGCTATTAGCAGACTTAAAAGGTTCTCTTAAAACTTTACCCGAAACTGGCGGGTTACCTTTTGAAACCGAAGAAAAAGAGTTCCAATGGGATGCTGTAGAAAAGATAGAGGAACCAAAACCTAAGAAAAATGATTATTTAGCTGATATTGATGGTGAAGGTGCTTCAAAAGACCAACCAAAAAAGTACAACCTTGAGGAGGAAGCTAAAACCTGGACATACTATTTATATCCGAGATTCCATACACGAACTGTAAATATTGTAAAGGAATATAATCATGGAAATGACACAGTAAGTTTGAAATGGGTGATTTATTAACAAAAGGTGCCATTCCACTGTCTTACACTCTATATATTTTTGTTTACAGGAAAGCTTTGACATCTACAACACTGGCAGATCCATATGGAAAGGTGATTTTGGTGATACATTTAGTGATAATATAAGAAGATATGTAGAAGAGTGTGATAGCATACAAGGTTTTCAAGTAAACTTTGACTGCACTGATGGCTTTGCTGGACTTGCTATTGGCTGTGTGGAACATATTGCTGATGAATACAACAAATGTATTCTAGCACATCCAATCATATCCTCACATTTTGCCGACAATGATCAAATGAAAACACAGGAAGAGAGAGACAAGTCAAATATAAAGGATTCTGTAAGATTAGTAAATACTGCTCTATCTATACAAGAGTTGACAGAACATGCCACACTCTTTGTTCCTTTGTCAACTGGAGAAAAAGGGTGGAGAAAACCCGGTAATGCTAGAACATTTGACTATATCAATTATAATCCTACATTATACTATCATAGTTCAGCCTTATTAGCTTCAGCTATGGACACATTGAGTCAGAAATACAGACATAAATCAAATATTTACACTATGTCTGACATTTGTGCAGATTTAACAGGATATGGCAGGAAACTGGCAGCTGCCTCTCTGGGCATTCCATTAGCACTAAGTGAGTCTGGGTACTTGATAGACTACTTGAATAACTCTACCAAACAGATTTATTCATGTATCACACCAAGTTGTAAGATTGCAACAGATAAAATATTCCAGCTTATTACAGTAAGGGGTATTCCAGAGAATTATTTAAAAGCACCAGTGAAAGAAGCCAAAGAACAAATGAACTTACCAGCTTACAGATGTGCCTCTGTGAAAGAAATGTTTGAACTTTACTTCCAGGCTAATAATTTTTTGTCAGCAACAAATGTAACAATATGTGAGAAACCCTTAGAACTAAAGACACCTTTTCCACAATTTTTCTCAAATGAACTTAATAGATATGGGTTTTTAAAAATGGAAGATCGGCAAGAGACAGTTGAAACATGTGCTGTTATTGCAGGATATCATAATGGCACCTTTTTATCAGACATGATTGAGAAGCTACACAGAGAAGTCGGTAGAATAAAGTTTGCCAAGCTACATAAGTTTAAAGAGGAAGGTTTGGAAGCATCTGAGTACAGTGAAAGATTAGATTCACTTGCAGAATTTAAGGATAACTATGAAGATGATTTTGAATTATGAGTTAACATTTTTTAAATTTGTATATATAGTATATAATATTTGTTACACTACTAAAAAGGCTTTAATAAAAACTACTTACATGAAAATATTGTTAAAATAAAACTTCTAGCTAACCAAGTAATGGTCATCAGGATACCTAATATCATTAAAGTAGTTCCATTTTGATTATGACAGTTAAAGTATTACTCCCAAATTCATAAACATATTTTAAGCTCAATACAGCTACAATAGTTTTATAATTCGTTTGTTTTTGTCTGTCATCTTGACATTTATACTAGTAAGAAAGAGAAAGTCCATTTTAACTAAACAGTCTTAACTTTTTTATGAATAAGGCCGTAAGACTTATTAGATTGACATTTGATCCAGAACCTAATGGAAAATGTTTGGACTGCCTAAAATCAACCTGAGTGAATGTCAGCATAGGAGACATTCTATAATAAAAAAATTACTAGCTTTCCGCCCGCACGTATGTCGGTTATCGCGTTAAGTAAAATCATTAACCTCTTTTTGCACTATTGGATAAAAACCTATTTTATCTCCTCGGGTCTCCATACCAACTTTCATCAATATCGCTTCAGTAATTTTGGCGTAAAACCTGAAATGTTCATAGAAGTTCAAGAAAGGCTTAAAAGGTTAGAAAATGTGGTACAAAGCTAGCTAGGGCAGCTAGTTTTTGATATCGATAAGATAAACTAGGGGTAGTCAGCTGCTCTTGCATGAACAAGGATATTTCAAATAATTTTATCATTTACTAGCGGACCCGGCAGACGTCCTTCTGCCCGGTAAAGCAGTGCCATCTACCGAGTCTCAGACCTACAGAATATAACCAATAGTAAATAATATATAGATTTTAATCATTCGTAATCACGAGTAAATCAGTATACTGGGCTGGCGCGTTTTATCGCAGGCTACATTATTGCTTAACATCAGGGAAGTTGTAGTCAAGCGCCAGCCTATCAAAGAATAAAAAAAATCCCATAAATACTGATTGAAGCGACAAACTTTATTTACCTACTAGGTGTAAACATATTTTTCTAAATAAAGAACAACATAATAATACTAATAACTTTATTAGAGATGATTTAGATAAAATAAATCATATTCCATCCACACTTGCGCAATGTACATCATACACATTTACATAAATCACGAAGCAGTTGATCACGTCGACCTCTCCAATGCTCTCTCTTTCATACGAGTAATAAATGCTGCACCTTTGTTCTTTCTGAAGTTTTCATACGGGTCATTAAGATTTACCCCTATACCTATAAAAAAAGAGGAATATTCAATTAAAACATGGAACCTAAAATAACAATTTCAATTACTTCAGTTAAAAATAAGTATTGTGTATGATAAGGTGATATCAGATGTTTAACTTGAATGAATGTTCGCTTAAGTTGCTGGATATAGGTGCGCCATATGCGCCCTCTGATTCTATGGGCTCATCGCATCAAACTACTTCAAGTGAACATTTGTACTAGACACTCTATAGGTGTAAAATACCTTTATACTGATCTTGTTTGTCCCGAACCATACCGCCACTGATAGGCTCAGCTATGCCCTGCCCCGCGGCTCCTAGCCCGCCAGCGCTCCACCCCATCTTCTGAAGCAGCTGGTGGCCTTTGTTGCTGGAGTCAATTCCTGACGTCGATGTACTTGGGAAGGCGCCGCCGCTATTAAAAAAACATTATTATAGCATATAGGTTAAGAAATGTTAGTCTTTTTGGGTTCAGAAATACTGCCACTAAACAAGGCTTTAATGACGCTAGCCTCTGCTAATGTTATGTTTGAGTATACTTCACAGAGAAGGCGGAGACTTTCAGAGGCGACATTGTTATTGAATATCAATAAAATTCCAGATATCAGTTTCCAGTTCCAAAATTTTAGTTAAACTAATACTGAGATCATTTGAAAACTTCAACGCAGTTCTTTATTCATTCATTCATTCATTTAACTAATTTGTATGTATACTAACTGGAAACTCGGTGGTGTAGGAGATCTAGAACGTTCGACACGACGCGACCTCGGCGACTCCCGATGTCTATCGCGCTCTCGTGATCTGCTGCGGGATCTCGACTTCGATCTGGACCGTGATCGTCTACGACCTATTAACCACAATGGTAAGGTTTATTTTATTAAGAGACACAACAGAAAACTAAAGGGTATAAAGAAAAAACCCTCGACGGAAGTGTTTCTTAAACTCAATAAGACAATTGGTACAGATGTAGATAAAACAATGCTGACAGCTAAAAGTAACTTATTTTGAATAAGTCTTGATCAAATCAATGTTATCACTAAAAAAGCAGCGTGTAAAAGTAACTTGTAACAATAACTTACTCTCACGGTTATCTCTTTCGGGTTTGTCTCGATCTCGCCGCCATGAAGATGTCGTTGATTTTCGCCTCGGGGAGGGCGATCTGGAGCGCGATCTAGTTGGTGAAGGTTTCTCTGGCGTTTTGCTTTTCGATCTGATAAACATAATATATTTTTTAAAGAAAAATCATATAAGGGCAGATTGTTAAATTTTACGTATAGACAGATTTCACATAATTTACTTCCAAAAATATTTACTGAACAATTGACCTTAACTTAACTAAATACCTGGGCCCCGATTCTCATAAATGTCTAAAGCGCCAGAATCGGGGCCCTGGAAAGTACAAGAAATCATGTATAAATAATAATAATAATCATGTATAAAGTTAGTATGGGCGCTCACTAGGAGACAGGCGCGACGGCAGGATTAGGCCGAAAATTTCCATATCGAGTCGCTGAGTTGCGATGACAAGCTAGAGGAATTGCAAGCGCTCGCTACTTTTTGTCGCGTTTAGTCGTGCTACAGCGCAGCGAGCCCTAGTTCCGGTGTAAACGCTAAGAAATGGTTGTGGATTGTCGCATTCTCAAGATAAGCACCAAGGCAAGTACAACACCCCAAAATGAACAACTATTTTGTGAAGCAAAGATTCTGATAATTACCTGTAACGCCGGCCAGGAGGTGTAGGTTGTTTCTGCAAGTCTTTAGGTATAGGACTGGGCGACTTCGATTTTTGTCTAAAGCCCTGCGCAATCGCTTCTTCTTTCATCTTTCGAGCAGAGTTTTTAGCTTTGTAATACTCATACAGCCCTAGCTTTTCCCACCCCTCACTGAAAGGTTATTTAATATTTTTTACCAAGTATTAAGTTTCTACAAGTAACCAAAAAATCAAACATACCTACATTTATCTCTAGAATGCAATGGTTATGATTAATGTCATAGATTAGTATGATTCTACAAGCCTCGACAGTTTTGCAAGGACATCGCTCGCGGTTTAGGGCGGTATTTTTGTTAGTAATATTAGCGAAGATAAATCACGCGGTTTTAATCCGTAACTCCCCCGAAAGCGAAGTCCAAGAGTTGTCGAGCTATTAATAAAATGACTTACTTGTCTCTCGGTCGTTCATGATTAGGAGAAGCATAGAATGCATCTACTGCAGCTAATAGTCTGTCGTTTGGCGGGGCTGGCGGCGGTAACCTAATTCTTAACGGATCCAGAGGCTTGTATCTGTCGTCTTCCAACTGAAAAAAAATATACAATTTATTTAAGAAGAAAATGTTGATAGCCAATACGAGTTTATAGATTTGGTTACTTACCATTATCAGAGGTACCATTAAACCGGCAGGTAATTCGAAATAGGGTACAGAGGGCATTAGCTCCTCATTGATAATTTCAGGGAATGGTGGGAAGCCTGGAGGTGGCTTGCTGAGATCCGGAAGACCATTCTGGAATGCTAACAATGCTGGTGGGCTAGGCTCAAAACCAGGTGGAGGTTGTGAGAAATTCACATTTGGAAGATTGGACAAATCAGGTTCTTCAATTGACTCAGTCTGATTTTTCTGATTCGTTATTTGATCAAATGTCTGACTGTCGTAACTGTTTTCGTTCCCACTTATACTATTATTTGATGCATAGTTATCACCACTTTCGCTTCCATACTGATTGTTAGAGTTGAAACTCTGCTCATAGCCTCCTCCCATTTGTGGAAAGTTTTGGTCGTTGTAGTTGTTGTTTTGGAAATTGTGTTTGATATTATTCTGCTGTTGCATATTATCCTTCTGATCCTGATTGTTTTGCATCTCTAGAGCTTGTTTCTGCATTTCCAATTGCTGAATTTGTTGCATAGTGTGAGTCACAAAAGCTTGGTGCTGACTTTGATAACTGAAAGTTATTTTTATACATTAAAATTTATTACATTTTATGTATTATCTTAAAAGCAACGCGACAAACTCACTTTTCGAATGTAGATTTAGTTTGCTGAGTTAAATGCGCGATAGCGTTTGAGTGTTGCGAGATAAGGTTGTTCTGGTATTCCTGGTATGAGCTGGTGGGACTCTTCATTTTCTCAATGACTGATGAGTCGAAATAATTCGACTTGGACTCCCAGAGACGCAGCAACTTATTAAGCTTAGCTTCCTGCTCCTCAGTAACCGCTGAAACAGCAAAATGATTAAAAAGTTGTCGTATGAGCTGGCTGACTCTAAGCAAGTTACCTGACTGGTGCAAACCACGGGTGATGATGTACTAAAATGTTTTATTGATGAGAATGCGAAATCGAACAAGAGTCCTACATCTTGAGGGCATTATTATAAATATGTTACCTATACTGGCATTGCAAAACATTGGAACCACCACATTTTCCAAATTTTTCTTGAGATCTTCAGCATTTTTGCGAGCACTGTAATTAGGAATAATAGCATCATAGACACCGAATTGATATTGTCACGACATACAAGTGATCTCAGAAAATGTAAAACGATATTAGAAAGAAAAGAACCATATCTTTACTATACATTAAATATATAAAATACAAACACAAAATAGTAAGTATAAACAGTATTACAGTTATAACAACTATAAGGTACTTTATGTTAAGATGTAGAGGCATTAAAGATGTAACATTTTTTATAAGAATAAAGCTCATAAAAACTTATAGACCATGGCACAATTTTAGTACTTTAACATAAGTAGTTGAGACCACTTTTGAAATAGAATTGCCCTCACAACAGACCAAGTACAGATATATTAGCAAATGCCTGACAAAATATGTAAGTAATGATATGTTAAATGGAGTCTCTCATATCTACTAACCAGTGATGCAAAACATCATTGACCAGGTAAATGATGTGTAGTTTCTGAGTGAAAGCTGCCCCCGGCTGTGTCACTTTTCTAAGCAGATGCTGCGATATCACCTTGCCAGCATCATGTGACGTTGCATGCTGAAGTATCCATCCTTTGCCTACCGAAAAAATCAACGACGAACAAATTAGCGTTTTTTTTTAGATCCAATTATAATTTACTAACTTCTGTCCGCAGCTTCACTGCTGTGGTAATAGGATAAAAAGTAACCTATGTGCTATTCCAGACTATCTCTGTGCCAAATTTCATACAAATCCGTCTAGTACTTTTAGCTTGAAAGAGTAACAAACATCCACAGATCCATAAAAAATTTCGCATTTATGATATTACTAGAATTCGCCTGCAAAATATTAATAGGCTATGAGCTGTTCCAGACTACAATCTATCTCTGTGCCAAAATTAATCCAAATACATCTAACAGTTTTTATGTGAAAGAGTTACAAACATCCATCTACACACGTGCTTACTTAATTTCACATTCATAATATTTACTCATACCCTGGGGGTACTTTTTGGAAAAATACAAAACAGGTGTTTCACAATTTCTTTATTGGTTTATGTGTACCGATTTGGAGTGAATCGAACTTAGGGCTAAAAAGATCCAGAGAAAGATTAATTTTAACAAATAAATTCATTTTACACACCCCTAGGGATGGCGTAGCATGGGACGCGCTCAGACTAGGTGAAATGACGATCTCTGCAAGGTGGCTGGTAAAAGATGTATTAGAGTAATCACAGATGGTACTCAGTGGTGTGCTTTGAGAGAAGCCTATGTCTAGTAGTGGACCGAAATAGGCTGATTATGATTACAGAGATAGTTTCAGACCCAGGGACTGACATATTATAGTTTTTATCCGACTGCGCAAGAGGTAACACACTGATAGGGGTATAGCAAAAATATTACTATGGACATGCTAGAATGATGACAGTTTAACTTGTTATAGCCCAATTTACAATAAAGTATTAAAAAAACAATAATTTGTCTGAAGTCATTTGGGCCACAGCCATGTCTAAATAATTTATTAAATACTAGTTTTCCGCCCGCGGCTTCGCCCGCGGATGTTGGTTATCGTGCTAGACCATTAATCCCTTTTTTCGCAGTCGGATAAAACTATCCTTTCCCGGGTCTCGAACAATCTCCATACAAAATTAGTCATCAACATCGTCAAGCGCCTATAGGTATATCCATAAATCAATAGGCGTTTCTTAAAAATACTACGGCTCTTAGACCATACTTATAAGAAATGAAATTTAAATTTCGAATTCTATTTGTAGCATTGAGTTATCAAACATGTCATTGTGTCAAAATAAAAAGTAATTTATATCAAAATTACGAAGGAGTTATGATATCAACTTTGAAGAAAATCACCCTCAGAATAATTTCTCAGGCTTTGCCCGCTTAGTATTAGGATGAAAATAAAAAAAAATGAAAAAATAAAAAACACGTGTTTCATTATTTGTTTTGAGCTTTATTTATACCAAATTTGAAGGAAATCGGACTAAGGACTAAACAGTTATGGAATATTTAATTTTTCCAAATAAACTCATTTAACACCCCCACAGGGGGTAGTTTTGAAAAAATAAAAAACACGTGTTTCATGATTTCTTTTAAGGTATATGTGTGCCAAATTTGGAGTGAATGGGACTTGAGACTAAAAAGATCCAGAGAAACTTTATTTTTTACCAATAAATCTCATTTTCCACACCTCATGGGGGTAATTATGGAAAAATAAAAAACCCGTATCTCATTATTTGTCTTAAGGTTTATGTGTACCGAATTTTAAATGAATAGGACCAAGGAATAAAAAGTTGCATACTAACTTCACCCCTCTATTTAACCCTCTTAGGGGATGATTTTTGAAAATATTGTTAGCCTATGTCCGATTCTAGGGTATACACTACCTACATTTCAAATTTCAATAAAATCGGTTGAGCGGTTATGGAGATACGCGGTAACAAACCTTCACACACACACACACACTTACTTTCGCATTTATAATATTAGTAGGACTAACACAAAATTTTACATTGGAATTACACTGCCAACAGCTAATAAAAAAATCATGGAAATATTATGCATTTGAAATAAGAAATCTACCATCTTGGAACAGAATATGCAGCAACTTTTAAGGCAAAATAATTTGTTTGAAAAAATAATCACATTTGATTGGGTATTTTGACTTGAATATTTATGTACTAACATATTTTGTTAACACAGGAAGAAAAAAGTGGTGTTAGAAGGTAAAATGTGTTTGTATGTCTGTGTTTCTGCATATTTATGTACAAATTTGTGTCATCTTAAGTGCGTAACTATACTTAGGTAGGCAGCTACACACTTTTCTACAAAAATCACTTTTTGTACTGATGCTACTTTTGCTTGGTCTTTGATATGAGGTTAACCATGAGTCCAGTCCTATTCTTATTTGAAATGCATAGTATGTTTAGTATTTTTGCATTGAGAACATTCAGTATTGAGGATTCTGCTACATATTAAGTAGTGAAATTTATCTGAATATAGTCCTTACCTGATGAAATGCTATCTTTAGTGCAAGTGTCAATTATTGGCTGCAGAACATTATCTAACTCCATGAGGTTGATATTGTTCTCTTCAGCCATCAACTGGATAGTCTCCACCTGAGCCTTGCTAACTAACTCGTTGATTTTAGCTTGCTGCTGTTGTATCAACACCTAGAATATATGAACAATGTAAGAATTCTACCAAAATCAATTACATTAATCATAAATATGAAGTGAATAAAATACTAGTTTAGCAATATTATTAAAATGGCAAGAAAGTGTTTCTTAAGTCTCTTCTATAAGGATTTTTTGAAAGTGAACTTTTAACACCAGGTTCACCACTTAGACAGGTACAAAATTTTATATTCACTCTCAATTTTGAAAAATAATATGACAAGTTATATCGTTGGTATTGGCCAAGTGATAATAGAACCACATACACTGAGGCAAAACCTTGCTCAAGCATTTGTCCTGGTCAATCAGCTCCCTTTTCTTCTAAATGTGCTGTCCCATTTAGAGTAAATAAAATAAGATTACATTAAGTAGCTTATGCATTATGATATTTTTTAAGACTATAATAACATTAAAAAGTTGTAAAGGAATATTTAAAATTTAGAACAAGAAACAATACAGCAGTATTTTATTAGCATGCATTTTAGTCAGGGACACAAATTTCTGCTTAAAATAATAACAGATCAGGTAATCAAACTTACTGTGTGCTGAGCATTTAGATTGCTTTCAGATTGAGTAATTTGCTCTTTTAGCATGTTGATCTGGGCAGTGGCGTTGTCAACATCATGTTGGTTGGGATGCGGGGCGGGCGCCGCGTTGGCCGCGAGCCACTGTTGCAGCGCCGGCGCCGCCGCGATGGACGCGGCCAGGCCCAGCTGAGCGGGCGTCGCTCCGGCCTGTTGGGGCAGTACATATTGCCTGTTCTGTGCCATATAAGCCCCGGCGGGAGCAGGTGCCGGCTGGCCACCGGTCGATTGCTTTAGAACTATAAACAGCGGAGGTTCACTTAAATCGGTTATAGCAAAACTCGATCAGCGAGCATTTATATATAATAAAATTTCTCCCGGTGACATGTCATTATGCTTACTTGCTTGCTCCGTTGTCACTTTGTACTGGTAATAGTTGAAGTATTCGCCGCCGTACAGAAAGCTGAATTTAGGATTATTTTTTTGTTTGTTCTTAGTCATTTTCTCGAATTCGGGTCCATTTCTTGCAACAAACTGGGCGAGTTTGTCGATTATGTTGCGCAGGTCTTGATCTACAAATAACGATTTATATTTATAGAACTACTAGAAATCAGAGATCTATTTTAGTAAGAGAACACCAAGTTTTTTTTATGAAAACAATACCTTGAGGTGGCTGCGGGAGCTCCATTCTCAATTCGTAAATTAAGGTTATGTTTGTAGAATTAACTTTCCTTGATAACACAACCTCTTAACATTGTCACTTTTCTAGCAGAACTATTAAATGTGAAGCGAGTTATGCTTATTTAATTATCACTTTAGCCTAAAACAGTATAATTCACAATTCGACATCAATCCAATTTTTCAGCCATTTGTAATTATTTGTGAAGGGAGGGGGTAAGCAGGCAGGGACATAGACTCAGTGTTGCCAGGTCAAAGTATTACTTTCACCCAGGCAGGTCTCAATTTACCCTATAATCTATATTATTTAAAAAAATACCCTAAAAATATCCTTGTCTTTTCCTTCTTATCAAATATAGTGGCCCGCCCCGGCTTCGCACGGGTAGATATCGGTATTTAGACAAAATTCTTAATCATTTTATAACACTCTTGGCTTACTTCTTTCCATGCTTAGTACACTAGATCAAGTCTGCTTTGGCAAAACAGATAATCAAAATCATTAGTTTAATAGCTATGGTGCCGCAATAACCTACAGATAGACACCCAGATAAATGTTAGGTATCTACTTATGTATCGGTCCCGGTTGTGTCACATGTGGTTACCGTAACCCCTGTCACAAATGCGCTACGGAACATCAGGGAGATTTTAGTGTGTACCCTTTGGGAGTCTCACGTACCCCTTGCTATGATCACACACGGGGCGAAGGAATCTTAGGATTTACTCCCGGTAAAAGAAAGTTACTTATGTTAAGTAATAGACACCATACACTTTCGGCGCTCTGCCTACCAATGTGGTGTTACATTCATTTACACATACAGGAATCATATAAATTTTAACACACTCTTGAGAGACCCAGAAAGTAATAAAAGACCAAAATAGATTTCTCATCATTACATACCTACATTCTTACGAGCTCTGTCTACCCCGTGAGGGATATAGTCGTGGTATTAAATTTATTTACAAATACCGGAACCATTAGCTATTGTTGTAGATATAATTAAATGATTTTCAAAAATATATTAACCCTGCCCCTTTTTTTGTTAAGAATGATCAATTCAGCTTGCTAATAAAAAAATCGCTTTAAAATCGGCCCATCCGCGCTATACGGCAACAAACTTGTACACAGATATGCAAAATACAGATACACAGATACACGTCTGAAACTTATAACACTCCTCTTTTTTGTCGGGGTTAAAATCCATTAGTGTCACAGACATAATCGCTCTGTTTCTTAAATTTCAATTATGATAAATCTTAAGCTCATGAAAGTTTGAATGGTATAATAATTCAAAAAGATGATTGAGTGATTTATTGAGGATTTATTCCAACGTGCGAATAATTGAGTCTAATAATTTGTACCGGCGTTACAATTGCATATTTTAAAATGAAAAAGTAGTTATTGTGATGTAACTAAAATATTTAGACATATTGTACCCCGGATTTTTTCGTAGACATATAAGGCTTCTATAAAACTTTAATGTCAATAGTTTCCGCAACGTACGCGATAAAATGTTTTTTTTTGTTACTCATTTTTGTTTTCACCTCGTGTTACATTATCGAAGTTTTCATATTGATCCCTAATTTTTTTTAACATATAAAGATGTAGCTTTCCATTGGTGAAATAACTTTTGAAAACGGTCCAGTCGTTTTTGAGCCTATTCGTTACAAACAAACAAACAAACAAACAAACAAACAAAAAACAGACAAACAGACATATAGACGGACGGACGGACGGACGGATAAACAGGCTGCGAAGCAAGGTTATTTCGAGTTTGGTTTCTCAAAACTTTGATTTGCGTGGTTCAATTATCTCCGGTGTCCGTGAATTTATTTATTTAATAAAAATTGTCGCGAACAAATAAAGTAACGTAACTTTTAATCAAAATATAGTTTATTTGCATAGGGTTTTTATATAATTTTAGCATAAAGGATTTTACTTGCGACGATATCGAAAGACGAGAAGTTCGGCTTTTCTGCTGTGCAAGCAAGTTATACATAAAGTCCTTTTGAGCTTGAGCTCCACACTGAGCATATAATCACTAGAGCTCCACAAAACGACCCTGACGTTGCGTGTGGAGCCGACATAATGTATTTCAAATTTCAATAAATACTTACAAGCAAACATGAAAAAAAATCAAATAGATTTAAAATAATAATAATTAATTACTAAATCTTGTTTAAACACTTTAAGACAAAACTAGACGTATTATTGGTATATTGCCAGACGTATTCGTGCTATTTTATATTTTTTGGTGTAGCAATACCGTTATTGTATAGTATTGATCGCTTGACCAATGGATTTGTAGCAAAAATAAATTCAATGCAGTCATTCGCTGATTTCTTTGACGGCAGCAAAGTTAAATTCGATTGATGTCAAATTAGTCGACGTGAGTGAATCATTTGTCAAACTAAATTATTTACTACAAATACAAATCAATTTATTAAATCTAAAACCTACTGTGGGGTTTCAAGAAAAATGTCTTCTATGGTGAGTACATAGCAATTATTTCTATAATTTTTTAATAACTGTAACTTATACATGTATTGCAACGGCCTGAAATATTGAATTTTAACACTTGTATTTTTATCATCGTTCATTATGTGTATTTTAATAAGTGAGGTGAAATACTAGTGACCTGACCCAGTTGGCAAACTATAAAATTACTCAATAAATAAATACAGTTAATTTTATGTACACTTTAAATACAAAGTATCCCTAAAAATATTTTTATGAATAATTATTTCCTCAGCGTATGAAAGCTGCGAAGTGTCCATCGGATGAGCTTGCTATAACCAACTGTGCTCTCATCAACCCTGAAGACTTCCCCAGCGATGTGAAGTAAGATTTGAAATGTTTCATTTCATTATTTTTTAAAAAGGGCATACTGCTTTGAATTAAAATCCTGCTATTAGAAGGTACATTTTTGTCAGCAATAAAAATGATTAATTATGTGTATTTCTTTTATAAGATACCAACCACACCTAGCCATGTTCTGACTATGGCAGCCAGTTTGAGCTGACTAGCCAGATGTGCAGGATTATACTGCGCAAGTGTGTGTACATGTTTGTACACACGTGTGTACATGTTTGTACACACACATGCAGTGCACAGTGCACTCTATATGCCCTTTACTCTTTCATTCCAGTAGGCCGGATTTCACGACCGATGAAAGATCAGGTGCAGGGCCAAAGGCTTTACAATTTCAGACTAGTGCTTAGAAATTAGAATAGTTTTAATACTCTTTTTGGCCCTGCATGGGATTTGAACCTACAGCCCCTGTGGCTACAGGCGCCGCTACACACTATCTCTTAACAGTCTTATTCATAAAAATCTTATAAGCCTCTTTAGTTAAAATGGACTATGTCTCTTTCTTACTAGTATCAATGACAAGATGACAGATAAAGACAAACAAATTATAAACCTATTTTAGCTAAAATGAGCTTATAAGACGTTTATGAATACAGGGGTAAGCCTTTAAGACTTTGTTTTTTTTAAATATAGCATGAATATAATGCATGAAAACTAATCACAATTTCATTTAATCCACATAATTTGAGTAGTCTATGCTTGTTTTATATATTTGCCTCGTTTCTTATTAGTTCTGTTTCCTCATGTGATGATTATTAGTTTTAATTACATTATAGTTTGTGACATAACTATTAATTTTTTGCTGTCTGGTTTTAGTTTATAGTCGTCAGTTGAAAACAGCCTCTGTATGATTATTTTATTATACACATGACTTGATGCCTTTTTCGCTCCCTCGCATAGACTGTGTACATCTCAAACAAAGTAGTAAGTTACAATCAGGAATGTACAGTAGGCATTGCATTACAGAACATTGTTCTGTAAACAATTGTCAAAAAATATAGTTCAATAAAATATCCTACTAATATTATAAATGCGAAAGTAAGTGTGTGTGTGTGTGTGAAGGTTTGTTACCACATATCTCCATAACCGTTCCGCTCAACCAATGTAAATGAAGTTTGAAACGTAGGTAGTGTTTACCCTAGAATAGGAAATAGGCTAATAGTATTTTCAAAAATCATCCCCTAAAAGGGTTAAATAGAGGGGTGAAGTTTGTATGCAACTTTTTATTCCTTGGTCCTATTCATTTAAAATTCGGTACACATAAACCTTAAGACAAATAATGAGATACGGGTTTTTTATTTTTCCATAATGAGTTTTATTTTTAAAAATTAAAGTCTCTGGATCTGCTTAGTCTCAAGTCCGATTCACTCCAAATTTGGCACACTTAAACCTTAAAAGAAATCATAAAACACGTGTTTTTTATTTTTCCAAAACTACCCCCAGGGGGTGTGTAAAATGAATTTTTTTTGAAAAAATTAAATATTCCAGATCTGTTTAGTCCTTGGTCCGATTCACTTCAATTTCGGTATAAATATAGCTTAAAACAAATAATGAAACACGTGTTTTTAATTTTTCCAAATCTTTTTATCTTTATCCTAATACTACGCGGGTGAAGCCTGAGAAATTATTCTGAGGGAGATTTTTTTTGAAGTTGATATTAATACTTCGTGCTTTTTAGCTAAATTACTTTTTATTTTGACACAATGACGTTTGATAACTCAGTCCGATTACTAGAATTCCAAATTTAAATTTTATTTGTTCTTAAATATTAAATGAAAAACTTAAAGCCGTAGTATTTTTAACAAACCACTATAGATTTATGGATATGCCTATGAGGGCTTGCCGATTTCAAAATGTTGCTTACACGCCTACACTACTGAATTAATTTTGTATGGAGATAGTTCGAGACCCGGGAAACGATAGTTTTATCCGACTGCGAAAAAAGAGATTAATGGTTTAGCGCGATAACCGATATCCGCGGGCGAAGCCGCGGGCGGAATACTAGTAGTTCAATAATTGTCACTAGATGTCATATTTAAAAAAACCATCTTCTAAATGTTTAGCCTTTAAAATGCTCTCCTTTAAATTACGTAACAATTGAGACTACACTTATCAAGCAAAGCAGTTATATTACTAAAAGGGTTGCATAGACTTAGGCTGATACCACACAATATAATATATTCTATTGTGCCATAAATTTTCTGGTTATTTGTTAGTGTTTAATTTATTTATTACTAGTAGCCCACTCCAACTTCGCACGGGTAGTTTTTGTATTAGACAAAATTTTAATAAGTATAAATTTTAACACACTCTTGGCAGACTTACCATGCTTAGAGCACTTGACCAAGTATACTATGGCATAACAGTCAGAATCTTTAGTTTTAAGCTATGATGTCGCAATAACTCACAGATAAATGTTAGGTACCTACCTACATGTAACGGTCGCGATTATGTCACATGTGATTCCAGTGACTCTGTGGCACAACTGCGCGACGGAACACCCGGGAGGTTTTAGTGAGTACTCTCTAAGAGTCCCACATACTCCCAGCCCTTTGTCCACACAGAGCGAGGGGAGGCTTTAAGAGAATATTAATTTTAGAGTGTGGCGGGTCGGATGTACATTTTCCCCCCTCTCCTGTCCACCTGCTTGGGTGGTACCACGTGGCAACCGAGCTAAATCAGCTCAATAAATGCAAGGTTCTTTAAAAAATCGAGACCTAAGAACCGTAACTATAACACTACAAATAATATTTTCATTGAGACATGATGGTAACTAACAAGATAATACATTTTCAGGCATATAGAAGTATCCACAGGCCCATCACAGCACTTTGTGTTCAGTATCAGATTCTACAATGGCGTAGACCGTGGCACCGTTGGGTTTTCTGCACCACAGAGGAAATGGGCTGTACTGTCTATTGGCCAGGTAAGTTATGCCGCAGATTTGATTCTGGGACGCCTCCATAAATCTTGTTTCATCGCCGTCTCTCTATACTTTCGGATGACAATGATAATAGTAATGAGGTAATGTGAGAAAACCAGCGTCTAACAATACTACAATCCTTATTATTATTATTATTTCCATTTGATATCTACATTAGGCAAATGTGTGTGGGTTAATGCTTAGAACTTAAGCGTCAAAACAGTTGAGAGAAGACCAGTGACCTGCAGTGGAACACTGAAAGGGTTGTTACCTGTACTTTTCATTACTTACCTATCTGCTTTAAGATTTAATATTATTTTTGCGTTGCAGCCTATTGATGTAAAGCCATTCAAGGCTCAGAATGCAGAATGTTTGTGCAATGTGACCTTAGAAGCAGACTTCATGATGAAGAAAACGTGAGTATTATTATACTTTAATCTCATTACAGTTTATGTGAAGTGTAAATACTTAAGTGTAGTACTTTTATATTATTATAGGTTTATAGTACCTTTAATTTTCCAAGTGACTAAGTAGTAGACAGATCAATTTCTAAACTATCCAGTTAATTTCATAGTTCATCCAAAAATGTGCGTAACTATTATAAGGTTAAATAAGTAGATAGTATATGCCATGTTCAAGTATGACGTATAATTGGGTTTTTGCATAATTATTTTTTTGTGATAAATGGAAAGATCATATATATAAGTTTACGACAAAACATTTTGTTTTTTCGTTTATTTCGCAATAGTTCAAAAGTTATGTAAATATAAAAATTAATTTTTGAATCCAGTACCGAAAACACGCCGACCGCTTCCGAACTAACCCGAGCGCGTGTGACGTCATAATGTTAGTTTTCACTCATTGCAGTTGGTTTCCCAGGTTGTAACTGGAGACCACAAAGTGGGGCGCAGTTTAAGACCGCATATACTGTTATTAAATGGCTATAACATTATGACGTCACAACAATGGTGACCAATTATGGCGCGTTTATAGTCACGTGATTTTTGATTGTATTTGATCAATTTTTTACTGTTCATAGTTAGTTGAACTTTTATTTTTTATTTTTTTGCATTAAATATCAATTTAATTAATAATATAGTTTTAAAATACATAAGAAAAATCAATTTTAATTTTTTTTTCAACAACCCAATTGTATGCGAAAAAATAGGGAACCAGTGCAGAAAACCAACTGTAGTCTCGCACTTGGTCAGCAGCTTTGGTTTCCGTTTCAGCAAGATCCGTGCTTGCCCAACAGTGCAAACTATAAAGGGTTGTAACTGCTACATCATAGGTGAATGAAATAACGTGAGATAATAATTATTTTTTGATTATAGAACTGTACTCGACCCGTACGATTCAGAGCAAATGGCGCGTGACTTCCTGATTCAATTCGCAAACCAGATATTTAGCGTTGGACAACAACTAGCGTTCTCATTTCAAGACAAAAAGGTTTTGTCACTGGTCGTGAAGAATTTAGAAGGTAAAAAATAGGTTAAATATTTTTAAGCACTTTTCAAATTATTTGCAAAGTCATTTGACGTGTGACTACCCAAGTACTCCTGAGATATTCAGAGGTCTGACCAGCGGTGGCACAGAGGTATCAGCCTCGTCTTTGAAAAATAAGGTCGCGGGTTCGATCCCCGGTCGTGTCCACGTACCTTAGTTATACGAATCCATCATTGCCCCTGCTCAATATCAGTGAAGTAAAACATTAAGAGAAAACTGGCATGTCTAAGAATTAATCATATTATTATGAGTACATGTGACATCCACTAACCCGCACTTAGCCAGCATGAGTTTAAGGCCAGGTTTTAGTGAAAATCCGCAAAAACATGTATTTTGAAACACTTTTTGAAGCAGTGAAAAGCAAAATAAAAATCTGAAAAAAATGTATTCATATAGTCGAGAATATAATCTAAGGAATACCAGGACTGGAAACACGATTTGATAAAGTTGGCTCGATAGAATAAATTCATGAAGATACCTCTTCTTCTGTAATTTAATATTCTTTTTTTCGGTTTTATTTCCAAAATAAGTAATTTGATATCATGTTTTATTTTTTAAAATAATGTTCACAGGTACCTTTCGGGATATATCAGAATCGATTTTTCCTACTGCATTTATAATTTTTTTAATCGATCTTTTTAGTGATTTTTGATTCGTTTGGCTGATCGCCAGTGTCCCGCGGGACGTTACCGAGGTGAGACCTATGCCAAATTTCTCTAGCGCGCGCTTTTATTCCGCTACGTACTTACCACAGTATAAATAACATCAGTAGGTGTAAAAAGAAGAAAAATAAAATGGTTGTACTCAATTTCTGTAACTCAGTGCCGCGTTGATGAATAAAGTTGTTTATGCTTTTAATATACCTACTATAGTCTGGCAAACGAAAGAAGTCACTCGAAAACCGCGGCCAATTTAAAAAATCCTCGTCTTGCAACCCTTAAATTCAAAGCATACTTGGAGTGGACTAGATTGATACTTTGATTTTATCATATACTTTTATTCAATTTTATAGTATTAAAAAAAGAAATAACAGTTAAAATACATGTATTCTATAGCTTTCCGCCCCGTGAATTTTACTGATATTCTACCTCTTTGTGCACGAGTTTCTTACATTGCCTTATATTATCATCCTATGCCTAGTACTTTCAGAGATTTTTAATAAGTACATGAGTAAATGACAGAGTGAGAGACCTTTGTTTTTGAAAAAGAGTGGCCTTCTGAATGAAATATATTACTCCATCTATAGTAAGTATATTTATTCCCACTCTGCTTGGTTTTATTTTGACGATGGACCGAACTCGTAGAAGTTGCAATAAAACCACTCGGTCAGACAGAACAGAGAGAGGCACTTATAGGGAAAGGAAAATGAGGCGAGAATGAAGAAATTAGGGAGTGGTGACAAAAAAAAGAGAGTTCAATACTAATAATAATTAAGTAAAACCTGCGCCTGACGTGGGTTACTCAACCTGCGGTTACTTTATAACAGGGTTTTATTTTTGTTAATACTCATATAATGAGTTTTATTTGTGAACATCTAACCAAAAATTATTCTAAAATTTCTCTTACCTACTCATCATGCAGTTTTAGAAATGTTAACTTTATTTTACATGTTTTTTTTTTACTTGCCTTTTTAACTTGATGTTCAGCAATGATGTAGTCCATGGGACGTGCCTGCCTAATATACTGATCAACTCGTGATTACGAGTGATTTTCGGTGAGAAAGAGGCAGGCTCCATATGGTTAAAATCCAAAAATCTATACTAATATTATAAATGCGAATGTAAGTTTGTTTGTTACGCTTTCACACAAAAAATACTGAACCGATTTGAATGAAATTGGGTATGGAGGTAGTTTGAGACCCGAGAAAGGACATAGGATAGTTTTTATCCGACTGCGCAAAAAGAAGGTAATGTTTTGGCGCGATAACCGACATACCCGCGGGCGAAGCCGCGGGCGGAAAGTTAGTAAGTAATAATTCAAACCCACCCTCTGAAATGGTGTCACCAGACATCGCACCGGAACACGGCAAGGCCGCTTGGCGGTGCCGCTTTGTCTGGTGGGTGGTTACTTTCCACGGCCGAAGCCTACCAGTACACATTTACCAATTGATTGATTGTTACCTGATTTGCAAACGTTAAAAACGCAATCGATGGATAGATTTATCTTTATTGATTAATAACAAAGCGCTCACGCCTGTATTAACTGAAGATGAAGACAGAGGTGAATGTCACCCACAATTTGTGGGCTATGTTTTAGGTCCCATACATAAAAATGACCTATTGACATTTAACGGCCACAACCACAAACTTCGACCTGCTATACTACGAATATTTATTTTAGGTACTGTATCTACCGATTTAGCACTGACTTCAATTACCAGATGTGAAGAATTAATTTTTACTCACAGATAACACTCGCAGATAAACAGTAGAAAGCCAAGGTGTATTCTAATTGGTTTTAAAACTAATACATAAATTTGTATTTTTTTACTCTGTATTTTATTTACCTTAAAATCGATTCCTAAACTTATCATCAATGTAAATGAAGTTAGACCACGAAAATAATATGTAACGTGACGTAAAATACCTTACCTACTACGTGTCTACACTGTGTCGCAATACGGACCATGCGATTGCGCGCGTGATTGAAAGAACGCTAAATGCCTACTTTTCTCGAATAAGGCAGCCTTAATAAACTTGAGCCTAAACTTTCTCAACTCGTACGATAGTCGAGAGAAGACCCAGCGTAACATGATTTACTATGTGGTAAATGTAATGAAGAGGTGTTGGTAATATTGTCTTTACTGCCTGAACGAATATAAAATAGCCAATTTAATTAAAAAAAGAAACAAGTGGCTTCAAAAAATGATTTTTTAAGAAAGTTATATGCTATTTTTTGTATTCATGAGCGCTACTACATGGTAAAGTATTTTAGTCTAATTACCAGTCACCCTATATAAGTTTTTATTTTATTTTTATTCTTCGATAGGCTGACGCTTGACTACAACTTGCCTGATGTTAAGCAATGATGTAGTCGTCGATGGAACGCGCCAGCCCAGTATACCGATTCACTCGTGATTACGAATAATTATCGGTGAGAAGATGGCAGTGGAATGAGCCTCCATATGGTTAGAAATCATAAAGGAGCAACAATTCCGACTCATCCTCTCTGCATGGTGTCACCAGACATCGCACCGGAACACGGCAAGGCCGCTTGGCGGTGTGGCTTTGTCTAGTAGGTGGTCACTAACCACGGCCAAAGCCTACCACCAGTTTTTGTCACCTGATTTGCACCACCGGGGACCACGTGTGGGGTTTCAATTAAAGGTGTACACCCACGGACGAAGGTGACTCAGCCCCCAAAAGTGACATTACAATTAACACTCAATACTTTATTTGTATATTCCACAAAGTTACGGGGTGGTAGTTAGAATAATGGTGTAATATTAGGTATGTCACAATTATGGACCCTTTAGGGCACAGCAAATTATAAGAAATAGTAATGCTTTCTTTTAAAATAATAAAATAGAAATAAAAATTATTGAAATTGAAGTTAAAAAATTGAGTAAAAATGATTAAACAATAATTTAAATTTACCTCCTTTATTAATTTACTATTTTTTACCTCCAGCCTTTATGGTCGCACAGACCAAAACAGTTTTAGAACTTCTCAACACTAATCCATATGTTGGTGGCATGATATTCCGTGCCTTGGAGAGCACTTTAAACACCGGTTCTGCACACGATCTCTCATTGATCGTGTACAGGGTGGTTATAATCTCTTTTAACTAATTAGAAAAATAAAACTATTATTTGTCTCCAGCGGTGGATCTTCAAGCCTTGGCTGCTGGAGCTAATGCAGTGCCCCGTCGCGTCAGAATGGGACGCTTGCTGCCGGATGCTCTCATACAGTTCGATAAGGCTGAAAATTCGTCTCTTAACCTCGTCGGGAAAGCCAAAGGGTGAGTTCGGGAAAATTAGACAATGTTTCTGTGAGGGTTGTTTTGGTTTAACACCAGCGCTTCAATTCGGTTTGGACAGTAAAAGGTAAACTTACTTTTGAATTTGAATGTGAATTTTTATTGTTCATCACTAACTTTCCACTCGCGACATTACCCGTATGGACTTCATGGTTTTGGCAAATTCTGCCCACTTTTAATATAGATAAGATATCCCTGGCAGGGATATATGTATTTATTTCCCTAAAAATTTAGATCAGCATGTGTAGAGAAAGACTTTCTACCAATAGCATGTTTTGAAGGCAAAAGAGATTATTGATTACAAAAAGGCATTATTATCATTCCTCAAAGTTTCTGACCAAAAAGTAAGTATCGTAAGTATCGGTTTTAATTTCTAAACACGTTAGTATATGGTTTATAATTACTTTTAACCAGAAAACAACCCCGTCAGTCGATCATAAACCCTGACTGGGACTTCGGCAAGATGGGCATTGGTGGTCTCGACAAAGAGTTCAACGCTATCTTCCGACGAGCATTCGCTTCCAGGGTGTTCCCGCCTGAAGTTGTCGAGCAGCTAGGTGAGATCAAACAAACATGATAAGTCTGACGCTTGGTTACCACGACTACTAAGATACCAAAAAAAGAAGCCCACGCCTCTATTGCAATGAATCATATACACCAAAATGTCTATAGTACCCTTCACATAGTTTCTTTATTAAACTTTGGGCTAAAATGGGGTTTGAATTATGTGATATTATATTTTGTAGGTTGTAAACACGTAAAGGGTATCTTGCTCTACGGTCCTCCCGGTACTGGTAAAACTTTGATGGCGCGTCAAATCGGCAAGATGTTGAACGCTCGCGAGCCGAAGATTGTGAATGGTCCGCAGATCCTAGACAAGTACGTTGGTGAGAGTGAGGCGAATATAAGACGGCTGTTCGCTGATGCAGAGGAGGAAGAGAAAAGGGTGAGATTGGTTATAACTACAATAGAACCTATTTCTGGCATTGAATACCTTGTTTAAAATCTCTAAATATGAATAAGTTTGAGTACTTTATTTCAAATAATCATTCAATTCCTTCTTACACTCCATTATTTTAGCCAGTACACACACCAGCTTCTGAAATACATGTTGATCCTAGTACCAGACTACTGTTCGACATGTATTTCAGAAGCAACAACAACAACTCATTAGCGAACGAAAAAGGTGAAAAGTCTCATAAAGAGTTGAAAGACTATATTGATCCTATGTCTCAATTGACTATAAGATACTATTATGTCCTCTATTGATTAAGTTTTCTGCGATTATTATAACATTGGTATATATTAAAACAGTGTGGACCTAACAGCGGCCTACACATTATTATATTCGACGAGATAGATGCCATTTGCAAATCGAGAGGCTCTGTTGGCGGGAATACTGGTGTCCACGATACTGTCGTCAACCAGCTGCTATCAAAGATCGATGGTAGGTGAACAAAATCATACTAGTTTTACTACCTTGTATGTTCACCTAATACTTTTTTCAGTTCAATTTAGATTAGTCTAAACAATCGATCTCGTGTAAAGTGAATTAATTTCCCAAGGTGTTGATCAACTGAACAACATCCTCGTGATTGGTATGACCAACCGTCGGGATATGATCGATGAGGCGTTACTCCGACCCGGTCGTTTGGAGGTGCAGATGGAAATCGGTCTGCCTGATGAAAATGGACGAGTCCAGATCTTGAATATACACACTAAACGTATGAAGGAGTACAAGAAAATCGCTGATAATGTCGATGCTAAGGTATTTCTTACCCAAATAAACCTAAGCTTAATAATTTAAGCTACATTAAAAGGTTTCGCCAGTACCTGGAGTTGTTAAATCACTAGAAATTTTGCATTTGCTTACATATTTTTAATTACTAATGACATATAGTGTGACTGGTAATAAGTGTAAAAAACTTTACCACATGGTAGAGCTCATGATTACAAAGAATTTTCCCAAAGAATATTGTTGGAGCAATTTTTTTTAATTAAATGCGATATTATCTACTGCGCGGGTAGAGACTATCCTTACCAAAAGAGCGGCGTGAAACCCGTCCTACTCTATACTCCATTATCGTTATCTCTACTGCGTGGCTCAATATAAAATAAGAGAATTTAATGTTAAAAAAAGTTGCTCCAAAGTTTTTTTGAGAAAGTTGTTTGTAATCATGAGCACTACCACGTGGTAAAGTATTTACATAATATAGCTATAATATAGCAATGCTATATAAAATATAGCAAACACAAGAAGGCTATAATTATTAGTGGGCGGGATATATTGTAAGGTACATTTTGTAACTAACTTTATTTTATATTTTTAGGAACTAGCAGCCCTTACAAAGAATTTCTCAGGCGCTGAACTGGAAGGTTTAGTCCGCGCCGCTCAGTCTACCGCTATGAACCGGCTGATCAAAGCTTCCAGCAAGGTCGAAGTAGACCCTGAAGCTATGGAGAAGCTAATGGTGGAACGAGGAGACTTCCTCCATGCGTTGGAGAATGACATCAAGCCTGCTTTTGGTACCGCAGCAGAAGCACTTGAACATTTCTTGAGTAGAGGCATTGTGAACTGGGGAACTCCGGTTTCTTCGCTTTTGGAAGATGGACAGCTTTATATTCAGCAGGCCAGGGCTACTGAGGCTAGTGGTAAGATATTTGTTATTATAACCCCTACCAATAAAGAAACGAATCTAAAAATAATAAATTGCGGCCTGTACTTGTATTGACAGTTAGGACCGTCAGCAAAATAAGGTTGTCAGATAGCCGTCGCAGGCGCATCCGAAAAACTGGTCGACGTATGCGTAGGTGTGCACACATATATGCGAGGCGTTATCAGAACTGATGTAACTTTATCTTTAAGCAATTACTTGTATAAACCGTAAATATCATAATTTTCGTAATAATATATTTTTCTCCATATTTTGATACATTCTGTAAAGCACTTTTAATCAAGCATGGCAGTTTATTTATTTATTTATTTCATTATGATGTGCCAACAGTAAACATATTAGAAATTTACAATTTTATATCAAGGACTCCGCACTGATATGTATACAATTAACAGGCACATTCAACATTTATTTTAAGATCGCGTGCAAAAAAAAAAAAAATCCATATTAAAATTGAACAAGCTTAGACATGAATATAAAACAAGGATGAAAATTCATAAAACATGCATAATGTAAAACAAATACTACAATAATAATTGTGAATAGCTAAGATTAACTATAGTTTATTATACTACGTTGAAATAGAATTGATGGTGGACAAAAACAAATGATACATTTACCTACTGACTTTTAGTAGCTGGAGGTTTAAATTGATAAAATCACTGCCAGTTAAGTTCGCTGCATGCAAGCGTTGTTCTCCAACGATAGACTTCAATGATTAAGCATCATACGCAGACGACACAGGCCTAACCCATTTTACCTAAATATTTGTTTTATTTTGTTGGTAGTGTAGTTAATAAACTAAACTGATTACATCACACAGGTCTAGTGTCGGTGTTACTGGAAGGGCCTCCGAACAGTGGCAAGACAGCATTGGCCGCAGAACTGGCGAAACTTTCTGACTTCCCCTTCGTCAAGGTGTGCTCGCCTGAAGATATGGTCGGATTCACAGAGACCTCTAAATGCCTGCAAATCAGAAAGGTTAGTTACTATGTTATACGAAAAATAGGCGCACATTTTTTTACCCGAATGCATGCGAGAAACATAATTATGATATTATTTTTAAATTTATTGCTTATAAAATTATAAAGGTATTATTTATTAATTTAATTAATATACGAATTACGCATACGCATTTAAATCATATCTCGACTTAGTCTGTGCTTTAAAATTCGTATATTTTATGGAATTTAATAAAGCTTTTTTAGAAGGTTTCGGTAACAAAATTTCACAAGAACTTCTTTCAATATTTTTGTTGTCCCCAGTACTTTGACGACGCGTACCGTTCAACTCTTTCCTGTATCCTTGTTGACAACATTGAGCGTTTGTTAGACTACGGACCGATCGGGCCGCGCTACTCTAACTTGACTCTGCAAGCTCTGCTCGTGTTGTTGAAGAAACAGCCACCTAAAGGCAGGAAGCTACTCATCCTTTGTACTAGCAGTCGAAGGTATCGTGACTTTGTACTTCATGCTTTTAAATACGTTTGTAATTAAGAATTTGGGAGAACTATGGAGAAACGGAAATCCAGGACACATCATAACCGCGTAATTCAAGGGTGACACTTAAATTAAAAGACTAAATTAATGTACTCAATGTCACTACATAATATTGAGTACCTATTAAATTAACCATACTTAGAGCTTTCAGCAGAAAAACGCCCTTAGTATAGGATTTGCCATGGGTAAGTAACTTGCGTCATCCAAATTTAACGTTGTCAAAATTTGGATGACACAAGTTACGAAACATGTCAACTAAATTATTAAATAAAAAACTATTATCAACTTATGGAAACTATCTAAAGTTGATACCTAACAAATACATCGTAATTTTGAAAAGCTTAGTCCTGACTAAAGAGTCACCCTAGGTAACCACGAGCTAATCATATTTCATACAAATATGTAATAAAATTAACATGGTATGAAATTAGCGTATTGTAATCAGCTGTTCTTTTGGACAAAGTATTTTCTCTTATTTCCCCATGCTTGATGTAACCTAGCACTAATAACTTAATGAAACTTCACACCAGGCAAGTGCTGGAAGATATGGAGATGCTGTCGGCGTTTACGGGCGTATTGCACGTACCGAACTTGTCGCAGCCGGAACACGTGATGGCAGTACTTGAGGAAAGTGACGCCTTCTCACAACAAGATCTGCAGAAGATACAACACGATATCCGAGGAGCTAAGTATGTTGCTTGATGCAAATGTGTTACTAAATATGGCTCGTTGCAAACGAATTACTCAGTCAAAAAATAATCTTCACATTTTCGAGGACGGCGCGCGTAGTTACTTTTACTTACTAATTGTTTTATTTTTGACAGGATCTTCATTGGAATCAAGAAACTACTGGCGCTAATAGATATGGTGAAACAGACGGATGAAGAAAACAGGGTGTTCAAGTTCCTCACCAAGATGCAAGAGGAAGGCGGACTTGACCTTGGCACTAATGTACTATAAGAGTCATTGCAACCTTAGGAAAAATACGCGCATACCACATCGCCCTCACCTGATCACTCTACACATTACGTCACTTCTAAAACCCATATTGCTAAAATAACTGAATACACACCCTGTACGTCCGATTTGCGAAGCTACGAAATCGATTACGACGACGTGAGTGAATGTACAGAGTCGTTGATCGATACTAGCCACAATAAAATCGGTATGACCGCTAAAGGCAACGAGATTTCGCCAGGTAAATTCCCTCTAATGAGGATTCGGAGCGTTGAGATCGTGTTTGAAGACGAAATGTCCACTTGTACTGATACGGGAATTTTGGATAGAAGCTTAGAGTTGCTAGTCTCCGATAGCAGCGATGATTCTACTAAATGTGTTGACGATTTAGAACAAAAGGAATCGAATTACGATTCGGTTACGTTAAACGCCGACGGTGATTTGTCAGACGACAATTCTGTTTCACTTACAAGAGATGATGAAGAAGTACCAAAAATAGTAACTCCCCAAATAGGAGCTACAGACGAGCTTTTACAGGTTATTACTGAAAACGTGCCAGTCAAGGACATTGCTTTATCGCCGAATGTTTCTGAAATAGTAGATTCAGGTCAGTTCACAGAGGAAGCTAGCTCGTCTCATTTGGAGAATATTACTATTGAAGACGCTTTGCTTTCTAGTTCATTAGATGTCATAAATGTTGATAAATCACCGGCTGGTGGGAGCTCATGCGAGATGTGCAATGTCCACAGCGTCGGAGACACAAGTGCAAGGTTGTATGAATATATCGAGAGTAACAGCGACAGTTCAGACTCTGAAGACAGTCCAACGCGCAGTCTAGCAACTTCGGCAATTACCTCACTAAATAATGTTTCAGACGATGATCATAATGTCTCCGATTACGATCTGCAGTACGATTCTTTCATAGATATGGGTAAATTTTAATATTCAAGTAGCTGTTTAACTTCTAAATATAATTTATATCTTATGCATTATCTTATTATGCTTCTCTGAATGTTTGATAATATAACTGTTGTTAGAAATCGTGTTATTTGAAGTTGGTATTAGTCTTTGATGACTTCGTTTTTATTGTGGAAGAAACACATTCCAGTTGAAATTTGAATATGGTTAGTCCTCCGCCTTAGCTCTACTATTGCAATGGAAGTTAGTCGAATTGTCATTTTGATTGTCTGATCTTTTTTGTCACATATGACCAGCAAAATATTGGAATAAATTCTAGTAACATTCTGGAACTGTTGCAATATGAGATATAGGTTCGTTTGTAGTTTTATGGTAATGTTTAAGTGAGCTATTCTGTCACTTTATACCTTCGCACAGCTTGCACGGAAGGGCTCGGTGGTATGCGACTCTCGTAACCATGTCAAGTCTTTACTTATCTCTGTAGAACATGTTGTAAATATTACGTATGTTACAATAGCGTGCAATTTAGTATTAAAGTGTTTGTGACTTGTGACATGGTTACTGGTATTCCTGGGTTGTAAGTATAGCCAATAGCTCAATTTATACTTAATGTAAGTGTTGTTTAACTTGGCTGTAGAGGGTTTTAGTACCCCTTCCAAAATGTAAGGTATATTCGACAACTTAGTGCATTACCTGTGGAGAATTGTTACTCGACCTTACTCGGTTTTACGCATGGATTCGTGCTGGACCTGTCTTTGGCTCCCGAAATGTAACGAAGTTACATAGTTTATGCTAAGATACTTGAGAAGGTGGCTGGTAAGAGGGCGCTACTGTGCTCGAGTAAACAAACAGCTCCGTACTAATTTATTTTAAAAATTGTTTATGTGCCTAATCGCGAATAAAAAAGTGTATAATGTAAAGCTTATGAACCAATGAACAAGTGATAGTGGAGTACGCGCAAAATCTTGCTGAGAATAGGAGAAAAACAAATTGTGCAAAAAGTGTAACGACAAAAATTTAAAAGTGCTAATTACTTTAAGTGACCATTTACATATGAAAAAGTATTTATTTGAACGCCTACGTTCTATTTAGTGACAAATATTGCAGTTAAAGTGGATTATTTATTTGAAAGGAAGAAAACTTAAAAATTCGAAACTATTTATACAATTGGAAAAGCCAAGTAGTGCCATCTATTGTTCTAAAGAAGTACCTTCCAGCTGTATCTAGCGCCATCAGTGTTATTACCACCATCTATCGCTCAAAACCATAAACGCTTAATGTAATCGATGGCGCGTACACAAAGTATTACTACCATTGCTCGATAGAGGTCACATTTATTAAAGCAAAAATAATATAAATGCTTCATCAATTTCCAACTAGAGGTCGCTGCTAGTACTATACAAAGTAAAGACTAAATTTACATTCAAATATGGCTCCTACAACTTTGTGTGCAGGATGCCATCAAAAATTACCAATTAAGGAAAGTCTCTCCTGCACGCTGTGCAAATGCAGATTTGATCAACTTTGCGCAGGTATCAAAACAATAACTCCCGGAATTGCAAAATCATGGAAGTGTCCGACCTGTATGTGCCAAATTCCAAAAAATGGAAATACAGACACTCCTATACGAACTCCGAAAACAGATTACAGCCATGAAATTAACAATGTCACTACAAGAAAACAGGCGTCCTATACGTCAAATGTATCATTAAATACAACTACATCAGATGATATGAATGTGTTAGGTGACACTATCTTTACACCAAATCACACTACTGAACTAACCCTTGAAAACCTGAGCGAACTGATCTCTGAACGCCTAAAAGAAAACAACAAGTCCATCATAGCCGATTTACAGAACACAATTCAAACAGAAATAAATAAGGCTATCGCAAAATTAAAAGAAGAAATAACATTTGAAACCAAATCCCTGCTAGAAAAAAATGAATTAAGAAAAAAAGAGATAATTAATACAAATACCAAGATAGAAGACCTAAAAACTGAAAACCAAGAATTAAAAACCGAAATAAAAGAACTAAGCAAAAAAATTTTAAATTTTGAAAACATTAAAGTAGACTATTCGAAAAAATTTGTTATTTACGGACTTCCAGAATACCAAGAAGAATCTGAAAACGAGCTACATATGAGATTAATCGAAATATTTAGAGAATACATGCAAGTGAACTTATTAGGATACATAGAAGAAACATATAGAGTCGGAAGAAACAATGTGAAAAATAGACCCCTTGTTGTAGAACTAATCAGCAAACGAATGACTAAATACATAAAAGACAATAGACACTATGTTCAAGGAACTGGCATATCTATATCTGATTTTCTGGATGACAGTGCACGGAAACTTAGGATGCAATTGAGAGATGAAATGCTTAAAGCTCGAAAAAAAGGATTGTATGCACAAATACGCAACAATCAACTGTTCATAGAAGGAAAATCTGTAAACCTAGCAAAAGAGACGATGAAGTTTAAAGACACAACAGGAAATGTACAACAACACACCCAATTATACCATAATCACACCTCTCAAAATATTGCTTTAACTAACAATTCCTTTCGAAAACCAAGGCCAACGATTTAAAATACTATTTCAGAATTTTCAAAGTTTAAATAATAAACGACACATATTAGAAGCTTTTGTTGAAGAAAAACAACAGTACAACGTTATATGTATTTCAGAAACATGGCTAACACAAGATAAAATTCCCATTTTTCAATTAGACGGCTACAAGATAGCATCATCATACTGCCGCAGCACCCGAACAGGCGGCGGCGTGTGTATTCTTCTACAAGAAAATATCGAGTACTTAGAATTATGTGATATTACTAATATGTCAGTAGAATATGTTATAGAAGTATGTGCAATAGAACTGATAAAAGAGAATTTAATAATTGTTAATGTTTATTGGAACAGAAGAGAAGAAAATATCTTCTACGAACAATTAAAACGTATTTTAGTTCATATTAATAGGAAATATTTTAAATATAATGTTGTTATAGGAGGAGATCTCAATGTAAATATTTTAGAAAATAATTTAAAAACAAATTACTTAATAAATCTTATGTTAGAATTTAAATACAAACAACGGGTTGATAAACCAACTCGGATTACAAAAACTACATCCTCGTGCATTGATCTTATATTTACCAATTTTTCTGATAAAAACACTTACATAACAGTTATGGAGTTAGGATTTTCAGACCACTGCGGTACCATACTAAATACAACTCTACTTAACCAAAAGAAAAAACAAACGGTTTGGTTTACAAAAAAGAGGATATTTACAAACACAAATATACAATCATTTAAGGCTGCCTTAAAGCAAATAAATTGGAGTGAGATAATTCAGACGGATAAAAACATAAACAAAAACTATGAAACATTTAGCAATACTTTGACACAAATCTTAAACCAATATATACCAAAATGCAAAATTAAATTAAAATCAAACTACAAAAAATATTGGCTAACTAAAGGTATCAAACTTTCTTGTAAAAATAAAAGATTGTTAAAAATAATAACACTTAAAGCAAACAACTGTATTCTAACACAAAATTATAAAAACTACGAGAAACTATTAAAAAAAGTAGTAATTAGAGCAAAGAAAATACACTATATCAAAAGATTACAAAGATCTGATAATAAAGTTAAAACAATGTGGAATATAATAAACGAAAGAACTAATAAAAAACCAAAACGAGAAAAATGTAATATTGAATTAGAAATAAATAACAAAAATACCCAAGATCCTAAACAGGTTGCAAATATATTTAACAATCACTTTGTGTCAATGGGGAATAGCTCCACTCAAACATTAGTTAAAGGGTCGCAGGGTGCCCCTGTAGTAAATTGTACGCAAAATACAATGTTTCTAAATCCGGCTGGCCCCCACGAAATAAATACTATTCTCAAGACCCTCAAAAACAAACAAAGTCACGGTATAGACGAATTACCACCAGCTTTAATAAAACAATGTGCGGACGAATTAACCTTACCGTTTTACTTGCTAATAAATCAATCATTTGAAGAGGGAATCTTTCCAGACCTCCTAAAAATTGCCAAAATTAAACCTATTCATAAGAAAAACTCAAAAAAAGACCCGAGTAATTATCGTCCAATAGCCCTATTGCCGACTGCATCAAAAATTTTCGAAAAAGTTATATGTGACCGTGTATATGCATTTTGCGAAAAATATAATATACTTGATGATTCTCAAAATGGATTTCGTAAAAACCGATCTACAACCCTCGCAATATATAAATACATACAGGAAGCCCTAAACATTATTAATAATAAACAATATGCTGTAGGTCTACTATTAGACATGACAAAAGCCTACGATAAAGTACAATACCATATATTATTAAATAAGCTAGAAGGAATAGGAATTCGTGGGAAAGTTCATGAATGGTTCACATCATATTTGAAAGACCGACAACATCTAGTCGAAATAGAGTATTATGACCATAAAAGTAACCAGATTTTACAAATCCAATCAGACAGACAAATAATAAATGCCTCCATCCCACAAGGAAGTGTAATAGGTTGTTTACTCTTCCTTATTTATATTAACGACCTCCCAAAAAATATAGGAGAACATTGCGTTTTATTCGCAGATGACGTTTCCATCCTCACATCATGCTACAATAGTACGGATTTAAAAAATAAATTACAAAACGCTCTTCATAACACAGTTACCTGGATGACCGAACATAATCTCGAAATAAATTTTACCAAAACTAAAATAATATCTTTCCACCCCAGACAAAAATTTCCACTAAACATTGATATAACATATAACGGCTCAAAATTAGAACATGTTTCCGAATTTGTACTCCTAGGCCTAACTATAGATGTAAACATAAATTGGAAATCCCATATCAGAAATATTGAATCAAAGCTATCCAAATTTGCATATGCTCTTCGCGAAGTAAAAAAGACCACCAATCTTCAGACAGCGCTAACCACTTATTATGCGTACGCCTATGCTTGGCTTAACTACGGGGTAATATTATGGGGAAATAGCTGTGATGCACCAACTCTTTTCACTCTTCAAAAGAAGCTTATAAGAATAATAGTAAATATTGAAAACACTGACAGCTGTAAGCCCTACTTCCAAAAACATAAAATCCTAACACTTCCATGTATTTATATTTTTGAAATATGTAAATTTGTAAGAAAATATCAAAGCTATTTCACTACTCGGGGCGACATTCAATCAAAATACAGTTTTCGTCACAAAAACCGATTAAACCTACCATCCTCAAAATTAAAAATTCACTCAAACAGTACATATGTAATGGCTATTAAAATATTTAATAAACTACCCAATGAAATTAAAGAAGAAACCAAACTTAATAAGTTTCTAAACAAAATAAAACAAATGTTACATAACAAATGCTATTATAATTTAAATGAGTATTTTAATGATAAATTTAAATAAATTAACTGTATTAATATGACATCCATTTAATTATTTTGAAGTCTGAAGTACTGTACTGATACATAATATAAACATATTTCATTTATTATTATTTATTATAATATTACTGTACCTAACTAATATTTTAATATTGTAATTAAAAAATAATCCTAATATTGCCTCTCTAAAATTGTTCACGCCTTTTTTGCTGTGCCCGACAGGGTCCGTAATGATCTAATCCAATGTAATTTACCATCTATGTACACATTATGGAAATGCAATAAATTATTGAGTATTGAGTATTGAGATAATATTTTGTGTTAAGATACTTGAGACAATATTTTGTGCTAAGATACACAAGTAAAAAAATACTGAAAAAATGGCACTGTCTTGGCAATGTTCTCGTTGTGTAATTCAAGCATAACACAGGCGATGCACTAGTTAAGTTGTCAATTAGGAGCATGGTTACTGTCGCTAGCGTAGGTATCATGATAGGTATTGATTTTAACGACGATGGACATATTCGTAGGCAGGTCAATGATCACTATTGCCACTTTAAATGGCACTTACGTATATTAAATTATTTTTATAGTGATTTTTATTTATTTAAATTTGTTTTGAAATGTGATGCAGCTTGATGCTGTTTATTGTGTTATATTAGGGTTATTTTTATCACTGTAATGTCTATAGCTGTAAGGAATATTAAAGTATTATTTATTACATCTGGCAAATGTTGTTATAAATTATAATTGAGTAGAACTCAAAGTTACGCCTTGGGGCGTGAGTACAATTAAACGTTAAGTACTTTCTTGCACTTGTAGCAAAGTTTACAGTCAATTAATTAATGAACACAAATAAATTTAAAAAATATATAATACCATTATGGAATTAGATTGTTAAACTTTATGGAAATATCTTGATGAATCTACATACTGTTATGTAGCTACTAATATAAGTACGTACTTATTGCTAAATATAAAAAACGTAGTCCACGACATATAGTTGCATTATTTATAGTTTAAAATTGATTAATGAACGTTTTAAACATAGTTACGAATGAAGCTGTTAGCTGATAATGAAGCTGCAGTATACATAGAATGTACCTGTTTATTGTTACGATATCATTTATTTTAACAAAGTACATTTATACTCCCTTGTCGGCTCTGGGTTAGTTTATGTATGACATACTAGGCAGTCCCAACGACTTTCTTTTACAACGACATGTCAGTCTGAATCCAACGTAACTCCTTAGTGTACCTATAATTTTTTATAGTAAACATAATTATTATATGGACGCAGGTACACTGCTTTGCCAAGGCATTCCAAACTAATTACTAAAACGCTTGCAACTGTTTGCTTGCTTTTGATGGATATAATAGATAAATACATGTTTGTTATCATAGGATAAAATATGTTATACTCGAATGTGCTATGTGCATACTCGGTACTTAATCACATATTATAATGAATTTTTGACATTCTCTTGAATCTTGATGCTTTTATGACATGCGTTAGTATGTAGGGGTTATAAATTATAGTAACAGCTGTATTTTGTTGTGTGTATTTAGATGATGTATGATCAATAATAACAGTAAACTGAAGATAATGAGGCATAGTTAGTTACTATATTGAAATAATTTACTTTTTTTAAATAATTAGTAGGTACCTAATTGATTTATCTTTAAACTGTACCTTTTTTTGTAACTTTACTAAGCAAAGGATTATACTAGATATATTATAGTTAGCAGGAAGGGTTTCGGGGGATTTCTTTGGGTTGGTACTAGGTACTTATAAAAAAATGCATTTGTGTAGAAAACGATTTTGCAATTTCACAATTTTATTATTATCAATCATCATGTTAACTATGCCACATTAACTTAATATTATAAGCTTTATTGTTGGTGAAATAAAGTGATAACAAAATAAAATGTCTCTTTTTCAATGAATACTCTTATAATTAAATCATAAGTATGCTATAATCTTATTAACATAGACACTAATGGATGGCTGAAATAAGAGTGATGTGCAGCTAAATAATTTGAAATGAATTTACCTAGTAAACAGAAAAAAGATCAAATCTTTTCATCTTAACATAAATTAATTGTCATAAATAGAGAATAAGGCTTAAAGATTTTCTAAGTCAAAGTTAGAATAATTAACCTTTTGAATGCCAATGATAGCTATACACGACAAGCACATACATGCTCTGTGCGCCAATGACGTCTGTACCTGAAATGAAATAGGTCATAAAAAATACAAAATAAACAAATTATATAATTACTTTTACATGTTATATTGGTACTTCTTAGAACTGATTTTATTCGGGCTTGGCGTACAGAGCACGGAGATGCTGTTATGGCGTGGCGGTCAAACGTTAAAATGCTTCAATACACAAAGTTGAAAAGTACTTATATGAGGATTCATTAGACACCTATCAGACAATAGGAAAAGATATATTTTATAGAAAAAAATATACATGGTAGATATGAGCTTATGAATGCAGTTTATAAGAATAATTAAGCCCTTGTTACATCTTTATACTTAAAACCCCAGTTCACCAAACGGTAATTTTATTACAGAAAATCAGGTATATAACAGTTACATACTTGATTAGAAAATTGGAGAACTTAGGCCTTAATATATGTATTTTAACATTACAACACCCAGATTGAGATTTGGTACCTAAGTACAACCATGTCATATCCATCAATTGACTAATTGGCACTTTCACAAGCGTCTACCCAATCATTATAAACATCTATAGGTTCAGATAATACATTAGTTGTAGTCTGGAAGTCTTCTAAGCAGACTCTACATTGTATTCGTGCTGTGTTTCGTGCTCTATCCCTGAAAGAAAAAATATCCATCATTTACATAAATTTAAGCATAGTTTATAATACAATTACTTTCGAGTAGATATACACACATTTTTACTTCACAAGATTTTTCGTGATTGCAGAATGGACAGTTAAACTGTTGATCCAAAGGTTCTATTGCCTTGCGCTTTGGTGGCGGCTTTCGTTTTGATTTGCGGCGGCCCATAACTACAAAAAATGCTTTTGATTTAATACATATTGTAATAAGATATTACTTAAAGAACTGAAAGAAATTCATAACGTACTTGAAAAGCTATTTGTGTGGGTTAAAAATGCGACGACAATGAATGCAGTTAAAAGAAAACTGCTGAAATCTGGAAGAAAACAGAAGAGCAAACAACACAACACCAGTCACCAACTGACAGCAACTGAGTGACAGAGTGACAGGCACCTGACAGGACTAGAGCTTTACTCCGGAGACTGAAAAACCGGTGAATCTCCGGAGATTGCCGATTTAGCGAGTAATCGTTTTTTTAATAATCTCTGGATATTTATTACCTAAGTTAAAATATACATTCCCTTACTTCTGAAATATATTTAAAACATTGCTTTTTTACATTTTAAGTTTTTGAGTGACAGGCGCGGCGTAGTGCACTGTTACCAGATGCCGTTGAAATGTTGTCTTTTTAACCAAAACCAATGGTTGTTAGATTATATCAAACACAATTGATGTTGGTTTAGCTTTCAGTTCTTAAAGTTATTTTTTTGATAAATTGATACTACTTTTAGTTATTAGATTATTAATTGAGTTAGATTATTTTGAACCTTTGATTTTTTTAATAAATATTTATTTTTATCGATATTTTAAACGATTACAATTTCATAATACAATATTCGAATAGGGAAGAATCATTTATTTAAAGAATAATTCAATTATTATTATACCATAAAAACAAATCCTACGTACTAACTTAGCCTAAAAAAAAGTAAATATAAAATAGAACTTATAAAACATATCTAAAGCTGGGCGTCAAAAAACTCCTCCGCATCAATGTCGGTCGGTAGCGTACCAAGAAGGCTGGCAGCATTGCCACGTTGAATGGCAACGCTCAATCTTTGGCCTAAGTGAAGGTCAGCCTTCTTGTCGCGTGTTCTATCCATCAAAAGTTTCGAAATGTCGCGGTAAAGAGCTCGCGCACCCGGACCCCATGTCCCCAGCGTCTCCACACCAAACGGTTCGAAAACATAATTACCGACAAGGTTATTATATTTTCGCCGCTTGAGGTTTTCTGCTGTAGCAGCAGCAGCACCAGCTTGTCCTGAAGTAAAAGGAAGATGGGAAGGTGCAAGGGTATCGACGCAGGTAGCGTCCCACACCAAAGGCCTGCCCATCTTCCAAGGCAGCAACGACATGCCATCGACGCGCACCAGGCCATTTGGTTCTAAAACAGCCGGGACTTCGGCGGTGGCAAGAGCACGGCGAATGATGTCGTTTATGCTGCGATGACGAGGTATTCTGCCAGCGCTTCTGCTGCATGATAGGGCATGGTGTCCTAGGCAATCGACATCTTCACCGCAACGACACCGATGCGGGACAACACATGGAACGCCCAAACGAAGACTCGCAGCGAGACGGAAAGTGCCATCGTCCAAAAGAGTACCTATATTGGGCGACGGCAATGCCTGCAGCCAAAGACCAGACTCCCACTCTCCCACGGCCAATAAGCGGGCACGCTCTGCAGAGTTACTCGCGGTGTTTAGAAGGCTTTCTCGTCTTAGTCTGCAGAGCGGCCGGTCCCATTGTCCCTGAGAGAATGTACACTTGGGCATATCAATTCCAGTGCAAGCCGTTTGCCAAGTGTTCAAGGCATCGGATAGGCACAACACCTCGGAATTAACCTGAGAAGCATACAGTATTTTACTAGTTAATTCCTTAGTGCTATGCACCGATGACAAGAATGAGTGTAGGTTTGCACACTTGAAACATTTCGGATACCGAGCCCACCCAGGCGTACAGGTAGTGATGCCTGTAGCCATGCTCGGTTATTTAATTTAATGTTTAATATTTCCGACAAAGTATTTTTGATAATTTCGTCAACTTTTTCCAAAAGGGTGGTATTTTGCCAAATGTGACTTGCTCTTAAAACATAAATAAATTTTGGTACAAAAAAACAATACCTAATAATAGTGTAAGCTGAATGGACATTAATTTTTGAAAATTTGTTAATAACCTTGTTAAAATTTTGAATTTTTTCTTCTACAAAGGGTGCAAACGATTCATCTAAGATAGGTGACCCAAGAAGGCGAAGTGACGCCTTATCAACAATTTTTATGGTAGGGGCGATTGATTTAAATTTTGCTTCAGTCTCTAAAGTGTTTGAAGTCGTTATAAATAACTCACACTTGCTAAAATTTAGTTCTAAACCTATTGCCTGAAATTTTTCTTTTATGTATGCCAAATCATTTAATACTGTTTCAACATCGCCTCCAAGGGTACCATCATCAAGATACCAAACATTAAAATTAGAATTTAGATTCCGGATAATTGGGTGAATTGCTAAACTGAAAATGACTGGCCCAAGCGGATCACCCTGCTGACAGCCGACTGCTGATTCTAATAAATGACTTTTGTTCGGTAATTTTGTGGGAAATCTATAACATTGCCAAAGGAAAGGGAAAATTTCTGGAAGTTCTTTCTTGACTTCTGTCAGCAGAGTGTCTCTATTTACCGAGTTGAAGGCATTTTTTATGTCAACCTTTAAAATGACCTCACCTTCCCGACTATTCAGATATGTCGCCAGGGCATGTACGGCTGCCTCACACCCGCCTTTTGACCCAAAACCCAGCTGGAGAGGCTGGAACAAGCTAGATAACCTGTTGTAGGACTTTTTGCAGCAAACCTTTGCGGCCAAACGTCGGTAAGTGCAGCCAACTGCAATGGGCCGCACATCTCCATTCGGTTTGTACAGGGCGCAAAGGTTTGCTCCATAAAGTACCTCTAAGACGGCCTCATTCACCTTTCCGCGAAGCATTAGGTTAATTAAGGCCGTCATTTCGGCCAGAAGTTTAACCCCAGCCTCCCCAGCACTTGCACTAATCAAATCTTTTAAATGTTGTGGTGTGAGACCATCTAGACCGCCCGCGGAGCCACTGCGAAAGGTCTCTATAGCAGCGGCTACATCACGAGTTGTGGCCACTAGTGTGGCCTCTGATTGATCCGGGGGAGTCGGAAAGACGAGGTCCACGGTGGGCGATGGGTGTTTGGTTTTTAATGCCTCCACAGTCTGGGGAGTACATTCTGCCACCGTGTCATGGCTAAAAAGTAGTCTGGCGGCCCCTGCAATGTCGCCCTCTGATAATTTAGATTCTACATGTTGGTAGGACGCCCTGAAGCGAGTAGGTTTATTGCACGTGGGTGTAACAGGTAGTGTGACGCGATTGGTGCAATTTTCCTTAACCTGTGCAGTTAGAGTCCTATTTTGAGGCGTGCTGCCAACATGCAGAATCCTAAATGGAAATAGCAGAAGCTGACTCCATGCTTCTTCCGAGTTTTCTTTAGAGGCGCGGCTAATATGTCGGGAAAGGCATTCCGCAACGAGTGGTCTGGCCCCCCGAGGTACTCGTTTGAGGACTGGTTTGGTCTCTTTATGGAAAGCTAACGTTTTCCATAAAGAGTCACCAGTAGTCCTTGTATTAACTTTTGTCCTGGCAGAGGCCACAGAATCCGAAAAGGTACCATCGTTTCTATGGACTCTGCCAGTATGAATCCTAAGACCACGAGTACCCTTAAAAAACCGCGCCTCTGGACACAGGGGGCACCTCACCACAGAAGGTTGACTGCCCGACTCGCTGGAGTCATCAATGTTTGACATAAATTATACAAAATATAACAAGAAGAACTTAAGCTTTAAATATTAACACTGTAAAAAATTATGTAAGAAATTTCACCCAAAAAAAAAACACACACACATAAGAAGCGAAGTGCAAAAAGATGTTGTAGGCGCACTCACAAGAGGAAAGCGAACTCAAAATTTATATAGCAGCACTGCACATATTACTTGATACTGATATTGTGTAAATAAAGAATAAATTGTTGAATAATTTGTTGGTAAATAAAAAAAAATCATCACATGACAATGTAGGTATTGACGGTTGCTAAGGGGATTTATTTCATATTTATTTATGGTTTATTGCTAGAAATGAAAATTAAAGATATATTATAACAAACAGTGAGGTCTCCACTGTAAAAAGATTACCGATGGAGCTTTTTATTTTTCAATATCGGCCGCTTTTAGTAATATTAATATACTTAGAATAAATGACCATTTTTCATTTTTTTTATTTTTTTTTTATATTTTTATTTGTTTTAATTATATTAAAGTTTTATTACAAATCTCCGGCTTAACCAGAAAATCTCTGGAAATTATGTGTAACCGGAGACAAATATCCGGAGACTGAAATCGTGTCCGGTGCAAAGCCCTAATACGATGGTGTCTCAAATTAGAAAATAATTATTAATTTGCACTATTTTACCAATTTACACTTAAATCCTACAAGTACTCAAACAAAAAAAGGGATGGCAGACCGGCCGATTGGTGGATTAATTTTGCCAAGAAGACTTGACCGAGTATTCCAAGCATGTAAAGTTTATAAAGCGTGAACTAAAACTTACGATTTTTAAATTTTTTGATTTATACCGATATCTACCCGTGCGAAGCCGGGGCGGGCCCGCCACTAATTTGTAAAATTATTTGACAGAAACAGACGTGACGCTGTTTGTTCGGTTGTCACTTGTCAGTTGTCAGTTGTCACAGTGCAGTACTGCGGGCGTGGGGCAGCGGCGAAAATTCGTTTCAATTTTTTTTGTTGTTGTTTGTTGCCGACGAATAAACGACGAACTACAAGTTTTTTATTTAATTTAAAATAAATTCAATGTATTCTTGAAAATACATGATAGAATGGCTCCAAATACGATAACTGTGATATCACTCGTCACAATATGCAGTAAGATTCTTACGATGGATTTTAAATATTCATCATTAGTTTAGTGGAAACGCCCAAAATGTAGTAACGAATTTTGTATTTATTTTAGTTGCTTCGGTTGCTGCTGAGTGTACGATTCCGTTAGTGCTAAGAAATACATGGTTTTCATTTGAGAATGGGAAACAAACTCTTACGGATATCAATGCGAGTGAAATGACTTCTAGGTAATCTTTAATTAAAAATCTTATAATATCTCGTAATCTTTAAAACTCCAGAGTTCTATATCTCGTCAGTGTTTATAAATTTTTCTTAATCGTATAAGTTCACACTTAACAGTATCATTGGTTCGATTTATACTATCTATTGTGTTGTTTTTATGTATTTGGATATCCATAATATACATGCCTTCAGCTCTACGTGAGCTTATTGATGATAAACTGTGCAGTATTTAGTTAGCACTTGGTTTTTTGTTTGTAAGTTTGTTTTATAAGTTTGTTTTCTAAAATCACTGTAACATAAATTTAAAGTAACAACTTAAGAGCCTCTTCTGGATTTATTCTTCACATGCGTTATACATTTTTATGAGTAGGGTGGCTCAAGTTTGTCCTTTAATCATTAGAAATTTAAAAACTTTACTTTTAACATGCTAATTATATAAATAACTTTCAGAGGTGTATGTGTAAATATAAAATCAGAATACCGAGTCAACTACACAATGGTGTTCCAATATACAAAATGTTACTACTGTGTTAAGTTGATTGTACGCACAGTTAACGTGTTGGAGAAGATTGAAACACCCTGTGTAGACGTGGGCCCTGATGAGGAGCCTACCGTAGAGAGAGTCTGCCGTGGCCTTAACCCTGACCAAAATCTTATTACTTTGTTCTCTGAGAATTATGTTCCTGTAAGTATTACCATAAATTTTATGTGTATATTGTATTTTCTAGCAGAACAATATATTTTATACTGCACACAGTTGTAGAGAGCATGCTCCACTAACTATACTTAATGGGCATCCCTTAATGACATGAGGTATTTGTGGGAGGAGTGGTCTAACTAAATCTAATACAGACTCATAAGAAGAAAGAGGTGGGCCTTGGCCAACACTACATAATTCTTTCCTTGTAACATCAGTGTAAAATTACAAAAAAATGTTATTAAAATATGTTGATAAAATTGTTCCTAAAATTATAAAAAAAATAGTTGTAGACAACTTTTAGAGCAAATTATGAAATTTAAGAAGACATGCTAAAAATTGTACCTCAACATACTAGTTTAAATTACACATTGTATTTAGGTATACATTTAATATTAGAACTTATTCATAGTAGTCTTAAAAAAATATAAGCAAATAGTGTATTTAGTAAATGATATTGATAATAATGCTTATCAGCATGACCAAACCCTTCAAGATCATTATCATTATCAGAGCTGTCTGGACAGCATGTAATCATGAGGGTGGCTTTTCAACGGCCTCCATGCAACGAACAACTGCAAAGCTGAGATTACCCCTCTCTATCAGTAGTCTTACTTGCTGTGCAGGTAAACTGTCGATCATCACTGGAAGGTGTATGGCACTTTGCATACCAGAACCGTTTCCGCTTCACCGGTGAATGTAACCACCCAGATAACCAGATCAAGTCCTGCCAAACAGCTGGAACCCAGTTCTTAATCACAAACCAGAAGTTCAACATAACATATAGAAAATGTGAGGGAATGTCCAACTCTTTTGATGGTGTTGTTGAATACAGTTGTTTAGGTAAGTTTAGTGACAAAATTTTGATTTTACACCACAGCACTCCCCTGAATATTAGTAGAGAATATTATAAGCAGAGGTAAATGTTAGTTAAATTCAAACTATCACTCAAAGAGAGTGAACCTTGCCAACCAATGGTATAATAATGGAAAAGAGAAATATAACTTTGCATCATCATCATCATCATCAGCCTATAGCAGTCCACCTGGCTGGAGGGCGTCCCGCACTACGCTTGCCAAGTCGTGGTCTCCACTCGAGAACTCATACCTTGCATAGAAAATGGTAAATATTAATAATATATAATTTTTAACAAACTGATTTTCTGTTTTATTTTCAGGACATTGGTTTGTAAATAAAAATCATTTCTTTGCGGTCGCAAACACGAAGGAGTCTCGTAAAGATGAGCGTTACCGCTGTTTCCTCAAGAACAGAGATGACGATCTGTATATTGGTGCTTCTATCACGCCTGAATGTAATACTCTAAAGACTGTTGAGAAATCTCCTGAGAGATACAGAGTCACACCTGTCAAGGTAATTTTATTAAAGTTTAAATTAAACCAGCTTTCCGTTGGGGCTTGGCCCTCGTGGACCAGACATTTTAATATTATGCCCAGCAGTGGGGTAAAAAGTAGTCTATAGCCTTGCTCAATAAATGGACTGTCTAGCCGTGTAAGAATTTTTCAAATTGGACCAATTGGAGTTCACAAGATTTGCACCTTCAACCAAATACCCTATTCTTCAGCTTTATAATATTAGTATAGATTCCCGATGCCTGTCGTTTTTGCTAATAAAATGTGGAATGCAAGTATTTAGAACATTTCTACATACAAATCATTATCTTCGGCAATCTGCATATGACAAGTAGAAAAATCAACATCTTCAGTTTTTTGGAAGCAGATAGGCTGACTACATGTTCACTTGTTGTTAATGTCGTATTACAGGCAAATGTATCATCTAGAGATTTAATCATAATCTTACTGGCTATAATCACAAAATATTTTTATCAAGACACATTATGTTTGATAGAGAAGTATAGTGATTTATTGTACTTTCAGGCAGAAGTAGTAGAACCTGGCTGTCGTTTACCACAAAACTTCTCTGGGGAATGGATCAACACAGCTAATATTGATGCCGATGTGTTCATCAATGAAACTCACATAATTGAAACTTATTATCCTGATGAAGGAAGATATAGAAGAACTATTTATGTTTGCAGGTAATTCTAAGTACTACATGGATTAAAATACATATTTAACTAAAGAAAGGTTAAGGCCACTGACCGGCACTTTAAAACCCAGCTTGTCAATAAAACATAATTAAACTTTACTGAAATGTTCATTTCTTAATTTCATTTTTCTATTTTTCCAGAGAACAGCGAGATAGTCGAGTGATGATGGCTCGCCTGACTGTTGATGGTTGTCAGAAGGATTATGTGTGCTTCGACTTTGTGCCACAACATCATAATGTTATTAGGTAAACTATTTTTTCTATTCATTGTTGTTTATGATTCGTGATCACTGTTGAATGAGAGTGATCGCGGACTGTTCAGTGACATTCCTCAGAGGCTTATTTACGATTTTATTATCCACTCTAAGCATTCTCTATCTACACATACAATACTTAAAGTGAATAATGAAGTAAGTATCCATCAAAATAAAAATCTTTGTCACATCACAACCTACTCTAAAAGTTTTAAGAACTGCAGTCAATCAACAGACTAACCTACTTTTTATATTATTTCACAGGTACCGTAAAGGATTAGCCATGATTCAAAGCAACTTCCACACAGTCTGTTCATGGGTTCAATTCCCAAACAAACAAGAATGGCGCTATGATATATTCCTTAAAAAGGACCCTACTCCGATCCGATGCCCAGTCGCCGGCAAATTTAACTTCACACAAAAAGGCGACGTTAAATTCGAAACTAGAATATTAGGTGGCGTGACCCTGAGCCCTCGACCGAATTTATATTGTAAATTGAATATAAGTGACTTCTCTGTTTGCGATATTGACCAAAAAACTGTACAAATAAAGGAAAATTATTGTCTGACTGTCGACCATTTGGGCAGGCCTGTGGATATTTACAGTGATCCAGATTACAGAATGAAGTGTATTGGCTTTTGGAAGGAAAATCTGAAGTCATATCTCATAACTTATGATGAGTTGGATCCTTTCTCCAAATATAGGTGTTGGGTGTATCAACGTGCTGATTTGAATAGGTAAGAATCAGGTTTTTATTTTACCCATAATCTTTTAATATTCCCTTCTCTAAAATATTCTGGAGGTGTCTGAAGATGTACACGACATTACTGACATAGTCTGCTTAAACGTAGATGATAGATAGAGTATTTGAAGGGCACAGGCAAATAACAGGGAAAGCTAGTAACACAAATTTTAATGTTTTTTATTTCCTTATAGTATCATATATTTGTCCATGGGATTTTAATTCTAATCGTTAGAATTTAATAAAAGGTAACAGGTGGCGCCAAAAGTAAAGTTTTGTGTATGATCAAAACGAAAAGAACTGGGAATGTCCATGACATAACGGCGAAGAACTAAAAAAACTAACTAAACATTTATACTTATTACTTCTAAGTTTTCGAATTGTCTTTTCTCAAAATTCATTAATTAAGAGATTCTCTGTTATCTTCCTGTGACCTTAATTTGATAGTCGCAATCGTGGGTCCCATCCTATACATGCAGTATAGTATTAATTGTCTGTCGGAGATTCACAGACACTTGCAAGGTCGCAATGCACATAGATTGCGACCTTGCAAGTGTCTGTGAATCTCGTCAAAAATATTGCCCTATATTTTTGACGCCCCTGGTCGGGGTGGACGATAAATACTTGGACCAGGTTATTCTAATCTTGTACTGCATTTTCCAGGATCCTTATGTCCCAAGCATTAGGTCCATATTGCGATCTGAAACAAGACGTGACTTCATGGAACTACACTGAAGGTGCTGCAGTCGCCGTTGAAATGGAAGAGTACGAAAGAGAAAGGGACCAATGCCCAATGCATTTTGATGATGGGTCAGACCCTTGGTCCACTAAAGAAAATTATATAAAAGTATTCAAATTCTCATTTTGGAGTAGAGACCATGCTTCTGGGTTGATAGTTAATATGCCGACGATATTTTTAATAGCTTTTGCTACACTTATTTTTTATTGAATTTAGATTGTAACTAGATGTAGAACGTGCAGCTACTACTTATGAGATTTATATTCTGTCTATCGATTATAGTTGACATATATGGTGCAGCACCTCTAGAAGCAAATACCTATAATAAAACGGAAATTGTTACCACAACTTTTTGAATAAACAATTTTAGTTTAGTAGACTATCAATAGATAGTTTCCCAGAACTGTCAGTGTACTACTCAATAGTAAAAATATAGAAACACATTGGTCTTAGTAAATACATTTAGCAATAAAATACAGTGACTGACTTTAGTGAAGCGCTTGAAGTTCGAATCTTTAGGTGTGTATTTGTAAGCGATTGGTAGCTTTAAGTTAATGTTTTTTTTTATATTAAGTGCCTACCAGTGAAGTGCTGTGTGTATGTGAAGTGTATGTGTATTAATTTTACTGAATCTCAAACAAATCCAAAATGTATTTTATGTTTTTCATTGTATCCTATTTTAGGCATGATTTCAGCTACTTTATTTAAAACCCAATGGATTTTGTATATACCACACCCAAATACTTATTCAATCTCTTTAATTAACTCTCATTGGAATTATGTTTAGAATTATAGTCATATAGAATCTAGTTAGTAGCAAACTGTAGTGTCCTATTAACTTTTTTTTATTAAGCATTTTTTTATTAACTATTTTTTTTTACAAATTTTTACTCTTTAAATTCCAGTGTACCTTTTTATTGCCAGTACTTATGTGATTGTTATAGTAATCTCATAAAGTGAGAGAATCAAACAAACAGCAAGAAACAAAACATTTTTTCTTTTATCTTGCTGCATGTTAGTTAAATATGGTAAAGAAAGTGTTATATATTAATCATGTAGGTATTTGTTAAACTTCTTAATGTCAAGAAGTGTATTGAAGTACCCTACATTTTATCACATTTAGTTTGTTGCTACCTAGCACTGACTGACAATATACTCGGTTACCTAATTCGATGTTTTATTTACATAATAGTGGCGACGTGTGTTAAATTACGTAAAAATGGAGTGCAAAGCTATAAAATTCAAAGAGTTTGATCCAGGAACTGATATTTGGGATAATTATATCGACAGATTAAATTACTGTTTTGAAGCTAATGGCGTCATGCTGGACAGTGCAAAACGAGCAAATTTTTACACAATATGTGGAACTCAAGTGTTCGAAACACTCCTTGCACTAATAACACCTAAAAAATCTAGCGAAGTGACATTCAGTGAGATCGTGACTGTGTTAACGAGTCATTATAGTCCTAGACCAAATGAAATATCAGTGTCGTATAAATTCTATAAACGTGATCAAAAGAAGGGAGAAACAGCTTCAGAATATATAGCTCAGCTACGGAAAATGAGTACTTGGTGTAACTTTCCGGACTTAGAACGTATGCTACGTGACAGATTAGTATGCGGTATGAGTGATTACAAACTACAATACGAACTTCTCAAACGGGATAATTTGACTTATAGACAGGTGGTAGATGCTATGGTATCTTCAGAGAGTGCAGTTAGAGATGTCCGCATGATTCAAGAGACATTGAACGATGTTAAAATCACAGATTCAGATGTATGCATTCCTACAACATCCAATGTACCAGAACCAATGGATATTAACGCAGTTCAATCCAGAAATAATATAAGATTTTGTTATCGTTGTGGAGATCGTCATGGTGGCAACTGTCGTTTTGCGAAAACTACTTGCAGATACTGTAAGAAGGTTGGACATTTGGAGAAGATATGTATAGCAAAAAAGAAAAACAGTACTAAAGGATTGAACTACACTGAAGACGCGAACAGCGGTTATGATGAACGATTAAATGGAATTTATAATGTCGGTGTTTCCGGGTTACGAGTACCTGCATACGATATTACTGTTTATTTGGACAATATCCCGTTTACAATGCAAGTGGACTCCGGCGCAGGATTTTCTTTAATCAATGAACGCACCTGGCGGCTTCTCAGCGCGACGCGTCCGGCCGCCACACTCAACTCGGCATCCAACAACCTACGAACGTGGACAGCTACGCCGGTGATAGTACTAGGACAGACTACAGTCAACGTACAATTTAAAGACATTAAGTGTTGCTTACCTGTAATTGTAGCTCGCGGTACAGGGCCGAATTTAGTAGGTAGGGACTGGTTCTCAGCCCTTGATATTAGGGTATGTATTAATTTCGTTCATAAAGATATTAATATAGCTAAAGAAATGATGTTGAAACATGCGGAAGTATTTCAAGAGGGTCTCGGTACTTACACGGGGGATCCAGTAACCATACATTTAAAACCTAATGCTACTCCTAAATTTTTAAAAGCGCGTCCTGTACCTTTCGCTATCAAAGCTAGGGTAGAGAAAGAAATCGATAGACTAGTCACGGAGGGTGTTCTTCGACCAGTTGCTTATTCACAGTGGGCTACTCCAGTTGTACCGGTTATAAAAAAGTCTGGAGATATTAGGCTCTGTGGAGACTATCGCAGTACAGTTAATCAGGCTACCGAGTCAGATACATATCCAATGCCCACTGCAAGTGAGGTATTTGCCACTGTTGCTGGGTGTAAATATTTCACAACGCTAGATTTAGAACGTGCTTATACACAGGTAGTAGTGGATGAAGCCACAGCTAAGTTATTAACACTAAACACATGCAAGGGACTTTACACTGTACATAGATTAGCTTTTGGTGTCAAAGCTTCGCCGGGAATTTTTCAAAGACTCATAACGGCATTGTTAGCCGGTATTCCTGGAGTCGCAGTCCTGATTGATGACATTATAATCAGCGGCCACACGCTGCTTGAGATGAATGAGCGTGTCCATCTTGTTTTGGATCGCATAGCCAAAGCAGGCTTACGCCTTAATGCTAGAAAATGTAAGTTCGCTAGAAGAGTTATAGAATTTTTAGGGTTTGTTATTGACGCTGACGGCATTCACCCAGCGGCCAGCAAAGTGGAGTCGATCATGAAGACCCCCGAACCTAAAAACACTCAACAGTTGCAGGCTTTCTTAGGCTTATATAACTTTTACGAGAGGTTCATACCTCATAAGGCGACGATTCTTGAACCGTTGCATAGATTGCTCGATAAGACACGAAACTGGCAATGGACTAATGTTGAACAAAAAAGTTTTGATTCTGCAAAACTTATGCTATCGTCTGATTTAACTCTTGTGCATTATGATTTAGAAAAGCCACTAGTTCTTACTTGTGACAGTTCGGAGTACGGCGTGGGGGCAGTCCTGTCTCACATTATGGAAGACGGGCAGGAGCGTCCTGTTGCTATGGGCTCTAGCACATTACATGTCCATGAGCGTCGGTATTCACAGCTTGATAAAGAGGCTACGGCCATTTTGTTTGGTGTCCAAAAATTTCATAACTACCTTATGGGGCGTCCCTTTTTAATCGTCACCGATCATAAACCCCTCGTGGGAATATTCGACCCTAAGAAAACTATGCCCAATATATTATCACCACGGTTAACTAGAATTTCCATTATATTGACATCATACGATTACAACATAGTTTACAAACCAGGACAGCAGATAGGAAATGCAGATGGTTTAAGCCGATGGCCACAACCAGTGCCAGAGCAACCAGAACAAGAACTCTGTGACATCTTGCTCATGGCGGAAACTCCAAAAGATTTTCCTATTAATGTAGAACAGTTAAAAAACGTGACTAAAAAGGACAAAATTTTATCAAGAGTAATTCATTACGTGCTGCGTGGTTGGCCTAACAGAGTAACAGATTCAGAGCTGCGTCCTTATTTTCTACATCGAGCAGAACTATCTGTACATGAGGATTGTCTTCTATTGGGCTCTCGAGTAGTAGTGCCACCACCTCTCCGTGAGGCAATTTTGCATACTTTACATAAAACGCATAGTGGTATTGTACTTACTAAGGCATTGGCCAGAAGCTACATTTGGTGGCCTCAGCTAAACGAAGATATTGAAAGATTAGTTAATAGTTGTAACAAATGTTTGGAAAATCGACATATGCCACCTAAAACAGGTTACCAGTGGATAGTACCTACTAGGCCTTGGTCTCGTATAAATATTGATTTTGCTGGTCCTTACCAAAATAAATATTTTCTTATCGCGGTAGATGCATATTCACGATGGCCAGAAGTTTTTGTAGTTCCCAATATGACATCTGCTACTGTGGTACGAAATCTCAGAAATTTATTCGCTATTCATGGTCTCTGTGAAACGTTAGTGTCTGATAATGGTACCCCATTTGTCTCTAATGAAATGACACAGTTCTTAAATGCTAACGCGATTCGACACATTACTACAGCACCTTACCATCCATCAACCAATGGTTTGGCTGAAAGAATGGTACAAACAGTTAAAGACAAGTTACGGAAACTAGATAACATGTCGTGGGATGTGAAAATACCTAATATGTTACTAGGGCTACGTACGACACCATGCTCTTCCACAAATAAGAGCCCAGCAGAACTTCTAATGAATAGGAGATTAAGAACACTACTAGACACCATACATCCAGATAACACATCTAACAGAAGAATAGAACAACAGATCAGACATAACACAGAACATACACGCAGGGACACAAATATTGGACAAAGGGTTATGTACAGAAACTTTAGCAGAGGACCGCGTTGGTTACCAGGTACTGTTATAAACAAAAGAGGTCCCTCTAGCTATGAAATAACTACTAAGGATGGAGCTAAAGTTAGCAGGCATATTGATCAGATCATAAATAGGAAATGTTCAAGTGATGATGCTCAAAAGGAGGGGGAGACATTGGGGGAAACGGAAACGAGATATGAAGAAAACATAGAAGAGGGAGTTGCAGAGGAAGAACAGCCAGATACAATCATTGAGGATTCTAAAGACCAAGATGGTCAAGAGACAATTGAGATTCCCAGTCCAGAAAAATGGGCTGAAATGTTAGGGATACCTAGCGGGGCTGAGACTAGTTATGCAGGCGGTAAACTAAAACATAGACTTAATATTCATTCCAAGTTATCACCTTATGGTAGGCCTGATACTAATAACTTTATTAATTAAGATTTAATATTTTGCCTAACTACATGTATCGCTATTGTATGTATTACTACTGTAGGTACTCTTGTTACTAGTTTATTACTATGTATATGTTATATAGTCAGTAGGTAGAATTGTTTGTTCTTTTGAATATGTATAAGTATATTTTGGTTTGCTTTTGTTTAATTTGTATAGGCATACTTAGGGGGAAGGTATGTTATATATTAATCATGTAGGTATTTGTTAAACTTCTTAATGTCAAGAAGTGTATTGAAGTACCCTACATTTTATCACATTTAGTTTGTTGCTACCTAGCACTGACTGACAATATACTCGGTTACCTAATTCGATGTTTTATTTACATAATAGAAAGCAATTCCTCAAATTTTAGTTTGGTATTGAACGAGAATCAGCACCAATATCCAGTTCAATCGAGAATTTGCAGATCATCATACTATCCGTGGATTAAAGATCTTACTACTAATAAAACCAGTATAAAAAGATCATGATATCAAATAGCTGTAAGTTATAATGTGAATATAAAAAAATATGATTTTGAACTGAATCCGTCCTATCCTTACATACTTTTATTATTAAAATTGTATTATTACAAAATAACACAATTATACTTGGTTGTTAGTTCGTATCTGATTACCTATAGGATTCGGGCAAACAACTGTAATCTGAGTAAAGTATGCACGTCTTTGGACAATTTAGTACAACTTTAGTTTAAGGTGTACAACTAAATTATGCCATTATTTGTCAGGACGTGTACCCAAATACAGGCTAACAATCAAGTGTAATTGTGTACTTAACATTCTTTTTGTAACTATTAAATAATATGGTTTATATGAATTACTGTTTTCTTATTATTCATAAACTGGTCCTACAGTTAAAATACAGCCTGCTAAACACATTGTGCTGTTGGCAACTAGAATCTATGTACCTGGGGTTATAGGATTATTGCCAGATAAGTCAGTAATAAGGATAATACTAATGTATGTAAAAAAACAATCATGATAAAGCACTCACTTATATTGCCCGAAGGAGTAGGCAGAGGTGGATATCACCCACAGTTCATAGCCTAGGTTCAGGTCCTATTTTATAGTACGAGGAGGTGAGCTTGCAGTAATATAAATTATTATCCTTAGTTATTAAATTTTATTTAGTTAAACCTTGATAATAATCCTTCACACAATTATTAATTTTAAAATTATAGTATTTAACATTTACATAAATTAATAAGTTATTTAGTCCAAGACACTTTGGGTATATCAAAGTGTTCAGTGAGACTGTCCAGGTGCTGATTAAATTTCTCCACTCTTTGTTTGTGTGTCATCTCTGCTTTTTGCTGTATCCTTTGTTTTTGCTGGAATCAAACAGAGTAGGTATGTTCAGTCAGTTTTTGAGATATAACATATAGTATTACATTTCATACAGTACAGGGACCACACAATTTCAAATTAAAAGGGACTATTTCAAATGAAACTGAAACAATAATTTTGTAAATTTGTTTCTTATTATTAAAATAGAGCTATTATGTGCAATGACACATGAAAAAATAATGGAGGAACCTTTTGAAGTCAGTTATGAAACATGCAATGATGAGTAGGCACTTCGGGTTTGATGTGCAAATTTGTCATTACTTCAATTGCTGTTGTTACAATGTCCACAGCTGGGAATTATTGTAAGGAAGTTATGGGTGAGAATTTTTGTAAGGAAGAGTAATAGAAGATATTTGACATATTATTATTTCATTTTAAAAGTCACTGCGTACATTTTTAACGTACTTATGTTAGGGAGCACTAGGGATTAGGTTTGTGAATTCACTTAAGTCTTTTGTTCAGCATATGATTGGTCTACTTACCATTTTCTCTTGCATTTTTTGGAAGGCTAGTTCTGCTTTGGTCCGTTTATCATCCTTATCAGTTTGTTTAACTTGTTTCTTCACCTCATTTTCAATAAGCTTTTCTGTTTCTTTGTTAGATTTTTTCTTCTTTTTCTTTTTAATGCCAGAGTTGTCTTTGATTTTAAGTTGCGCTCTATTTACACAAGCATACTCGTCTTCTTCACCCATGTCACACAAACTATGTACTCGATGTTTTATATGATAAGGGCAAAACAAGTTGTTTATTTACGCAAAGAAAAATTAATCAAGAAAGCAAATTACTACGTGACGACGACGCTAAGTAATGACATTGACACTTGATACTGACGGCACAGGCAGTGACATCACGACTGACTCATGGTTTTGACTGACATTGTCATTGTCATTAGCCAAACCATCAAAAACGTCTTAGAACGTCGCAGTTTTTTAGTTTTTTACTACTAATCTTTAAAAACTAAACTTTTTTAAACATGACACTGGCAAAATTGCGGAATAATTTCTGCAGAGGCCATAATTAAAAGAAGAAGAAAGAGCATTTATTAAAAACACTTACAAACGCTGAGTTATCAATGTTATCATTGTCACCTTGCAATGCTCAGTTCATAATAAAAAAAAAATGGTACTTAGACAGGAATTTTTAATTTTGGTGGTAAATTTCAATTTACATGGATACAATTTTGATGGCTAAACTTTTCTGTCACACTGAACTCTATAAAGCCCTACAGCTGATGTGGCAAGGAATCTCAATTTTTTTCCCACTACTTACGTCATTGTTGGTAGTTGAAAGTAGGCAGAACACCAAAAACTATAAAACTATAAAAGTCATACTTTTTTCTCAAGTAGATGCAATTCTCACAAATAAGTTTCATTTTGGGATCTTTTTTATATTAACAACTAGCTTTCCTCCCGGGGCCTCGCCAATATTTAGGTATATCATGACACAGTGGGATAAAAAGTAAAGAAATTGCATTAAGCCTTTCTCAATAATGGGCTATCTATAGTGCATGAATTTTTCAAATCGGACTGGTAGTCCTTGAGATTAACGCATTTAACCAAATTTCAGCTTTATAAGAACATAAAGATATTTAATAATAAAAGGCGGAGAGTAGGAATAAGATTAAAACACAAATGTACCTACCTACCACAATTGGCTTACGTATACTATGAAATTGTAACTTGCAAACACCCTATGTAAAGACACCCTCCTATCGGGGTTTTAGCCAAGTTAAGTATACATTAACTCACGCACGAGGGGGGCAGGTTGACTGGTAGCAAATATCATAAATAAATAAGTGATTGTTCGCGACAAAAGAGCGGGAATGAATGGCATTTCTTGGCGTTATCAGGGCAGCGCACGCGCGATGTCCGCCGACCCGTACGGCCTAAAGATTAGTTCGATTTCGCGCCACGTGGCGCCACGTGTCCTCTGACTACCCACCAAATAAGATTAACGGATTTGCACACTACAGATTGCACACGAATGAGCAGGAAGTGTAAAGTGAAACGCCGGTAATGAGAACACATTGTAGGGGCCCATGAATGCAACTATAAAACTAGTACCTAGCTACGTGCCTACGTCCAAAAGAATTATTTAATTGGGTGCCCTACGTTGAAAATAAAGATTCTCTGAAACTTTTTAGTTTTAAGTCTGATTTACTCCATATTTGGAACACATAAACCTTAAAAGTCATTCTATTTTCTAAAACTCACCAGAGGAGTAAGTATTTAAGTTTTGTTTAAAAAGTTAGTTTCTATCAATCTTTTTATTATTTGGTCTGATTCATTCAAATTCGGCACCTACAAATAAACCGTAGGTACCTAAAACAAAAACACGTATTTTTTTATTTTTACAAAACTACTCCCAGGTTCATAATTCGGTACACATACATCTTTAAAAGTATTTAATAATGAAACACATGTTTATTATTTTTCCAAAAGTACCCCCAGGTGGTGTGTAAAATGAGTTTTCTTTGGTAAAATTGAAGTTTCTATGGACTTTTTATTCATTTGTCCGATTTAGGTAGGTATGCAAAATAATGTACCAATAAACCTTGAAACTAATAAAGCGCTTTTGTGTGTTTTTACAAAACTACCCTTAGCTGTCTAAGTGTGTAAATTGAGTTAAAATTACAAATATGAGAGTTTCTATGGATATATTTAAAGATGGATATTTGTTACGCTTTCACGTAAAAGCTGTTGGACGGAAATGGATGAAATTTAGCACAGAAATAGATTATAGTCTGGAACAGCACATAGGCATAGCGCTTAGTTGCGTGCGGACAGCTATTAGGTAATATATAGGTAGTAGTATGCAGAGGAACACTAAAAAGGCTAAGTGAAGTGAGGTCTAGTGGGTAAATCGGAGTTAATAACATACCTACATGAAATTGATTTCGAGGAATTGAGAATCCTACTTTGAAGTAAGTAGGTACATAGTTTAAAAATTAGAATCTCTAACCGGCAAACAAGAAATCTGAAACCAGGGAACCTGACTCTCCTTTTAGAAGGTTTATTTGTCACGTGCCAGTCGCTACTGAACGCTCCTTTGGATCTAATACTAGTTCAAAGATAAAACATTTGACATTGGCTTTGTCAGGAACTTGTCAAATTTACAGAAAGAATGAAGCTTTCAAAAGAAAAACTTTCTACCTTAACTTAACACAGCTTGGTAAATTTACTATTTTCCTTGTTTAGCTATAGCATCAAGTCCATTAACACGAATCCCACCGGCTTCCGTTTAGAAATTGGTCAAAACTCGTAATTTAAAATGAAAATAAGATAATAAAACGTAAATAAATTGTAAAATGAAATATTACGTAACGCCTTAAAGTTTGGAATATCATCAAAAATGCATTACTTCTTACTAAGTATGAAAGTCAGCGTACATAACCATGAAACCGTCTTCCCTTTTTCAAATTTTCACTCTTCGCCTAGGTTTGTTTATGAAAACTGATTGACTATGGTAATTATCTACTTTTGTACTTACCTAAAAGTAAGTAATAATCCTAGACATAATAATATTGTTAATTATGTATAGTCATAATACTATACATAATTAATTATATGTCGGAACTTTAGAGGCTCATTCATCTATGGCTTTCAGTAGTTTGTGAATCCCCGACAAAAAGAGGGGTGTTATAATATTTTCTTAAATTTATGTGAATATCACACATTGAAATAAGACAACGTTAAATAGGATTTTATAGCGGTTTATTTTAAATTTTATATCCCGTACGTTTCAAAGTCTTTTTAGACTTCATTGTCACCCGTGACCTAAATTAAACCGATATATACATATAACATAGAGTATAATATAGAGTAGTTTTTTCAAGGGGTGTAATAAGTTTGACGCATGTATGTGTGTAGCGTCTAAACAGAAGGACCGATTTTGATGCGTTCTTTTATTCGAAAACTAAAGTACCATAGAGATGGCTCTTGGCAAGGTTTAAAAAAACATGCGTCAGGGATTATTAAATTTTTAAATAATAATAATAATATAGTGGGACATTAACACACACGGTCATCTGATCCCAAACTAAGCAGAGCTTGTACTATGGAAACCAGATAACTGGTAATTATTTATACTACTTAACATACTTTTCTTTTGTAAATACATACTTAAATATAAATAATTACACCCAGACACAAGACAAACAGATATACTTAAACAAATTTTTGTCTCGGGTAGGAATCGAACCTACGACCTGCCGTGTGTAAAGCAAGTATCTTACCGACCACGCCACCGCGGCACCGGCCTGTCAAATTTAGACTAATTTAGAGTTATTAATCTAAATTATGGTGTATGAAGCTTTTTTTTCATACTGCCTGCAATGCTTTTTAAATATGCTCTTGCTTGACTACAATTTGCCTGATGTTAAGCAATGATGCAGTCTACGACGTACCGCGTCGGTCCAATATACCGATTAATCGTGATTACGAATGATTTTCTGTGAGAAGTAAAATGAGGCTCCAAACGGTTAGAAACAGTAAAGGCGCAATAATTCCGACCCACCCTTTTAAATGGTGTCACCAGCCATCGCACCGGAACACGGCAGGGCTACTTGGCGATGCGGCATTGTCTGGTGGGGAGTCACTAACCACGACCGAAGCCTACCACCAATTTATTGATACCTGATTTGCACCACCCGGGACCACGTGTGGGCATTTAGATTAGATAAAGGTGCGAAAAATAAGGTCGCGAGTTCAATTTCAGGTCGTGCTCACACATCTTTGTGTGAATTGTAACATCGCCGCTGCTCAATATTGGTGAAGTAAAACATCGTGGGGAAACCGGCATGTCTAAGAACTATTCATTCGAGGACATGTGACATCCACCAACCCGCACTTGGCCAGCGTGTGTGGATTAAGGCCTAAACTCTCTCAACTCATAAGGTAGTTGAGAGAAGACCAGTGCCCCGCATTGGGACACTAATAAGGGTTACAGTGAAGTGTGAAGTGAAAGGTGCGAAGGACGAAGGTGACTTAGCTCCCAAAAAGAAAAACAAATGTAGGTAAACACTTGAGTTGTCCAAACGAATATTCACGGCTAATAGCGCCAATCGTCACGTTATTCGTCTAAAGCCAAACAAATAGTAATCCTAGGAGCAGAACAATGGAACAGCTAATAGACATTAATACAACATTAGCTTACACACGCGGCAGTGACGCCTTGTTTGCCAAACTGCCCTAATCCACTATTTGTATAGAAGAGATACCATGATTTGGGTGTTTTGCAGGATAATTAAAATATTGGTGTATAAAACCATAATACAATCACAGAATTTATGATGATGTGATGTTAAATATGTAAAAAAAATACTGTAAAATTTCATTCGTTAGATCGCAGACTAGTAATTATTTTATAAAACTTTAATTAAGTTAAGACAGAGCAATTAAAACATATATTACAGGTAGAAAATATTTCTAATGTCTGAGTATCTGTTATCTGTTAATAAGCGTAGAAGAGTCAATACTAAATAAATTATTGTTTTACTCTATGTAAGTAGACATTTAGTGGTAGGTGCTTATTATAAATATTCTATAGAGACCCTATTGGGCACAGCAAAAGTGTTAGACGAGAGGAAGCCTTGATTTTCCATAATAATAAAAATCGGAAGTTGTAGCTTGTGGAGCTTTAAAATTAATTTAAAAAAATATGTTGAATTTACATAAAATATAATATTCTGGGACATTTTATTTTAGAATCTTAAAATAGCAAAACAATAATAAATAAATTAATTAAAACATAAGTCAAATATCCATTTACTCATATTTCGCGTTTTTATTAATTATTGGATGTGTATTTATGTTAAACTATCCTATCTAATATACTGTATATTGGTTACCCTACACATTGCAAAATACCGCTTTGACTTCTGAGAGGAAATCCTTTTCCCACGAGCTTTATTCAAACATATGTAAAGCGTATGATGGATGACGCGGACCGCCCTTAAAAGGGGGTAAGCCGTTTAAATGACAATCATCTCAACCCTAATGCAATTTTTTGGCTGGTCACTGAACGATTACGTTAAAATTTATAATGAAATGTAATGTATACCTACTAGAAGAGTTGAATCGGCACACGTCAAAGTTATTGCGCTTTTTATTGTAAAGTCCCCAGGGATATCGTGTAACATGTTAACTTCGATTTACAAATTTATAGGTAATCTTGTGTTTTAGATACAATAGGGATGACGAAAAGGTATCAAAAGTCGTAGATATTTTAATTAGTCTGTCAATAATATCTTTATTTTTTTAATTGGGTAAAAAAAATTTTAGACACTTATTTTTTGGTTGGTCATTGAAATGGAACAATATTAAGATATATGTATTTCCTAATATTGTTTATGGATTATATTATTATTTAATAACGCCTTGAAGTTTTGGAGTGAGACTGCGCTCCATCATACGGAGAGGTATACAATTTACATATTACGTCACGTCATTCGAGATTTCGCTTGGACGTATTGCCGTAATCTTTAAGTGAAAAATACTTGTCCAATATTCTTAGTTTAGCTATCTGATAGACAAAACAAAAAAAAAATGTCGTTATCCCTATTGTTTGGAAATTAACAGATAAAATAATCAAACAATTAATTCTGTCTTATGTGAGTTGGGAAACTCTAAATCGCTGTTTTGTGATGACTTTGGTAAATATGTCTCGAAAACAATAGAATATGCGAGGAAAAATTTTGGGCGTAGGTGCGTTTGGGAGGAGTCTGCAAACTTTTCCCATTATCCGACTTAGAGACATTACCAGCCCTCTTGGGTTCATTAAAATTTGTCAGCTTGCCGTATACGAGTAACTTCTAAATGGATGTAGAAACTTGTTTAAGTGAAACTCGAGTGACGTAAAAAGTTTGTCGGATTTTGTGGTGGCGTTTTTTCGACGCCATCAATTTCTCGGGCCGTCAAGAAGATTATTCGCACTCGCATTGCGGAAAAAAGAGTAATTTAAGTTTAACACAAAAGTCGTTGCGTTGGAGTTATGATCTTTGTTTGAAACTTAGATTGATTTATGAAATTCTCTCTGTCGACTGTGCGATTAAGGGATCGTCGAAATTTGTTTTAAGACTTTAGAAAATTATTCTTAAAGATAACTTGGACTAAACCTGACGAATTGCATTTATCCAGCACTCTCTAACACATCAGCTATTTCTCTAATTAAATACCTACTTAATCTAATGATACTTGACAATTTACAACATTTATATATTAATTAATGTCAAATAATACGCTACTTAATTCCTTTTGTTTAACAGTTTTTTTCTCGATTTAAGAAAACAAAGGATGATGACAAGGTATAAAAGATCGTATTTAATCGTATTTAAAAAAAAAATAGGGCGTCAGGAAGATTATAAAAAAATGATATACACGTATTATTTTTCATTATCATTAAGATGAAAAAATATTAAGATATATCGCATTAAATTTATAATGGGAGTTTTATACCTCTGTGTGACGTAGCGCACTACGTCATACAAAGGTATAAAACTTACCGGTACGAGACGTCATTCGAGATTTCGCTTGGTCGTATAGCGTGTGATCTTTAATCACACAGAAAAAAAAGAAAAAATACTTGTCCAATATTTTTAATTTAGTCTATCTGACGGACTAATAAAAAAAAAATTCGTCATCCATATTCAACCGCACAATTCTATTTGAAGTCATGTGGAGCTTAAGTTGTTAAGGATAAAACGAAATTCGAAGTTAAAATTTTAAATAATATTCAAAAAGTAAAAATTAAATGAGATGGATACTGAATGGCCGGAGGTCGCGGGATACCGGACAAGATGGAAGAATTTGGAGGAGGCCTTTGCTCAGCAGTGGGCATATAGGCTAAATAAAAAAAATAATAATATGATAATTTTAAATAATATAATAAGCATGTCGAAAATTCTAAATGTTGTCAAATGACAAATTATTATGTAAGTATGTAGTACCTATCTATTGTCGTGTGTCGTGTCTAGGTTTAGGAAACTTAAAGAATCCTTACCTAGGTACTAATGTTTAGCAAAGGATAAAGGCAAGTAGCGTTCAGAACAAAAATCTAACCAAAGTGTGACATTTGATACAGTTGTAACAAAAACAATAGTGTTCAAAGAAAACTAAAATGATTTAATAGAATGCGCAATCAGTTGGTCCCGCGACCACTGTTATTGTGCCATTTATAGCGAGGGGCCCATAACGACCCCATAGATGAGGGTGAGCTATGGTTTAGTTTAACAGATGTAATTGTGAATAAATGAACGAGATCAAATGAGTGGAAGGAATGTCAACGTAATTAACGCTAACTCTGTGGGACGCTGGATATTTTACAGAATAGGTAGGTACCCATAGATAATAAAAAATGTTAAATATATTCTTTCTTAGGCTACTCGCTCACGTCCTATTTTTATGACTCATGACCGTCAAAACGCTTGGCCTTGAGTTGAGTAGTGAGTTGCACAAGATCGGTCATAAAAATCGGTGGAAAAATCCGTCGTGTGCGGGCAGCGTTGTGTAGGTGTGTACCTTTAAGTGAGTTTATGTTCAGGTTTTTAAATATCGCTTAAAACATTTTATTTTACCTTGTGTTATAGAATTCATAAAACGCTACTGATCACGGGTCTGGTCTCAACTATAAGTATTAAATTTAGTTTATAGAATAGATAATATTGAAACTAACTAAAATATCTTAGACTATTTGACTTTTATAATGGCTACAAAATTACAAATAAAGTTAAAAGATCTTTGTACATTTTCTGAAACCTATTTAAACATTTCATTTTTAAACAGAAGTTAGGAGTACCTACTTACGATTATTTATAAGTGTCTACATCTGTAGTTAATTTAATAAGCAGTTAATCTGAGAGAATTTATTTAGTTATATTCTGCTTCAAGTAAGATTAATGTGTACGTATGCTAGGTAGGGAGGTACCTACGTTTGAAAATCAGTCGCTTTTTATGAGGTTAATTAATTAATTTTATAATTAACGAGCGATGTTACGGCAATCACAACTAAATTTATTGACTATTTACAAAAATAACTTACATAATGATTTCTAGATAATGGTTCTAAATCACTATTTAGAACAATTTTCGTGTGCAGTCAGTTCTAGTAGTAGTAGTTAGGCAAAGGTACCTATCGCAGTAAATGCTACTGCAGATTTCGTCAAATGTTTTAACAACACTAAACTGGACCTAAATCTGAAATCTCTCATTGGTCCCGACTGTCAAATACGCTACTTGACTAATGAGGTTGTAAGTCAGTTAGGTCGATATTAGTAAAACTGGCTAAAAATATTTGCTCCAGATTTGAAAGTGTGAATCCCTGACAGTTCTGACACCGCAAAGCCAAGTAACAAAAGCGCACGCGTCGCGGCGTGCGTCCGCGCATAAGCAATCTAATTCACACTTCCTGATCACTACACTGGGAGATAAAGCACGCTACGTCTAGTATGTTTGAGGGTTGTTTGATGTGGAGATAGTATGTTTTTTTTTTTTTTTTTTTTTCTGGGACATTAACACACACGGTCATCTGGTCCCAAACTAAGCAGAGCTTGTGTTATGGAAACCAGATAACTGGTATATACTATACATGTAATACTTTTTTTTTTTTTGTAAATATATACTTATAATAGATATTTACACCCAGACTCGACACAAACACAAATGTTCATCACAAATGTTTGTCTCGGGTGGGAATCGAACCCACGACCTGCGGCGTGAAAAGCAAGTATCTTACCGACCACGCCACCGGCCCGTCAATATGTGTACGCCTTTATTATAGAAGAAAAAAATGACGTCATCTTGGTACCTATCTACAAAAGTATTCGCTATAAAATGAAAAAAATATTACCTTGAATAACAGGACAGTAAAGATCTTCTACACTAGCTTCCAAAAAAAAAGAAACCAATAAAAAGGTCTTTGACCATCATTGTGCTGGTATAAAGAAAGTAAGAAATAAAGCTAACAGCATGGTAGATATTTAGCATTTCCTCAAAAACGGCTCAGACAATTTTAATTATTACCAGAAGATCTCTAGAGACTAGAGACTAGAGTAGACTTATTAACTTATTCTTAACTTATTCTTCGAAAAATAAAAATAAAATAATTTTAAATACTTAAATGTTAGCTTAACATCGGTTATGACCTAAAACTTGCTCATTAAACTCAATAATCAATAAGTATCTATAAATAAAGTAAGTAATAAGTAATATCTAATAAGTATCTATTGTTCTATAAATTATTTCAACCGCCTATAAACCCAATATCAATTCCGACTACAATGTGTCGCGCGCTTTCTCCAAAGAAAACCTTAAAGAAACCATAAGAGCCAATCAATCACTCCGTTCTGAATGAATGAGCAAGTGTTAGTAGATCTCGCTCGTCATATTGGCAGTCGCTACTCTCGCGCCACCTACGTCATCCAATGTTGCCAACATAAATGCCAATAAATTATAGAAATTTGCAAAACGTGTCAATCGGTTACATAATTAAATATGAATTTTTGTATCGCGAGTTTCTTCACGGCACCGCTGTTGATCCTGACTAACAAGTAGCAGTGACTGGATTGGGGGGAGTGCCATTAAAAAAACTTCCGTTGTACCTACTAACTTCTATTGAAGTTATTATTGCATTGCGAATGAAAAATTTGCTGTAGGCAATAGTGTTTAGAACGCTGACAATTAAGATGAGAATGTACAAGTCGTCCGCATGTTCGTTCATTTGACATACATTACAGTAGGTGGTCTACCGAGGGGACCACGAAGCATTTGTTTAGCTTGTTGCGGTATGTTCGCAGTCGGTTAGACGATTGTTGATCGGGTGTTTAGATGGGCTTCAATCTAATTTAATTGCTCAACGCGTATTGTAAAGTAAGTTAATGTTCTATTTAGAATGTTTGTGTGTATTAAGTATTATAAAAGGTGCAGGTTTAGTTTTTAATAGATTTGCTCGCCCATTGGTAATTTTTCGCAAAAATATTTCCCTAATCTTGCGTATTAGGGTAAAGGGTAACCTAGAAGAAAATTTATTGTTAATATAGTGTTTAGAAAGAGAAATAACTTAAGACTGATGTGTTGTGTTAAAATCCTGTATGAAACTCATCTCTCTGAGGGGTGCCAGGCATTCTTATTCTTTATTGTACACAAACATTTACGTATACAATTTATAGATAGGGTAATACAAATGGTGAGCTTAATTTAAATGTGAATGTTCTACCAGCAGACCTTAAACACATAGAACTTAGGCAAGTGTAAGATGGGTGAGACTTCCGATGGGTACCCACTAAAAACCTCCAGAAATTCCTTCTCGCATCTACGCCGGGAGTTGTAGGAACAAGTGAGACTTCCTTACGGTAATCCCTGACTGGTGCTGGCATGCCCTGAATAGGTTAACCTAAGTTAACCTTTAACTTAAAACCTAGGTCCATAAAGCAGTGAGTGCAGTTAATTTTCATTTAGAATTTAGAGCAGATCGGTTTTACCAAGTAAATCAACGCACAGATATTCGTAATATTAGTGCACGTACATATATGTGGTAGTAATTAGGCGACGCACGAGCTGGAGGTGGGCGCCGGAACCGGAAGCTTGCCGGAGATGAAGGCGCGATACAATATCCGGTTAGACGCCATTTCCGCCGCGAGACGACGCCGCGCGTAGCTTGCCTTAGTAACCGTACGTATAGGCTGCTAATTTGATTTTATAGACAGTGATAGATGGAGATCTTGAGACTTACCTACCATATCTATTTAGGTAAGAAATTTACACTGCGACTTGTTTTGACCAATACCCGCGTGTAGCTTGCTTAAGCCATCGCACTGTACCTTTAAGTGGCTAAACGGTATTTCGCCAGTGTGTGACTAAAGCCTGGAAAAACGCTAATCGGTAGAGTCAAAGGGGCACTAAAGGGTTCTTGTTTTATATTTAACGTTTTTGCTTGTTTGTTGTTGATGGTTTAAATCTAGTGACTACAATTTTACCCCCTTCCAATTTACCGATTGATATGAAATTACAACCTTATAATTCCAAGACAGCAGTCACCATAAGATTACGGATCACCAATTTTCTTGTCAAATGAAAGGACTTGGAAAATCCATTTAATATAAATCTAAATAATCTAACTTTAGATTAACATAAAATTGCGGATTGATAATTGCGCATTCAGTATATTTTAATAAAATCGTTAAACCTAAATTAAATACTTTTTTGGGGTAAAAAATATCTTCAGTTGATTAATAAACAACACATAATTATACATTTTAAATTACTCTTGACATAAAGGGAGTTGCCTCCCTCAAATCCCGTCGATTACAACCATTAATATGCGAAATGAGAATCGATGTGAAGCACCTAAGTATTCCGATGATGTTGATAGAGCAGGCTGCTCCTTCTGAAGTGAAGTTTTCCTTTGTGAAGAGGGAAACAGGATTATTCTTCAGCTTTAGGTGAATTTTCAGTTGAGTGGTGAAGTGACGGTCACTTAACGTGTCTGAACAAGGTGTTGCGTAGAATTATAATGTAGCTTGGTGTTTACTTACGATTCTGTCTATAAGCAAAAATCAGAAATGAATGTATCTATGTCTAAAGTAAATATAATCAGCTACATTTTAAAGTTCATTTTCTTATAAGAATAGTAGAAATATGCAAACGATGAAGATTTTTGATATTATCATTTTTTTTTCTTTTACAATGATGATCAAAGCTATATAGAAAGATGTATTTTTTGAATAGATAACAAGTATGTCAATCTGGTTGGTTTATACCTAAAAGCATAGTTTTCTGCTCTTGAAGAAACAAAAATGTTATTGGTATTTATTTAATGATTATCTATACTGATATTATAAAACTGACGAGTTTGTTGAACGCGCTAATCTCAAGGACTATTTGTCCGATGTGAAAAATTCTTGCACTATTAGATAGCCCATTTATTGAGGAAGACTGTACGCTTTTTATTCCACTTCAGGGTGGGTATAATATAAAATGTAGGTTACCCGAAAACTAGTTAAAAAGCAGGGAGAGAGTTTAGGCCTCACGCTGGTCAACTGCGCGTTGGTGGACGTCAATTAAATATAAACGCATATAAAAACAATATTACGTACTAACCAGTCATTATACCCCGTCCCATATTTCTAGAACCTATAAGTATCAAAGTAGGTTATATTCAATAAATTAATGATTACTTATACAAATATGTACAAGTTGTAGTATGTAATAATTATTCGGCGGCGTGTTGCGATAATACAGATTTAGATAGAGCACCGGTTGTAGAGATAACCCCTTACATAGCTTAAAGCACATAGCGCCACCCACCCTGTACCGACAGAATACAAACTTAAAATTACAACATATAAATATTTATTTTGCGCTTTTAGATTTATTTTTACTTTTTAATGATATTTCCATGACCTTTTGTACTTAGTTTTAACACTTCAACCCATTTTAGTGTCCTAAAGCTGGGCACGGGTTGTGGAATAAGGCCTAAAACTCTCTCAACTCATAAGATAGTTGAGAGAGTTTTAGGCCTTAATCCACACACACTGGTAGATGTCACATGTCATCGAATAATTAGTTCTTAGACTTGCCGGTTTCCTCACTATGTTTTCATTCACCAATATTGAGCAGCGGAGATGAAACAATTCACACATAGATGTGTGTAGGCACGACCAGAATTCGAACCCGCGGCCTTATTTTTCTAAGGCGAGGCCCGTACCTTTGCGCCACCGCTGCTCTAAGTCGCACTTAGTTCTTATGCTCTAATGAATATGGTGAGACTGAACTATTATCCTAAGTCCTAAATTTTATAAATTACATGAAGTTTTTCTAATCTTTCACGGGTAAACAGTTCAGGTTACGCGTCCAATACTAGAACTAATTCTGGATGCTGATGGGGCTGTCTCGTATCTGCAGTGCATTTGGTATGCTTGGTCACGCGGGCGTTGAGAACTATCATGCCATCATTAGAAAAAAGTCTACTTTGCTGCTCTGCAGACTGCGAGCCAGCTCCAACTCCATCCTGAACACCATAACATGGAGGTTCGACTCTCCATTGTTACTAGGAATTGTTCGTAGATGTATGTCGAACAATAATCTAGTAACAAAATAAATGTTTTTTAACTGTTTTATTATTTATTTATTAAGTTAATTTATCTTACTAACATAGTTATAAGATCTGTTTTCTTTGTACTAACACTAAGGATGTAACTTGTCCGAAATAAATGCTATTTTATTTTAGTTCAACGGATTTAGATGAAATTTTTGTATAGGTATTACCAGGTTAATAAATAAAAATATTTTTATCCTGGTTATATGATTTTTTGGGATACTTCCTCACATCACGCGGACGAAATCCCTGGCGAAAGCTGAGATATTTTGCTACTCTTGTTTTTTCTTGAGGTTGAAAATTAAGTACTTTAACTTCTACTATCTTTTACTGAGGTATTTCCTCAGTATTGCTCAATGTTGATAATGGATAGCATTAGATATACGGTGCATTAAATGGGTACTTAACTAACAATCTGGTATATCTTGTATATTAGGTAATTTTTGTTAGTATTTCGGGTTCATGATCTATATAAACTAAAGTTTCCAAGCTGTTGATTAGTTTGTTCACTATACACACCTTAAAATGAAATCTGTAAGTTGTATTTTTTTTTTGTTGTAATTCACGGTCATGTCGTAAATAGGTATACCTAGTTAGAAGTAACACGATAGCTACTTAAATAAAACTATTTTATAACGGATTTTATCGCGGTTTATTTTAGATTTTGGATCCCGACGTTTCAAAGCCTTTTCAGATTTCATGGTCACGGGTGGGCTGAGGTATTTGACGTCCAAAATTATTAATCACAATTATTGCTGACTACCTACAAACATTACTATTTAAGTTGCGTTCCGATTTAAGCAAACTGATCTTACAGTGTCTTGAAGTTGATTTTGCTCGGATTTTAGTAAAAGTAGGTAAATTAAGCACTGGGTTCTAAGCAGGTTACCTACCTGCTTAGAAGTAAGTATGTTTGGTGATATTCGCGTAAATCTAAGAAAATACCACGATAGCTACTACAAAGATGTTTCTATTACAAAAAAGTCTGATTGCACTATTTGACCAATACATTACATTACAAGCCATTGCTAGATCCGTCTATCAAATAAAAAGATTTGTTGAATAAATGCTTACTTAATGTCGCTTGTGTTACATGATTGTTTATTTTCAGTTGGCGATCTTCAGTTGTTTATTGGCTGTGTCGATGTGTGCACCACACACTCACAGATCCAGTCCTCTTCGCGTATTACCAGCAGTAAGACATGAAGAAGTACACGACGAGTATGGACAATACGCCTTCCGGTATATTACTGCTGAAAGTAAGTACTATTTAATTATTGCTTTATCATCTGGGGGTAGTAGGTACTTATAACTAGATCGAGTTAAAATTACATCTCATGTCATTCTATTAGTAGCTAGATAGTTCACATGCAGCATTCAAACTTTGTAGAGTACCAGTAATAAATGTGAAAGCCGTAATGATTTGATATTGTTCAGTTACAGTTAACTACCTTAAATTACTTTTATGCTTGCTTAAATTATGATACATACAAAAAGCTGTAAGTCTTGTGATATAAATACATTTATTATTATTATAACTACGTGTGCTTTTTGGCGAGACGGTAATGACACAAAATACACTGTGAACTTGTTCGTGATGTGCTATTTTTTTTATCTTAACTCATAGAAAATCTAAAGTAGCTAATTGGGGTGGTTAAGTGACTTTGACGCGATCATCTTGAAACGGGTGACCGTTGGTGTCATTTCATTTTAAGTGTCTTTCTGATTCCGAATACACGTTACGTTATCTTTTAGATACATCTGTTGTGATATCTATAGATAACATGTGCTGTCATGTTGGAGACAGTACCTATACTTTCTCCTAGAACAGTCCACATTAGCAGAAAATATCAAATTGAAATTCATTTATAAGAAAGCATAGAGATTAGTTTGAGTAGCTCAACCACTAAGCTATTTTCTTGATATCAGTCTTTATCATTTTCTAGATACTGTGGTCTCAGAACGCGGTCGTCTTATCCCGAACGGTCACGGTGGCTACGTTCTAGAAATTGAAGGGAAGTACCAGTTCATAGGAGACGACGGCAATCTCTACGTCACTGATTACAAAGCCGGACCGGATGGCTTCCATGTATATGGGTCTCATTTACCCAAACAAGTATTGGTTTAATAAAATCTTGATGATATTTTCTCTACTTGAAAGCTAGTTGCTATAGTAGATTTTTTTTTAACAGAAAAAATATTTCAAAGAACACCTTCGAATATTATTTACAGGAATATTATTTGGATTACGAAATTAGAGGTTGTGTGACATTTAGTCAAATATGTAGGTAGAGAATCTATCGCTCTACTGCTCCATCTGTGACTTCGTCCACATGATGTGCCAAATGTGACAAATTTTTTCAAACCTTCAGATTTGGTTGTTGTAAATCGTTTGTTTGCTGACGTTACTTGGCGGATTTCTGAAAGGATCTAAGGAGGGTGGCGAGAGGCTTCGAGGATGCGTCTCGGAGTGGGGGCGCGGCGCGGGTTGTGACGTCACGTCCTATCTCGGCGGCCATCTTGGATTATCTCGTCGCACCTGAGGGGCGCGGGGGCTCGGTATCGACCCAACTGGCCCTGCATTATTTTTCAGGCTAAACTTGAAATCTGTTTACTAGATAAGCGATAAGGACTATAATATTTAAAAGGTATTTTTTTAATTACCTCTAATGATTATGAGATGAAAAAGAGTTGTGTACTTATAAAACCTAGATGCATCTGACTCTTATAACCGAATGAGTTCATTATAATAAATAGAAATTTCAGTCGATTCAATCACTTACGCAAGAGTAAAAAGAAAATAGCTTTTATATATGGAAGGTAAGTATAGGTATTTAACTTATCAGTACCGAGATTACTTTTTTAAGGATTAAAATAATAAAACACGTAAATATTTTTTAAATAGTGATAAGTACTTTGCACTCATATTACAAAGTAAATACCTAAGTGCAAAATAGGTACTAATCTTACGTCCTTTGTAATATAACTATTGCATCTTACATTTCATCAAAACCAAATGATTTAAAAAAAAACTTTATTTTGTTGATTTTTCACCTTAGCTCAACAATGGTAAAGATAAACATCGTGAGGAAACCGGAATAACTTAGAAGTAAGCATTCGAGTGTGGAATAAAGTCTATATTTTCCTAACAGTTTATAAAGGTTTTAGTTGGTAGTTAAGAGAAGACTAATTTCTATTGACAAATAGTCCGATAGCGGGACATTAACATAGTCCTTTTGACTCACTTTTAATCGGTTTAGTATTACTACCTAAAATTAAGGTAGGATTGACCATACAGATAAGTATTAAATACCTACCTACAATTGTCCCAATATTACCCAGCAAAATATAACTTTCAATTAAACTTTCAGACCACAACTAATATAATGTGTATTAAAATTCCACTCGCACGCACAACGTTATCTGTCTGTGGCAGTTTGGACACGGCGATAGGATCTGCCCCATCCCTTTCTACTGACTTCAAACGATCCTTATTTACAAAGATATGAAAGGGAAAAAGTTTTGCTTTCATTTATCAATAACCTGTATGTTTCTTGTCTAATAAATTTTCATATTGATGTATTTAAAATACATTGGTGCTAAAAATCGCTTTTAATTTCGCGTGTTTAGTTGCGCTTGATTCTAATGTCCTGTCTGTAACGGAATCTGTTATTTTTACCAGGTTACCTACTTCAAAAGGAAGAAAATGAAATCAAATTTCTTTGATTATAAAGAGCTTACTTTGATCCTTTCAAAAGTAGCTATATAATAATGTCTGTTATATAAAGTACTCCACGCTTTTTTACAAAACCAAATGTTTTATACTTTCGACACGATATCATACTCGTCTCCACAAAATCAGTAACTTTTTATGGGGCAACGTAGAACCAACTTCCTAATTATATCGGAACTATGATTTATAACAAATTTAAAATAATGATAAAATTCACGTTATGTAAGAAGGTATATTGATAAATTTCAGACCATGTTAATAATAAAAACGCATGTAATTAGATCGCTGTAAATAAAATGTAGTTAATACACTTGCCCGCAAAACGCTTTTAAAATTGCAATAATTGGAAATAGTATTTCTACGGTTTTACCTTTTTTTTAAAAATGTATTTATAGTTTACAATAGTCGTAAATAAAACTGATAAAATTAGCTATAAAACGTTTTTTTTTTTAATCGCTAACTTCATAGTTTACAAAAATAAATTTAGAAGTGAGATACTTAGTTTTGCGGGCCAGTGTAGGCAAAAGTACTTCATTTGAAAAGAGACAAAAGTCTACGGAATTTTTGGCAGTGTTTCTAAGTAGATGACACATTTTTCACTGCACTATAGGAAAAAATTGGACGATTTGATGTAGTGGCCCTCCCCAAAAATTAACCCCCGTGTTTATAAACGTCTTATAACCTCATTATAGTTTAAATAGGTTTATATTTCGTTTGTCTTTGTCTGTCATCTCGACAATTATACTAGTAAGAAAGAGACGAAGGACCATTTTAGCTAAAGAGTCATAAGTTTTTTATGAATAAGACCGTAAGAATATTTTCATTTCTTTTCGACCTTTAGCCGGGGTAGTACCAAGATTCTTTGTTTTTTATTCTTATTAGATCTAATTAGACTTATCTATTATCGGGATGTGTTGCAAGAATTTTTTTGTTGATTTCGTTAATCGCCTAGAATCACATCAATGCGTTGTGACACATATCATATAAAAATTGAAAGAATTCTGTCTTGGTTCGACATACTCCAACACTTGGCTATTACGAATTTATTCGTTAAAAATTTTGCCTCAACAAAATTTGGTAGCTAGCAGTGAATACCACCTACGAATCTATTACTCCGTCCCACCCACAGAAAAATACGAACTCAAAGCATCATTAAACCATAAAGGGAAACATTAAGTGGCAATCAATATGTTTGCAATAGACCACCGTAGTTATTGGCGATAAACACTTGACGGTGAAACAATGCTTCATTGAGAGCGCGTGCGCAGCTGCCCGGTGTGTTTGACACTCGGCGCTACTCGGCATTGTTGTGGAAACTTCCGAGTGGTGAAGAGGGCAAACAGAGGCGCGTGCCTGGGGAAAAGACCACCGGCTACGACTAGGTATATTCTACTACTACTATTATGAAGAATGATTAGGAAGTATTGGGTTTATCCTCTATAAATGTAATGAAGTTGGTTAATAATTCACGTTACTGACTAAAATGGAATTTGGTGCTCTAATAGTTCTGTTTAAAAACTGATAGGATATTTAGTGTGAAAAACCTTTTCATAGATGATGAAACTAAATTATTATGTATTATTCTGAAACTTACAATAGGTACAGGAGAAGATTACGACGTCAATGAATATTGTAGCAACGAGCATTGTCGCGTCGTAGCTCGTAGCAATTTCGTAGCAGCTACTACAAAGTCATACGAACTCCGATTGTGTATAAGAATCAATAAGATTTACCCGAACAAGGTCAGTTCTCTCAACTCTTACGATATCTTGATTTAATTTTGGATACTGTTTGACCTGCAAAAAGACGTAGACTCAAATGCAGTAATGGGATGCTGAGGGGCTAATATTTTCCTTACTCCAATGTGGGACTTTTGTTGTTATTCGCGTGATATAAACTAGGGTTCATAATAATTACTATCTATTAATATATTTCGTATTTAGAATCTCCTGAAAATGTGATTATTTTAATCGTTGTATACTTTTTATACTCAGTAGGTGGTATGGCTCATCCTGGTTAGAGTGTCGTCGAGTAGGTGCGCAACTCTACGCAAACTAGGGCACGTGTCATAATGACGACCACCAGAGTAGTTTCACTGGGCGGTGAACAATTAGAAGACAAGGTAGTCTGTAATCTATACAGATTTAATAAAGCTTATGGTTTGATTTGGTCTGTTTGAAATAAAACTACTTTTTAATGGATTTTATCGCGGTTTATTTTAGATCACGACGTTTCAAAGTCTTTTCTGACTTCTTGTTCACGGGTGGACTGAGGTATTTGACGTCCAAAAATATTAATCACAATTATTACTGACTACCTCCAAACATTAATATTTAAGTTACGTTCCGATTTAAGCAAACTGAGCTCACAGTGTTATGGTCTGTTTGTTTAAAGGAGCTAATTTAGAATTACCATCTGTATAAACTGTTGCTACTTTAACATATATAACCTGGATGACCTTTGATTGATTTGATTTTTGGAAATTATAGTGAAGGGTATAGTAATAAATTTTCTCACAAAAGAAGGAATAAAAAAAAAATCTTTTGGACTCGAACCGGAATATTCGAGACCACCCAATTTCCCATCTGAGTTATCATATTGCACATTTATGGCGAAATTTGTCTTCGTATATTGATACTAGCTTCCGCCCGCGGCTTCGCCCGCGAAATTGATCTCACTTCTTGTTTCTCCATACAAACTTTGGAACCCCGTTTCACACCCTTAAAGGGTGAGTTTTGAAAAATCCTTTCTTAGTGCACCCCTAGACCCCATAAGGAACCTATGTGCGAAACCAGACCCAGCGGTTTGGGCTCTGCGTTGATATGTCAGTCGGTCAGTTCTTCTTTTATATATTTAGAAGATTGTAGCAGTTTTTAATTGCCTGAAAAACTAATAAAACATGGTTTTCTAAAAATGATACCTAGCTAGATCGGTTAATCACTCCTGAAACCGCCTGCTTACTAATTTTCATGAAAATCGTTGCAGACGTTTCCGAGATTCAGATTATATAGGTATTTATTTAATTAATAAAATATATATACAACAAAGTAAATTAATAAACAAAAGTCTAACTTAAAAATATGTCTATATCTAACTATATACCTAACTTATCCTAAAATATAAATAACTATCTAAGTAGGTATAAATAAATATTAATAATTATGTATATATAGGTATACAAGAATTGGTCGATCAAAGGTTGTTAAATAGATAACGAGGTAAGCCCTCACACCTCTATTACCAGAAGGGGTAGGCAGTTTAGGGGTTGAGCTTAGCTTCAGACAGGCACTAAGATGTTTCTATACTAAAAACTTAAAATTGGTCGACCCGGATCCTTGCTACTCCTGCCACTGATTTAACAAGGTAAATATTTGGGTGATTTCGTTTAAATCGCGACCGGGTGCTTGTTGCATCTATTGTCTCAAATATCCGACGTTTACTGCTTACGAAACATAACAGTAAAGATAAGGCGCCTAAATAGGCAATAAAATGTTATTGGTAGGCATATCTGTACACGGCTTTTTATAGAAATCGCTGATCTTTGTTCAACAAGACTGTACCTTGGATATTTGGTTTTTAAATTATTAAGTTAAATTACAAAGGCTCTTCTTTAGTATTTAATATAAGAAAGGATATCGAGGCGTTGAGTTTGATTTTCCCATACAAGTAACAAACCAGCAATTTTTCCAGAATTTTCTATACAAGGAGCCGCGGTAGTGCAACAGTATTGGCCTCGCTTTTAAAATATAAGGTCGCGGGTTCGATTCCCGGTCGTGCTCACGTGTGTTTGTTCAGTAGTGGGACACTAAAAATAGTTGAAGTGATACAAGTAACAAACGTGCAGTCCTGTTAAAGCACCATGCTTAGTTTCATTAAATAATGTGTTTCTTTGAGAATGTGATTTTACATGAAAAAGTAAGATTTTTAAACCTACCTACTGCCTGTATTTGGTAGCGAGCATAGCTGCGCGCAGAAAGCTAGTAAGTACCAAGTGACAGTACTTCTAATACTCTACTCTTCTTACTTGTATTATCAACAGCTCTAATCAATAAACGACGTATTTAATAAACTCTACAATATTTTAGACCTTTCTTAATCTTTGCGTATAGTAAGAGGAATCAGAAAGTTTCTAACAAATGCATATTGGAAGGAGTGTATTTTCGAATCAATTTAATGTTGGTATGTCCGATATTAATGATGGTATTGAACAGTAGAGACACTCCAGCTGCCGATGAATGGCGGGGGTCCGATCAAAGAGTTTTACAACAAACAGAAAAGGAGGCATAAAACTCTCAATTAACTTTGATCGCTAAGAGACCCTTGTGTTTATATGTATATATAAAATTGATTCAAAACTAACAGGGTAAGCAGCATTTTGTTTTTTTCGGAGTATAAAATATGATAACAATATTCTGTGACATTAACACACAAGCTAAGCAGAGCTTGTGTTATGGAAACCAGGTAACTGATATATTATGCACACATACAAACTACTTTTCTTTTGTAAATAAATACTTATAATAGACTAGCGGCCCGTCCCAGCTTCGCCCGGGTAGCTTCAGCCCACTCAACAATTTCCATAAAATGTGATAACCATAGCAGCGCCATCTATTGATTACTTACTCAACCCAGTCGAAAGGTATCGACATCTGTTAGAATCATTTGGAGTTAACAGATAATTGTGACTGTCAAATAATAACAGACAAATAATTAGAAATAAATTAAAATTGCGACTATAATTTGAGATTTAAACTATCCTATCTCTCAAGTTGGATCGAACTGCACATGGTGTGCGAATTTTATTATAATCGGTTAAGTGGTTTAGGAGTCCATTGAGGACAAACATTGTGACACGAGATTTATATATATTAAGATAATTACACCCAGACTCGAGAAAACAGAAATGTTCATCACACAAAGTCTGTCTCGGGAAGGGAATCGAACCCACTACTTACGGCGTGAAAAGCAAGTATCTTACCAACCACGCCACCGGCCCTTCATATTTCTATTATGTAACTATTGGAAAAAGTTTTTCTAATAAGTACTTACACGATTTATTCATCAATCAAATTTGGGCTTGTAAACGAATTGAAAAAAGCGTTTAAACGCTTAAATAGTTACTAAAATTTGTAACTCCAACGCAAAAAGAGGGCTACTATTTTATAAATAACCTAATACCTTTCTATGTAATACAAGCCCTATCTCTTTTTCTACCTTAATCTTTGCATGAAGCAATGTGTACCGGTGGCAAACCACGACGCAGTCATTTGTAAACCGCCACTTGATATTCTATAATACTTATTATTTATACCTTCGCGACTTCCGAAGCCGTTGGGAGTTAGCCTGTACATCATTTCAACATCGCTCTTTGTAGATAATACTATTTTAGTTGCTATAGAAATAAGTAATGTTGTATGAGTTCCATGTTCTAGCCTGTTAGTTTACCTACATGTAAATGAAATATGTAAATGAATGAAACTATGAGGTGTTTATGTCATAGAAAATGTTACATATCAGTAATCAATGCAAAAACTACATAACGATTTGAATGCGTTTTGGTACATAGATATTTTAAACCCGGGGAAGGGCATAGGATAGTTTTTATCTGATTGCGCAAAGAGAGGTTAATGGTTTAGCGCGATAACTGGATCATCTATCCGCGCGGGTGGAACTGCGGTCAGAAAGCTAGTTGATTATAAATGAAACCTACTCGTAGCTATGGTCTTCTAAATCATAAGAGACGTTTCCGAAATTCTTCTTAATATACAAGAAACGCTGTTTATATTAATATCTTACAGTTATCTATAGGTAGATCAGTGCAAAATCGCATTCTGCCGCAGGTGTAAATGTGAGGATTGCAGGTAACCGATTTTTTGTTCAAGTTATTTATAGATGTCGCGCGTCGAGTCGTGGCAGTTAAAATGAAGTGGATCAATGTTTGTTATAAATAAATAATTTATTTTATCGATATTGTTTTCACTACAACTAAATAATTCCGATTTTGAATTTCAAAAAGCTTACCTAATTTTTATATAATCTACACTTAATATTATAAAGCTGAAGAGTTTGTTTGTTTGTTTGAACGCGCTAATCTTAGAAACTACTGGTCCGATTTGAAAAATTCTTGCACTGTTATATAGCCCATTTGTTGAAGAAGGCTATAGGCTTTTTATCCCACTGCTGGGCATGATATGTAGTTCATGCAGGCGTAGCGGCGGTGAAAAGCTAGTACATTAAGTCTTCTTCAAGTTTTATCTCAAGACAGGTTTTGTAGGCATTCATTTTGTCTAGACGATTTGCTTGTAGTATGGTAGTCTTTAAAGTGGTCGTGCGCTATCATTGCCGCCCATTACAACGGCGACATGGGTTAGTCTCTATGTGAACATCGACAATAATCAGTAGCAATCGCAGTGACATTTAAATCTCTGATTGAAGAGTTTTAGGAAGATGTGCGATGTCCGCCAACCCCCACTAGACTAGCGTATATGAATCTATATTCTATCAACTCTTATAACAACTGTGAGAAGACTTGTCCCCGCGAATAAAACACTAAAGGTTTGCTACTTACTTACATTTTACTAGAACTTTTTGCTTTTGTTTTGCAGGTGTACATCAGAATACTAAAACCCCATTTTTATCTTATTACATTAAGAAAAAAATCATGATTGTGGCCACACAGTACCTGTTCAGTAATAAGATCTCGTCTATAGAATGTTATAAACAGAATCAACATAATAAAAATGATTTTATAAAAGCATCGAACGCGTGATGTTAAGAAGGAGGTAAGGGCATCGTATTTCAAAACAACGAATTTTATACGACGATTTTTCGCAAGGTTTACGTTTGTTGGTTGGGAAACGCTTTTGAGTTATGAGTAGAAGTCAAAAGTTTGAAAATATCACGAACTATTTTCAGCCATGTTGGCACGATAACTAAGTAGGTATGTTCGGACTTGTACGAGTAGATAAGTTCCGTACGAAGGTCCTAGGGGCGTTATTTTAGGCAAAAATGATTTTTCACCCTTTGCCTAGTATTGTGTGAAAAGTTAAGTTATACTAAATGCACATATTTTTTATAGGTAAGCACATAAAAGGGCTACTAATTAGATAATTTCCTAATTATGCTCCCTTCTGAGTCAAAAGCCTCTCAGTCGTCCAAATGTGTTTAGAATTTAGAGTTCCATAATATTTGCATCCAAGTCAAATGATTCTAGAAGACTTAAACATTCATAAAGCAAGCAAATAACTTACACAATAATATTAATGTTAAACCTATTAACCTTTTAACGATAAGTTAAAACATTTTCCATACAAGGTTTCCTCGCGAAGCCTTCAATGGAACAACAAGTTTATCTTAAAACCGATTCATTTTCTCTCACGACCCGTTCCCATGATTGAAGGACATCAACCTAACATCAAGTACACGCGTCGAAAAAATAAATCAAACATTCTCTACGACGCCCACCATTAATAAAACTCTTTAAAATATATTTAATAATGTCCACAAAGGTATGGTGCACAATGCTCGACCCATAAAGGGGCAGCATTTATTATGGTGACAATATATTGAACACAAAAAGATATTGTGACAAAGACGCGTACTTTTTAATAATATTGTCATTTCTCAGCAGCAGTGGACTCTTTCAAAAAGCTATAACGCAATAATTTATCTCTTTATAAGAGTTTTTTATCTGTGGGAGGATGACGCCAGGTGAGCACGGGTTAACTGGTACAGCCTTAGTTCCATTATACGTCGATATGTGTATGTTGTACTATTGTGGTAGCTGATGCGCAAGCGCACCTATAGGTGGGCCACATTTGTTATTCAAGATAACTGTGATGGTTCCCTATTTAGATGTATCTAATACTTGTATGGTATTCAAAGGCTGTGTTGGTAAAAATTTAGTCAATTACTCGGGCTGGTAAAAACTTACCCATCTATAATATAAAAATGAATCGTAAAATGTGTTGGTAAGCACATAACTCGAGAACGGCCGAACTGATTTCACTAATTCTTTTTTTAGAATGTTCCTTGAAGTACGAGGATGGTTGTTACGTAAAGAAAAATTAAAAAAACCAACCTCCTCAGAAACGTCTTGACCGATTCGGTAGGTCTGAGAATCGGTCGTAATCTATTTTCGGACCCGGTAGGTGGCACTGCTATACCAGGCAGGACGACGTCTGCGGGGTCCGCTAGTTGCTAATAATGAAAAATCTCTGCTCCTCACTTTTATAATTCAATGGTTTCAACTTCAATGGTTTTTTACATCATCGAAATCAATTGGCGTATACTGACATATTTCACTATACTATACTATTTATACTTATTTCGAACGTACTAGTCCAGAGAATATGAGTAGGTACGATAAGCTCAACAATATTAAGAATCGTTTTTGTTAGGGACAATATTTCCATTCTCAGAATTTCATTTTACCAATGCATTATAGAATGAGAAAGCTAAAGTAGATACACATCTAATACTTGAGAAAAAGTTTTTAGGTACTAGTTTTATTCGATCTATTTCTGACTGCAATAATAGTTCTAAGGTACTCTATTCACCACTAATATGTATTACAAATTTAACTTTCTACGAAATAAAACCTATTTCGAAGTTCAGATTAACATAAATTTTGGGCGTGAAACACGATTTGCGTTATTGCGCAAAAAATTAACGACACTGTTATAGCCATCGCCGAGACGGGGTTGACATTGGAGCCACAATAAAATCGATGAAATATTTAAGGGGCAGTTCCTATAACTCATAGCGGGCGAGTTAAGGGTGAGTACCTATTGTGACAGTGTTTGCAGGTAGCCGCACAGTGGGCAGTCAGTAATAACTCGTGGGATTCATGAGAGTCTGGTACTTGAGACGTTTTTATATACTTATTAACATACTAATGAACATTTCGTCCTTTGATTTAGATAATGAATAAGTACTTTCACGCTGTCTCGTCCCTTGTATTATTTTAATTTGGTTAAAAAGATGTTTCAGCCCTATCATTTCAATTAGCCCATTTTATTATACCAAATTATTACTATCTATACTAGCGCACTGCAGAAATCTTTCCTCTGCACAGCGGCAACACTTACAGAAAAAATTGTTAAGTAGTTTTTGAGATCATCGCCAAATATAATAGAGTCAGACGTGGTGAAAGAATTAGCTTTATAAAATGTAGTAATGATATTAATAACATCAATTATGTATGATGTTAATAATAACGATAATTTCTGTATTAGGAAACTAATAACCTCTGCCTAACTTCCAGTTTAGCCTATCCTAAACGGTTTTGGAATCAGACCGAATTTTTTTTTAAAAATTGAATTTGTTTAATTATATATAGGTACCACAAACAGTAACTCTGACGTAACAACCAGGATTCTATGCGCGTCACGTCCCAGGTACTAGTCGTACTAAATCCCGACCCGGACATTCGGGGAAGCTGCATGAAGTCGTCACGAGGGCCCCCGCTGGGTCGGTAGCGGCGCGGGCGGTCTCCCCTTAATTAATTTAAATGCTTACCTGCATGACGTATGAGGGTATGTCGTCTATACTAGTAAATGTGATTGTGGAACCAGTATCTCTACAAAGTAGCGTTTCATATGGGTTGTTGGTAGTGTCATCGTACTAAACTTTATTAGCGTATATTCCGTAAGGCTCACTTCTTATAACGATAGCTAATGTGCTGTCTACAACTCACACTATAAGCATTGAGGAAGAAGTCGAATTCACGAGTCACATCTTTGATTTTGGCGGGGGCACAAATTACCCTGTTTTATTACAACCTAATGTCAGATAGTCTGTCTATAGGAATCTAAAATTCTTGTTTTAAGCCAGAATTTATCTTTACTAGTATTATAAAGCTGAAGAGTCTGTTTGGTTGTATAAGGAACGACTGATTTAAAAACTTTTTGGACTGTTAAATAGCCCATTTATTAAGGAAGGTAATAGGCTACTTTATCCTACCGCTGGGCACGAAAAGTAATACATATGGGAAAGTTACTTTAACATAGGTATTTTAATTTGTAGTCAAATGCTTAGTTATTGTCACATAAACTCACTACTTACTCAATACTCACCTATACTATCAATAAAATAGACTAAGGTAACTAAAAATAAAGTAGTCAAATAAATAAAATAACTATTTACTGGTTTCGATTGTAAATAACGATGTAATTACTTTAATTTCCACATTTAATCCTACCTTGATACATAAAATCGAAGAGATACCTAATATAATTTTCACATCCGAAATGTACACACGCGACCTAACCTTGTCATAACAGCATCCAAATGTGAATTTTTATGTTTTATTACACAATAATTATTATATTAATTTACGATTTAGCTACCGGCCTTCTCAGACCAAATTATAAATTATTCGATGTTCGAAAAGAAATCGAGATGCATTCGGAAGTCGATTGTTATCTCTATTACCTTGAAGCAAGGAGATTCAATAAAATATTGAAATTAATAACTTGTTAACTTTCTGAATATTTATATAATTAGACGATTTTGTCATCGAATAGGTAACGGACATGGAGTCAAGTAGGTAGGTAAGTGTTGTTTTCATAGGTATGGAAATTAAGTTGTTATTAGTTGTCTTATAATGGTAGGTATCTATACGAGTAGGAACTTATCCTATTATTAGAAACAAAACTGATTTTATTGTTATTAAAAAATATGTGTGTATTTGTAAATATGCCTACGTGGAGTTATTTTTTCATAACCCATGCCTGGGTGTTCCATTATAAAATAAAGTCGATTATAAAATTGTAAAATAACGAAAAAATATATCACTATAATAATTTGGACCTAAGATCCTAAACATAAATCGTTTAGTGCATAAACCACTGTTTAGTGCAAAAAGCATTATGATGTATGTTTGAGATTTAAATAATGTCAAAAATGTTGCAATACAAAATGATAAGTAGGTAACGGTTCGTTCAAAGTTCATTAATTTGATCAAATGTCTGTAAACAAATTTTTATAATGAACGACTGAAGGGGACAAATAATGTCTGCTATAAAAGTATCCACTGTTTAGCGGACTACCCACACGTTTATCTTTCGTTCCGCTAATTGCTGATGGACCGAACCTAATCTTGCTCCCTAAACAGTGAGCTCGTAATTTTAATTTTATTGCCGTTCCGTGTTTTACAGTAAATTTAAATACTGCCTGTGTAGTGTAGGTACCTATATCACATTTTAGAAATCGCCATTTTTCGTATTTCAAAATGAAATTTGGGACGCAACTAACACGATTTTCAGTAGGTAAATACTTTCTTTCAGTGATGATTGAGTTGGTGGTAAAAAGAAACATGAAAACCGTAGATTAAGGATCTAAGCGTAGCGTAGCGTCTAGAAACGAATATATTTTTTTACCAGCTTCAGTCCGCGGCTTCGTCCGTATGGTATTAGGGTAAAAAGTAACCTCTTGCTATTCAAGATTATAAGCCATATCTGTGCAAGATTTCATCCGAATACGTCCAATAGCTTTAGAGTAACAAACTTTCACACAGGCAGTAGTAAAGCTAAGTAAAGATAAGATAAATGTGGATCAGAATTTTCAGGCTTCTCAGGTTTTATACCTATGTGCAATAAAATAGATGTACTTAGAAAAAATCTCTACAGTCTAACGGTCTTATAAATAAAAATCTTATAAGACTCTTTAGTTAAAATTGACTTTGTCTCTTTCTTACTAGTATAAATGTCAAGTCGACAGATAAAGACAAACGAATTATAAACCTAATTTAGCTATAAAGAGCATAAAAGACGTTTATGAATACGGGGTAAGGTGACTAATCAGTACGCAGGAGATATAATAGTGAACTAGTGTGTGCACAAACACATGCACTTTCTATTCCTTTCAGGTAGATAGATATATGTTGGACTCCTTCGTGTCTACATAATGTATGTAGGTACTGTAAACCAGCCTATCTTTAATGGTTATTTACAACATATAAATTACTTCAACGTACATTACGTATTACTAATAGCTTTAATTTAATATTAATTAGTGTTTTCGTATCATAAAATTATACGCTTTGCAATTTTGTCTAGACACTATTTCATATTTTGACTTCTTTATCACCGTGGTTACATTTATCTGTACTCTATATTAAATTAACTGCAATATAATAGTGCGATACTGCTTTCTCACAATTAAATGATACATAAAAGTGAATGAAATCAGTGTTGTACTACGCCCGAATGATTATAGAGTTGAGTGATCTTTGTGAACGAATTAAAGTCTGACCGAATTATCTTATTCGAACGGGGGTTTGTACTATGTTCACATCGTTAATTCTAATATTCCAATAAATATGTCTGTTCCTATGTTTGGTAACAAGGCGGGCCGTACCGAATGCCATTAGAAGTAATAGAGCGTGCAATTGTGGGGTTGGGTTTGATGGTGGTCGGTTTTTTGCGGAAAACATACCAGTTTTGTGTTTGTTTGATTTATTGTTTTCGAGTTTCGGCATTCAGATAACTTTTTGTGTAAATATTTTGTTCAGATTAATTTATGTAAAATGAAATACTACCTACGGACAATTTGCTACTTGATTTTACGTAGTAGAATAAATTAATGTAGGTACCTACATATCTATTCTGTGATAAACGATAATATTGTAAGGGAGTATGTGGTAAAGTCTTTTACGCGATTGCCTACTCATTAGATTTGATCCGAATTATTTAGTGCTTACACTCATTGCTTGTACATTTTGTCCCTCTTGTGTGATAGAAATACGAAGTCTGCCGAGAGACGTTAAGAAAATCGAAGCACTTTGGCAAGTGGTGCCTGCAATAGCTATCGGCATCTACCTAATATATTAGATACCTATTAAAGCATCATTTGGAATTGTAAAGTTCTTATAGTGTTTTCCAAAGAAATCTAGAGGTCAAGATATTACCTTTATTTTTTTATTTTATCCTACAATTCTTGTCAATCAAAATACTCAGGTTAAATAGTATTGTTTGCTACTTTTACAGCCGGTAAAGATGCGTGTGATATTAGAAAAAAAAAAATGGTGGTGAATAATCTGATCGTGAACAAGAGCTGTTAATCTATTAATCCTTTGTGTAATGGTTAACAGGGCATGTCTGAAGCAAGACAAAGGCATCAAAACAAGCGACAGACAAAAGGCTGACAGTTTGGTTTTTGCACTCTTGCGTTAGAAAAAATTAAAGGCTATTTCTTTTTTCAAAACTACGCACTTGTCGACTTTCGATTGCATTCCAAATTTAAATGTTTTCATGTACACATTTAACTAAATTAAATGAATAAAAGCTTTTAAAAAATATAGGATAGTAGTAGGTATCTAAGTAATACAGTGATTAAGGAATTTTTAAAATAAAATTTTCTAGTAATACATAGTTGGGAGGCCTAAATAGGAAGTCATAGGTACCTAATTCGACACATTTGTGTCTTAAAAGTGAGTAATTATTTTGCTAGCTATCGGATATTAAGTAACTTAATGATAAGAGTTAGCAAATTTATGCAGAAGAATTTTTTAACGCATACGTTTAAATTGTAGTTTTTAATAAATACATATTATTTAATAAATAGGTACGGTTTTTATACATAATGTTAATTAATATATTATGAGTTATTAACACTTAATTTTGAACATTTCATGATTTTTTGGAAGAAAAATGACTATTTATCAAAATGTGATTTGGTTAATAAAGTTAGAGCATTTCTCATAAAATTTCTGCAAAGGTGACTATTAAGCTGTTATCCAGTAGTGGCAGTACTAAAACCCATAAACAGGAGTTTGTTAAAAAAAATTGAGTGTGTATTTATTTTCTACAACTGCAAAGTAAACATAGAAGCCTTCTTAATAACTTGTATAGAACTAACACAGCCACAAAAACATGAACAATATATTGTCCGAACAAAATAAATAAATAATCTGCTCAACACAAATAAATATCGCCATTATCGGCCTGTGTTGCCAACCGCGACCCATAGGGCTTGGTGTTGCCAACAAAAGAAAATAATAAATTCTAATACAATGCCGTGTCAGTGCATTTGTTATGCAATTATCGGGAATCGTGCAATTTGTGTGTGAACAGGCGTGATTACTGTGATGACGTAAAAATACTTATCGATCGATGTGGAAATGACAATACATAACTGATTTTTATTTTACGGATTGCTGATTCAATTATCCGGTAGAGCCTCTATTGGTTCACATTTGTTCGGTGAGCCGTCCGTATATGGTCGAGCCATTACGCGATCTAGCGATGTTTTTTTTAAATTCTTCGATAGGCTGGCGCTTGACTACAACTTGCCTGATGTTAAGCAATATACCAGTATACCAATTCACTGGTGATTACGAATGATTATGCGACCAAATAACCTAATGTTACGGAAGTGGGTAACGGAATTGGAACGAAACGACTATGGACGTAGAACGAGTATTTTTGAGCACTGATAGAGTCCAGAGTCCACAAGAACAGAGTCCCAAATGGCGGTACTAGCACTGTACACCACTGCACTGCACTCTCACTATCTTCGCCCAGAGTGCCGAATCGTGGCACTAGGACTATTCACCACTGTCAGTACCTTTACCTTATTTTCCAATTCACTTTGCACTTTACTTCACTTTTTTCTTATTCTATCCTTGCTTGCTACAACTAATTAGTAGAGGCGCAGCAATTTTCTCCGCTCTATGAATAACTCGATTGGGGAGGTGTAATAACTTTTGTTTGTGTTCCTGGGCGTGAGTAAAGCAGCCAGTACCCGTTGACATCTAAGATATCAGCAACGCGAGAGTCATGGTTCTAGTGTTGCAAGCGTCCAAACGTTACGAAGCCCGCTTACAAAAAAACCATACAGTCCTACGGATGTGGGAGTGTCAATTTATTGGTTACTACGCAGATATCTTAAAACGCAGTTAATACAAATTAATTAATCTGTATTTAAGTAGTATTGTCTTAGATTTACGCGAATATCACACATTGAAATAAAACTACTATTTAACGGATTATATCGCGGTTTATTTTAGATTTAAGGTCACGACGTTTCAAAGTCTTTTAAGACTTCATGTTCAAAAACGGATCTTAAATCTAAAATCTAAGTATTTACGTTAAATTTTGCAACACCTAGGTAGGTATATAAAATCTTTTCATATTTGGGTCATTTGCCTAAGTTTAAAACAATTGATCAATAAAACGAGTTGGAACTGTAACTGAAAATGCCGATGTGTGATAATGCGTGATAAATTGATTTGAGTTAGAGAAAACATCGGGCCAGGTCCAAGCAAGTAAAGTGTTCTGTTCTATTACAAGAAATAATGAAAAAAAAAAACAAAGTATCCATTTCGTGACTGGCAGTGAATCTCAAGTTATGATGATGCGTGATAATGTATTTTGATGAATTACCTATGTATTTTTTTAATAGCGGATTAGCGGACCCCGCAGATGTTGTCCTGCCCGGTAAAGCAGTGCCACCTACCTTCGACTGATTCTCAGACCTACCGAATATAGATATAAGATTTCATAAAAATCGGTCAAGCCGCTTCGGAGGAGGTTGGTTTTTTAAATTTTTCTCCGCGTAAGAACCAAGGAATATTTAAAAAAAGAAGTAACGAAATCGGTTCAGCCGTTCTCGAGTTTTGCGCTTAGCAACACATTTAGTGAATGGTTTTTAATATATAGATAGAAGATTATGTAATATTATTGTCTTTTATATTTTAGTAAAACCTAGTCTAGATTTGTGTAATGTTAAAAACATCATCTTTTATAGTGTTTGTACCATTTCGTATGCAGGTACTATTAAGTATGCTTAAGTAGGCACCTATCTACATACATACTTTAATATTAAAGTACATATTAACAAAAAATACGTTGTTAAAAACGGGAATTACGTAGAACAGTTGAATCAGTCAAAAATATATCAAAAACAACTAATGTGACCGTTTAATGAAGATTAGATATAGATAGCTTGTACGAGTAAGTACACAAAACTCGAGCGACAAACGAATCAAATACATTGCCTAATGAATTTATACTGCTACTACAATCATTTATATTAATTAACATTAACATAGGAATGCATAAAGAAAAAGTTAGGCATCAACGCAATATGAATGCCCAAAGGAAACTCGAGATTAAAATGCACGATTTTTGAGATTGTAAGCAATGATATGGAAGGAATGTACTAACGAATGTTTTCTTGCCGTTATAGTGTGTGTATACGTAATAAGTGAAATAATTAGTGTTACTTCAATTTTTTATTTGATTTAAATGTGATACGGCTTCTTTGTTTACAAATAGGCTAAAGTAATATAAAGATTAGATAATAGTCAAGTTTAGCGATTTATTAAGTGCCTAGTTATCATAATAATGCGTAATGTACATTACCTACTTCAAATGTATGTAGTTTATAATGTATGAAGGTTAAAAAAGTAATTATTTAGGCGGTCATTTTTAAAATTGATTTATAATAAACTTTTGCATTAAGTGTAAAAATTACTACAGAAAATTACTGCTTACCTTTGGTTTGACTTGACGTTTCAATAGGGTTTCATCGACAGTGGTCACGAGCAGACAGTAGCTTCAGTGAAGGAGCATTGTGGACGCTGTGGCTGAAATATATTTTCCTGAATATAGGTATGCCCTTTTTAACGATAGTTAGGATCCCTACATACTATACTCACTATGTCCAGATTCTCAAATAGCGAGGTTTAGTGAACTCCAACACTGGAGGTCAACGTGGACGTCTACCGGAGTTTATATGTTGACGGTCATGGTGAGTTTGGACCGAATCAACGTCAGCAGTCAAGTCTGACAGTTGTCACGGCAAAGCTGTTTGAGTGAATGAAGTGTACAGTAATGTTCTCTCAGTACTGTTGGACCCTGTGCAAATCAGACGTCCGCTGGTAAATCAAAGACCAACTTGAGACGCCGGTCGTGTGCGGGTAACCCACTTTTTGTCTTGGTTTTACTTACTGAATCCTCCTAGGACCCCATTACAGTTTAATACTGGAGTAGATAAGGTTACCTGAGCATTACTGTTTAAATGATGCTTTGTCATCAGATTTTGGTTAACTAAGTTAATATAAAAGACCTTCCTGAGACATCACCTATAGTTTTCCCGTTCACCGAACTACTTCTGATTAGGGGTTCCTCTCGTTTGCAACCCCATCATATACATACACCTATTTTCCATTCTGAAATTTTCGTTCTTGATTTCAACGGCTTCACGCACTACCTACTCTTATAAAGGTTAATTACCCGTTGATTATAATTTTTAAATTGATTTTTTTAAGAAGTTGACAAAAGTGAAAGGGGCACATTTTATAAAAAAAATCCGCACAGAACGTAGGTTTACCCACATTTAGATATTAAACTACCATTAGCATGTCATTTGCTCATACCTGCCTATACATTATCTTGTCAAAATATTTCGTTGAAATTTGAGTTTTTTTGGGAATATTTCGTGAATTCGCTCGTTGGGTGCACAATAGGGACCGTGACATCTCAATTCTGACAAAAGGAATCATTTGTCATTGTCCATTAGGAGATATTGTTGGTCTACATTAGAAATATTAGCTCAAGTATTGTTGCACTCCAACATAATGTTGACAATCATGTTTATTTTCATATAAGCGTTGCGTGAAAGTTTCGCTTTTATTCGTACTTACCATTCGATAAATGAGTCAAATTAACTCTTTAAAATATCTCTTTATTACTTCGTAAATACTCTTGCATGCTGACGAGGTATAACTTGTCACATAACTGATATAGGTATATTAATTTTTAACCGACTTCTTTATGAGAGGAAGAGGTTTTAGATTTTTGATATGTGTATGTTTTTTTATGTAGGTTCGCCGATTACCCCGTCAATTGTGAACTATTTTTGATTTATTTTTAAAGTGAAACTTTTATTACATCGTCTCAAACTTTTTCGTCAGTGTGTTGCATGTCGCGTGACTGTCGGCCGGGGAGTAGGGATAAGGCCAAATGGCGACGCCTATAGGTAGTTCGCAGCACAAGCACAGCAAGAAAATGTGAAAATTGATTTGTCAATATATTTTTTAAGGGAAATATTGAATGGCCTTCTAATAAATTAAAAATAATATTGAGGTTCATTTATTAAGAATATTATACATCGAAATAAAACTTTTTTATAACGGATTATACCGCGGTAAATTTTAGATTATATTTTAATTCAGGATTCATGACCACCCGTGACCAAGAGGTCTGAAAAGTCTATGAAACGGCAGGATTTAAAATCTAAAATAAACCGCGAATAAAACTATTTTATAATTCGTTATAAAATAGTTGTATTTCAAGCTAATGTTCAGATAGACGCTTGAGCTGAGTCTAGCGCCCACTGAAAAACAACTTCTACATGCCAGTGAAAATGTTCACACAAGTGGGTTGAAAGTAACATCGAATATAGCATGAAATAAAAATCGCATTGTAATCCGGTATTGGCTAGAGATAAGGAGGGTTTGTGACAAGGCAAGAATTATGTGCTCCAGAGGGCAATTTTTCTTTCTCGGGATTTATTCCTGTAATTTATTGAGGATCGGCGTGTATCTGGGCTAACCCGTCGTCCGCTCGCCCACAATTAAGAATAACCTCTACTAATTAAGATAATTAAGAAACGTGTCTGATTACGTATGTACTTACGTAATTGATTTGAAAAAAATTTTTTGTGATGTTCGGACGAAGTTCGCTCTACTCAACAACTTATTACTTAAGTAAACAACCAATTTATTTACTACAAAACAAATTTAATACCATCATTTACATAAATCATAATCGTGAACACAGAAGTACGCTTTATAACGACACTGTGTTGTCTAATCTCGTCATCAATCGACTATAACTGTGCTGTAATTTGACACGCAAAATTTTTGCAGTACGTGCTTTACCAGTGAATTGGTGACAAAAGTGTCTGTCGCAGCGAACCGTCGAGAGTGGATTTACCAGCCCCCACCCCTTACCACAGTCGTAAATTTAGGGTTTCATAAAACCAGATCCGAGATAAGACACAGTGTAGAGTGAGTCCCGGATCAAATGCGGGACTCCGGTCTTCCAACCATTCGCGAACACAATAAAATAACGCAAACGCATCTGCGACTGCTATTCTGAAACACGAAATTTGTTGTGTTTACATAAAATACCCTGTAGATAGTAATCGATTTGCTAGAATTCGTGATCGTTACTTTCGTGATGTACTGGCCGGCAATACGAAACCTCTGATTGAAAAAACCGAGCTGTCAAAGAGCAACAAAAGCGTATTATGAATTTAACAGTTTCTGAATTGCTACACTATTATGAGGCGTGTATTATACTTTTCATCTACTGTAAGGGTATTTGGACGCCTTTGTGGCTCAGTATTGACAAATAAGTAAGATTTACTCTCAAAGCGGGAATAAAGGATTAGGACGGCGCGGCGTATACTGTTTTTTTTCAGACTATTCTTATATTCATGGCGCCACTGGTCAAATATTGCATTATTCTACTGTCGGTTCATTGGATGAGTGTTAGCAATGATATTCAAGACAAATCAAGTGGAAATTTCGATGCAATTTCGAGCTAAGGAAAACGAAGTTTGCGTAACTATACACTAGAATAAACAAAGTTGCTAGAAACGCAAGAATGACTTCGATTCAAAGAGATTTTATACTTAGCAATGCATTTGCATTGTGCCCATTGTTCGATTGCACGCTTTCTACCAGATATCACTCTTACCAAAATTCCTTGCACAAAAGCAATTCTTTATGTAGACCATCTTATAGAATTTACATCAGACCGCCGTATTCAACGTAGGAACGGGTTGTAGGCATAACTACGGGGACATATATTTAAAGCTTCAGTAGATAGGGGTGCAATAATTTTGACAATGACTAGCAGCCTTACCCGGGCGAGGCGTAGGCGCGGGGCGGGCGGCGTGCGGGGGGCAATCTGCGCACTAAATCACGCTACGAATAAAATTTATGGCGCCGAGATAAAAACTCGCAGCTTTTCTCTTTTACGTTCTTCCCCCTCCCTGCGCCCGGTCGCCTCGTCACCCCGCGCGGAAAATCCATAGGGATTTTTCCAAGTGTTCAGGCGACGCCGTGTGTGGGGTCGAAACGATTTTGTTTTATGCTTATTGCCAGTTGCGATGTTTTGTTTGCTAAGTTGCACAGATAAGGATAGGGTACGGAGATTGTCTGCTCGGCGGCCGGACTCTCGCGCTCACAGTTAACATTTTGTCAAAGGCTCAAATTTTTTGGTCGTAACAAATTTATTGCGTGCTACATGGTAGCTTAGAGAAAAATTTAATTTAGTATTCATTCATAGACCATCCATCACTTATGCTTAAAACATTTTGAGATGCCATGAAAAAGAACCTACCCTAATTCAAACGATTATTGCACTTTCACTTGACGCTACTTTAAGCAATGTTTCTTTTTCTATGCTCATGTATTCACAAGACTTGAATAAGCTGTGGTGCCTTATATTCTAAATAACTAATTCATTTGTTCGTTAATATGTTTTAACCGCATACTAACTTACAAAGAGGAATTTGGAATATTCGAAACTCAGTCATAATTATTCTGATTTAAATCTAATTAAAATACGGACTGCGAATGCAATAACACAAACGGTAAACACATGGAAAGGACTTAAAGTATTTTAACATGTTAACGAACTTTGGCGTAGAATTCGTAATTATACTCATTAATCATTGGTTTGTAATTCAAAGCGAATTGGAGGAATTCAAAAGCATCTATTAATAAAAAATGTTAATTACTATCGAGTGGAATGTAATTTGTATTTGCTATTTATAAAGTAAAACCTTCAAAATATCAAGAATGTACTTTTGCTTTCTGTATTTTTGCGTGCAAATATAATTTATGCGTCGTATATTCCATTGCTAAGTCTCTATTTTACTTATTAATTCTTACCTACATACTTTTACTTTATTTCGGTTTTATTTTATTAAGGTACTCGATATGATGTCTTTATAGGTCATAACTCATTAGAGTCCCAATACCGAGCAACGGTGTCTAAATTTAACTGTCTTCGGAGTTAAAACGATATAGGCATCCCCGACACAAGCCTTGTTTATGATATTGCTTAGGTACATTATAGTCAATATTAAGGATTCTTTTTACATCATGCAGAAGGCAGCTGCCAAATATTTCCCGGTAACACTTCTCCACCACTCTGTCTAAGCTTAAATTCGCGCCACCACATAAAAACCAAAGCATAGCAAGGACAAAACTACGATTGTCTTACTTATCTGTACTCAATCAGTGTTTACAATATTACAGCGGCGTGCTCCACGTCAAAATAATGTCCCTATTAGAGTATAAAGCGAGGTTTTCAAAGAATCACAAGCAAAAAATGTCAAAAATATCCACGTCGAGAACAGAGATTACTTGAGAGCAAGGCCATCTGTGGATATTGAGACCGTCTCACACGAGATAGCTTATCGGCCCATCTCGACTCAGATTCTGTAAAGAAAAAGCGAGAGAAAAGGCTCCTATTTATAGTTGGAGAGCATGGACTGGCTCACGCCACAATCGCATTAGCTCGCCGCCGCACGATGCAACGATGATTTGAATTTCCATTGTTTATGGTGGCAGACATGTGTCAAAGTTCGATTGGAATTTAAATTCGGCTCCTTTGTTAATTCTTTTTTTTATCGAGTTGTAAACACGGCACAGTGATGTTCCAATTTGGTTACCAGACTTCACTGATGGGTGGTTGGATCTATGACTCTACGTGTACGTCGAATGATATTTTTGACGTCGGTATGCGGTTTGAATAATTACAAATCATGTTTTGGTTGATTTAAGTATACCGACTTACAGATGGTTTCTCGGAATTAGCTACGAGCGAATTGATTGCGTAGTCAGATACAACAAACGTCAAAACTACTGCCCACGCTTTGACGGTACTTGGGGCCTTACATCTGCTAAATTACCAATCTCAAGCTAGGAGCGGGGGGCACTGCACAAAGCGGCTACCATTTTGTTCCGACACTTTTTAAAATTGGAACGTGACGGTTGCAAGCGCTCTCCAGCCAGAGACAATGACATGAAAAGGAAAAATGTAAACGGTTCTATTTTAAATAGGCGTATTGTGCAATTCAAAATTCTATATCCTGTTTCAGTTCATGCAATAATATTCACTACTGCATAAATTTCCTTGATACTAAAGCTGAATTTGGCTTGAAGTTTGGAAGCGATGTACGTCATTTATGGTTTTATAGTGGTTAATTTAAAAGTGCGTTCTTGAACCCTTTCAGAGGCATTGTATCTTTGTGCTCTTTGTACTAGAGATGGTTTATCTGAGTCGCGGGGTATATAAGTGCTGTTTTTTCATTCCGTAATGCTTTTCATTTCAAAAGGGGTTAAATGTTATTCAGACTTGCTGCCCGCTTAGAAAATATGTGGGTGTTGAGAGCCCTTAGAAATGGCTTTTAGGCACAGATTTATATAACTAGTTATATGTTTTTGTTTATTTTGGTTGATTTAGTTTTAGTGTTATATCCACATAGAATATATTGAGTATATCATTATTCTATGTGTGTATATTTATATAATTATATTTAATTACTTAAGGCCTGAAAAATTAAATGCATATGTGCCACAGAAATAATGCTACAGAGTCTTTTAAAACGAGTCCTTTATGCTACAAAGCTATGTATGTCTATGCACAAGATACTATACCTTTGCATAAATATCATTGATGTACAATACTGTTAATGATTAATTACGCACACATAGCTATTTGACGCGTATATACGTATGTAGGTATATAACGTCTGTCTGAGATGGACCTCTCCATTGTAGATATTGATTAGCTCCTGCAACCTCGGGTAATGGCATCTTAATAATGATTCACCTAAGTACGAGTAAAGGCAGCTTCGTTGTTAAGTACTTACCTATCTATAGGTAGATATGTAACAAAAATTACAGTTCGATATTTTCTGCAAAAACTGCTGTATTATAAAATATTTGTAGATATTTAATTGTTCAACTACAGAAATATATCTATTTTAACAGACAACAAAATGGAGGGCGTTCTTAATTAGGCTTTAATTTTTTTTGGTTATTTGGGCATAACTCCGTTAGGATAGGTAGGCACTACGAGAAACGGATTTAAAAATAATGTCGTTAATGGAAAGATATTTACCTGTTCTAAACGTCACATTTATAAAACAAGGTAACAAAATAATAGTTTCCCAAATAAGTATCTGCATTTTTAATTTACTTACTTGTAAGTAGATTTATATAATATAACGTAGAAATACAGTTGCAAGGAAAGCATTAATAAATAAGTATCAGTAGAATCAGTTTTTGCAACCGACTTATAAAAGAAGGAGTTTCTTAATTCGACTGTATGTTTTTTTCTATGTTACGCTATAATTCCGCCAATCATGAATCTATTTTTGTTTTTTTTTGTTTCAAAGGATATTTCAGGTGGTCCCATTAAAATTTTATCAAATAAGGTTAAGCGGGTTTTGAGTTATCATTAAAACATAGAAGTCGGTTCGATTTTTTAAAATATATTTTTGATGTTTCGAATCTGATGAAACAAAGTTATGGTATCAGGATTAGTACCCTTAGTACGAGTTTTCAAAACGAAAAAAGTTTTCGAATACTTTTAGTAAAATGTCAAGATGATTCGTTTAAATACCAAAATATCTACAAATTATCTTACCCCGGTATTTAATAAAAAATATGTTAAAAGTTTTACCCGATTGGAAATGAATTAAATAACACTTTGCAAATAGAAAATCAGAACAAATTCTAAAACCAGTCGCTCACATCGCATCGAACGGATAGTTCACTAAACTTGCGATATTGTCTAAACTACTAAATATATTGTACGATCAAATATTATATAAGTAGGTAGGTACTATCGACAAAGTCCACACCTGCCCACCTTTAAGGGTTTTCCGCTTGGAGCAATCGGCACCGTACCTACTTACCTAGTGTCTACTTGAACTCATAGCTACAAAACTTTTATTATGCTCTAATATTTTACGAGAAAAACGAGATCTGTGCTAATTGCTATTAACCCGCAAGTCAGGTCCTGTTGTCTTTATATTGTCACTGGTTACTACAAAAACATTTCATCATTATCCATCATCGTCAGCCCATTTTATTCCATTACTGGACATAAGCAAATCTCCCAAAGCACGCTACTGAGGATTATCCGCGGCTACTCTCATTCAGTTCTTACCATCCACCTTGCAGAGATCGTCACTCCATCTAGTCTAAGGGAATTCTACGCTACGTTTGCCAATCCGTGCAAAAACATTTAGGATGTTTGAAATATTGACTCTTTGTTTTGTTAACTAAATACTTTCTATTGGTTAAAGCAAAAGGGTCGGTTACAGCTGTGATCATCCCGTGCATTAAATTTGTCTCAAAAGTGAATAGGTTTGGACTTTGCTCATAGTACCTACCTATTGTTTGTATATCCCCGTATTTATAGTGTTACAATTCGCTTCTAACATTTAGTTGGAACTAAGTTTTGTGGCAGTTATGGTGCATATTTGCGCTAATCCAGTAGTATCATAAATGAACTAAGCGGTTATTTACATGGAGTTTAAATCCTGCCGGGTGGACCACTGGACCACTGACAGCAAGTATATAGCAAGCCTTAATTTGTTTACCTACATAGTCTTTTCATCTTCAACTATAACTTCTAAGATATGCTGGTTTAGAAGGTATTCTTAGATCAAGAGAAGTATTTATAGAATTGTAAACGTTACGAGGTGATATGCCTGCTGATATTGAACCTTATTCACTCAAACCCCTAAACCACAGCAACCTCTACCACGACTTACATCTTTCTACCTCTGTCTACAAATTTTCCATGACCTCTTTACCCGTTTAACATAAATATTGCCCCTCTAAACCACGATTAAGAAACCATTTTTAGCGTGAACCCCGACGGGTGTTATGTCATTAGCCATTAAGGCGCAACACTAGCGAGATAGTGTTGTACTCGACAGATTTATAGCGCTCGCTGTATAGCATAAATCACGGAGAGGGAGTCTTAGACACTCCAGGGTTGTATGCTTTTGTTTTTTGCAGGGTTGTGACGTTTGTGTCTAGATAATACTCACTTACCTACTTGAGTAATGTATTTAGGTACTTACCTACTTATTTGCTTGATGTAGACATGTTTGACGGGCCGGTGACGTGGTCGGTAAAATACTTGCTTTTCACGCCGCAGGTCGTGGGTTCGATTCCCACCCGAGACAAACATTAGTGATGAACATTTGTGTTTGTGTCGAGTCTGGGTGTGAATATTTATTATAAGTATCTATATATTTACAAAAGAAAAGTATTATATGTATAAGTAGAATATACCAGTTATCTGGTTTCAATAACACAAGCTCTGCTTAGCTTGGGACCGGATGACCGTGAGTGTTGATGTCCCAGAATATTTATTTATTAATTATTTATTTGATACCTAGTAAATTCCAGAGGTGATTCTTAGAAATTTGCTGAGAAGGGAGGGAGCTACACTGCTTGATACTGTTTTGTACTGTGATAGGTTATATAAACTTAAGTAGATAGGTATGTAGAGAGTTCTCTAGCAGCAAAAAAAGAAGTAGAGACTAGTTACCATCGTGAAAGTAGGTACTTGAAGTAGGTGAAGTAGGTAGTAAATTGTTCCCTAATTTATTGATTACAAGATCAATATACCTAATAAATTCTCGCATAAAGTACAACCTTAAAGATATTTGAACATCGGTACCTACTTAAGCTAAAGTTCTGCATAGGTACATCGTACAAATTCTATTCAAAACTCTACCTACCTACTCACTTATACAAATATACCTAAGTACCTCACCTGCTTCTTTCAAACATCTTTCCAATTTAAAGTAAAATGTTTGTGACCTGTAAACTAACGCAGTAGGTACTGGATTCTGTCACGAATCTAAAGGGTTAAGGAAGATTTTGGTGAAATCATAAGGTAGGTACCATAAGTCGATCTAGCAAGATTTAAATGTAAGTAATGCTTTACCATATTACTACAAGGCTTGTAGTTCCATCCACCTCAAACAGTACACCGGAACATTATACAAACAAAACTGAACCATTAAAATTAATGAACCCTGTACATTATAACAATGTGTTTCAAATACAAATTGTATGCCTATCCTTTACAAAGTTATTTATGTATTTATGTAGGTATTATAAAAGTATGTATCTACCTATCTACAGTATGCTAATAGGATGTTTCAAATCCTTTACAAATATAGTTTCCGCTATTTTTGATCTGATAAAAATAGCAAAACACGATGATTGGTAGTAAACGTTTACTTACAGTTTATAACAAAAAGAAGTTACCAAGTATATAAATTGTCTTTTTAGGTAACATGTAGATACTACTTTATAAACTAATTAGGTACCTATACCTAGTGGTAGTTAGGTATATGATAGATTTTAAATAGTTGCCAAAATACTATAGCTAATTCATTTGCATACACTACGTACTTATTCTAGGCGTAGGCAGTAAAATATAGGTACCCTACTAGTGCAATGACTTAATTATCCTATGGCTGGCAAAAAGGCTTATAAACGGAGTTATTTTAATGCTATAAGTATATAGGTATTGCTTTTGTTTTCATATCGCCTAACACTAATTTGCAACAATCAATCTTTCACCCGACCCACGGGCCACAATGAAAAGTCTCTATTGGAAGAGCTGTAAAAGTTCTCAAGCATCCATTACTGGCGGCGCGCGCGCTACAACTGACGCACACAATCGCACGCCCGCCCAAAAAGAAAAGAAAATTTGAAAAGAGAACACACCCATCGCGACCGCGAGCCCCGCCCTCGCCCACCGCCCGAGAGAGTTTCATCCAATCACAAGGCCGCTCGTACCGAAGCGTGGCCGGCGGCGAGCGGAGCCGAGAGCGGCCGACTGCTCGCGATCACAACAAAAAGTCACACGACTGGTTTAGTGTCGGGTTGCGTCCCATCGACGCCGCATCACGTGCCGCACGCCTTGCGACCACTCGCGCTTGCGCTCTACACATACACTGTTTTGTAACAAACACAAAATATACGCGACCATAAATAACAATAAAAACCTAGATCTTAGGACCAGTAGTGACCTGTGATATAGAGTTTAAACCGAATTATCAATGAAAATGGACTTGCGAACGGAATGGAGCTCATGATTTCAGTGTGTTTTTGCATTTGCAGAGTATTTACAGTGATACATAGTGATAGTGAACGATACTGTGATAAGTTTCAGATAAGGACAATCAAGGTACATTTGAATTTCCTTATACTCTTTTTCTTTACAGACTTGTTATAGAAAACACATGATTATACTGCTATATAGCTGGAAAATCACAAATGTCTATACTTACTCAAAACTGAACATTTAAAATTAAAGTTAAATCTAACAGTTTGTAGATATCTATGAATCTAGTACCTACATGTACTACCTATATATTTTTGTAACTTATTCAGATAACCATAAAACTAAGTCACTATTCTATTTGAATAAAACTACATGATTTTCTTCTAGTGTTACCTTCTGAAAAAAAAACAACACAGGTAAATCATTATAATATACACTTAGGTATAAAGCTCGTTAACAAGCCAAAATGTTATATGCAAATGTCTTAAAATATTTGCGTCCAAACTGCTTTATTATACTGAACGAAATGTAGAGTCAACTTAACGTCCGACGGACAACGGCGCAATCCCACAAAATTAATGATTTTATATAAAATAGCAACTATAATGTATAAATGCAAAATATTATGATTATAATAAATAAATTTTACGTTTCAAAACGTTATCTTCTACTTTTAATCAGTTAAGTATGTGTTTTTATCATTCTCATTATGTAAATTATAAGCCATTGTATAAGTGAATACTCTATAATATAAATAGGTATGAAATAAAATAATTCTTAGTACAAAACACATACATTATTTAAATAATAACTGTACCTAAATAAATACCTATTTATGTAAGAAGGTTCATATGACTTTAAACCTGCTATATAAAAGACATAAACGAGCTTACTTATTATATTTTTACTTTTAGGAAGTTAAGTCAGCGTTTAAGTCTGTATTATCCAATGGTGTAGGTAGAGGTGAATAATATCCACCTTTCACCCGCTCTGTTAAGGGCCCACACGTGAAGGGGGGCGAAATACCTACTTAATTACAATACCACAATTCCCTACTTGATTCAAACTGCTAGCTAACAAGATTTTTCTAAGTTGGTATAATAAAAACTTATTTTGCTTGACCCGGGACTTTGCGGTAAGCAAAGCGGCCACGCTTACCACAAACGAGGCAATAATAATAATGTGTCATTATATAATGTTATATTTGTATCTTCTTTATTTGCTAATCAATTTTTTTAGATACTTATAAGAAATATGCATTCAAGTGAGATCATCATAGAGCAATTAAAAAAAAACAAACAATAGATTTTGGTTAAGAATTTTCCATTATTTTCCATAGGTAGAGCTTTTAGGTCGAAAGGGTAGTTTAGGTAAAATAACACACAAACTTCCTGGGTGTCTATAGGTAGTACGTACCTACTGTCTTTCATAGTGTTCAAGAACTCTGGATTACAAGATAAATATTTTCACTAATAATTAAAATCTGTTGGACATTTTGCATTAGTAGCTAGCTTTTGTCATAAAAAGTGACTGCTATAATCACTAGGTTTCATACTCAAACAAAACGTAGGTAATTAATTTCAACCTTTTTAGTGTCCCAGTGCTGGGCACGGGTCTTCTCTCAACTATCTTACGAGTTGAGGAGAGAGTTTAGGCCTTAATCCACACACGCTGGCCAAGTGCGGGTTGGTTGATGTCACAAGTCCAGAAGATGAAGTATTTAGATATACTGGTTTCCTTACGATGTTTTCTTTCACCGATATGCAGCAGCGGCGATGTTAAAATTCACACAGATGTGTGGGTACGACCGGGAATCGAATCCACAACCATATATTTCTAAGGTGAGGTCCGCACTGCTGCTAAAACGTAGGTAATTAATAGCTTTTTGTTTTGACCTCTTTGCTTCGTTTAGTTTGTTAAAGAGTTTTAGGCTATTATAACATACAATATTGTTGTGACACTATATCTCCATAGGTAGGTAATTAGAAGCTATTGTTAATTTTGTTTTCAATATTTATATGAATCATAATTTACCAACATACCAACCTCATGGCTCATTACTGTTATTTAAAATTTTACAGAATCTTTTTAGAATTAATATACGCACCCACTTCCACACCCACAAAATCTAATTTTATTTTCAATTACATTTCGACACATCCACGGGACGGCATTTGTTACTGACTTTATTAAATCCTTATTATTAATAATTAGCATTATTTTTTTATACTCAATAATAATAAGTAATATGCGAAATTCATTTTATAATACGTTTATCATACACATTTATTGCACGACAGAACATATATTTTATAGATTCCAAATATCGATAACTATCTCTACATCCGGATAGTTTGTATGTTTGTCTTTTGTTTGTACATTGAGAACAACTAATCAATGTCAAAGTCATGTTTCGTTTTCATATTGACCGTTCGGCTATTTTCGGCCAATCGAGCCGCCATGACAGTCCGCATTCGAAATTTGAATGCGACTCGAGATGCGCAAACGCCAATCGATTAGCTACCGATAAGCGTACACATTACGTTTGTATGTATTTTGGATATGTGTGTATGTACCTATGTGTTTGTAAGTGTGCTTGATACGTTTCCACCGGAGGCATACCTAATATGTATTATGTGGTAAAGTAAGTAACATCCTGTCTTAACGACAAATCGGCACAAATTGTTTTAAATATTTATTTTGACAGATTTGGCTTGACTTGGCTTTGACTTTTACTTATTGACATACATATTTTAGTAGTATAATAAGTTGGATAACTAAATTTTCCGAAATCTTCAACTATCTTTCTAAATAAATCCGTGCGGGATGAAATACAGAATTAGGCGTCCCTTGATCTAGACGGGCCTGAAATCCGAGCCTCTACCTACATGCTGCCGCTGCGCTGCGGATACTGACATGGAATAACATTGTAGGGATTGTGGTGGTGGATTTAGCCCCATTAAGAATTTGAATAGAAAAAATTTAAAATTATTTTTAAATACTAGTTCCTAATTGATTATTATCAATTATTTATTAAATACCTAAACAATCAATAAATCAATTACACACAGCAATTTGTATTTAATTAACGAAGTAATTATTGACTAGTACAAATCGTTTTGTTCTAATAGTAAACTGAATCGATAGTAGAATAACTGCTTTAATCGATTGAATAATTATTTTGGGTTAAGTTAAATCGATACAATAGATATTTTTGACGTTCTTTTTAAAGTCATCGATCAATGTGGCGTTAGTGTGAGTTCAACCATCTAGTGCCTTCTTGTGTTAATTTTAAACATAACTTTTTGTAAGTTCTATTAAGGGTTCAGCTACATGTTAACAATACATATTAATGAATATTATATACCAGTTATCTGGTTTGCATAACACAAACTCTGCTTAGCTTGGGACCAGTTGACCGTGTGTGTTAATGTCCCAGAATATTTATTTATTTATTTATTTATTTCGGGGGATTTTAAATGAAGGTGTTCGATCTTATAGCTACTAACAATTAGATGTAAAATATGTTACAGTAGAAACAATAGATAAAGTAATTTGTTAAATATGTAATACCACTGTTTTCTTGTTGTGGAACTTAAGGCTAAGTGTCATATGATTAAAAAAAAATTGCCTGTAAAGCTGTGGAGTATCCTATAATAAATAAATAGATCAAGTGTTGACATGCCCATCTACCCAATTATATTTAAGTTATATATTTTATTTGACAGAAATGAGATCAAAATATGATATAATTATGTACATAATAATAATATGTAAATACGAAGTAGGTACATATATTATAATAAATTGCCCTCTACATTATTAAATGGCTGCGTAGGCGTTCTAAACAACTAGGTATTAGTATTTCTAGACATAAAATTATGATGCTTAATTTAATTATAATAATAATTCAAATCACTAATCTGATAATATAAAACTTAAATAATCACAATTCACAATTCGCGTGGGAAGGTAATCTATCGATCTATCTCCTATAACAAGACCACGCGTTTTTAATAATAACAATAATAAGCTATTAATAATATGGTTAACACCACAAATATTTTTATAGTAAAATTTTCATCGATCAATTTTATATGAAGCGATATAAAAGATAGCATCGTACCTATAGCGTTTTTTAGGCCTGAGGCTCTACTTAGCTACGTTGATCGATCGTTCGGGTGATTTCCTAATCAAATTTCCGTGAAAATTAATCTATTGAAATCAAAATTCACCTGGTCATATATTTCACGTTATGATTAAAATTGGAGTTTAAAAGTAGGTACCTACTTATACAAAATTAAATATTTTCACTATAGTTTGTGAAGCGATACGCTTTATTGAGCATATAGGGCTTAGAATAAGGGAAATTTCAGGTGAATCCTGCGCCGCCGCTTAGTATTACCTTGTGCAAAGGCTGGGCATCGCCATTCAAAGAGAGGATGCAACCAGTGTGATGGGCATTTTGCACCAGGTACCTACAGTTCGGGGCGGCTTTTAGACGAGCATTTGATGTGATTATTTTAAAATCTGCACTTGATATTATAATTAAATTTTTACAAGTTGTATTTTGGTATATTACAATTGAAATACCTAAAATCTTGGTAATTTTATAGTTTATGTTAAAAATTTATCCGAAAATCGTTCAACCGATCGATCAATGTAAAAGTAGAGCCTCTGTGGCCGGGAGGTCCACGAGGAATCAATTATCTTAATTGGAAGTTGGCCTAATCTTAATAAGCGGCTAGTATGAGTGTAAGTTTGTGTGTTAGACTTGTGATGACTATTACATTAATTTGTTTATATTAAACTTGATTTAGATCTGTTTTAAAACTAAGTTTGTCTGTGAAATTTCAGTTAAGTAGGTATTATTATTACATAGGTACCTACGAATTTTGGTTTTGGAAAATGTTAAATGTAATTTTAAATATTTTATTTTGTGATACCTATCTACTAGTTTTTGTTAGGACCACTGTATTTTTTTCTTTATATGTGGTGTTGTTTTTTTTGCATAATGTCTTCTTAAAGCTGATGGCAAGGCTATAGTAGGTAAGGTATCACTCGTCACTTCAGCCCTTTTTCAGTGTTCCACTGCTAGGCACGGATCTTTTCTCAACTATGTTACGAATTGAGAGTGTTTAGGCCTTAATCCACACACTCTGGCCAAGTGCGGGTTGGTGGATGTCACATGTCTTCAAATGATTAATTCTTAGACATAGCAAGGAAAGTAAGTGCACAAAAAACATTATTTATTTACTTAGCTAAATAGGTATGATCATAAATAAGCATAAAACTAAATAATATAATGTCTGGAAAGTTTCTGTTTTGTTAAAACATCGGAAGTTGTAAAGTAATCTAATTAAACAATTAGAGAACAAGGTTGAACATTAATAAATAAGTAAATATGTCATAAAATGATGCAAAAGTGTTACATCAAGTAACATTATGACATGATCCTTGGAACATAAAAATAAATTTATTGAAATAAAAATGAATCCCTAATAATCATGTATTAAGTTATAATTTAAAGGTTTCTTGGTGTAAAGACATAATGTTTTATCAATAGTCAGAAGTTATAGGCAATCAGGGATGATTTATAAGTTGAATGTGCTACTGGTCGATGGCTGTGGCGATAGGCCTACGAGCGTAGATAAGTAACTTGCGCCCGCGCATCGATCACTGCGGTTGTGGCTCGGATCAATTGTGAGACCAGTTTGCAGCCGGATCTGAGCAAATAAAACTACGAGCTTACCTTCAACCGATATTTATATTTAAGTAATAGCATCCTGTTGAGAACTTAAGTGCATTATATATTCTAATTTACTTGAATACCTGAGTATTTATTTGTTCTACAGCATTTATTAAGAAAATACACCTACAGTTTTTAGAGTTAAATATAATAAATAGTGGAAAAGTATTGTTTTTATTTTATGTGTAACAATTTACGGATGAAAAGTACATAAATGACAAGAAAAATTACTTAACTGAATAACAAACTTAGAATACCAGAAAAAAATCCTACGCACTAACTTAGCTAAAAAATCTAATTTAGTTGTGTAAATTTGATCGACAATTTAGGTAGGAAAAATAGTCTAATAGTAGTCTAAAGCCTAAAAAATCAAAAACAATATTTTGTTGACTTAATCATTTTCTCATCTTCGCGGAAATGAAGATGTAACAAATTTTTATGATAGATTGCCGATGATAGTAGATTTATGTATGTAAATCTGACAATAAGTTGTTAATAAAAAGCAATTTAACAGTAGGAGTTCCATTGATTAAAGTTAAAACATTCAACCAATTTGTTTGATGCACAAATCATTTAAATCTATGAATATTGCTATTTAAATATCTATATAAAAGTTACTTAAGTACAGTCAGCTGCAAAAATAGTTTAACTTAATAGAATATGTTATACTACTGTAAACAATATAAATGTCAAAACATGTATACATTTTTTTTTGTTTACTTTTGATTTAATACAACTCCTTATATACTTAGATTTAAATACAGCTTAGTACAATAAGAAAATCATTAAAAAAACTAATATTAGCATTATTTATTCGGTTCACTAATTTAACACTAGATTTGGCGTATTAAAACTATCTTGTCATTTACCTGATCTCAAACTCTCTCCACACCAAATTTCAGTCAAATCGTTTTATTAGTTTTGGAGTGAAAGCGCGATAGAAGAGTAACTTTCGCATGTATGATATAATATTACTAAGGATTTACTTTTATTCAGGCAAGTGATTTACAAGAAATGTAAGTGCGTAGATACTTCTATACTTGACACAACCTAATTATCAAGTGTGTATTTATAAATTTGACCACAGTCATATCAACTTGACATTATGCAGTAGAAACGTGATAAATAAAATCTTTTATTTAGTGAAAAACACTGATTAAAAAGCAAATGTGCCGCCTGATAACGCTATTTATCTATAGATATTACGAGGAAATCGACGTAATTTACGATAAGAATATGTGATTTCTTTTTTTTATCAGCTGATATATTTTTCAGTCGATTGGCAGATAGTGGTGTTGTTGGTCGTGATAATAAGCCTGAATCCCCCTGTGATTTTGGGAGTTATCAGTAGCTGGGATAACATCTTATCAATTTGGTAAGGTTGCTTGATCTAGGCAAGATCGTTCATGTTTCATAACATCTAATTGTACCTACTGTTAATTAGGGTAATCGTTTAAGGTCATCTTGTTCTAATAATGTATTAAAAGCGAAGGTTTGTGAAGGCAAGTGAAGAGATACACTACTGATATCTACTGACTAGATTTTGGTGATGTTTTTTTTTTACCGGGAATAGTCTATTTATAAGACCTTGAAAAATTTGTAGGTTACGAATTCTGATGGTGTTTTAAATTTTTATTTATGTTTGTACGGCCATATCTATGTCACACATAACTAATGGATGGATTTGGAAATAATATTTCTTAGTTTTGTTTGAAAAATGTAAAATATGGTGTAGGTACTTCTTTTTACTAAAACAATTGTTTTAGTAAAAAGCTCTTGTTGTTCCGTCATATTAATTCTGTATTTCTTGTCATATTTTTTATAGGTCTATTTAAGTCCACTGTTGGACATAGGCCTCTTTTAAAGCACACTGAACCGGAATAGAGACCGAAATAGGTGACTACTTATTTTTAATTGAGAAAAAATAAATAAGAACAATATTTTTACCTACCTACTTTAGAGTACATTGAGTACCTACATTTTTGCTCTCATTGTAAAACATCTAATTAAAACTAAAAATAGATTCAGTACCTACATTCTATGGATATAAAAAAATCAAATAAGTAGGTAGGTACTTACCAACTGTAATATATTGTATGATTCTGACATTACCAAGTTTCAATTAGTAAAGAATAATTTTTAAAGATTTTTACAAATTACAAACTAGATGTTGTTTTTAAAAAATTAGTGAGTAATGCAATTAAAATTTGTAATTTTTTTATTCAACTGTAATTAGCAGGTGCGTCATTCTTTCAGTTTATGGCCTTTGGGTGGTATAAAGTTAATAACTCATACTGTAGTTAGAAAATATAATAATATCTTAACATTTTAAATGTAAAAACATATTTTAAACTTATTCTGTGTCGGTGTTTTAATGACTGTACTTGGTAGGTAAAGTTACAATTAGGTTTATTGTATTTCTTAAAAAACAATGCGAATAACCAATAGTTGAAAATATATTATTTAGACTTTTGAATAAATCTATTGGACCCCATTACCTTGTAAATAAATCGCCAAAGTTGTTTGAGGCGTTATCAAAATCTGATCATATATATTCAGGAATATAAACATGTAGCTCGTTCAAAGCAAAACGATTAAGTATACCAATAACCATTGCTTGGCTTTCCGTGCGTTAAATTCCCTTTTCAGAGGTTTAGCCTAATGAACATTATAAATTAAAAACAATCCTTCCGCAAGAAATTAACAACAATAAAGAAAATATTCCTTACACTATTACCTACTTCTGTATAATTATGCCATTCAACAAGCAGCCTCTATAAAATTACAAATACCTATATTGCTAGAAATTTACCAAAATGTGATTGCTACTAATATTATTAATTCGAAAGGAACTCTGCCTGTCTCGCTTTCACGCCAGAAAAAATAAATTTAGTATGGAGATAGTTAGACACGGGGAAGGATATAGGATAGTTTTTATCCGACAGCGCATAAAGAAGCGGGTGCAGCTCTTCGGAAAGATAGTTTATTATATTTTACTGAAGCATTTTAAGAATTTTAATTGTAATTTGATATTAAATCAAAGCTATAACTTCATATCTTATCTATCAATTTAATTGATAAATTAATTAATCGGTATCATCACCATTTTGATTATAGCAAATATCTTATCTGACAGATAAATACACCAAATACTGAGGGACATACTTTTAAATCGATTTACATTGTACTTACCTATAATTTATTAAATATTACCTAGTGGTGGCGAAGGGTGGAGGTCTGAAAAAGGGAAGCCGGAGAAAAAAAGTTCTTGCTTAGGAAAATAATATCTCTTGACTACCGTCATCGATCGTTCTTCCACTTAATGCTATACTTATTTTTGTTGCTATTTAAACTTTTAGGTGTTACGTAATATATTATTAAGTACGTGAGATATTGACCATTTACTAAAGGGAATCCGATGGGAATCAGCTTGTATGGACTCTTCGCCACTTTTACCTAGGCATAAGTGACTAAATGATTCAAAAAAAATTAAACGATTGTAGTAGTTTCTACAATAATCCTAACATATTATTTGAACGTCTTATAATAAAAACGTTGCCTCATCATGAATAACATATATAAGTTTTCACCTTTGTTCTAATCAATATTTTTAATTTTTAGGGGAGGCAAAGTATAACAGAAATTTGTTGTAAGCTAAGTTTCTCCTTAAGTGAATGTTCTTTTAGAAATAAATAATGTTAAAACCGAATCCTCATTTATTAATTATAAAATTCACCTTTACTTAAAAAAATATAAAACAAAGTACGAGTACTAATAAAGGATTTAATTAATGAATTGGGCTCGGCGTCTACTGCAACCGATTTAATGTATACATACCTTAACTAATTAATTTCGGTTCGGTCGAGTTAGTTAAATACAATAAAAAACTGCTTTTATGTTACAATGTTAATAAACCTAATATCCTCCAATGTTTCAATTATGCACAAAGCTTAATAATAACCTAGCAAGTTACTTCATTTTCATAGAAAAAGCAGAAGGTGAAATTATTCTAAAATCAACAAGAGAAATTAGTTAGAGCAGAATGCTTCATATAATTACCAACATAAGTTACACACGTATCTGGTACACTTAAATTATATATAATTTATATAAATCATATTGTATTCACAATGTGAGATCAAACGGTCATTTGCTGATAGCAGTTGATATTTTGGCGCTCATAAAGTTTTGTATCATTCACATTTGCTTTTGAGAGAATTAATACGTTACACAATGGGCGTGCTGATGGGTTTATCTGTTATTAATATTTATATGCTTACAATTAAATGTCAATACTTGCAACATCTTATATATACGTATACTATGGGTGAAATGTATTGCGGACTGTATGAAGTACGCTTAGAGACTGATCATACTTATAGGTAACAATTCACCTTTTGTCTCTTGTGAAGACACGTATATATATCTGTTAATTTTTTGTAGCTGAATTACCTAATGACGAGATTGACTAGTCATTAGTTAGTCCCTTAACCTTGGTAAAGTAAAGGTAATAATAATATAGTGGGACATTAACACACACGGCCATCTGATCCCAAACTAAGCAGAGCTTGTACTATGGAAACCATCACTACTTATGATAGATACTTTTCTTTTGGAAATACATACTTAAATATAGACAATAACATCCAGACAAACAGACGTGTTCATCACACAAATGTCTGACTTGTGTGGGAATCGAACTCACAACCGGCAGCGTGGAAAGCAAGTATCTTGCCGACCACGTCACCGGCCCGTCAAAGTAAAAAGAAGTGAAGTAGCAGTTACTGGTCGGGCATATGTCTTCTAACTAGCTCTATGTTTGAGATATTTTACGCCTTAATTGATCCTCTTACATGGCCTAGTGTGGGCTAGTGAATGTCACATAATCGAACGTTTATTCTAAGAAATACTGGTTTCCTGAATTCCTTAAAATATTTGGTTAAACTATTTTGAACAACGGCCATGAAACTTTACACACAAAGATGTGTGGACGTAGAACCTATTGACTTATATTGAAATAAAACTACCTTATAACGGATTTTATCAAGGTTTATTTTAGATTTTAGATCCCGACGCTTCTAAATCTTTTCAGACATCATGGTCACGGGTGGACTGAGGTATTTGACGTCCAAAAATATAAATCACAATTATTACTAACTACCTACAAACATTATTATTTAAGTTGCGTTCCGATTTAAGCAAACTGAGCTCACAGTGTCTTGAATTCTGAGTTGATTTAAAATACTATTGACTTATATTTTAACGAAGAGTTTTTAACCTACCTCCGGATACCTACCTTCATGATATTTTTGTCGTTATAACCTGCAGCAAAATTATGCACAAAATTCCGTAAAAATGTAAAGAAAAAGACATCAACGAATCCAAGAAACAATGAAAATAAAATAAAGTTTTTAGGTTTTTTATGTGTGGTTGCAGTTTTATGTAGCAATTAAATATTAGGTAGTACTTCATTGCCTGCCGTACCATTGACGCATGTATTACCTGAAGGTGTAAGCAGTGGTAAATATTAGTAGGCTATGTTTAGGTCTCACAATAAATATTAAAATTAATATATAAAAATAGTGTATTTTAAAAAACTTATCAAATACTCACATACATCACATAGATTGGTAAACTTTTTCAGTAGGTATGGATAGCATGGAACGACTATACGACCCAAGCCTAAATTCGTCAATGAAAAATTTTATCAGCCAAAAATTTACTTTCCAGGAAATTAATATTATTACAATTCGCTGCTACAGAAGTTAAAATTATTATTAGTAGTCATGATGAGCCTTATTACACCAAGAAACGTAAAAATTACAAACACCTTTGACCTTCAATAGTAGGTACTGAAGCACCATTGATTCCTGAAAATATGTAAAGTTACCCACTTAATTATGTGTATGCAGCTGTACACAAGGAGGCCTCGCCCTTGAAATATAAGGTAACGGGTTTGGCCCCCAGTCATGCCCACATCTTTGTGTGAATTGCTCCATCGTCGCTGCTCAACATCGGTAAAGGAAAACATCTTGAAGAAAGGTATTTGGCCTTTCTTATCTTGTAAGATAGTTGAGAGAAGACGCGTGCCCAGCAGTGGGATACTAAAAAGAGTAGAAGTGAGTTGTAAACAAAACGTTGCGACACAACAAACCTCAAACAGGTAGATGTATTGTAAAGATATGTTTAGCGAGTTTAGTGGTAATAAAAATCACGGCTCAGTTGGGTAACACCACTTAATGCACTGTTATCGCTTATCGAAGCGGTACGAGTGTTGTTCGCACCTTATCACCTAATCAAATTGGGTGCGTATCGATATCGCAGACGTTTGATACCAACACTATTATCTTAATTGATTGTCTATTTTTTTTACAAAAAACCGGCTTCGATTTATCGTACGTTTTCTTTGATGTCGTACGTGACGACCTTTTTGACCCTTTGTAGTTGTTTAATTATATTGTTTTGAGCAAGTATTTAAATATAACTAAATCAGTTTACTCTATCATTCCTCCTTTTTTTGTAGTTAAATAGGTTTGTGATTGATTTTGCCTGATGTTAAACAACGATGTGACCGATTCGCTTCTGATCACCAATGATTTTCAGTGAGAAGGTGGCAGTGGAATGGGGCTCCATACGTAATGATAAAAGAGTAACAATTCCAACACTACCATTTTGGTGTCACCAGACAGCGCAACGAAACACGGCAAGGCCGTTTGGCAGTACGATTTTATCTGGTGGGTGGTCACTAATAACGAACGAAGCCTATCACCAGATTATTGTCACCTGGTTTGTACCAACCGGGGACAACGTGTAAGGATTCAGATTGAAGGTGCTCTCCCATGGACGTAGGTGACTCAGCCCCTATCAGCCCTCATGTATAATTATCAGTAATTTAATGATATTAATGTCGCGTTTCTTTTTCAGGTGCGTACAATATGAACTGGTCATTGGAAATAAACGCGAAAAGTTGAGGCTGCCGCTAAGTGTGTTACACAATGCTAAGACTGAGCCCGACCACACTCGTCTAGTGTTCGGGCCGCAATATCACAATCTCCTGACTTTTGGAAATGCGGATAGGGGAGTGGACTTACAGTGCGTGTGTATAAAAACGATGCATGGTGTGTGAGGTCGGTGCGGCTGTCATGGACATGAGCGGAGAGGGTGGCGGAGCGGGCGCGGGGGCAAGCGCGCTGCAACAGCGGTGGTACGAGAGCCGCGTCAACGGCAGCCCCGCCGCCGGCGACGTCAACACGGAGGCCAATGGCGACGGCTTCTTCCATTCTCCGCTGGAAGGCGGCCACCACAGCCGCGCCCGCTACTACCATCAACAGATGCACGCCCCCTACTCGGCCGCGGTCGGCTCGCACGGTAAGCACATCTTACAGCGTTCACTTCTTAAATCCATCTCAACAAATGACTAATCCGCTTGCTCTTAAATTAACTGACGTATGCCCAAATATAAAAGCGTCAGAACATGTCATAATAATTAACCATGGAGACCTCTAATTCTGGTTTCCGAAAACTGTCAGAATCAGGCAAATTGCCCCCACAGAAGGTAGGCAACTCGTCCGTTAGACGTTATCGTCCATCAGACGATATCTCTTTAAAACTCTACAATTAATTCAAGATACCCGACCAGTCAAAATCGCCATTCTCTAAGGTGACAGTTTAGGTAAACACAATCTTAAATGAGTCCCATCGTATAAAAACTGATTCCAAACTTTTTGTTTTTCTTTTAAGGTTTAAATTTTATGGAGGCTATAAAGATTTTCGTGGGGACAGGTGGCTCTTCTTTATATTCTAACTACTCGGTAGGGCGAGCGTGTAAAAGTTCATCTATATCTGTTGTGTTAGGGGCTAGATTGGCATGCGGACGGTATGGAGCGATTAAAATTTATTTAGCGGTCTGTCGGTAGTGATGCGACACTTAAGAAACTGTGTCACTTCTTGGAATCGGAACTGAGAATTGATTTCGTCGGGTTCACAGCAGTTATGTGTGTTGTTTATGTGTGTCCCGAACAGAGTGGACGGCGGGTCCCGCGGCCGCCGCACGCCGGGCGCGGGTCACTTTGTAAACCCACACTGTTATCGTGTTTGTGTACACTCTTGAACGCTTCTTGCTTGTCGGTTTGATTGCATCTAAATTTGGTAATTTTGGCTCTCGACTTACAGCAGCATTTCGATTAGGTTTCTTACATTAATGCATGTGACACAAGAGATTTTGGCTCCATGTAAAAGAATATGAAGAGAGACATATTTTAAAGCATTGCATTTGCAGGTATTAGATAGGTACTTACTATGATAATATTTAACATTTCAATTATGACACTAAAATAAATATTAAATATCGTCCTTTGTTATATTGGTGGTTTGCCTTGAATATTCTGAATTGCAAATAAAACACATATTTAACAGCACTAAGACGCATAGGTATAAACATAAAACGATGACAACTCAAACTAAAGGTACCTTACACTTTGGTCGCTAACTTTATTACCAAGTTTATGTTGCATCGCCGTCGCCGGTTTAACCACATGTAGGTAGGTGTACTTTCATAGTATTATCTGTGGGTATGTAGTTCGGCAAAGAGGATTTAAGCCAGCAATTTAGGCTAGGTAGTACCTAGTTGTTTAACTAATATACCATTAAATCAAAAGATGTGTCAAAAAAGTAAAGCAAGTCTACAAACTCTATAAAATAATTTAAAATGGAATAACGTAAAGTTGAAAAGAAAAGTATTAGATGTAGATAAAACTTTTCTAAGGTTTATTATCGATATTATTTTATGAATACCTTTAGGCAAAATTGTATAGGTATACCAGTGGCGAAGAGTCTATTCAAGCCGATTCCTATCGGGTTCCCTTTAGGAATTTGTCAATATCACGTAGGTACCTAATTAATAAACAAATATTATGTAACGCCTAACAGTTTCCAATCGTACCAATCTACTATATACGGAAAGTTATATAAGTATAAGTATATTATTACCTACCTAAAAGATTTAAACATACTTAATTTTTTTGCTCCATCTTCCCTTTTTTAGATTTCCAACTTTGTAGTTATAATTTTTTTAGATACATTTAATTAGGTAGGTTAACGAATGTAACATGATATAGGAGCGCATTTGACGCGGTCCGAATTTATAGTTAAATGCAATTGATGATTCAGTTAAATTTATTTTATTTATTTTACTGACATTTTTATTTATATGTTGATTTTTGAAATGCTACACCTACTGGTGTAACTTGCTTAATGATAATATGGATTGTATTTCATTCGGATTGTAAGCGGATTTCTCCCATCCGCTGTTCAGATTTCTATCTTAATGCAATTAGGTAAAATAAATAGCTGGTAGGCAACTAATTATTGTACTAAATGCAATATTATTTTTATATTTTGAGTCGTAATAACTACCTACTAGGGAATCTTTGTTAGTAAAATTATATGTAGGTACCTACTACCTATTTAAATTGAAACGTTCTTTGATCAGTGCGCGTTTCTCATAAAAAGTTGTAAAGTTTCAGCTAATAAATTACAATTTTTACTTGAGTGAATAATGTTTGCATACAAATGTATGTAGATACCTATTTCAAAACATGAGCTAACAAGGTGGCGCGGCAGGAGTGACTGCTAGACGTTCATTTGTTTTTATTATTCCTATAACAAGTTTACATCACTAGACGGGAGAAAATGAGATTTTTTCAATTACCGCCTTCTGTTGGTGAAATAAATGAATGTAGTAACGAGTATGTCTGCCCTGTTCACCGGTTGTCTGTCGCTCCTACCACCATTCAATTGATTAAACATTCTTTTTGCTAATTCCAGTTGCGCATTCACTCAACAGGATGCGAATTTCAACTAGCACAATTAAGTAGGTATAAGTCTACATGCCTACATAAATTTGCAGGTAATTGTGTGAACGACTTTAGATGCTTATTAGCCATTAGGTGTAAGCAATTAAATGTCACCATGGAAAAAGAATGACATAAAAATTCTCATACAAGCTAGCATACCTATAGGTAGGTAGATACTTACCCTCTCCATAGGTACCTATTACTCAAAGCTCGTGTAGGTACTTAATCATAGGTCTTGCTTCCTCTAGTGATATACAATTTCACTTATGCACTAATATTGTGAATACACATTTAGCGAATGCAGCGTTTGTCACCAAAGTAGGCGTGTGTGCGTGAATGTGTAAGCGAGTGTGCGTGCGGCTCGCTCTACAGATTGGCGCAATTAGCGGCGCGGGGGGCGGGGCCTGCGCCTGCGCACGCAGCGACATCTCCTCCCAAACGCACACTGCTGCGTAGCCCGTAATCATGGCACGAAATAATGTTTCCATCAACCGTTAATTATTTTCCCCCTGTAGTTTGCAACCTGGCTCATGCGTTTGAGCCATGGACAGTTAAATCGAGTAATATAATAACCTATCTACCACAATGTAGGAAAATGCAGTTGTAACTGAAATTCCTTACTTTTTAGGTAGCTACTAAGGTAGGTTAGGTAGTACCTAAATAGTACCTACTAGGTATTCGTGGGTAGGAAATGCTAACTACTTAGAGTTCACTAGCCAGGGCAGAGTAATCTACCTATAAAATTTCGCCTTAATGTTTTCCCAAATGTTAAGAAATGAGAGAGTAAAACAATAATACAAATAATATTTACACACTTATACACAGCGCCAAAATTAACAAATTATATTTACCTACTTGTGTTATGGGTAGAAAACTAGAAACGGATAAACTACATATCTACCTTTATTTTTGTAAATACATACATATTATAGATAAATTACACCCAGACACAAAACAAAGAAAAACAAAGTAAAAAGATAAGAATTAAGACCTAAACTCTTTCATCTCTTAAGCAAGGTGAGAAAATCTTTTGCCCGGCAGTGAAAGACTAAATCGCATGTATCGATTTAGTTGGTAGCTTTAGTCGTAATAAAACAAAGTTCTCTTTGCCAAAACACGTGATTAAGTTTCTTATACAAATTCACATAACGAAAACACGCGAAGCCTTTAAAAAACGCTATAACCATTTCAAAAACACACTTAGCGTTATTGATTAACGAAACAACTAGAAAACTATGTTTAGTTTTATTGACGTCGGTTTGTTTGGCGTGTTTTCTGGCCGATCGATGGAGCACGGGACCAGTTGACCTAATTACTTAAGTTTTTAAATTGCCTCATTTGTTCTCTGTCTAAGTTAAGGTTGTAGATTTTAATGATCGCTTTTCGTTTCACGTTCCGATTACCTTTGCAAACTGAAAAGTTGAAAGCAGCGAGGCCGTGCTAATGTTTATCTGATTAATGTAATAAATAAGCATCGGAAAGGAACAAACCTACCTAAAAAAGTAAATAAAAATATAAACGCCCTCAGAATAGGTTGACCATAGGCCGACCGTTTAACTCGCCTATCGCCAAGATTCATTCAAGCTGCACAGACAGTGATGATGATTCAAGCGATATGGATATTAGTGACGAATGGTCTTACATTACTTTTATCTGTGGTTAAATAGTTCTTTAATTAATGTTTTATGACTTTGTACCTCAGATGGCGATACGCGAGTTAAACGGTCGGCCTATAATGATCTCTACAAAGTTGTTGGATGAGAGTCTAGCCGTGAATCGTGCACAGTGGTGTGTTTTAGTTGAGGCCTATGTCCAGCAGTACCTAAACTAAAATAGGCTGCTGATGATGAAAATGTGTTAGGTATTCATAAAACTTATTTCCATGTGTCTAAACAAAATATACATATAACTTATTTGATCTGTGTAACGGAAAGTCAAAATTAAATGGTGCTGAAATAATTATTGAACATTATTTATCCAATCGACTTAGCAATACTCATTGCGTCGTATTTTGTAAGACAATACGTTACTAAGTATCAGTTTGAGAAGCACTGAATCATTTTGATTACCCCTTGTTCTGTTCTAATCCAAGCTAATTAATATTCAAATGTGCTTACGTCATGACAATGTATTTAATACAATAGACACACTCGTTCCCAGTATATTTTTTTCCTAATCGGTCATTATTAGGCTCCGTATAAAAAATAATGCCGGTAAATCTCGGTCGAATGCGCCTGACGCCGTTCACTAAAGAACTTAATGTATTCATTTTGCTTTTATATCTTTCGCGTGATTAACTTTGATTGATTGCATCCAAATATTGATATTTGATATTAAAATCTGGCGACCCACTCGCGAGAAGGATAGAAATATGATTTTTGTTAAAGTAAAAAAGAATGAGCAGTTTATTTGAAGTTGTTCGCATGGTAAGCTCATAATGTGACTTAAAATAGATATTTTCCGGCAAAATACTACGTAGGTACAGTTTGATTTTAACGGCATTTAATCGACGAGCTGTGTTTTATTTAATCAAGAAAACCTACAACCGTTAGTTGAGTTACTGCTACTTAGAACCTAATAATTGCAAATATGCCCAATGCCAAATCGTAGTTGCAAAAGCAAATTAGGCATATACTTACATAAGTACCTAGGTAGTCACTTACTTGAATAGGTTCCTAACGCCTTAAGGGACGGTTGCTTTTTTAGATTGCTTGAAAACTAATTAATTTTGGACATCCATCGGAGTCTTATTTAATATAAGGTAACATTAAATTTGGTACCGGTTAATGTTCTGTTCTGGTTAATTTTTAATTAGGTGATCTCAGAAAGACGCAATTGTCCCGAATGACTACGCAACTAAAACGTTTTATTACATTTAGAACAACTTTATTAATGTTTTTCACTGTAGCTATAAAAAGTAAATGAACTACATTCTGCGTCCAAGTTAGAGGCTGGAATATGTTTCCAGTCGATTGCAATGTTGAAGGTGATGCGCGCCGAGCTTGATGGATGAAGGCAGCGCAGGCGCAGGCATGCGGCCCAGCCACATGAATTCGTGTACGCACCCGCCAACTTTATTTTTCTCTAGCTCCAACTTTAACAAATATCATTTGTTCTTTATTATAACAGCCTAAAGTCTACTTTTCTTTATATTCTAGTTAAAATAGAAGTCTAACTAGTAGAGATGAGTCAGTGGTTTTGTCACGATTTGTCATACATCAATATGCGGTTACGAAGCCTAGGAATGGTTACTTGTACCGTAAAACTTTAAGCAGAAGTTATGACAAAAATGTCGTGGGAACGGCCAATGAACTGACTCTTGTGTTGTTTTTAATTGATCGGGCTCGAATGTCGATCGTGCCACAACAAAATAACTTGTTAGCCGACCGACTACAATAACCTCAGTGAGACTTAATTATTAATTCACGATTTATATAAAGTTAATGTGAATGTCCGAAGTAAGTCGCGTTTAAACGGTACGTTAATTTTGTATTTTTTATTTTAATTACTTTATTTATTGTTAGATTGCTGCGATTTTTGTAATCTAAATTAAATATGCAATCAAAGTCGGTCCCAATGTCTTTGTGAATTTCACTATCGCAAGAATTAAAAATACCTATTAAAAATCATCAAACTTCCCACCGCAGAAAATCACTACGTAGTTTAGCGGCAAAATTGGCCATTTTTTTAAACATCGATCTAAGGACTCAGTAAAAGATTGGAGGTACATATTATCAATATCTTTTTATTATCGTATCTTTTAAGAAATTTACAAATTTACAAGATAAGCGCGAAAAACAAAATTCTTATTAGGTAGTCGGGTATTATTCGTTGTTGGGGTAGGGGGTAGTGTCCCTAGTTTAAATTTCACGCCGGATTATGGAGATGTTGGAACATTTCTTATATCTTAGCACTAGTCTGAAGTCAGGAAGTTGGTGATGTACCAATTGGCTGACCATGTTATACCACCAACTTTTTTAACTTAACTCTAAGTTGCTCAAGTTAAGCCGTCTTTCATGCATTCTACCTATCCCTTACCACAAAAATAGAGAATGGATCTGCGTCCTTTTCTGTGGCCAAGTTAGCCCATGATTAGTCTTCCTACAAGTAACATGGTTACAAGAAGAATATTTACCAAAATTTTTTTGTTTAAAAAAAAAAGAGTTTTAACAAAAAGAAGAAGTATTACAAATTAAATTTACAGTGCTTTAGCGCGGTTGAAATAAACCTACCTACCTACATCATGGCTTCTTAAGCAAGTTATGTTAATTAAACTACAAACAATTTTATAGGCGTTGGAATTAACAGTTAAGGATACATAAAGTGTCTCACAGATAAGAAATACTTACTTACTTAAAAAAACAAAGACAGGTACACCATTTTGTTTGGAATGTAGAAAAATAAAATGTGTGTGTAATTAAGATCTGAATTATATGTACCTATGATGTACTTAGTAGATAATAAAATGTATGTATCTACTTACCTACCTACTTCTTTTTTATTGTTTAAATATAAAATCACCTGGTTTTGAGATTAGCTGTGTTGTTTCAGTAGTTGCTTACTTGTAAGCTACTGCTAAATAGTTGCCAAGTAAATTTGCAATACAAAGAAAAGAAAGAAAAACATTTATTTGACAGAGTCTGCACACAGAATCGAATAAAAATAAAAATAAACATATGAAAAGAGAAAAAAAAAACAAGTAAAAATAGTTAAAAAGAAGAAAAAAAAAACAAAGTGTGAGTGTGCCTCATCAGTGTCAAACATGGATAAACATAGATAAAATAAAAAAAATAAAATAAAAATAGCCTTTATTCCTACTACAGTTCAACTTTAAAATATCTACAAACTCTAAAAAAATATATATACTTACGCTACGTTAGCAGTCGCCTCTGCGGCGTAGGCCTCTCCTAAACCTTTCCACACCTCTCTTTCACGTGCCTTACGTATCCATAAGGATCCACACCTCTGGCTAAATATGTCCCTCCATCTTTTGTTTGGTCTACCTTTTTTCCTTTTACCTTCTCTTGGTATCCACTCTGTTAATCTTTTAGTCCATCTATTGTTGTGCATCCTACAAATATGTCCTGCCCATTGCCATTTCAGAGTCCTAATTCGTTTCCGAATGTCTATTAATTTAGTTTTAATTCTTATGTTAACATTTCTAGTTTTATCTAATAATTTTATTCCAAGCATACTTCTTTCCATTTTCCTTTGGCAGATAGTAATTCTTTCTTCGTCCTCTTTTCTCAATGACCATGTTTGGCAGCCATATGTTAGACATGGAAGTATTACTACTTCATAGAGCTTTTTCTTTATATTTATACTTATACTGTTATTTTTCATTATTTCTTTTAATCCCCAATATTTTTTCCAGGCTAAGGTTATCCTGCGTTGTATCTCCTTTGTTGTGTTGTTTTTAAATGATATTAGTTGTCCTAAATATATATATTCCTCTACGTATTCAATGGTTTCTATTCCTACTATAATATCTTGGTGTTCTCCGTTTGTTAGTAATTTGGTTTTCGAGAGGTTCAGTGCTAGCCCTACCTTGTGGCTTTCTACTGCTAGTTCGTTGATCATACTCTCTAGTTCTGACGCAGTTTCCGCGAATACCACAATATCATCAGCAAAACGTAGGTGATTAAGTAGTTCTCCATCCACCTTAATTCCCTTCTTTTCCCAATCAAGACATCTAAAAACAGATTCTAGCACAGCTGAAAAAATTTTTGGCGATAGTGGATCTCCTTGTCTTACCCCCCTTAGTACGGGGAATTCTGTACCTTCACGTTCTAAGCGTATTTTGGCCTTACATTTTGAGTATATACTGTTTATTATGTTTATGTATTTCTGGTTAACGCCTTGTTGTTTTAGTGATAGCCATATAGATTCAAAATATATAGAATCGAATGCTTTCATGTAATCTATGAAACACATATATATGGTTTTCCCATATTCATTTGCTTTCTCTATTAATTGTGTTACTACTTGTATGTGGTCTACGGTAGAATAACTTTTACGGAAACCCGCTTGCTCGCGTGGTTGATGTTCATCTAAAGTAGTCGTTATTCTATTCAACATGATTTTCGCGAAGATTTTATATAAGTTCGTCATAAGACTAATTGGTCTGTAGTTACCTAAGTCGCTTCTATCACCCTTTTTATGAAGTAGAATAATTGTAGACTTTGACCATTGTTCCGGTGTTGTTTCTGTTCTAAGGATATTGTTAAATAGTTCTTCCAGAGGTTTTAGCAGTGTGATAAGTAGTGATTTTAGTACTTCATTAGCAATATTGTCATTTCCGGGTGTTTTATCGTTTTTTTGCGATTTTATGGCGTGCTCAATTTCCGACCTAAGGATACTTGGTGGCTCTGTATTTATACTTTGTAGGGTGTATGAGCTTGGTTCTGTGTGATGACAGTGTGAGGAAACGTTAATATCATCTACCGTATAAAGGTTTTTGTAAAATTGGGTTGCTTCATTTATGATGTCCGGACGACGGGATAATATATTTCCCTGTTTATTTTTTAGTTTTCCTGTCCATTCCGTCTTATCACTAAGCTCTTTGTAAGCTTTGCGTAGACCTCCTGTTTTGCTTATGAATTTTTCAAATGTTTTTTGTCGTGTTAATCTTTTTTCTTTCCTAATATTTCTATTTATTGCTTTGCTTAATCTTGTTATTTCCATCCTTATTTCTGGTGTTGTTTTTCCCTTGTATAGTCGTGTTCTCTGTTGTAAAAGATCTTTGGTTTCGTCGTTGATATAATTGTTTCTATGTGTTTTTTTACGTGGCAACCTGAAAAGTAGTTCTTCTAGTTCTGTAACTAAGTTATCGTATTGTTTTTGTACTAATGAAGATGTACTAACGGCTTCCATAAATTTACTCTCCCAGTAGATAGCGTTTTCTTGTGAGATGGTTGGTATGTTTTTGTCGTAATCAGTAGGTTTTAATATTCTTGTCCTTCTTCTCCGAGGTTTTGAGTCCAACAGTTCGCAACGTATCATTCTATGGTCGGTGTTGAAGTTTAGGTTTTTAATTATATCGAATCGTTTTATGTATTGGGGTTGATTTGTAAGTATATAGTCAATCTCATTAAGTTGTTGGCCATTAGGTGATCTCCATGTCCATTTTTTGTGTTGTTTTCTTGGAAACATGCTGTTAACAACATAATAATTATTCTCAAGTACAAATTCAACCAGTCTTTGACCATGTTGGCTTCTTTTGCCGTATGCATATTTTCCTATATTTTTTCCTTCACCTATTTGGGCCTTTCCTATTTTTGCGTTGAAATCGCCGAGTATAATAGTATTTTTTGTACATGTAGAGTTTAAAACTGATTGTACCGTCTCATAGAAGTGGTCAATATCTTCGCTTGGGTATGCTTCGGTTGGGGCATATGTTTGAATAAACGACCAGATAGAGTTGCTAGGTGTTTGTATTTCTAGTATTGCGACACGATCCGAGAAGCTTTTTACAGTTATTATGTTACTTTTTAAAGTTTTCTGTATCAAAAAACCCACTCCATTTCTTCCATTCGTGCCTGAAGTGTGATATAATATATAATCAGTGTATTCTTCTATTACTTCTCTTTCTCTTCTTGTTTCGCATAGGCCTATTATGTCCCATTTTAATGATTTAATAGCATAATTTAATTCTTCAATTCTACTATCTGATAATAAAGTTCTTACATTGATACTTGCTATATAGAGGTTTTGTGATTGTTGCTTCATTCCCATGTTTCTATCAGTGTTATTCTTTTTGTTTTGGATAAATTGGTTTTGTTTTTGGTTTAGGAGGTGTTGGTCTGACTCCTCCACGGTGACCAGCCGGCTTGGAGGAGGTAGAGAGGTTGAAGAGGCGCTAATTAGTTTTTTTGAGTGTCTTCCTCCCATTCATTTATTTGTGATCGGTTGTTGGGTTTCAGTTGTGATGGTCGGAGAAAACTTGTAATATTTTGTGACCTGTTTTTTTTATATACCTGTTTACTCTCACTGTCCTTCGTTGTAACATCTTTCCCTGCCGTGTCTGGTGAAACTGACATAGGTCTTTTATTTGTGTTCTTTCCTAAGGGTGTACAGTGGCTTGTTTCTCGTTTTTCCAATGATACAATTTTGTCATAGCGCAGAAATACTCTTTTTCCTGCCTCTCGCTCGCGCTTAAGCTTAAAACATAGATATAGAGTCTTTAATAGCTTACTTAATGCCCAACGGAAAGCGTGAAAATTATGCCATAACTTATCATCATTCCTCTTGGCTTTTTCCCATACCCCAATCGAACGGCTCCGCTACATAGGTCTTCAAAATGATGCCATAACTCAGAATGTGATTGAAAACTAATCTTCTTTACATAATATGAAATGAAGTTCCGCTGTCTGTTAGCGAAAAACTCAAAAAATACTGAACGGATTTTCATATGGTTCTCATCAATAGACAGAGTGATCTACGAGGAAGGCTTAGGTGTATAATTTGTACCAGTGCAAAGCCGAGGCGGGTCGCCCGTTAAATAAATCCATCTCATAAAAGGTTTGGCATCGTTGCTTAACAACTGAAAGGTCAACATACTTTATTGTCAATTTATATGGCGTTTGTTATAGTTCTTTATGTGATGAAAAGGTTGTTTAATAAGACTGTTGAATAATAAACTTTATAGCAGGGTAATAAGAACACATATAGGTCACAATCACAATTTACCATATTGTATTCATAATTAGGGCATTCTTAGCGTGGTGTGTACACGTTAAAAAACTGCTGTTGTGTAAATTGCCGAGAATTTTATATTTATATTTTCATTAACGTCTTACTTTTTAACTATATGAAATGGGGTGCAGGGCGAGCGTGGAGCGAGTAGAAGCCTATTTTCGCAGCACATTACTGAGGATGAATGATTTCCTGGCCCGCCATGATTTATGCTTCACTGTTCTGTACCCGTTACGAGGCTACCAACGACTAACACTCATTACCGCGAAGCTAAAGAATGGACACTCCTTTGTACGAGGAAACTCTGGCATTTGTCTTTCTTTGTTGCATTTGAATATACAGAGATAACCATCGTTTGATACTCAAGCTTTGTTCAACCAGTTTTTATCTTGTGTTTACAAATTATAGGTTTACAAAATTTATTAAATGCTCCATTTAGGATTTAAATAACACTAGCTTTTCTGTCGCAGCTCCGTTCCTAATCTGCCCAGTAGTGAGATAAAAATTATTGGACAAGAAGTTCCTGAGATTAACGTATTCAACCAAACAAACTCTTCAATATTAATATTTTTTATAATATTAGTATGGATTTATCGAATACTAGAGACCGTCCCCAGCTTCGTACGGTGTAAAAAGATGAATAAACCTTTCTTAAAAATACCCAACATTGACATCGCACAAATATCGGCTTAGTAGTTTTGGAGATGCCACGGAAGACTTAGTTTTGTATGTAATGGTTTATTACCTTTGGCCCGTGGCTCTGCACGCACGTATTTCGGCTCACATTCATAACATTTCCCTTCTGAGTAGTTTTGTAACGAGTAGGTAGGTAGTTTATGTCTGTCTGTAGAATTTAACTAAATTATTTGAGGAAAGTGACGACCTCATCAATTTAAGGTTAACTTTGTAGAAACTTAAATACCTAAGTTGTGGGAGAAGCCTATGTCCAGCAGTGGACTGCAATATGCCGACGATGATGATGATGATGATAAACATGACTAGTCTGATTGAGCAGTTAATCTTTGCCAGTGACGTCAAATCCACGGTCACTAACCACGGATGCCCACAAAGGTATAAATTTTTACATTGAAATAAATTACTAAAGTACCTACTCGAATAAATTAATTTGTTAATAACATAAATAATAAAATATCTGTATCATTGAAAGTAGCATCTTTTACTGGTTGCACTTGATTAAAATGCACATTTATTCTGGTTAAGTAAGGAAGTCCATTGAAATAACTATTAGGTATACATTAGATATAAATTAATTAAGTAGGTATGTTTTTATCCCCATATTAATTAGTGTCACAAAGTGTTTATCTTTATTTAACACTTCATTACCTAGTTGATTTAATTGAACCTTATTCATTCGGGATTACCGATATTTTTGTTTTACGTTTGATTGGGCACAATTTCATCTTATCATCAATACGGTTATTCAAATTATTATGTTTTTGTAAATTTTATTTGAATTAGATAAATAATATATATTTTTTCATAATAATCGAACCACTAATTTAGATGAAATGGCATGAACTCTACTAACGACATAAATACTTTTTACGCAACTTCGCAAAAAAAAGAGTAAAGACAATAAACCATTTTACAAGAGTCCGGCCCAGCCAAGGTAAAATTATTCTTCCTAGCTTATAAGCAAAACGTAGCAAACTATTACGACGTCATAGACTATAACTAGTCATAGCCACAGTAGATGTATAAGCTGAAGCAGTAGTTCAATTCAGTTGTGTCCATAAATGCAATGCCTACTGTTGGTCCTACTATTACTGGGTTTAAAAAAATATGAATTAAGTAGTACCTATCATTTCTTGTAGTAGCAGAAATGTGTCTGCGAAAATACCGCAGTGCATGCGACTATCACTTTGAGAGTACCGTTATAATTGCGGATGAGAGGGGCGCGGGCGGACGTTTAAAAACGTAAATCGATCCGTTCGTTCGTTGTGTTTGTTTAAAGTGGCACTACTGCTTAAGCTTATATATCTACTGTGGTAATGCTTCTACAACGAGTCGAACTAGATATAAGTACGTAAGCATAGAGCACCTGCGCGTTGATGACGGGTATTGCGCTACAGACTGCACTTATTACGTGAGCACACAAACTGGACGTATTCTCCGTCAGGTGCATTATGGAGAGGTCAATGGTAGATAGACGGAAGATTCTGAACTAGAATCTTAGAGGGATAATCCTATACTACAGCTTAACATTTAACTACATATATTATACATAAGTATAAGAAGATTGTAAAGCGTCTCATTGTTTTTGTCTGGCTAATCTTTTAGTGCAGTTTTCTCTAATATTGTGGCAAGTGTCATTCGAATTAGTAGACAAATAAAACAGTTAATCCTTAATGGATAGGTACTGCGCTCTATGTAATTTATAGAAAATTTTGTCCGTCAGTCAGACAGTAAGTTCATAAGTAGCTAAAATGCGTTTCCTCAAAGTGTGAAGGCACAGTGAAGGAAAATGGTTGCAAAAATGAAATAAAAAAATTCCTAATTTGGTTAAAATTAACTCACCTGAACGCCTTTTTAGAGAGGCCAATAATGAAAGCTATAGAAAGTTTCTTTTTGGTTTTTAACACTTACCCTTGTATTCAAAAACATATTTTAACCTAATTATAGCTAAAATAGGTTCATAATTCCTTTCTTTTTGTCTGTCATCTTGACATCTGAGAAAGAGACAAAGTCCATTTTACCTAAAGAGTCTTATAACTTTTTTATGAATAGGGCCGTTAAATATTTTGACGCATTAGTTTAGGTAAAGTATTTGGTCCTATTTTGTTTTATTTGGCTATTATATTATTTTTTTTGTAAATAAATAATGTAATATATTTTTTAGATAAATAAACTTTATTTAAAGTATTTATAATTGCAAACCTGTCGCTAGTTTAGGTGTTATTAATAAACAAATTACGTCTTTAGGTTATTAATAATTATGTCAGTATGTTGTTTGATTTTGATTTCTAAGTTATTTGCGACACTTATCTACATACTTATAGTCCATATTTATTAATTTCACATCTAATTTCCATAGCAGACCTTCTGCTTGACCATGAATGATGATGAAATCAGGTCGACTTTATATACTTATTTATACATCTTTACACATAACATATTTAAGAAGCAACCTTCTAGATTATACCTTTATTAAAAGCAGTCAATCAAAGAGAATATTAAGATAATTAGGTACATTAACTGCCTCGTTGGTCCAGTAGTAAGCGTGTTCGTTAAGTGACCGCGAGGCCCCTGATTCGATTTCTGGGGCGAGTAAAAATACTTTTCTAATATACTTAAAAAAAATATTTGCAGCTCTAAGTTTGGAATTGTGTTTGATGATAGGCTCGCCCTATATTAAGTATGGGATCTTATCTTAGACAGCGAAAATTGGGTGTTATTGACCACTGCCTACGCCTTCGGGTAACACAGGTGTGATGCTATGTTACGTTTAATAGTTCACCTGTTCTATCGGTGTTTAGTTATTCGTATCGTACACACGGCTACATATGAAGCTATACACATCCAGTATAAACTGACCTCTCGTTTTACGGAAATCCCATACAATGCAAGATCAGCTAATACTGGGAGTGTATAGCTTGATAACCGTGTGTAAACTCAACTTTCAAGTCGCAGTTCATTGATTCCGAGATATTAATACTATCGACATGTCACGTTAGACAACATGGGCGTTATATTGCAATCAAATGTAATAAATCAACGACAACATTATTACTTACTTAGCGGACATTTTAATCAATGTTGTACCGATGACAGATCGGTTGAGACTGACTGTGATATAATACAACCTCTAAAGTCACGAATGTTGCATAGATATTACACAGGTACCTACCTATACTAGATAATATAACTGTTTGTAAGTTTGAAATTAATATTGTTATTCCTTCACCGACACCAGTGAGCTATATTATCAAGCGTCAAGCTATATTGCCACTATTAGCTGATCTCGCAATGTATAGGATTTCCGTACAACGAGAGGTCGCTTTATACTGGATATGTATAGCTTGACGTGAAGCCGTGTGTTGTGTGCTGGATTAATATCATTAACGCACATTCATATTTTTAACCACCGATACAAAGGAATGTTATTATAAGTTTGACGTGTATCTTAAATCTATGTCCAAGTTTGTGGCATTGTAACGCTCAAACGAGTAGACCGATTTAGTGAGTTTTTCTTTTTGTAGTGTAGGCAGGGGTGAAAATCACCCACTTCTCGCCGTCTATGATTAGGTCCTTGAAGTAATAAGAGGCGAGCCTATTGACGTTCATCGGGAACAATTTCAAATTTCAAGTTGCAACTAAGATTCTCCATATCTACTAGACTAGATATTAGTCTTAGTCTTTTTGCTTGACCCGGGAATTGAACCCGAGACGTCACGGTTATTAAGCGAACATATTTGCCATTGGACCACCGAGACAGGGCTATTAAAATAGTAAGAAATTTTTGCATCTACGTCCGTAATAACAGCACCTTTACATTGTGTAGTCGGGTAAAATAAATGATATCCTTCTCATAGTTCAAACTGAAAACGAAATGAAAAATGACAAGTATAATAAACGTTTTTTCATTTTCATTTCATTTCATAGTTCTACTTACATAATGTCCTATGTCTTCTGGATGGGGCAGAGGGCGTCCACAGTACATCGCCATCTTGAATAGTCTTGAGCTTCGCGCTTTACTTCGCTCCAGGTCACCCCTATCGCCTTCGCTTCTGCCGTGATCGGCCACCGCTAGTATTGCTTAGGGCGACCAGGTTTCCGATTTCCTTGATTCCCTTCCAGTCTAGAGCGTGCTTCGGTATCCCTTAGGAGCGTGTGGCCGATCCAGTTTCACTTACGGCGTTTGATCTGCTGGTTTATCGGAGTCTCACCACAGCATTCGCACAGCTCTAGAGCTGTACATACCTAGGTACGTTAGAGACTTTCTCGGTCCAGTATACACCGAGAATACGGCGAAGACAGCGGTTGATAAAGACTAGGAGACCTTCCACGTCTCACACTCGTGTATTCCAAATTTTTATTTTGGCTTAGCTAGAAAAATACTGACCTGCTGAGACAGAGAGACAGCCCCACATGTCACATTTGTAATATTAATGGCTACGGATTTTAAAATTAAATCAATAGAGTGCTAAAATATACCGTTTGTATATAAATAGCTTAATAAAATAAACATAAGACCATGAATGTTTTAAAACTTATTGCAAACAGTCGCAAGAGTCGAATCTTGTCAGCAATTAAAATATGAATTTTATAGCGTTTTGATTGCAGCGCTTTAACTTGATTCAATTTGATATGATTTGTAGTTAGAATATTTTAATATGCAGTTATCATTTTTAATTAAGTAGCCCTGTACCTATAGCTTTGAATAAAATATATCACGGTCCCATACCAGTGCACCGTTCACCGATAAGAGCAAAGCCAACAAATGAATCTGACGTTTTAAAGTTAGTGAAAATTGCGTTTGAAGATTTCGTTACAAACATACAAGTGAAGCTAATAAAAGCGCATTAAAAACTATCATAAAATAGGTAACGGTGTGTAATACAACGTCATTTAGAGACAGATTAATAAATTTTGAAGATCTGTGATTGTAATTGGAATATGGCCGAAGTTGAGGCGGGTAAATGAGGAGCATTTTCTAAAAAATCTATTGAGGAAGATCAATTTTTTTTATTTAATTCACGCTTATTTTATGGTTATTAGTTATCACTATTAGTTTTTTTATCGTGAGAAACTATGTGACACGGTATATTAATGAATCATATTATAATTGGTTACGCGTTTCTTAAGTAAACACCTTCAAAGTAAAACTTCACATAGAAGATATGTAGGTAAGTATCTCATTAACTATTATATGATTAACTTTAGCGTTAACGAAGTTAAACAACCGTATTCTCGTTCTAATAATGGTCTCTCTGGTCTGGTCTTCTCTTATCTATCTAAGAGTTAAGAAAATATTGAAAATTTAACCAACACACACCTTCATGATGTGGTTTTATAGATGCTTCTAAGTCCTTAAATGTTAAGTTTTAAGACCGGTATCCTCACTATGTTTTCCTTCACCCTTAGCGGTCGTGACAAACCAAGATAGATGGGTTGTATAGAAGTGATAGGTATAATAGAGTTGACGACCTGTTAACGTCTTAGGTAGGTATTACGTAAACAGGGCCAGACTCGATGGTGCCGATAAAATAACAACATACACATTAATTAATAAATTAACTCAGTAATAAATTATTTCACCCAACATTTCTTTCTATGATCAAAGTTTTACCGATCGCGTGTAAGGAACGCCTTTTTGCGGAGACGGTCAAATAATTTAGTTATATTTATGAACCCATTATTAAATGAAAGATTTGTTTGGTGCGAGTTATTCTTCTTCGTCAATATTTAGTTCACATAAGAGATAGAATGAACTGGGAGAATTGCCTATCTTTCTAGTTGCCACAGGTGGAAAAAGATGGATACACGTCAAATTTCCGATAAATATTATCATTATGATAGTGAAATCCGCATCAAAATCTATACCATGGTTTAGAAAGAGATAAAAGACATACTTACATGCCAACATACGCGGGAAGCGGTTTTGTTTTATACTTACGTTATACCTAACGTAGCTATTTATTTATCGACTCTAAACGGGACATTAGTTTATTTAGGTCAATCAATAGGTAGTCAATAAAAAAAACACTTTTATAATGTTATGTTAGAATTTATCTAGAAAAAGTTTGTTATTTTATATGAAAAAATATATGACCTAAATTTTGATGATTTTAAGGAAGAATCAAAATCTTGGCACATTTTTTAATATAAACCTTAGTTAGCAACATTGCCTTTATAATAAGAATTTGTAAATTTTTCGACAAATCCAGTTTCTGAAAACGGAGTAGGTACATTTTGGATACTAGGACAGGTGATCAAAAAAGCGACAGTCCCGTTCATAGATAACAGTTGTCGTACTACAACAGCCAAAAGCAGTATTGTTGGAGCTGCGGAAGAGGGATGCAACTATACAATGTGTAGAGCGACATCCCTTTCGTACAACTGCTATAATAATACTTTACAATGTCATAGTATGTCTACAGGACGTCTGGTCACGATAGTAATACTTGTACCTACTTACCAAACAATATTGTGATTCCATGATAAGGTACAAAAGTGAATATCACTTGTCTTTGCTACTTACAATACAATTTACAAGCAATACATTATACGAAGTGACATTATTAATTAAACTGAGTCACAGTGCTCCATTTGTTTTGACATTGTGATACCAGATGCGTGCCTGTGTGTCGTGGACGTTGTATTTTTCTCTCGATACCGTAATGCGCAAGTCACGAGCGGTTATGTAAGCATGCTGCCGGCCGGCGCCGTCATTATAGGCATTATTATAGGAACACTCGGTCTTACCTGGCCATTGTCAAGATTGTGGGGTCAGAAAGACCCAAGCTAACGTTAGCTAACTCGTAATTTCGCAACAATTCCTATAACCCAATAAATCGTAGCTTGTAAAACAATTTGCTCGTGTTCGCGAATGAAGATTCTGTGAGGCAGTTGTTACTAGTAGATCGCGCTTTTTTGAGTAGGCAGACTTCGGCGTCGTGACCGGCTCACGGTTATTAATTATGAAAATGATTATGACATCTTATTATGGTTCTCGTGTCTAACGAAATGGTATAAGAGCCACGTGTAACATTTTACTTTATAGTATATTAGCTTCATCCAATATTTAAATTATATTGCACGCGTGATTATGTCGGTTGGTATCTACTTCAGCAGAGTATTAGTTTATTATACAAATAGCAGGAAATACACCCTAAAGTGTATAGAAAGAGGCTACGGATACTTTTAGCATCCTTTGCAGTGCTGTTTAGGATCTTTCGTTGTAGCTATGTTGTAAGTAATTGTGTCTTAGTACTGTCATTTCGTACGCCTGTTTGCTCCTAGTTTTTATACTACTACTGCTTTATATTGAATGTACAAGTAGTGAGCGCCCGCGTCGTCATTTGTTTATAATCGGAATTCAAATCATAGGTAGCTTGATTAACAACAAATTGAAACGTGCACTAATTTAAATAGAGAATATAAAAATAAACAAAAAAGGGTCTACTCGTGACGTCTTCTAAACACTGAGCTGTCAAGTCAAATGTAGTGGAAGAGTGCGCAGACGCAGGCGGTGCGTTTGATGGTGTACCGTGGCATACCACCGGTGGCCTGCGGTCAACCAACTAAACTTACGTCTTCACGGATCTATGATTCCTTTCATAATCACCGATAAAGTTCAAAACACACTATACTCTTCATCTTAAATGTACTTTATTGATTGGTGTGAGACCTTCTGTAGCGTAGTGGCTTGTGTCTGCAGTTAAGTAATTGTAGTGTGGTTTGACCTTAAGTTGTTAGTCCTTGCTTTGAACAGAAGGCTGATATTATTCGCTAGGCTAAGCACTGTTGACTAGCAAGTAATTTGAGACCTAGATAGATTTTAAACCGAATTAAAATTAAGCAATTCACTTTGTAATGCAGTGGTCTGGGTTTGTTTTTCGATTCAGTACCCAATAGCAGGTTAGTTAATAAAAACTAAACCTAAATTTGAGTAATGTAAAAAGGTAGGTAGAGTTGGCCTTATAAAATATTCCTACCGAATAAACGGTTATTAATCCCACCAATAAACAAAATCAAAAGGGTCTTCCTTCCTAAATACTAGGAAACACCCAAACATCGACAACTCTTAGAACAATGAAAATTTATTAAAATGCAATAACAATAAAATTCGTGTCCGGACATTAGCGATGTTAAGTTATTCTCCAAACGCCACTTAATGAGAAGTGATGGGTTCGTAAGAAAATAAAAATACAATGTACTACCTACCAAGGGTTCCAACGAGGCGGCGACATTGCGTATGCAGGGCGCATGCGCTTAAAATTACATGTCCTGTACGCCAGAAATTCCACCGTATCATTGCCATCCAGAAAACCTATCATCTCGGTATTATACCTTGTTAGTGCAGTACCTTCCTCATTCTTGTGGTGACCAAGACCACCTATGACATAAAGATGTCAATTGCAAAATACCTCCGATCTTTATAATACCCAAAGAATGCAGTAATGCAATACTTGAAAGTAGCCTTAAAGTATCTATCGTCATTTGTTAATATCGATACAATCTTACTCAAATCGATAACATCTGCAGTTGGTAGTTTCTAATTGATTTATAATCGATTAATTTTAGTGATGAATGACATTATTAAATGTTTTATTCTTCTCTTAACTACTGCATTGTTAGTTGCCGTTCTTTAATTAGTTATGTTTACCACGGAACAGCAGTTTTATTGGTATTATAGAAAGTCCTTACTGACGACATGTGAGGCCATAAATCAGAGAGACACCCACGACGCGTCGACATTCGAGTAGTTGAAGTTTAATCCGACTAACCGAATAATGTCCTGTCAAAAGTTGAATTCGATTAGATTATGTCACAAATTCTAATGTGACAGCAAACAAAACGTAGTAACTTTGGTAAAATAGTTCAATAATGGATATTGAAAAACTTTAAGAGACATTATTTAAAAAAATGTATAGCGATTATATTAGATTCGGAGTACTGGACAGTGGCCCAGTACTCCGAATCTCGCGCTTTAAACATTTATCTCAAACTCGACATAGTGTCAAAAAATGGCATATGTTGCTTTTTTGTCTCGTTGATCCACAGTACAGTACTGTTAGTTTATCTGTCACTTTAGTCACTCATATGATAGTTGGAAAAAGACTCGTGCCCAGCAGTGGGACACTAAAAATAGTTAAAGTGAAGTGAAGTCAAATTAAAATAAATCTGTTCAGTAAGTGAAAAACATATCGCCACAATTTTGTAAGTAGATTCGAATATAGCTTACAAATTAACCCGGATATTAAAACACAGTCGTGATTCGTTCGAGCGAAGTTACCATTGGCATTGGTGCGACAAAATAACTTTACTATCCTATTCCACACTAGTTATTATTCTCTACGTCACTTGTCACACGTCACTCGGTAGCCCATCCGTAATAGTAAGAATTGTAATATAAAACATTATAATCCAATCAAAAGTTAACGTGAGGTGTGACCGCCCATGAACATGATTATACATTCGAGACGCGGTTTCATAGTAATAAAAAAATTGGGCGCTCTTTACAGAAGTAATGTAGGTATTGACGCTCGTAATTGTAGACTGTATTATCACAGTGTAAAGAAACTCGTAGTCTAACGATTTTAGAAGTCACGCAAAAATCCATTTCCATTTAGACTTTACGTCATACCTGAGGGATGTCACTTAATTTTTAAAACTGATGAAAAAGAGAGGTGACGCAACAACAACTCGACGACGTGTTTTGGCGGGTACTGCGTACAACGTATGGCTACGTGATACTGCCATGGGTACCACACCCCGCCTGTAGCATAGAATAATTAATATTTATCTATGCCTGTAGGCCGTCTGTAAGAAAGAGTTCTAATAGATAGTGGTATTACTGTGCTTTTGAGCTGCACAACAAAACATGTTGCGACAGCGGTCTGTCTCTTTCTACTTATCCTTTAATAATAAAGACGCATATTTTCAACCGACTTCAAAAATAAGGAGGTTCTTAATTATACTGCATGTTTTTTTGTATGTATTACGTTACGCGATAGTTCTGCCAAGCATTAGTTGGTTTTGATTAGGTATTATTTAAAAGGTATACTTTCTAAGTAGTCTCAATAAAATTTTATCCAAATCTGTTGAACGGGTTTTGACTTATTGCTAAAACATTGAAATCGGTTCGTATTTCTATTTAAAAGCTTAGGGGTTTGAGTTCTAAATAGTTGGACCTAGATTTAGTCGAAAGTGCAGTTGCGGTGATGTAGAGCTACAATACCTTGTTGGATAGATATTGTATTACATACTTCTTGTACTGAACTCAATCTCGAAGTAGTTTCTTCTTCTTAATTTTAAGGGCCATGTGCTAGACGATCGAGTTTTTTTCCAACTGTCTCTACTCATTGCCAGCTTTTTGACATTTACCTTCTCCTTTATCTTAAAATAACTTCTTATCAGTCACCCTCTTCTTCTTCATTCGTGTGTCGTGTCGTACCAAATGGCCAATCACCTTTCCTCTTCTGTTTTCTATAGCGTTTTACAAGCTTCCTTTCTCCCATACTCTTTCCAATAGTGAATCATGTACTAATTATTGTTTCTGTCATGGTCGCTTTTTCTCTGCTGTCTGTTTTGAATTCATTCCAAAGTGTAAAAATAATTATGATATTAAATACCTCTATTCTATTTTGGTTTTAAATCCATGGGACCTACAGTCAAGGTGTTCGTTGGAATACCCGTTGCCACATTGGCAGAGTTCTTCATTGCGACCCAAACGATGATGCCAGTGAGGGGTATGAGGGTTTTCACTCCGTAAAAATGTCAGTGTTTTAAGCGAATGAGAGATAAAGAGCTATAGTTATATATTGTAGCTGTTATAAAGGATTAATACGCCAAAAGGCAAGCGAAGCGAAGAATCTGACGAAATTGTATAGGCACCCAGGTATTTCATTGCTCCTAACTCAATTTACATACTTTCATAATAAGGGAAATCCGGCTAATTAACGTGCGAATATTTTCCATCTGGCCGTCCGTCATGGCTGGCTCGCGAACGCTCTTTCTTATTCACAATAAACGGTTTTATATTTTTACTGACAATTATAAAGTTAACGGCCAGAGCGCTTTAGTAACACAACTCGTAAAATCACAATCATAAAACGATATTATGAATTGCATAGTTCCCGCGTATAAATGGGTTCGCATTTAAATGGACCAGCTCAAATCGGAAATTACATGTTATGCATCACAAACGGGAAGTTTGTAAGTAAGTAAGTACATGATTTGCATATTGTACCTACTAATGTAAATTGGTTAAACATCCAACAATTTGGAAGGTAACAAGGTGAGAACACAACAAAAGAATCATGAGAAGTAGCTGAGGGTACGAGCAATATATTAACAAAAGACAATGTTATAAATAAATACTTACTTTAAAAGCAAAGCAGCGTTGCAACGTTAGTAGGCACCTAAAATACTCGTCGTCGATACGACGATCAATAAATTAAAATTAATTCGGCGTGCGAACGGTGAGATCCGATACGCGATACCAACGCCTACATTTATCATTCGCTAACACGTCGGACATTTCACAGGGTGCGCGCGACGAAGGAATATGTCCTTTATGACAACGTAAACAGGGATTATCATTGTTGTTAAGATCGGGCACGTAATGTTCTGGCACGATAACAAAGGATAACACGTCTAAATACAATAAGTAGAAGGGATAAGATGGTGTGCTTATTGCAGGTTGTAAAGGCGTCAACAGACGCGCGAGCACTTAGTCCGCGTGCGGATGCGGCTGATGTCATGGTTTGCAAATAAACAGCGGCAGACTGGACGACGTCCACGCGACACTGTTGGCCGCACGACCTTGACGCGCCTTCACCTCGTAAAAGTTGATACAGCACCCTCGTAATTATTTGTACATATATCACTCGATTATAAAATCGTGATACCTGTATTTATACTCAGTAATATAAAGTTTGAGTTTTTACCTCCTATGAAAGTTTACATACCCGTACACCAGTATCTAATTGTAATAACGACCAAATAACATGTGTACCTATAAAATCAGCTAATTTAAGCCAATTTAATGATTGGGCTCGACTAGTTACACTTTTGCCGGAAGACGTCACGCTGTGTACAATGCATTATAGTTTATTACATACAATGTGCATCAGTTAGTAGGCAGTTTTAAACTTAAGGGGTAATTTTCGCCGCAAGCGAGGATCAGGACGTAGGGAGTTGGGTTTCTATGTAACCACGCCTTAACGCTTGTCTGAATTCAAAATAAGGGGAGTTTTAATATAGAGATTGTAAGTAGGTACCTAAAATTTTACGTGTTACTTTAACTATGATTTTTTCGATACTAATCTATAATGTCATAATTTTCTATATTTTCACTATATATTTGTCGTCCATATTTATCATTTTCGTATCGGACATTTGTCTCTTGTCACCAAAATTAGGCGCTAGGTGTATAGATCGTTGGCTGTTCCATTAAGACTCTTAAAAACTTGACAGACATGAAAGTAGACCTCGGATAACTAATATCTATACAGGTCTGTAAAATATCATACCTAATTTTCACGTAGTGATGTAGTATGATCTGCATATTATTGTTTCACACATTTTTCGCAACCTCTAGACTAAATTCTCACACTTATTAATATTAAGTTGACGCGAAAATTCATCAGCAAAAAAATCCGAAGGGTTACAAAACCGTTACAGTAAATGATCACGGCGGGTGTCGCAGTGCATCGTCGATTTCAACAACACCAGGTCTCTGATAAGATCTTTAGCTGCATCTGCCGAGGGTAGGACTATGAGGGCAAGGGCCGGGGCTCAATTCCGGTGTTTTGTTTCCTCTGCTGTGGGAACTTGGCTTAACTATGATTGGTTTATGATTTGATTTTGTATTTACTTGGCTTTAATTACTTTTTGGCGAGGGCTTCGTTGATTGATTATCCCCCATTGATTTAGCTGTGGGTGATATGGAACTTTTAAAATTAACATGACTTGCAGATTGTAATAAGTATTAATATTTTATCTAAGTGTGCATTGAAGTCGATGCTAACAAGGCGCATTATTTCATTAACTCAGCTAGTAATGACGGTTATAAAACTCATTCTCTGGAACATTGGAATTACATATCCGAATAAAGATGTAGAGATAACGGAAAGAAGATCCTAATTAAATTTCCGCCGTACTTACTATATAAATATAAGCATGGATTTTATTTTCTATTGCTTCGTGCTTGTAAAACACGAAATCCCATAACAATCAAGGTTTAGTGGTATACAAACTGCGTATCTAGTACAATGGCCGAAACTTGCAGCCCTCTAATGAATAAAAAGCGCCGGTGGCCACCCGCTACCAAGTTGTCGTTGAAATAACGATATTCTTGTTTTCATGTTGCAGGAACAGATTAAATGTTGGCAACGAACGATTGTTTTGGGGCCTCATGGTACCGGCCAGGTAGGGCATGTGGCGAGATGGTGCGATAACAGGAATTATTCATACGCACGTTATCGGACCGCCATCGCAGGGGCTATTGTGAACGCGGCCTAACTCGCGAGGGGTGGCTCCCGGTTGTCGCGGGCGCTGTCAAAACGTTGTTGTGTGTACTCGGCTTAATGCGACGTTCGTACGGATTGATTATTGTTTTACACTCTAATGTTTACCGTAATGACACGAAACGCCTATATTCCATCGATTTACTGAAGTCTAATAATAATAAGATAGCATCAACAATTTTACTCGGGAATTTAGTCATAGAGTGGTTCTCTAATAATAATTAAGGATCGTTGTTACGTAAAGAGTTATACTGGTCTGATTGTAATCTGTAAAGAAATTTCAATTGCGTAATAGTAATAGAGCTGAATTATTTGAAATCACCTCTCCAGCTTATCAGATCGTTAACGTGTTTGCGTTTTAACATTTAATATACATTTTGAGGTTTGGCTAATTAATACATTTGACTTTGGTGACCGCAGAGTTCATTGCCACTAGGTCTAGGAGGTAAACTACGGTTGCCCTTGTGATTACAATCAACGATTTATCTGAGACTGAGATCGACACCTGGTCCTAGACGATGCGGGCAATAAAGACATAAACATCTACTACCTACATTGTATACTGACAAATTAATTGAGACAACTATATTATCATAAAATTTTCGCTATTGACTTAATTGTTTTTGAGGGTCAATTTGTATTGTTTTATCTTGATTGTAAGTATCTACTATTGCAAAACTATTGTTGTAATTCAATCATATCTCGTTTAATCTGAACATATGGTTTATAGCAAGTTAGTTGTGATGTAACTAACAGTTAGTACCCGCAGAGCACTGCGGGATGCTTGCACGTTGTGGGACTTTAGGGAATAGGGATACCAAGGGATGCGCCCCTAACTAAATACAACCAATCCACGCTCTGTTCACCGACACAGATATCATTACCTCGCCACCCCCCGCTTACTGTTGCAGCCGTACATATGTTAGCTTTCACTTCTAAATAACAATTGACGAATATCAGCAGACCTTTAAATAGGGTGCTACATAATACTAATCCTTTCACGTTACTTCAAACTGTTCCCTAACAAAGTGATGAACTAATAATAATATAATGACCAAAACATTTGTGAAGCGAGTATGCAAACTAATCAACGCGGTGTATAATAAAAACCAACATGCTTATGTACCTACATAATTAATGAAATTTCCAGTTGGCCTACAATTTTAATTGTTCAGTGTTGTGATACGCCGCTTTTGAAACATTTCGGAAAAGTAAGACCTTTTGTTCACGGACGCAGTCATCGAGACTGCGTGGTAATACCTCCATTATTTGTTTATCAAATAGCCATTAGAGGCCGGAATATTCATGATTACAATTACATATTCGAGAATGAAGATGTCGTGTGAATCGCCAGTTGTTACATACAAATTATATTAATTTAACCGAGTCAGGGTAACAAAACGCCTCCAAATTGTGCTATTTAATGACAATGTTCGTTTGAAATTTTGGAATGATACAATGATTTTCGTATCGCCGGATCTCTGACGACGATGATAATGGTTGCTTAAACGCTCGTAAACATGAGTAGCTTATGAACCGAATTGTGGGGCGTCATGTCATCACAATTTATTAGAGTGGAGCACTGGTAGAATTAAGATAGACGCTGTGCTTCCTGTGATACATAATAACTGATAGAACATGAAATTCTTTTTAAAATCATGAAAGTTTGGAGGCGACTGGACAAACATCTGTTGATGATAATGATGTGTGTGTGCAGGTCGGACGCTCAGCAGTGGTAGCGGGCAGGTGTGTAGGCCGCACTTCCACACGCCGCTGCACCCCTGGCTGGAGTCCAAGGCGCTGAGTGGAGGCGCGTGGGGCGGTGGCTTCCAGCAGGATTCGTCCGCCGACAAACCGCTGTCCCCCGCGCAACATCACCATCCGCACCCGCTATTCTCGTTCCCGCCGACGCCGCCGAAGGACTCGACGCCGGACTCGGTAGCGGCGGCGGCGCTAGGCCAGCAGGACTACCAGGCCGCTGTCGCCCACGCCACGGCGATGAGCGTCGCCTTTATGCAGCAGCAGCAGGAGCTGCCGCTGTGCGGCGACGTCAAGCCCATGATGGGCGCACCACCATCAAAACAGCGTGAAGGTGCGCAGCCAGACTCGTGCCCCCAGGAGTCGAGTCAGCCCTCTGGGGAATACAACGCCCAGTACAACGCCGCCGGCGGCGACTACTACAACTACCAGGGCAAGGGGTATAGTGGGGCGCAGCAACAGAACAAGCCGCGACCGAACAAGACGCGAACTAGCGCCGGTGAGTCCTCGGGGACCAGTACTTGATGCACCGCTCGCTGCGCACGCGCGCGTCACTCACACTATCACACGAGTAAACACCAACCTTATCCGAACATGATTTGCCACACTTTATGTATAGAACTACTGTCAGGCAGTTTCAAGTTTTAACATCATTAGCACACGAGATTTGAGATTCAGTATAGAAATATTTAAGTAAATCAAATTACTTTAAGTTATCTGGAGAGCTCAAATTGGCAGTTAAGAGATATTTTGCGAATAATTAAAATCTGAAAACAGATATTCTCATTGCCAATTTTGATGTACAGTTTGATAAACGTGGCGAGATTAATATTTCATTTGCTATTTTCAAATGGCATAGTCGGTAGTATCACGATGTGTTCGGATAAGCGCTGGTATCTTGCACCGAGGGTTGTGGCGCCACACGTTTTCAGAACAGGGCTTGGGACGGTGTTACTAACGCTTTACTAACTGCTATAAACGGTGAAGGTGTTATGTACTAATGTAATTTATAACATTGGCTTTTTGCAGGCGAGGAATACTCTAGCGGATATTTATCGGTAATCGTGATTTGTTGCTCGAAAATCGGTAGACACTGTAACATTTAAAAACTTACATGTGCGAAAAATTTGAGTTCTTCCAAGTAAAATTGATACTGCGGCACTCGGTGATGTCCCTTCTAGAAATATTATTAAATTAGGAATCGCAGTAAATAATTTAAGAATCCTAAGTCACTATGGAATATAAGTAATTGGGTATACATTCAAATGCGTAATGATAATTGAATAATTTGTTATTGAGGTTAAAACGTAGCAACTCTACAAAACTCTACATCACCAGTTTCACATGTGAACTGACTCGGCCTCGTCTGATGTTGACCAAAACAGACGCTTCTCATTATTTAATTGCCATTGTTTTCCAACTACACAATTAAATAAATTCTCCAAAGTAGATTTCTATTAAGTATCGTTACAGCTTTTTAAATTAAACACGAAGGCAGAAGCACTTTGTTTTACTTTTACAATGAATGAGAGAACAAATTTACTATGTTATGGTGTTATTTGAATAACTCAGTAACTTCATTAGCCTTGATTTCATTTAGGTCATGACAATATGTGTATTTATTATTGACTATTAAGATTTGTGTTATTATTTAGTACCTACTTTTACGCTATCTTTTCGCTTGCGGCTTCGCTCTGGGGCATATCGTGTGTCGTGCAAAAACGTTACTTTACTATTGGGAAGTCAAGTAAAAAGTATCCTTTGTTCGACTCGAGTATTCAACTATCTCTATTCTAATTTTAATTTTAATCGGTTCAGCAATTTAAGCGTGAAAAGTCAATAGACAGTAATATAGTTACTTTCGCATATATCTGAAAAACAATTGCCGATCGTTGTTGTTGCTAGATATTTCTACATATTATTATTAAAAAAAATGCATTGACAGTACCTACAGGGTACATTACAAGGGTTGTTGAAAACTGGAACCAAGTTTACCAGGTCAATTAGTTTTAAATAAGACTCAACATTTTCGCAACAAACATATTTATACATAAAAACATTACGTAACAGTAATTATATTAACAATACATAATGCTTTATATTCAAAAAAACGTAATTAAATCTTTCATACTTGTTAAACTTTGACAATAGACGGGAAAAAAACGCGGCTTATTGTTTCAGATTAGAATAATACGAGTAATGCAGATTTTTATAAAATGACGGCTCAAATAGAAACTCAGTTAATTCCCGTTCCTATTATGTTTGTTCAATATTTTGTGAAATTTTAATGGATTATCATGTTCTAACCACGAAAGTTAACAGTTATTGTAAAGTTATAATGGATTTCTCATAATTATAATTGTTAAAACTAGGTGCAGTGTTAATTACTGTAGATTAAGCCATTGAATAAGTGTGCTTAAATTTTCTTAATAGTTCCGTGTTTTGAAAATAAGTGTCTAGTAAGAGATTGGTTGAAAGTGGCCGTGGATTGAGCTCAGTGGCGTGCTGCAGAAGCCTACATCCTACTAATATAGTAAACGCGAAAGTTTGTGAGAATGTATAGATGTATGTATGTTTGTCACTCTTTCATACAAAATTTTTTTGATAGAATAGGATGAAATTTAGCACAGAGATAGGTTATGGTCTGGATTAACACTAGGCAACTTTGTATCTCAATAAGTACCACGCGGGCGAAGCCGTGGGCGGAATTTAGTTCTCAGTAACAACCCTTCAGTGTCCCATTGCTGGGTACGGGTTTTATCTCAACCATCTTAAGATTTCAGAGAATTTAGGTCTTTATATACTTACATACACCCAAATGTAGGTTGTTGTCTTCGAAGGTTTAGTTCGTTCTCTATATGTTCCTTGGCTGATATTGAACAGCGTTATTTTGAGCTGAGTTCGATATCGCTCCGCCACCACTGCTCTACTCTCTGGTCCTAACCTCATTCAAGCTTTTTCCTAACTGTCTGCATATTTTACCTATCTTTTTGCAATCGGTGCTAATTTCCGTGCGTTCAAACGATTTGGCCTAAGCTCTAATAAACCCCCTTAGATTATATTACCCGTGGTGCTAAGTCCGTTTTGTAAAGATAATTTATATTTCTGTTTTTTTGTATGCTGTCTCAGCTTTGCCTGGAGGGAAGTGAACAACTTAACTTTCCAACTCCTCCTATTATATTCTGAATTAATTCATACGAAATCGAAGACAGTTCAAGTATTCCGGGACTTGACCGGGTTGAAACCTTCTTGGCTAAGGAATTGGCCAATCTATTTTTCCAACTCCTCCTATTGTAGTTATAATTAAATTTGTGCTGCATCCAAGACAGTAAAGGTATCCCGGGACTTCGCCAGGTTGAAATCCTGAGTCTCTTCTTGGCTACGGAAGTAGACGATCCAACTCCTCTATATAAAATTCTGATTAAATTCGTGCGAAATTCAAGACAGTTCAGATATCCCGGGACTTGTTAGGGTTGAAATCACAAAGTTCTTCTTGGCTATGCTATCTTTCCTGACTCACAGGAGTAGCAGAGCAGTGAATGAGCTGGTGGGCTATGTCCAATAAAAAATACGCATATCGTGGGAATAGCAATCGCGATGAAGGATTCAAAACAAGTTTTGTTTTTTAAGGAAAACCAGGATGTTAAGTAGGTACGAAATATGTGTGTTAGAACACAACGCTCTATTGTTGTGACAAATCATTTATAATAATTAATCCATAATTCATTGACGTCGTATTATTATAATTGTCTTTATACAGTAACAAAGTGACAATATGAAATTGTAGGTGATTGTCATTAGAGAGTGATGCGCATTGATTCGCCCACTAATCTCCCACGTTATAATCAAATAATACTAAATCATTGCAATTGTTTCACTGTTTTAAATAATAACAAAAGATAATAATTCGTTTATAAATAATGATCACAAAGTTTTGCATTTACAATAGTTTAAGTAATTTTTTGTTACTAATGCAGGCATCTAAGCTATATACGTATCTACGTAAGTATCTAATCTAAAAGCTAATAAGAACTTACTATGGAATGAATTTTACAGACCTTACTTGAAATTTTTATTGCGCCAAAATTTTAAAAATTGCTGGCATTCAATTTTATAAAATTAACCTAATTTCTAGATAATAAAGTATAAAATGGCGTGAATTGTAAGTCAATAAACGGGAAAAGTAAAGAATAGGCTTCAACTAGTTATCAGGGTTTGATCCAATAAAAGTACTGTTACGCGTCGTTAAGTTTTTCTTCGATGTGTTCTTGATAATTGACGTAAAAAAGTCAATACATACAACAATATAATGTGTGTAATTGAAAATTGTTTATTAGGCAGTTATATAATTGATAGTACTTTATTTTCTGCTCAACAATTTGTTTTTAATACATTAATTTCATAATTAATTCGAAACAGGCGGCAAATTAATGTTTCATAATGCGATTGGTAGTTAAATTTTATTACTTATTGTATTCCTCGTATGGAAATAATTTATAATTGCAAAAGTTCATAGCGTTGCGAAATATTATTTTTGTAGGTATATATAATCCAGTTATCAGGAGGTCTAGAACGAGTTCGTCAATATGAAAAAAGTTTTAAAATACTATTTTGAACCTGTCAAAACGCAATTTCATATTCATTTTTTACATTCGAAACGTTCCTTAAAAAATGTAATTCTAGAAATATAGAATAGATTGGAACTAGGAAAGGTAAAATAGTTTGTAGATTTCTTTTGGCTTTTTAACTTATTTCCATAGCATGGAGATTCGACTCTCCATTGTTACTGGGAATTGTTCGTAGATGTATCTCGAACAATATCCTAGTAACAAAATAAATGTTTTTATAACGGTTTTAATTTAATTTATTTTACTAACATAGTTATAAGATCTGTTTTTCTTTTTCTTTATACTAACACTATATGGATGTAGCTTGTCCGAAATTAATGGTATTTTTTTTTATTTATTTTTTTATTAACAGGTTCATATTAATATTTGAAAACTTTTTTCGCATTGACAACTCGAACTATGGGTAGGTATCTATTCCATAACACAAGTTCGGCTTAGGTTGAGATCAGGGCCTTTAAACAAATTATACAGCGAAGCGATAGCAAAAGATAAAAAAAATAACACTTTAGGATCATTATTTAGTATATTATACTTACTTATTTCCTTAATTGCTCGTGTTACTAAATTAAAAACATTGGCCAACTTGGCCGGGTTCAAATCCCGAGTTTCGCAGCGATCCCGCCACTAAATACTAAAAACATTTAAAATATGTGATATATGTACATAATATTTAGCTTTATTCGGGATAGGTATGCTTAATTCTATCCAATAGTAGTCTTTTAATAATCCTATGCTACTTTACATTACATTTACGATCTATTGTCTAAGTAATAAATTAATTAAGGGTTTTAATAGTTGGGTTGTAAAATAAACCTTCTTATATGACGGTGAAACTACCACATAAATCTAGGTTAATTAAATACATTACAGACCATGTGTAGCGCTTTTTTATATAAAACGGATATGTCCAAATCTGTAGGTGCCGGAAAATCCGTTGGATAAACTTATATCTACTTTATTATAAGGGAAAAACCCTGCAAAAAATAACTGAAAGAAACTATTTCTTTTTTGGTTTTGGAAACAATCAATACTAATAATTGATTTTCATTTTCGATTCATATTTTTATGTTCTATTTTAAAACTTCCGTATGTTTATATAAAAAATAAAATAAGTTAAACAGATGCCCGCATTAAACAATCTGCTTTTTTATCTAATTAAAAAATATCATATATTTATTACAAGCCCACTTAGTGGGCTATGAATCTTTGATATTTTGATAAATCATTAAAAATTACAATGAATTATTCTGCGTGATAAAATTTATTCACTATATAATTTCCCACTTGCCCATTGAGAATTTTTTATTTTCCAAATAGGTCACATGTGTCATTCAAAGTGACACCATAGTCGAGGTATTTTCTAACATGATATCTGTAGCAGTCTTTTAAACATAATACATAGATACATAGTTAATTTATGCTCATTTCACAAGATAATTTTTGCTTTACGCTAGTAGTCTAAAAGGTATTTGTAGACGTTCGGCTATATTCCAAGTTGTTTCTAGTTAAATTCTATACTAAATCGTTTTGTAAGTGTGTCTGTGCTTGACAGCTAAGTAGGTATAGGTATATCGGGCAGTAGGTGTGAGCTCCTTGGTGGAAACAGTATTATGATAATGTGGCGGCCGGATGTGGACCATTCCATTGTTGCGATCGCCTGACCTCGGGCCTCCTGTCTATTACAATATACGCAGATTTTAGAATTAATGCTGTTTGAGAGTTCTACGCTTTGCCGCAAGGAAAATACATAAAATTGATTTATTGATTCTACTTTGAGGAGTTCAATGGGCACTTGTGTAGCTCCAATCAGTATTACTTAAATCCATTTGAATGTGTTTAAAGAAGACACAAAAATTCTTAAAAGCGGTTAGGTTAGTGCGATGATTTTTGCAACAGCTGGATTTGAGTTGTAGGAAGAGTGGCATAGATTTTATCTTGAGTGATTGATTTTAATAGAAATTAAAATAGACTTCTTAATAACTTGTAATATCCTACTGTTTAACCGTGTTCTCGAGTGGAGATCATGTCATGGTAAACGTATTGATGACCGTGAAAGATAGTCGGTAGGAGCTGGATGCAACAAGGTAAAGACAGGGTGAAATGGCACTTATTGAGAGAGGTGTATGTCTGGCAGTGGACTGCAATAGGCTGATGATGATAATGATTACTGATGAGATAATTCTCGCAATTCTGCTGTCATAAAATTTAAGTTAGAAATTTCAAACCAATACAAATTGAAGCGATTTTTGCCATTTTTGGCATCTCTTGTGAAAACAGAATTGTGACATAAGAAATGAATTCTAGTAACATAAAACTAACTTACTAATATTACAGTATCTGTCTATTCTTTGCATAATGAATTAATGATACTAGATTGAAAACTGTGTAACATTTAAGATCTAACAATGTAAAAATCGTGACCAAAAATGTTGTTTGAAGAATGTCATGGAAAGGGCAGTTCGAATAAACGGACAATTTCAATAGTAACCAGTTATTAACTGATTGTTTCTTATTCCATTCAACACTTTCTAAAACAATGTTACGTTCACTTAGGTTTTAAGGCTATCGCACACGAGCTACTGGCCATCATAATGCTATGTGGCTCGCGACAATACTCGTGCGACCACTCACATACGACTACAAATAAATATCGACAGATGTCTGTGAAGGAATAATATACCTAATAGGTCTAATATACCTATAATAATTGATATTGTAAATGCGATAATTTAAGAGGATGATGAGGAGGTGAATGTTGTTAGTATTGTAGGATTATACGGTCGATGGGCTATTTTTTTTCTTCTGTGTAGTTAATACCTAATCTTAATGGTAATTTATACAATAACATAGGACATAGACAAACAAATAGAAGATTTTCTTATATTTTTATAATAAATGCCTGGATTTTCTTTATATCACGTGGACGATAAGTACCTAGGTAAGCCTAAGACTAGATTTTAATTTTGCTGCACCCTACGCCCGTCTATGGTTCATATTGTGTCTTTATCTATGTTTGTATCGTTCACAAAAAAAAGAAAATGAATAATTGCTATTTGAACGTGCTGGCAGAAACTAGACAAAAATAATATGTTCAAAAGTCATGATAAACGGAGAGGTCGGTTGTTCATTTGCGGGGTCCTTTATTTAAATTATTGTAAGGGTTGTGCAACCTCTTTGTTCAATGGTTGCTGAGCCACAGTTTTAGGTAAAAGCTAACGATAGTAAGTACATATTAATTACAAAACTATTTCTATTTTTAAATTTTAATGCAAAGCATCATGAAATTTAATTACCCACATTAATTAGTAATAACGGTTGTTGTTTATTTTTATGCAACTGCATTTTATTGCAACAATACAATGCGTTTTTTTCATAACCAAACTAATCACCTTGAACCAAAAAAGTCCAAAAAACCTATAAGGATAGTTATTTCGTAATATTTGAATGCACTAATTTCGAAAACTACCAGTTGCATTTGAAAATTATATTTTAGGATTTGTCTGAACTTGTTAGGTCTACTAATAGATAATAACAATATATAGCTTCGTGAAAATAAACAATCACGTTACGTTCTAAAATTGTATTTTTTTTAATCCTTGACCAGAAATAAGTTTCATTTCATTATGGTTCAATAAAATTTATTTCAAAATATTTTCTTTCTTTTTTAATTTTTATTAGTAATATGTAAATCGTTATAATTATTAATTAATGTTTTCAATTTTATGTATAGTATACAACACTAGCGTCGGTACTTGTGAATCCGTCACAGTCTGTTGGTTCGCATTGTTGCCGCCATTGCATCAACCGAATTTGCATTTTACGTTGGACATCCGCGGAGCGTCGGCTATTAATTCAATTATACAATTAGAGGACAAAGACATTACGTTATCTTACTTCGCTAGTTACATGCCACATCCGAGCTGTTTATGTAAATCAATGTCCTTTAAAAAATCATATTAAATGGACTGGCGCTATAGCGGCACAGAATATATCTAGCTTCTTATTACGGAGCTGATATTTATTATAATTACTTTTATGTATCTAGTAAGACCAGATACAGAGTAAGTATAGCATCGTTCTTCCTACATAATCAACTCTCAATATGCTAATTATCAGTGCATACAGCATTCCACTGATGCTCGCCCAATTAACCGAAAACGACTTCATTTCTGACTATTAATACCTACGTTTTGTATGATCATTCCGTGTTACATTTACGAATTGATTTTTTAAATCAGGCTATACAAATTATGACTATGTACTTATTTATGGAATCAGCCAGCCAATGATTAGGAAAATTGTTTGCTATTAAATATTTCCTGGCAATACAATGCTCAATAAAAATAAACCTCGAGCGAGACCATCAGCTTCCATTAAATTTTTCTATTTGCATACAGACATATAATTAAAGCGTAATAACAGCCTCTGTGGCGCAACAAAGAATAAGTTTTGAGCAATAATTTAATGGTTTGTATGCAAAATAGCCTCACCGTTACGTGTTGATGGACCGCTGCGCCGAGAGAGCGCGTCACGGTACATGGGAGCGAATTAGTCCTTCATTTAAATTACATTACCCTGATGCACATTAACGTAGTACGTGGTGTGGTTATATCGCTGTTTTTACCAGGCTTTATTGGCTAGAAACACGACGAGTTCGTTCATTCCGAACGCTTCAATAGTTCTAAGAGGTCAACATGTCTCGAGTCGAGTGGCAAGAATTGCACTCTCAGCGAAACAGCAGCGTGTGCAGTGTTTTCCTCACGCGATAGTACCGTGTGAAAACTTTGCGAGTGCTCGACGGGCCCGAGTACGCTTACCTCTAGACTCTTGAAAAATAAAAACCGCCCACTCGCCTACGTAAATATGGCAGATGAAAATCTTTTATCGCGGTCACGTAGCGCCGCCGCGTCACGACCCGCAACTCACTCTGGGCAATAAAGAGCGAACCGCATTCTAATTTTGAATAAACTCTGGAATTTTTGCTCAAAAAGCCTACATACGTTTCGTTGTGATACAGTAGATATATAATATGCTCGCTCGTTTCTGACTTAACAGTAACGAATGGAGAATGGAGCGGTACTTTTATTTATTCCGTGTCTAAATCATGAAAGGGCGGAGTCGCAGCCAGTCGGTACTTAACTCCGTCCGTGGAAATTAAGAAATAACTCTCTCGGTGTGAATTTATTTAAACGTTACTATTGAACCGGATCGAACAATTAAATCGTATAGTAATTAATCAGAGCACTGTTCTCTTTAATAATACGTGTAATGTCGATGTATGAGAGGCAGGCCGCTGTAAATCTTGTGAAACGTCGCCGCCTGCGGCACACTAGCTTTCACAATGTTTTTACCAATAGAGACGTTACTAATGAACTAAATTCGTCTCTCGAGCTAGAGACACTATCATAAAACATTGTGGCTCGTGTAATATCCTGTTATTTTTTCCTAATAATCGTTATTGGTGTTTATTTATTACAATCTTCGATACAAATTACAGGTTTTATCGATGTAACAAAAAAGTAAAGGGTTCTTCCAAAAAGTGAGTCGTCGGCTTGGTCGCAATAAGTTTTCGATAAGGTCCGGGCGATTTAATTGCCGGGTTTGATCTGGTTTTACATAAAAAAAAGATGAATAGCTGCTCTGCCTAAAGGTCATAAAATATTTTTATTTTGTGTAACGTATTTTTTGTCAAACATTGGGCCACTTTCACCTTCACATGACATCTCGAAGACAATGTGAATGAAATCAGGTCTTTAATTGTCATGATATATGATCATACACTTCCTATCAATATGATCTGAGTTAGAACTAGTTTTTTTTTATATAATACCCGACTTGATTGTGTACTATGATTTTATATTTGCTTCGTATTTCCCACGTTAATTGTAGTCAGGTCTCATTTAAGCGCCGCTAAAGACGCGAAGTTGTAACGAGGTTTCAAATTCGATCTCGGTAAATCATCGATCGTGTAATCGAGTTTAGAGAAAGATTGTGGGCGGCGCACGCGCATCCCATATGTGAACACATCCTCTCACTAACCATGTAAAAAGCACTCTGGTAATTGCCAAGTTTGATTTAAAAAGGCATTAAATTTCCTGGAGGACGGCTCATCCTGGGGTCAACAATTTGCATGAATAGTGAATTTAAAGTGCATGAATAATTAATTTGATTATTAAGTAGACGATTACAATTTGCTTGAGTGGTTTTAGTTTTAACTATTGGGGGTTTAGTCCTCTTTTCATCTTTTTGCTTAAGGAGCTAATTGTAGTCATGGATGAGAACCGATGACTTGTGTTGGAAATTGTTTTAGACGCACGTACAATTACATACAGCGAAAATTAGCATGTGGGTAATACTTTATATAGTTCTGGTTCCGCTCTGTTTGTTAGTAGACGCTCACCAATGTTTTTGCAACAAGTATTTTGTAGTAACTCGCTTTTGTTAGTGCTGTTAGTCGGACATACTTCCCTTACTAATAAACGAAATGTAAACTGCGAATAGCTAATCTGTATTTGTTTCTCACTGGCAAATGATGTCAAAGTAAGATAAAGGACATAATGATAAGACATGGATTACTGAGTATACCTACCTAAGCCTAGTGTTCCTACATAACCTAGTGCAGCTTCCTAAGCTTAACAAACCTACCTATGTGTAGTGTTTATGAGGCTGCATTTATTACCTATTCATTTATAAGTTCACTTTTTTCAAACAGGTCATAGAGAAATAATTTATAGATTTTTGTGGATATCAAAGACAATGCCTCTTTTTAACAGACGTTGGAAAAAGGCAGAGGTTCTATGTTCGGTTGTATGTTTGTCTTTATGGATTTTTTTTAATGTAGCAGATTTTAGTTCACATAATCAGTGTTACTAACGTTCCTAGATAGGTAGATAGTCTGTAGGCAGTCGACTTACTTTCTCCCATTTTCCTTTGCGTGTAAAAAATCTAGATATATTTTTTCTTCAAGTGAAACTCGTTGCGCTTTCCCTAGTTAGTTAAATATTTTACTATATTCGTTGTAATTGCATTACGTTGATGTTGAGATAATTGTGCTGTTACAGGATGATGTAGTTTGTTTATGTAAGGCATGTTTTTCAGTAATTCTATTTTTAATGTTTCTGAATGTGATTTTCTCTGATCTTCCCCAGCCTGCCAGGAGACAGGTAAATTCCATCCATCCATCTATTGCTACATAATTAACAATTGTTTTGTGGTTTCGCATTGTTTACTGGTTTTGGTGCATTTTGCGTTGCGTGTTTAATTAGTTTAGATTTGATACAGCTTCTAATTTAAATTTATAATTACTTAGTTATTTAAAAAAAGTTCAGTTCTATTTTGAAATCAAGCTGATTAACGGTTTTATTCAGTCACCTTAATTAATTTATTATTTGCTTTCATTACTGAACTCTAAAACAGTTTTTTAATCAGTAACATTAACTTCTATGATTCAATTGAAGTCTTGTTGTCTTTTGTCACATAACTTTTGCACTTGCAATGAAATAGCAGCGTAGCTGGAAAATACTTTACTAATAGCACTTTTCATTTTGAATGTTTGATTCCAGCTATGCATTTAAGCAAAGATAAACTTAACTCCGTAACCAGTAGGTTTATAATCCTGTGTTTATGTGCAGAGGGTCGGGAGTGCGTGAACTGTGGTGCCACCAGCACGCCGTTGTGGCGACGCGACGGCACCGGCCACTACCTCTGCAACGCGTGTGGACTCTACTATAAGATGAATGGACAAAACAGACCCCTGATCAAGCCCAAACGAAGATTGGTGAGTGTAAGAATCCGACCAATTTGTTGTTGTCTTAGCTTCTACACTGAATATAACATAACCGAGAACTGTTTAGAGAAAGTACAAGAGCTCGTACGCATTAACCAGACTGATCGTATCTTTTATACGCGTTTGTTCACGATTGCCGCAATGGTAAAACCATCGGTCCTACGCCCGTTTTCTCACTGGTCATGTCAGACAACCCGTCGTCACCGGACTCTGAGAATAAAAGGAATAGTAAGTGCTTCGCCTGTATACAAAGACCAGTCACACACAGTAGCCAAAATGTGGCTGACTGGTTCATATTACTCGAAGCATAAGAAAAAAACCGCTATAGCTAATAAATGTTGGTACTTCACGGGCTCCTTCTCGTCAATCTCAATCGATCCCGTTTAGGAATAATATATGTGCATTCATTTACAAACTATTATAATAATTAGATAAACGTGTAACTATGATGTATTGGTCGAGAGTACTAGTTGTTTTTATATTACATCCGCTTTGCTTCACTACCGAGAAGCAAAGGTATAGCGTTATGCATCACAGCTGATATTTTAATAACATTTCGGTCCTTACTAATCCTAATATGTTTCAAAAGAAATGTAGATACCTCACCCGCGCTCTAAAATAATGAATAAAAGCAGTTACCGTACTTTTATAATAATCATATGTCAACCGGCTTTTTTGTTTTGTTGTTTTCTGCGAATTTTCGCAGTATTTCGCGTCGTTTCGTAAATTAATGTAAAAATTAAACCTTATATACCTACCTACAGAAAGTCGTAAACTATAATCTACGTTTACTTTTACAACGGGTTTATAAATAAAATTCCATAACAAATAGTCCAGATGATCTCAGAATGGGTGTTTGTACAGTTAAGGGGCAGCAATAAAAAGGCGGAGCATGCGCATGAGCACGACACCGCATTAAACGCTCTTACAAATTGGGCTCTTGAATGTTTCGGCGAAAGAGTCGGCCACTGAACTAGCCTCTACATAACCACCATAAATCTCGGACTTAACGTTTAATCTAAGGTCGGGTATACATAAACTAAAACAATACAACTTATACAACATACGATCGTGTCACGTCAGAAAGATGTCGGTTAACGAGTGGCCCGTGCGCGCAATTGTACCTACAATTTACCTTAATACCCGTCTCGCGAACATAAACTAGCGGAATGGCTTGGAATATTTGCCTTTTGTTGGCTAAATTACGTAATGTCCGACGTTATGGTTTCATTGCAATGAGCACGGGCGCTATGGCTCCGGGCCACATGCGTTTGTAATGGCATTTCTGTTTTTGATTAGTTAAATTGATAAGATAATTTTAAAGTAACGTTTTTTAACATAATAGAAGTGATTTTGTAAAACAATGTTCTTTAGTAGCGTCGTACGAAGTCATGGTATGTACACCCGGATGTTGGTAACGTGGTTTTAATATTTAGATTCACTGTAGTGTAGAGAGATACCGTTAATTCTGTACGGGAAGATTAAATTCTCACTTTTGGTTTCATTGTGAGAATTGCAAAACAATGTTATATACCCAGCCCTGTCCGAACGTTAGCTGGCTTAGCATATTAATGGCTTTACGAGTATTAACCCAAATGTGAGTACATTTTTTTAGATTCCATAGGGAGCGCATCTTTTGCCATTATTAGAAGTAGAAGAAGTTTTCTTCATATTATCTAAACACAGGGCTGTTTAGACTCTGATTCCCGGGCTTTAGACAAATGTCTCTCAAACGCGACATACGTCGAAGTAATGGCGAATGTCGATTCAAAACTAATTTTCGTATTCTCAGAATATCGAGATGTCTACCGCTTAATGCACGATATGCAACGAGTAGTCTTTAGATATCAACCGTCATCATAATACGATATCATTAGTTTGTCATCCACTGTCATCGGGTCCTGTATCCCGGTCAAATTTACCCATAAATCGCAGATTTTTATTAAATTTATTAAAAAATAATAAATGTGATATTAATCCAGTAACATTTCTTATTAGAATTAATTAAACCAAATGGTTACACCGCCAAATGGCTGCAATTACGGCATTAAGAAACAACGACCTTGTTCTAACTAATTGGACAATACGTTGAATATTTAATGCAAGCAAAACAATGTATTAAAACAATAATTTCTTTTCATAATAATTGGACTAGCTCAATTATACGAGTGGACTTGACACAAATTATACAATTAAGTGGGAAACTTTAGGACAATACGCAGTGAAGTAGTGAAGACAAAAACAATTATTTCTCTTAATAAAGTTATGTAGCCTTGCATGAAACAATGGTATAATATTGCAGAAATCGTTTTTTGCATAATCTCTGCTTAAAATATTACACGAAATATTTTACGAAATTATTTTTTGCTTAGATACTTTGTTGTTATTAATTAAATGTGTGTACTTACCTACTTATCCTTGCTTGCCATTAATTACACAGAATATACTTTTCTAACAAATAGTTTCTATGTGTTCGAAATTAGCAGTCATTAATTTGTAAAAATATTGTAAAACATTTTTTATTTGTTTTTTATTTTAACGACGCTATTATTATCGAAATAATTTAATCTTTAATATAGAGTACTACACATCCATTTAACCAACTCGATTTATAAATATTTATAAAGTGTACTTTAAATTTATTTTTTATTTTGTTCGTCACAATTATATGATTATAAATGCCATAAAAAATTACTAATCTACCCATTAATCTTCTAGCTAATATCAAAATTAATGACGAGAACTAAACTTTTCAGACAAAAGATAACAATAATTATTTTTTAACATTTTTAATCACTTCATGCAAATACATAAAATTTTAATGAGCAGTAGTAAGTATTTATAATATTTAACACTTTTTTATAATAAATTATAAGATAACGTCTATTTACGGTGCTATATTATTTTTACAAAAGATATCAATTTTTTAATTTCGACAAAAACTGTTTATTATCTGTCTACGTACACACATACCTAACTTATTTAAATAATTGAAAATACTTTTTGTTTTGAAGAGTTATAAAACCTTCGCAATGTAACTGTAAGTGTAATTTATTTAAATTGTTTTTAGCAGATTCTTTGCGGCATAATAATTAGAATTATTATAATTAACAAAATTAATGTTGGAGCATTTCGCATTTACTTAATTTTATCTAAGAGTCGGTAGCTTTTGTATTTTTTTGAATGTGAACAGTAAATTGTAAAATAATATAATTTTACAAAAACAAAGATGTTTGCACAATCGCAGACCTTACATAGACTGACTAAATTCAAAGTTATAAAACTGGGTACTAAACTTTTGTTAAACATATAGATAACATTGAATTAAAATTTTATTCATTAAAACACAATTTCGAGTCTAAACCTAAAAACAAATGCAATAAAAACCGATTTTTAGGTTTAAGTATTTTGATGACATGCCCTTTATTTATATTATTTTGACCCTAGGCGAGTGTAATATCACCTTAAGCCATACGCAATAAACTTTCACAAGTCTCGTACAGTCGTACCTTACGAGCGTTACCTACATGGCATTATTTTATGCGCGGGAGTCGACTGAAACATAAGTAGATAGTAATAATGCGGTTTTATCTTTTGCATACACTTAAAATCTCATTTCACCGTTGTTAAAAATAACGCTTAAACGCAAGCAAGGGTTTAGTTTAAACACTGAAATATAGTCCATTATTGTCAATAACTTTGACACTTATAGAAAGGCTATAGAACTATCAATGTTACGAATTTTTTTCAATTAATTATGTACTAGCTTTCGCCTATAGCCCCCGCGTAGTATTAGGATAAAAATATCCTATGTGCAGAAACTATAATCTATATCTGTGCCAAATTTCATCTAAATCTGTCGAGTAGTAAGACCCTAGCTAGTTAACGGATTAGTTTACAGTTTCGCATTAAACAAAAGCAGATTATGTAAATGATTATTATTAAATTATAAATTATTATAATGCTTTATCCGTTAACATAGGTAGGAAGTTTAATATTGCTCAGAACATAATGGTCGAGCAGTGGCCGTAACGAGAACTTTCTTTTTGATTGTTTTATGAGTGTATATAATGTATAACTGCTGTGCTTCTCATATAACTATTCTGTTTGAGTTAATGAATATATGAATTATTAAAACGTTCTTTGTGTCGTGTTATTCAAGTTAAATTATAATAAGTATAAATTAATAAATAACTTTACAAGTAAAACATCAAGTAGAGCGACTTAGGCTCAACAGTATCGACCTCGCCTATGAAATATAAAGTCGCGGGTTCGATCTCCGATCGTGTCCACACACAATTGTGTGGTTGTTGCATTGCCGCTGCTCAATATCGATGAAGGAAAATCGCGAGGAAAACGAAATGTCTAAGAATAAACATTCGAGGACATGTGATATCCACTAACCCGCACTTGGCCAGCGTGTGTGGAATAAGGCCTAAACTCTATCAACTCGTAAGATAGTTGAGAGAAGAACCGCACCCGGCTGTGTGACACTAAAAACGGTAGAAAGGAAGCGTGACAAGTAAAACAGTTGCTAATGAAAATTATTAGATAACTAGTCACCCCATTACTAATAAACGTTATATAAGGTGTGAATAGTTTTTCAGTTTTGTCTTTTTCTCCTGTATGACACTTTTAAATCATTTAACAGAGACAAAACATATAGAAGAGTAGAATAGGTAGCTATCATTGTTTATTAGTATGTAAGGGGGTTAATGCGCTTACGTAGTAGGTAATACGCTTTGCTTCCACTTTTATTATGCGAACTGCCAAGTTGTGGAATTCGCTACCGGCATCTCTATTTCCCGATAGCTATAATCTGCCTGTCTTTAAGTCACGAGTGAATCGGTATTTACTGGGTAAGCGCATTTCATCGTAGACTGCATCATTGCTTAACAGCAGGCGAGTTATGGTCAAGCGCAAGTCTATTACAGATTAAAAAGTAATGTATAGCTAAAGTTATTTGTACTATCTTACTTTTATAAATTGTAATGCGAAATTTTGAAAAGATGTTTGTTCTTTCATAATTATAAAACGGTAGAACGGATTTGAATGAAATTTTGTACACATGATGAATGAACACATAGGGTTAACATATATTTTTCATTGTAAACTGTTCTCTTGCAATGTTTTCGGTAAGTTTCCCAGACAAATGAAGTCTGTAATGTTCAAAATTTTGGCACAGATAAATAAATGGTCTTTTAGTACCTAGTGTAGGTTCTATCTATATTATTGGCAAGACTCTTAAATTACTTTAAAGAAAATAGGAACTAACTTCAATGTTTTCAAAATAACATTTAAATGGGACCACCTGGAAAGTATACACTTTGAAACAAAAGAAGAATTATCAAAATTGATTTATAACTGGCGGAATTATTGCTTAACATACATACAAAAAAAACATGCAGATGAGTTAAAAAAACTTACTTTTTTTTGAAGTCAATTCAAAATATATAGTCATTTCCAGAATCAATGGTGCCGTAGCATACCTACGTGTAGTAACGTAATATAGTTACTGGGTTTTGCACTGCACAACAAAATATGATACAAGCATAGTCTTATCTCTTTCTAATCATCTCTAAACGATAGAGATAGATAGTGCTTGCAACATGTTTTCTTGTGCAGTGAAAACTTGGGGTAAGAAAGAGTACCTACATAATATATACTTATGAATAAAATCATAAGTAAGCATTGCATTGTCTATTTATTATTGTATTGTTTAAATTTAATCGAGATGGTTTAATTAACATTTTGTTATCTAACCTCACCTCTATAAACGTATAAATACTGAGAAGTTACTAAATTACAATAAAAATAAACAACAGTTGGAGTTCCTTGACCGTTTTAGCATCCTGAAAAATGGTAAACAATATTTAAATAATATTATTCTACGATGGCGGCGGCCCGAGGCGTTGAATTGTATTTGTAAATTAATGCAGAATCGTGTCATCGGCTCACAATACCGATAATGCAATGTTTGATCTACTTAGGATTATTAAATGTTTCAATTGCTATATTTGGATATAAATCGCACCTATAATCTATAATAATGTTTAGTTCAATGAAGTTGGCATTTAAAAACGTTTCTCAGTAAAATAAAGACCAATTCTAGAGCTGCGCTGGCACAAGGGACTATTTATTGCCATACGAAGGGACTATTTAATGCCTTCGATTAAAGACTTTCATTCATTGCACATAATTTAAAAAATATTTGAATGTTATCTGCATAAAACCGCTTTAGTTTCCGACTGTACATTATTTAAATTTAAAACAATACCACAGAACTTGCGGTCATGGAACTTTCCTATTTGGCATTCATGTCCGCAGCGCCAAATAAACTATTACAATACAAATTCGGCAACCTAAAATGTGAGGAAGGATCGGTCCCACACTGTCTGCCTCATCTATTAATCGCTATGATGTCAGAATCTATAAATACTATATGTAAATTATTATGTAAGAAATGTTTTTAAAGGTATATCCGATTCGGAATAGTAGCATTAATTTTAAAGGAATTCCAATATTGAGAATTTCAAACCAATTTATGTAGGTTTAACCATTTTGATGGAATTTTGTTTAAATTTTTAAATCTAGAATCAAGACGCTAGCTGTGTCATCCACAAAAAGTATAAATTACTTAACCGATCTACATAAATCTGACCGGCTAGGTAAAATACTTATAAAAAACTCCTATGGTCGAAAAATAATTAAAAAACATTTAAATTTAGAACGTGGTAAAATACTTTTTTGACATTAGGAACGGTAGTGGCCGTTGTCCGCGTTGTCTCGGTGGCGGGACAAGTCTCGGCGGTCATCGATCACCGCGCGCCGTCAAATAAATTGTAGTTGCCCGTTTGGCCCAAGATTGGGACGACTAGCGATAAACATATTAGTTATTTCAAAGTTACAGAAGAAATCCACAAATTAAATAAAAATAAGTGCTATTCTTAACGTTTTAGCAATCGGAGGAGAAGATGATTAAATTTACAGTGTACTTCTTTTGAACTGGTATCGTCAAATTTCGCAAGCAGAAAAATCATACAGTCAAAGAAAAAAAAGAAATCGTAAAATTGGAAGTTACTAGAAACAAACAACCAAGTAGATTTTTTTATATTTGTATTCGTGACAAAACAAAAGCTTTCTCTCCTTTTTTTACAATAAAACCTTTTACATTTTTATTACAAAGATGAATAATATCTCAGCAAATATTTATATCTCGTAAATAAGTCGTGAAAATCATGTGAACATTTCAAATAAGTACTAAGTGACTCATTTGTCTCATGTCGAGCAGTGCGACTCACGATTTGCGGTTACTTACCGCATACTATACCTACTTGATATGTTGATTGTATTATTGTTTATGATTAACATTATAACGGTCTGTTGAATTGTATCAGCATAAGATCCGTATCGAAATCGATAAGACGTAAAATGAAAGGATTGTCTGCATACGCAACATAAGTTTTAATTAATATGGCACCTGACTGCAGTCATGTTGTAAACTGATAATAGATTATTTAATTATCTTTTAATGACGCATTCATTTCGCCTAATTATTTTATGGGAATTTCAACAAAAACCATTATACATTTACAAGAATTAAAGGTACGCAACTACATTTTTATGGTACAAAGTAAAAGCGTACAGCGGAATAAGAATGAACAAATAGGTATGTTAAAAAATCACTCGGCTAAAATCTTTAACAAATATACTCTAAGCTCTGTTATTATAGACGGTATTTTATGAGGAACCTTGCTATCCTCTTCACTCATATTGAGTGAATATAAACTAAGATGAAATATCTCTTACCGATAGTTATTACATAGATTAACTTGTTAAATAACCTCCCGATATCATCAATCAAATGTGCATAAAATGAATAATAAGTTAATATAAATTAACATTTTTTTTTTTCAAAAAACATTGTGTTTTAATAATGACGTGATAAACGCCTAAATATTTTGTGGTGTCTTAATGCAAAAAAGACAAGGTTGACGTATCGTGTGTCGTATCGTGAGTGACACCGGTACGCCGGCTATCCACACGCCGCGGGGGTCATGTCTCCGTACCGTTCTCAGTCTGTAGGTACCTACTTACCTGTGCGTATAAACTAAATAGTTTTTAGTTGATGTTTTACTCAGTTTTATTGGGTCGAATAGTTTTTATTAGAAATTCCATATTAAAATAAGCAAGAGGAACGTTATTTGAATTCTTACACTTATAATTTCTCATGAAATAACCCTTGAGTAAATCTAATATGTCTTTAATTATTCTAAAAATGTTCATGGTTAGTTTTAAAGTAAGTCATTCAACTTATAGTGAATGCTTTTAACACTGCCATAACTAAGGAGGCACCAAGTGCCCTATCAAAATAGAATAAAACTGTACTACTTACCTTAACAACGGAGTTATATTGCTTTGATTCGGGAGCAATATTATATGCTAGATTGACTATAAAATCTAATAAAACTACCAAGAAGTTTATAAAATCGACCTGGTACTATAGAGATAAGCATTTAAATAAACAACTAAACAAACAGACAAAAACCTCTTTAGCTTTATTATATTATTAGTATAGATTGGCTGCGCCCGCGCACAGTTCGATTCTCTTTTATTATGTTTCCACGCGGACCCTTTTTTCATCCCACGGCCTTTACGAGGAAAAAAAACACTTTTGTCAACGCCTTGATTGATATGGCGATCCTCCCTTGTTTTAGCAATAACCCGAGATCCTTAGTTTGTTTTTTTTTTATATAGTACTTCGTACATTTTTATTTGGTTTGACATATCACTAAATTTTGTAAGAAAAAATACTATTCTCAGGATTTTTATACCGGAGGCTGGGGTGTTATAAATTATAGTTTTTTTTTCTGAGTCACTGCTCATTGTGTGGGGAATTTAGTGTTATTGGGTGAGTACTTTTATAGTTTTGTACCTGTGCTAGGCGCCAGGGTCTGTGACATTTATGTTCAGGATATTGGGACATAGTTTATGTTATTTATTAATAATGAGGAAGCAGGCCTTATCTAGATGTCGCCACATAAATTTCTAAAACAACCTACTGTTGCCAAAATAAAATTATACATTTTTTGCTGTAAAATTGTATCGAATAATGTATTAATGTTATGTAATTTATAATATTGTCTCTTACCATTTATTTAAATACTGGTATTTAGAATAGGTATTTCTATCCTGAAAAATTTAACACCAATTGCATAGGCGTAACTAACACAATGTTTAGTCAGTATCGATTTATAGAATAAGGGTTTGTATAATCGAATCGGGCGGCGGCGGGTAAATGGCGATCGATTGTAAATGAGAGCGCGCGCTCGATTTCACGCGGTGAAGCGGGGCGAATCGATTCCTCGGTTAGTACGTGCTTCCATTCATAACGCATAGGAGCTGCGTAACTAGACTTTGCAGATAAATGACAAATTTAAAGAATACACAGTACTAGTATAAATTTTATAAAATAAAGCTTTATACTTGGAATCCTAAGAAGTGATCACGACAGCTAATTTATCGACATATTTAGCATAAATAAATCACGATCAATTAAAGATTTTCTCATTGGAATGAGTCATTTAAATATTGAAAAATTCTTAACCTTTTAAGTCTATGTACTGTATTATAGTGGTTACTTTCATATGAATTTGTATTTACATAGAGTTGTTAGGTGCTGTATAATAAAATGATTCCTAAAATTTATTAAAAAAAACAATAAAATTATATTCGTATTGTAGGTGATACTTAGAATAAAAAATGCGTTGTTATCATTGTTATGTCTGATAAAAAAAAATTCTAAATAGCTCCTTTAAAATGCTTCATTCTGTTTTTCAACTTGACATTTATTATTAATGTACAGTGGCATAATAGCTTAATAAAAGCATATTTTGCAGTTAAAAATGAACGATTCTCTTGTTACAATAATCGTTTCGCAGCGCTCGCGCCTGCTGTTATTTATCGGTAGCTACGTTGCGCAGACGCGGAACGTCTCCAATGATTTAGAGACTTAAATTGCATGCCACGAGATTACCACTATCATTACCCAAGTTTAGGTTTAGTCTCGTATGCTATCACCATGTAGGTGCTACATAATTATTATACTTAAGTTGTGACGATAGTGGGTAGTATCACAGATAGAGAGAATTGCAGATTTCATGAATAAATATCACTTTAGAACTAGCTTTAATACTTTTAGCAAAGAAAATTTTAACAAATTAAATTAATATTATAAAATAAAATAATAAACACGAGAACCCGTTTCGAGAGTTGTAAAGAAACTCATTAAGAGTGAGATATCTGGATTAGTCATAATAATTTTGAATTTAGAAAGATTTAAATAAAAAAGAAGGGTGAAGGTTGGATTTATGACAAGGTATCGTATTATTTAGTTACTTTATTTATAATCAGAACTAAATATTTAACTTAACTAATCCTAAATCTGAAATGAATCAAATCGGTTCTATAAAATTAGTTTATGTAGTATCTTTAATGTATTATAAAAAATCGTGATTAATCATTGAAAAACTTATCCGTGAGTGTCAAAAATTCGTCAAAAGTTTTTGTACTCAGAACAGCAATTAAATGCATTAAGCAACCGTTTGAATGGCAATATAGACAGGCATACTACCGTGTTACGTTTTAATCTGGACTAAGCCTCTGCCAGACTGACAGACGGGTAAGTGCCTCAGCTACCGAAAGTGATGCAATAAAACAAAACCAAAACTCGATCTACTAAATAATGCGATGCGCTCGTCTATTGACTTCCACACAATTAACATAGCAGGAAGCGTAGGCTGTCATTAACCCGTCAGCGGTAGCACCAACTGTTCCAAAAAGCCAAATCACAGTTTATGCTCACCGCCAATGTAATTAGAATCCGAATGCTTTATAAATACAAATAAATAAAAGTAGCGGTGCGAGGTGGCAACCTGCAATTTAACCGAGCGTTCGGCGAGTGCGAGCGGCGGTTAAATTGTTGGGTTGTTCCGTGTTGTCTCTCTGAATAATGATGCGACTCCCGAACAATGTCAATACTGTGTAATAAGCATATTTAATAAGCTCGGTTTTCAATTATTAGACCCTAAAACATATGTCGGCAATAAGAAAATATGACGCTTTGATTGGGTACCGTTCGATTGGCTTACGGATGTCGTTATTTATTATATATTTATTTATGTGGACCCGCGTGAAACCACTGGCGAGATCTGTAGTTATATTAATAATAATAATATTATTTCTATAGTGGAACATTAACATACACGGCTATCTGGTCCCAAACTAAGCAGAGCCAGTACTATGGAAATCATATAACTGGTAATATACTACCTCAAATACTTTTTTTGTAAATACATAATTAAATAAAGATAATTACACCCACACTCAAGACAAACAGACGTGTTCATCGCACAAATGTCTGACTTGTATGGGAATCGCACCCACTATCTGCGGCGTGAAAGGCAAGTTTCTTACCAACCAAGCCACCGGCCCTTCGGTATGATAACAAATATAAACAATAGGTAATATTGGTTAAGTTAACTAATTCCTGTGTAATTTTTTTAGTAGATCCAACACCAGTAGTTTCAGTAGGTTTGATACACTCACAAATACTTCTTTTAGGGTTCCATTTCTTTTTAACTACCGATCGTGCATCGAAATAACAGCACTATAATTTAGTTAAACGGTATTCGCAAGACGTAAATACTGAGAAAGCGGAGTGTTTTGTCAACGTTGTATGCCGTCCCACGCGGGCCGTGTACAAGCTACTGAGACTTGGATCCCGGTCATTTCCGTGTGTCGTTACTGCCGCTAAATGGAACAAACGAGACGCCCAGTCAAATTAGAATCTGATAGTAATGTTACCTCTGTTATTGGTGATTTTAACATGTAAAAGATTATGTTATTTTTAACTGCCTCATTAGTCTAGTGAAAAGCGTGCTTAATATTCGAAACTCAAATAGGCGTTTATAATCTATTTTAGTAACAGTTCGGAGTTGGATATTGTGCCTGATGAGCAGAATTAGGCTCGACCTCTCGAACTTAAGCATAGGCAGTGATATGTGGGAGATATTCAACTCTGCCTGCATCTGATAATAAAAGCGTTCTTGTTTAATATTTTTAAGTGCGATATTTATAAAGAATGATGCAAACTAAAAATTATAAATATTTTATTTGAAACACTAGTAAGTACCCTATTCCACTCGCTCGTCTATTCAATAAGGGTGGCTGCATACAATACATTTGTATGTATCGCGCGATCGAGGTGGATCGCGTAATTGACGCAATCCGATATTATCCGCGATGTAAGATCACGCATCGCGATTCGATAGCCTTATTCACTGTGACAGTGTTTACCCACGTGAATTGTTTAATGAGCTTTATGTTAGCATAATTATTTTCACTACTGTTTCGATACGGTTTAGAATACAATCATTTATTTATAACAGTGTATTTTATCATTGCTCTAAAGCTAGAATTTTATGGATTTTGTAAACTTTTTATAAATCCACATACTTTTATAAGTTATCTAACTTATTCATATTTTAAAAGTAGCCCGAATTAAGATAGAAACGTAATAAAAATTCAACATAAATAATTGTAAGAAGTAGGATGTCTTAGGTATTTCTGCGAGCTATGTTTTGTCTGAGGAGATGGATGCTACTATGTATAGAGTGATCATTGTCCAACCGTGTTAAAGACCGGTTGGACGGCATCGTAACGAGCGTTTCGTATACAATAGACCTTTTAGCGTCATGTGGTCGCACGTCAATCGCGTCAAGACGCATGTCGTCTGTGAGTGCTCTCCTTTATTGTTTTAAAGTGATATTGTATCTGTGCTATCTAATGTAGGTAACCTTTCAAATCCGTCTTATTGGAATTTATAACAAACAAAAGGAAGTTAATTTTAGCAGGAAATGCTCAACCTTCACTACATTACCCTCACTGCAAGAGCAAGTATGAGTTTAGATTTTTAAATGGGAATGCAACGTTAACAAAAAGATTGCAATAAAAATAAACATTTATAAAAATATTCGTATTAGGTACGAGACTGGGTTACAACAACTATGATAATAAAAAACAAGTCAAGTCAGTTTGATTCGTATGAAAATAAAACACGTCCAGAGGACTGACGTGCGTCCGGCGTCACTTAGCAGCGCTGGAATGATGTGACAGCCCTTGCCGAACCGAATGCCTTTTTTATTATTTAAAATTAAAAACAAAACAGAATTTCAGAATCTGTTCCATTGTGTTCACGTTTTGGAAAAATTTAAATGACCGAACTCTGGTCGCTTTTTTGAGAATCGGAATCTCGAATTCAGCGTTTAAATACATACGGATTCGCGGTTTAGCGCCATGTTTTTTCCATTTTCTGCACATTTTGGCGCGCCGAATGTGAAGCGATGCGGTAGATTTTGCGCGATTAAACGCGGGAGGTCGATAGAATAAGTTGTTACTGTTAACAATCTAAAGCGGTCGTAATCACCTTAGCGGGTGTGATTGCACTGATAATCGTGCACTGTCAAAGTTCCTGCCTTGATAAAGGGGTGTCTACTTTTACTTTCAAGTCCTACATGTAAACTGAACTTCTAAAGAGGTTTTAATGGATTCAGGGCCAAGTAAAATGCAGTAATGTAATGTGTTTAATGGATGATCGCTTTTTTGGTTGGGTCGGCGTTTGAGAAGCTTACGGAGCATCGATCGCAGATATTTAGAGTGGCAATATGAATGTATTTATTCAGGGCTGAGGGCGGCCTCAGCCTAACAATGCTACGCTTGTCGCTGCCGCCACGCCGCTTGCACAGGGCTGCCACTGATCAAGGTTACATAATACAATACAACTAATAGAAAAGTTTTGATTTCTCTACTTAATTCGTTTTGCTTGACTAATGAATTTCACAATTTCGTTAAGACTAGTCAAACCTGACGTAATATTTTAATTTAATCGCATAATGAATAATTGCGTGGCCCTTAAATACATCTAGAAACAAAAACAATAAGCGTCTAGTCTACTACACTATATTTTTATAAACACCCGGTTAGTCAATTTTATCTACTTAATTTTAAACATTTATGAGTCGTAAGTGTAAAAAAATTACTCGACATATCTAAAACGTAGCTAACTAGGTACCTACTAGGCATACAGTAAAACAAGTTAAATACAACTAAAGAAAAAATTATACTTTATTCTAAACAAGCTACCACATACTAAGTTTTCAATTGTAAAAAACAATAAACGTCAAAATAATAAAAGAACAATGAAAATTTTTATGATTTAATATGTAATAAAATTATGAATTTCCGACTTGAAAATTGGCAACCTTAGATTTTACGTCATTGAATCAAGGGCTGACTCGTAGCTCGGTGGTCCGCACGTCACAGACCGCGCGTGCTTCGCACTGTTCGCATGTATTTCAACCCTAACTATTTACATACAAGTGCTTTGACGTAAGAAAACTTTTGTTTCCATTGTATTACCATTATCCTTAGATTTCCATACATAGACTCTGAAATATTCCAATTACGACTATTACTATTATGTAAAACGACAACCTATTTTGGTCTTATCTCTTTTTAAAAGGTTGGCCTTTGATCTAAACTAATAGATCTAAACTAAATTCTACTAAGTTTATAACGAAATAGGATGGTAGTTAATTAATGCAGGTAATTAACAAAACAATAAATTGTATCATACGCAAATTCCCATGTGCGTAAGAGCATATCTTCCACCGGTCGTTCTACTTTTGCTCGTTTTGCCCCCGTTTCCCATTGTGTTTACCGCTTTTACCATTGTCCGGGGCCCGTATAAATCGGGCCGCGACGTAGCGCTCGTGACAGGTATATTTGAGTCAACGATTTCGGCTGATAATTAATCCGTATTGTTAACTGAACGGGCCACCCTTGTTTACCACACAACATCCCGTGCCTTTGTCTTGTTACCGTATGCTTTTAATTTGTGCGACCTTTTTGCGGAGCCTTTCTGAATTCATAATACATTCCGACTGATCTCAGGAATTTAATGCACAAGTTTGTTATGCCACTGGGATAATTAAAAACTAATAATAAGATGCTTCAGTTAGAAAAATATGTTTTTTTTTATGTAGTATGCATAATTTTCAATGCTTATTAAATTATTAGTTCCACATCATCACTTTGCAAATAAGTGTATGTAAATAAGTTAATTATTCTCTAATCAAACTCAACTCAATATTTAAAGAAGACGTATGCCCAGTTGTGGTTCGGACATAGAGAATTGTGACATACCTAGAAGTGAAGATACCTAAAAGTTAATAGGTAGTTATTAACTTTTAGGTATCTTGAAAATATTTTGACGATTTACATCATATTTTGTACATACGATGTAGCTATAGTTAACCATTATCATTTATTCATTTAAAACATTCGAAATTAAAAAATACATCTCGAAGCTTTGTCGCCCCACATTGCATAGGTAGTACCTTTATTAGAGTATTAAATAAATATTGAATTGCAAAACAAAAAAAAATACAAAGTATATCTTGTTAAATGAATATTTCTAGTGTAGCGTTAGCTCACGTGCTTAACAAAAACTGATAATATTGTTATAACACTGAATGCAATTGGAATGTCATTACACGATCATTTAAGACACGCGTAGATATTATTTAAAGTCTTTATTATGATGTATTTTCTTTAGATGGACGCCGGAAATTTGCAAATTCCTTTAGGTAGACTGATAAATTTTTTAATGTTATTTCCAATTTCATTTAGTTTTTTTTTTCTAGTTAGCTATGAATACCGCATGAAAATCTGTTATGTAGTGTTTGAAATCATAGCGAAGCACTTTGTATTAAAAAAATGTTAGCCAACTTTGTTTGCAACACATTAAACCTAAAGCGAGCAAACTAAGTATGATAAAAAGCGTGTTAGCTATTAAATTATGCTGCGAATTAAGTAAAAAAGCACCTGTTAAAACAAATAGGTTCAGTATTTACTATTGCTCCATTTTATATTATGCTAAGGGCAAAACATATACCTTATCTAACTAATTTCCTTTGTCCCATACTAATTTGAACTCTATATCTAGTTTGTCAAGGTGTTAGTATGTTTGTATTGTAATAAAGGGAAACCAACTTAAAAAGAGAGCGATGAACCAAAATGCCATCCACCTTGTACGACCTATAGGGCACCCACCTGCCTTTTATTGACTTTCTTCATTATGCAATGTAGTTCTAAATAAGCTTACCTATATTCAAATGTCATAAGCTTTGAAACATATGCAACTGTTTAAAATATGATTGTCCATACATATTGTGTGGAGTTAAATGTCAGTGTCTAATAATGAAGTGCCTCAGTATAATTTAATCGACTTAGTAAGATAATAAACTGGTATCTACCGAATAATCAAATATAGTGAAGGTAACAAATAAATTACCATGTAGAAGGTCTAAAAAGTTATTTCTATGACTATTTTACTTAATTAAATGTAGTGTCAAAAATATGAAATAAATATTCGCACTAATTGTGCGTACCATTTTACACCTAGTGCGATAAGATTTGTAAATCAGCCTAACAACAAACTAGCTTTCCGCCCGCGGATGTAATAGGTAATTAGTAGTTACTGTTTTGGTTATCGAGCAGAAACATTAGGTTTTCTTTAACTGCGATGTAATTACATCTGTGCTGTTAATTAAGCAGTGCAGTGTACAAAATAATAGCAAGCACAGATTGAAGCACAGCGCCATCTATCGACTGTACGGTGAAATACTATTGTAGGTACAAATTTACACCCTTTTCATCCCCTATGTGATTTCCAAGTTAAAACTATCCTACGTTCGGCCTCAGATACTTTACAGGTAATATAAAATCAAATCAAATCTAAAGATAGTAAGAGCCCATTAAAATAAAATATGGGCCTCTACATTTAAATTTCAAATCGAATGAACCGGTGGTCACTTATTACGCTTTGCGCACTGACATTAAATAGTATTATTAAAAAAGTACTCGTCAACTTTACGTCTACTCGATGAGGGGCTGTCAGTTGAGGCCTGCCAACTACCGACCGACAGCACTCAGGTGGATCCCCTGACCTTTGGGTTAACCGTGAAATATTCGGGCATGCTTGATTTGAAGCACATTAGAACGGGCCTAAGCGTGTGTTCGTCTGAAGCGTATCTACTAAAAATGTTTGCTCACAATTATAACTTAATTTATTATAATTACTCGGTCCATAATACTTTCTTATATCAATCATATAAATAATATTTTCGTATCTATTGCTACCTATTTTAAAATACTAAAGTATACATTTTTTACCTATGGAACAGAACGCTCAGATTTAACAAGACAACACCGTAACAGTGTGTGACTATGTTATGGTTGTCTACTTAGATCATCTCACATGTTATACGTGACGGAGTCTATGTTAACATTCCATCGGTGGGAACCGTAGAACAAACGTAGCTCCAAAAGCTTCATTATCTGAAGCTTTGAAAGCTTTGTGCCAACGAGTAACTACCTCAATATAACAAATTGCAATTAATTTGCAAGAACAAGAGAACCGTAATAATCTCGTCTCATCCCTGATCGAATGTTATCATTTCTTGTTAAAAATGATCCAATTAAAGGATCCCGTACATCTTCAATAAGTTACCGAAAGCCAGTTTATCTCTCGCACACCCATTGTAATAACGTATGCGCCCTCAATATTAAATTTTAACAAGGTATTAATTAAAAAAACTAAAGCAAAATATCTTTAAATTTTCTCAGGACGCGCTCGGCCCCCTCGCATTATTTTATTTTTAATTCATTTTATTCGGCGCTGGTCGAGCGGTTCGGTACGCCCACCGGTGATTTAAAATTTTGATTTATCGGCGCGGGCGCAGCTCGGGAGAGTGCCTAGCGCTCATGCCCGCCCGCCGTAATTATAAATATGACGCGGTGCTAAACTGTGCGAACTGACCCCGCGACCCTCGGAGACTCGTTCGCACTCCTGCGCAGTGCTACGTGCGTACAACATGCGATATAATCCTCTCCGTGTGTTTTATCAGAATGACCCTTAACATAACGTGTTAAATCAGATAAACAGCATGATTCAATTTTAGAAACGTCTTAAATCCTTAAGTTAAACGTTTGTTAAGCAAAATCGGTTTTATTTTAGTTGTGTTGTTGATCTAGTGGTAAACGAGTTCCCCTAATAACAGTCAATCACTGGGTTCAAAAAAGCTTTGCTGAGTCAGAAAAATCTTAGTAACAGCTGGAA